>OX418224.1:4031937-5231937 GCA_948455865.1 Conomelus anceps
AGCATCGTCAGACGACCCACAGTACACCCAGAGAGTGTATACTCAGAGAGTACTGTGGGACGTTTGACGATGCTCTTGACAACAGAGTCATACGTTATAATTTCCACTTAAAAGTGTTCTTTAGTTTTTATTATATATTAATATTCTTTGGACTATTCGACTGTTTTAGTGCTTCGTTTTTAAATAATTAAGCATCCAAATTGATATTTTTTTTTAAAGAATCAGTAACTGTACTTCAATGTAGAACTTCCAGTTATATTTTGATATAACCTGAAATTTGGATATTTCAGGCTGTGCCTGTGCTTGATTGTGTTTTTGTAATGAATTAATAGTTCAAAAGTAATTTAGTTCCATTTAAACGTAGTTCAAATTCATTCAATAGTTTCTTTTAATTCCATTTAAAATTATTGTGAATTATTCAAGAGCTTGAAAGTTTGAGAAGTGTGAATCCATTTAATTTCTTGATAGGAGTATAAATTAATTTATCATTATGAATAATTGGACGAAATTGTCACAACTTTGATAAAAATTGATAATTGTATAACAACCGAAACTAGTTTCTCAATATTTTATAAGAAATGTGGTTGTGGTAGTTTCGTCTAATCATTCATTATGGATACCTTCCAACAATATCACCTTCGCCACTACAAAGAAAATTAATGTATAAATGTAGTTTAAATTCATTTAAAAGCTTTTAATCATTGATATCAGAAGTCAGGTACTGTATTTAAATCTCTTGAATGATAATTATCATTCAAGAGATTTAAAATACAGTACCTGTATCTCATCACATTGTGTTTCATATCAGAAAAAATTACAGAGACTCACCATTTCATGGATTTTTTTCAATAAGGAATTTAATAGTTCAATAGCTCAGTGATTGATATTCGAAGTCAGGTACTGTCGTACTATATTTTATATCCCTTGAACGCCTAATTTTCAAAGTATCAAAAAAAGTACAAACTTGTATTATTTTACGAAATTATACTCTCTATTTTACTTTATTGAATTATTTCGC
Organism: Conomelus anceps; assembly: GCA_948455865.1. NCBI lineage: Eukaryota > Metazoa > Arthropoda > Insecta > Hemiptera > Delphacidae > Conomelus > Conomelus anceps. The sequence goes on from OX418224.1 coordinate 4,032,956, forward strand.
TTGAGTCTTATTGTTATATTCAACAATATTGTTATTAAATAACAATTTAAAATCACATAAATTTCCTGTATTCAATTGGATATAACTGGATATCTCTCGAATGATCAATTCAATTAAATTAATTAATTTCATCTTTATACATATGAAAAATATTCTTTTTTAGCATATGAAATCATACTCACTAGACCTGAGTCCGTTCGTGAGTATGAATTACCTTCAATTTCCAAAGCATCACAAACAATAACAAAGATTCACGGAATTTTCACGGAAAAGATTCACGGATTCACGTTCTCATGGAATTTCTGTCTGTATTTTAGTTTACTGGTCTATTTTGCTTCAGTAGAATTATTTTTTATGTGTTCACTTAGATGTGACTACAATGAATTCAAGTGAGACAAAAGAAAAATGCTTGTAAGGTTTGCAGTTGGAATAACCGACTAAAGCAGTAAAAGATGATTTAAAGATGTCTGAGTTCTTTTTTAGATGATGCTATGAGTAATTGAAATTTTTAATCCTGATCTTCAATGTTTATTCTACCAACTTTGAACATCTAGTGTTTTAAATTTTTTGATTTGTTATTTGGAAATTAAAAAATATAAGGAAAGACTGCTTGAAATTTTAAATCAGTTTGCTTTTTGGATCCTCAGAGAAAATGTAGCTCGTGAATTTCTAAAATTCATCGGGTGGAAGCAGAGTAAAAGCAAATATCCAGGGTGTTCAAATATTTACTTTTAATATTACGGATTCAGAAAGACAATAAGATGAGGAGCACTACAAGAGAGAAAAGAATAAGAATCTAACGACTTTGGAAATGTTTGGTTTCTATATTATGAAGATCTCTACATTATAATCTCAAGATAAGGTTATGGTACGAAATGTATTGTTCCTACACAAAACCAAGAAGCGAGGATTGTAGAAGTCACGAACGCTTTGGACTCGAGAGCGTCGTTAGTATGAAACTTGTTTTGGGAAGTTCGTGGTATTTGCATTTTAAAACGACTCAGCGGAGGGTTTGAAACAGTTTTTGTTTGCTAACACTCCTCTCAGCAATAATATAGGGGTTTGAATAATTGACAAGGGATTGAAGACTACATCACGACATTCCTAGCTAATGAATGGATATTAAAATCCCATATTCATTATTTACTTGATTCTAGCATAGGCCAATTGTGGAATTGTTATTAACATAGCGATTTCACAGTCATTCAACTCCATAATGATGACAATAAATAATAGTTTGCTTTTCTTTGAAAAAAAAAACATTATTAGCCGACATCCAAAACAAAAAAGGTTCTCAATTTAAACTGTTTTTTTTTTTTTTTAATTTAAAAGTCCGAGTCATTCTCCTGCTTCTCATTACTAACTTTTCTAACACTAGAAGCTCCCATCTCAAAATAAAAGGCAATTTTTAAAAAGAAGGTTATTAGGTGTGGAACCTGACTTGAAATTCTATAGAATAACCTTCTCAATAGTAAAAATAATTATACTAAGATGATATTATGATACTAAATATGATGTATCTAAGTTCAAACAACTAAAGTTGAAAGTTTCCTTCGGATTCTACTCTTCTAATATTCTTCCACGCATCTTGAATTCGTGATAAAGTTCGTCTCGTAACTGGATTCTCTCAACGAGTTTTCATCATGTATTCAAACAACTAAAACTTCTTCAGCAATATGTATTACAACTGAAAGGATTTCAGCTGCATCTGTACAACATTCAGCTAACTTCGAAAGCAGTTTGCAAGAGTATTCTACCATGACAGCTGGACTGGGACTGATGGAGCAATAAAAGTGAATAGGGGTTGAATCAATAGCTCCATGTTGAACTATCACATTATCGTAGGTCCCAGCTAACGAAGCGGTTAAAACGGTTCTTTTAACAGAAAAAGACTTGCCACTAATTAACCTTTGCTCTCTCATTTTAATTTCAAATATCAAAGCTCCACCAATTGATACGGGTTGAAACTATCATGGCTATTTTATTTAACGCCATTATGATTTTATATTATGACCTCTCATTCAACACCCGTTCAAGATCGTATTAAACTCACTTTATGACATGATAAAATTTTATTATATAGATCCAGACTAACAATCATTCACAGAATACGAGAATGGAAATGTTCTGAATGGGATAATAATATTACGATAATAAAACAGAATGAAACTTTTTATGTAACAAGTCTTGATCTTTTACATTCTCTTTCAATCCTTTTCTGACAAGCCTGGTAAGATATAAATGAGGCTTATTATCATTGCTAATTATTGTACATTATGGTACAAGAGCAATCATTATGGTAAAGAACGTAATGATGCAGAGTCAAGAAGACAAGGATGGTCATATCATTTGAAAATACCGTACTTTTTGTAAAATATTAATTACCGTACGTCAAATAGTTCGGTCAATGAAACGATAACTCAATTAAAAAACAATTAGTGGTTGATTGGCATCTTGTTACCATATTCTTGTTACCAATCTTGTTACCATATTCCCTTTCTTTTCCCACTCATACTTTTTGTTACATCTCTCCCTTTTTCATCTTTCTCCATCTCCTCTCCACTTACATTCTTCTCTCTCTCTCTCTCTCTCTCTCTCTTCTTCTGCTGGTTTTTTTAATTTTTATCTTCTTATTATTCTTTTTCTCCGTATCTTCTTCTTTTTCAATGTTCACTTTCTTCACATTAGTCATCCTCGTTCTCTCTCTCTGTCTGTTTCATTGAGACATTTCATTTCCATCTTTCTCTTTGTTCATCTCTTTTTTCTTATTTATCTTCCCACTCTTTCTTCCTTGTAACTATGTATAACAACTTCCTATTACTTTAGGTGGGTTTCAAACCACCGGGAAGTGATTTTACAGCAGAGAACAGTGTCGTTTTGCTGGTCAATCCAATCGTTCACCCTTACAAAGAGTGCCCAGGAGAACGCAGCTTATCTCTATCTGATTGAACAGTGATGCATGTGTGATCTTTTCACATCAAAATTAAGCCTTACCGCAACTAATTGATATAGTAATTATGGTATCTAGTGTATAATATTGTTGATCTGACTTGTCTTATACTCCTTAACTAGTCTCCAAGACGTAATCTACAAAAAAAAATCTATACATTTTCTATGCCATCTTGCTAGAGCAGGCAGGCACATGCATAGAGTTTTCAGGTTAGCATTAACGTTATCGTTAACACAGTTTTGCCCAAACTCCCTAATGAGTCAACAGCCAGAAATTTATCAACTACAGGATAATAATTAATAATAACTTTAACATCTGGAGTTTGATTGAGGCTGATAATGGTTTAACAACCAAAACTAGTTTCTCAATATTTTTTAATAAATGTGGTTGTGATAATTTCGTCTTATTATTCATTATGGATACCTTTCACAATATCACCTTCGTCACTTTCATTCATTTATTTAAAAACCACCAAAAACAAATGTAATAGTACATCACAATCAGATACACTACATTAAACTACGGTATGTGTTCGTACAGTAAGTTATATATAAGAAAAAAATATATACTTCAAGATTTCCATCAGCAAAGCCAAGCTTGTGCGCCAGATGAAAATCAAAACAATAACACCTATAAACAACCTTGAAAATAACTTATATCAAACATTATAAGAATACAGAGCCTATTTTAAAATGAAAATTTGCCTTCACCCAAGTATCTATTCTAAGAGTTTTAGTTTTATTCGTGAATGGTATAAAGTTAAGAAGTTTACAGCAAATATAGAGAGTTTGATGTCTGCAAATGCATTCATTGAGATTTGGAATCCAAACTAGATTTCTTAACGGTCTAATATTGTAATCAATCTGTCTTAATTTAAATAGTTTTCTATTGCAATATATCTATACAATAAATTTCTTCAGAAATAATTCTCTTACAGTTTATACATGGAATCCATCAAAAATCAGTCTACTTGTATAAAGTTAGTTCTACCCAGTGCTGCTCGTATTATATATCTTTGAATAATGAACAACTTGTTGAAGTGTGTGTTCATTGCACCCCCCTCCCCATACCTCAATACAGTATTGCAGAATGGATTCGGCGTAAGCATTATATATTAGTCTAATTATATCTAAATTATTCTACTTATTTATTCTACAGAATTGGAAGATTGAATTTCTCAATCTAGAAATCAGATAATCAATATGACTCTTCCACTTGAGAAGTTGATGAACAATAATTCCCAGATATTTTGAGGCAGTTGGTCTATCCAAAGGTTCAAAATTACATGTGTGAAATGCTAGAGTCTATTTTGGGAGTCTAGCAGCTAGACTATCAGAGTTACTGTTGAAATTACAGGTTTCAAAATGGATTTTTAGTAATTTGTTTATAGGTGGTTGACCTTTACTATCCGGAGAAAAAGCTAGGTACTTTGTTTTCTTAACAATATTTATCAACTACAGGATAATAATGAATAATAACTCATTTACTACAAAGTAAGTTACAGGATAATATATTCAGGAAATACTTTATTGATGAAATAGAAAATCTAAACCGATTGGAAGGACTCTCCTCACCGCAATGATGATTATTCTCTTATTTCAGTCCTTTCAGTGGAATTGAAATTCAGTGCAGCTTTGCTACCACTGATGATCGCCTTCCTTCATCTGTGATACCCAACTGAGCTTTCGTAAGGAAAGGGACAGTTATTTTGGTCTCTGGACCCAGATAACGAGTCACACTTTCATGAGAAACCGAATCCCGGGATCAGTATCGACTTGGAAGTGCAGTATATCGGGGATTGTTTATCGAGCAACGGATACAAGACGAGTAGATCAGAGAGAACGCTGAAACTGGCCAATTCCTGGGGGAAATTTGCTTTTCCACTTCCTTCTTCCCCCGCTTTCCTCCACTTTTCCACCCATGTGGTTCATCCCGTCGAGACGGGTTCGTCTTTTACTAAGACAAAACCGACCAACCCGGACCCGCGACATGTTCGCTCACTTTCCAAACGGATCCTTATCTCTTTTCCATTTGCAGAGGCGACTTACGAAAATGTAGCCAGCGTAATGAAAGTCCCTCGGTGTCCGAGGTTTTCTTTTCAAAAAGAAAATATACAAAGGATTGGATATCGTCATTCACAGTATTCATTCCCTTCGAAAGAAAACCCAGATCGAAAAATCCTCGTAGCTCCTTCCATTGAGAATATTCTCCTCGGCTATTATAATAAATTCTCTCCATCTGCTGATACAACTAGCTTTGTCTCAATGATGGTGTGGTTTCAGTGGACAAATACACCCGAATAATATACTGCAACCAGATCCAATCATCTTTCCAAGAAGAGCTACAAATAGAATTAGTTGTGGAATTCAATTGAATCAAATATTTTTCATTTGAGGGAGTAGATTCAAATGTTCACCTGGAAAAAAGTAATAGTATCATGTTGATGTTGATATTCATGTGTAATGGTTAAATATATAGTTTCTTAATCTGATTATACGAAAAGCTATGTCTTTTCTTACTTAGACTATACTCTTAGATCAATTTGTAGAAAGAATTTGCTCTATGACTTTTTCTTGAAGCTTTAATCTCATTGATTTATCTTCCTCCATCTCAACTTACATCTTTCTTCTTCCTCTTCTTCTCCTTTTCCTTCTCCTCTTCCTTCTCCTTCTTCTTCTTCTACTCCTTCACATTCCTCTTCTCCTTCTCACTCTTCTACTCCTTCTTCTTCTTCTTCTTCTTCTTCTTCTTCTTCTTCTTCTGCTTCTCCTTCTTTGTCTTTTTTTCTTCTGCTCCACGCCAATAATTCATGTAAAAATTCATGTGCACTAGACAGCTTTATTTGTACCACCAAAACATTTTAAATTATCATTATATTATTAGAAAAATATTAAATCAATGCAAGCTTCTCAGGAAATCGAGGAAAAAACAAGTACTGTATTTTAGGTTTGATTTCGTTACAAAATGTAAATAGGGAGAATTAGCCCAGTCATTGAAATGCCACAATAGACCTTGCTTATTTACTTGTTCCGTTACAGCAATACAATATTTGTACCGTATTATTTTCATTATTTGTTAGGGAAAAGCAAAAGTAATATTGCAGTAATGAGTTCATAAAAATGCGTATCTGCGGATGGATAAACTTCGTCAGCCTATGAGGAAGTTCGTCTCACAAGTTAGATGGAATTCCTATGTAATAAAATATTCATCTAAATGAGTTTCACTGGTATCACTCTCGGGAGTCTGATCACTCTCTCTCTCTCTCTTACGCTCTCTCTTACTCTCGCTCTCTCTCGCTCTTTCTTGCTCTCTTTTACTCTTTCTCCCTTTGGTGAAGACAATCATTGCCTGTTTAAAAGAGCTACCTCTTACGATTCAAAATCAGACTTCAGTAGAAGCAGCTTTTCTCGTTATGGAATCCATTGTGGTAGCTTCGTTACTTCTTGCCAGACTCAATTACTTTTGTTATCTGAGAAGAAATAAATAATATTGTTCCTTGAATTTGTGAGAATATAGTAGCTTTCACTATCGATTACTGAAAATGAAAATCGATGGTAATAGAAATTTATCCGCTTTATTATTACTTTCTCTATTCAAATCAACAAGGAATTCGAAATTAATAAATTCTGCTTTGAAAAAATCATTCGAATTTATTCAATTTTTGCTGGAGTTGATAATATTCTTCTTCTTATCTCTCAACTTAGTGAACATTTGCAATTTCTCATTATTCAGTAAAACTCATCACACAGTGAAGAACCGAAAATAAAAGTAAATTAGTTCAGTTCAATTTCAATACCAGACTCCCAAATCTTTTTAGAAACCCGTCATCAACTTTGTAGAAAAATTTGATTGAATTTTCAAAAAGAAATCGAAATTAAAACCGCTTCCAAGAGTAAAATCACTTCCCGGTGCTTCGGAGCCCCCCAAAAAATGTAGGTCCAGCTCATCAATCACCATCACCCAACTCATTACCCACGCCCAGGTCTGAGACCTATGTGGGCTTCAACCTCCAAAAAAGTTACAAATTATCTATGATGTTCAATACAGAGATGAGCTACGAAACTCCTGGGCGCTCTTTGTAAGGGTAACCAATTGGATTGGCCAGCAAAAAAGACTCTGTTCTCTGCTGTAAATCACTTCCCGGTGGTTCAGAACCCACCTAAAAATGTAGGTCCAACTCATCAATCACCATCATCCAACTCATCATCCACGCACAGGTCTCAGACCTATGTGGGCTTCATCCTCAAGAAAAAATAAACAATCAATTTTTACAGGTAAAACCTGATATTTTTCAAGAACAGTCATTTTTTCAGTTGATGCAGACCCAATGCTAATAACAAAGGAAACATCCACATTTTCCTGACGAATTTTTCTTACTCATATCATATCTAAGTTGAAATGAAAACTTGTTGGAGAAATTGGGTTAATGTGTAGTCTATAATAAAAATTCCAATCTAAAAAAAATTAATGGAATTTTTATCATCATGGACAAAGACAGATGGCAACTCTATTAATGATATCACAAAGAATGAGAAGTTTCCTAACCTAAACGCTAATTGAATTATGGACTATTTCTCAGTGATTGAGAGCTTTTTATTTGTAATAAATTGACTTTGTTGTTCGAGAACTGAATCTAGAATTGGAGTTTGTTCAATATGTAGTTTTATCAGCTAGCACGACAAGATCTGATAAAGTTTGTATAGAGCTGTAGCTACAAATTAATGAAAATAAAATCGCCGCGAGGAAACTAAGTTCTATGTGGGTCACATTCAATTATCGATTGCCATGTACAAAATGCTTTCAAGCCGCCCGCACTGATCTATTGACAGAGCGCACACGGAAAGCGGGAAGTCCTTTGCTGAATTTTTATCTCACTTCGGTCGTACAAAATGAATGTCTCTTGGATGTATGAAAATGGAATTGGTGATTGGAAAACTCAGATTTAAATAAAGATTTGCAATGACATTTCTGGAAACATCAATACTGAATGAGACCAGATAAATTTCAACTATCTCATTCACACGACTAAAAAAATAAAAAAACCTTTTTCTCTAGTTTCTTTTTTTTCAATTACACTGTGATACTGGTACCATTATCAGTCGTCTAATTTCTTCTACAATACGTAAATTCCTATTAGGACCAAAAAAATTCCGTGTATTCCATCCTGTATTTTCTATCCTATATACAGGTTGAATGAATTTTTCTAAATACTGACCGAATTTTGTGAGTTTGTACATCTATGTTACAAGACTTATTGATTCCTTTCTTTATGGTGGCGAAGGTGATATTGTGGAAGGTATCCATAATGAAAAATGAGACGAAATTGTCGCAATCACATTTATTAAAAAATATTGAGAAACTAGTTTCGGTTGTTATACTATTATCATTCTCAATCAAACTAAAACTAAAGTACAGAGAAGCTTAATATATACTGAGCATGGAATGATACTATTGGCTAAGCGAGAAAGAGGCTGACCTTCATCGAAGGTTGTGATTGGCTGAAAGTCACGCTCCCTGATGGGAGGAGTAATAAGCAAAAATACGAGTCATATCAATAACTAAAAACTGTGAGCATCTAAAAAGCAACAAAGAAGAAAAGTATGTGATAAAGCTAAAATTAAATCAAATTGAAGCTAATAAATTAGAAGCTCACTGAAATTCAGTCAAGGTCAACCGAGAAATACATGAAAGAACCGTTTTCAAAAGAAGGCTAGAATTACAATGAAACCAAGTTAGTTGTATTGGATTTGTTAAAATAAATTTGGTCATTAAAAGTAGTATTGGAATCGTTTTTTACCAACCTAGTTATCTCCAAAGCTTCTAAGATGTTTAATTGTCTGCCTTTGCCAATCAAATGCCGAAATTCAACATTTTCTTCAGCCTTGAACTTGTGCCCATTATAAATGAGATGCCCTGAAAAATTTGAATCTTCTTTTGGGGTTTTCCAATCCCTGATATGTTCATTTATTCTGCATTTCAAACTTCTACCGGTCGGACCCACATAACAAGCATTACAACCACCGCAATGCAATTTATAAACCCCAATTTTATCCCAGATATCAATTTTGTCTTTAATACACCCGAATAAACTCTATAAAATAGGTTTGGTTTGAAAAGCTACATCAAAAACGTTATTTTTCAATTATTTCTCCAATTTATCAGATACTAAGCCAAGGTAAGGTACCGTTATCCATGACCTTTCCCCAGTATAAGTTACAGCAATGCTAGCACTGATTGCTAGTCTCCTACTTATTTTATATAAAATGTTAACGACAATGATCTCCTAATTAGTAATTGATTTGACTCGTATTTTTTCTGATCACTCCTCCCACCAGGGGGCGTGACTTGTCACAACCTTCGATGAAGGTCAGCCTCTTTCTCGCTTAGCCAATAGTATCATTCCATGTTCAGTACATATTAAGCTTATCTGTTATTTAGTTTTAGTTTGATTGAGATTTATAATGGTATAACAACCGAAACTAGTTTCTCAATATGCTTTAATAAATGTGGTTGTGACAATTTCGTCTTATTATTCATTACTTATTGATTTATAGGTGTCAATTTAGTATTTTAATATATCACGTTCAATTATTGATTGTCATGTATAAAATGCTTTAAAGTTTCATGTTCAAATCATTTCATGATCTTTCAATAAAGGTAACTTTGACCATGGTGAATATGTAGGCTATTAATGACGGAGTTGTAATTACTACTAAATCGCCTTCTACATCTTATTTCATATTATGATTTTTTAAAAACACTATTAATATATAAAATTAATATATAAATTGGTAACATGCGAATGATTATATACAAATTCTGTAATGAGCTTCCTATACTATACTGTGTGATTTACTGTAGCCAACGATTGAACATGATTCATGTTTAGGAGTATTTTTTTCATATTTATTATTCTTAACACAGGAGAGAGTTTTGCGAAAGTGAAAGCATGGTACATTTTTAATATGGATATGAAAATTTTCTTCAAATGAAAATATATTTGCGCATCACTGTGTTTATATAATATTCTAGACAGCGAAGCCACTCACCATGCATCCTCATAGCCTTAAAAGCTCACAGCATTTGTATATTTGATGAGTTTAGAACGCGGGAATGTTAAAATACTATTTCTGGGCTTATTGGGTTTTCTTCCATAAAACGAGCTCTAACAGCAGTAAACATTTTACCATGACCCTATGCGATAATCGTGAAAGCAATATTTTCTTTGAAGTAAAAAATTATGTTCATCACCCTGGAAACCATGAAACGCAGGTTTGCTTATGAGCAACGCAGATTATTCACTCAAAAAGCGTTTCACTCACTTTTTAAGAATCACTAAACGATGAAAAGATGAGCGATATCACAGTGGAAGATTCACAAGCATGGTAGTCTCTTTTGAGGAACGTTTCGTCAGTGAAAAATGAAAATCTTTGCCCGCTGGGGAGAAAAGCCGACTTGTGTACATGATTTATTATTAAAGATTACTTTCCACTGCCTTTATAAGCGGAGCGGTACTCATATTTCTGTTTTTAAAAGGCGTTTTCTTAATAGTTCATCCGAAATATTATTTCGCTGCGAGATCTCTGAGATGTTCAATTATTATCAGCATATGACTTTTATTGATAGGGAGATCCTTGAGGGTAGTTCCACCCCGCTGATCGAGTCGTTTTATGAGTAACATTGTAGACCGATTTGATGATTTTTTTAAATGAGATTTTTCAAGATAAAGTTGTCTCAGCGCCCAAAACTAAGAAGTCGTCCAGAAGCTTGAAATGAAGGAGCTTTAAGCAATAACTTTATAATATTGCCAATATTGGTAAACGAAATTGTATTATGATAACCCAAATCAAATATTATCATTTGTATTCAAACATCTTCATTTCAATAAAAACTAAAGGTGAACATTTCTCAAAGAATGTTAAGCAACTTCTTCGTGTTGACTTTTAATACTTGTCTTTCAAACATTACAGTTTACTCAAAATAATCAAATACTAATTAACCAATTAACAAAACTATTTTTTGCAAAAAAATGTACTGTATCACTGCACGTTAGACTGATAGAATGTATTGATTTTCCTGCAAATTACTAACTATTGTAAAATTACAAGACTTGAACCCGATTGATCAATTTGAAGATTGGAATAAACTAATGATGTTAAAAATTAATGTAATTGATAAATAATGAATTAATGATGAAAAAATTAATGATTACTGATATTGGTGATGGTGATATTGTGCCTTATAGAATGAATATACTAAGTCTTATAGTAAATATAATAAGACCCATAATAAATATGATGAGACATAATAAATAGAGAACAACTGATGTTGTTCGAACCACTTTAATAAAACACGTGAGACTATAGTTCCAACTGTTGGTTACATCACTTTCAATCTCAATTAACCAAAACTGGAACACAGAGTAGCCGAGTTTATACCCTTCTAAGACAAATATTATTGGTAAATAGACTGAAAGCCTCTTGTACTCTACGATGGAGGTCCTTCATCTGTTGACACTAGACACGCCCTTGCAGGAATAATATTTGCAAATAAGGAGCTAATATGGAGCAAGTTTGATAACCACGTAGTAACCTGGTGACCAGATGATAAAGCACACAATCATCATTGGATGGACTCGAGAAATTTAATATCGAAGTTCAATTGCTTAAACAAACGAAAAAGTACGGTAATAAATTATTATTTTGGAAATAGAAAGATATTTGAGATACTAATTTTTCAATGGCAGCATCAATATAATCCCAAACTAAATGAAGATCTTCTTATTATCATGAATCATGGTGCATCAACAATAATAAGATAATAATAATAATAATAATAATAATGATGATGATAATAATAATAACAATAAAAATAATAAGAATAATAAAAGTAATACTAATAATAATAATGATAAAAATAATTATAAGTAAACATAATCATTTAAAGCCATAAATTAAAATATTTCATATTTAAATTCTGCAGATTCAGTCACGAGTTTCATGGAAGAGCTCTCTTAAGGCCGCATTTTTGATCGTTCCTCCACTTTCTCAAGGGACTCTCGAAACGTAATGTATTTTTATAGACATTTCAAGAGTCCCTCAAGTCAAAAGACACTAAAGGAACTTTGATACGGGCATCAGGGCTCGCACGACTTCAACCAAATACAGTCAAATATCATTGAAATAATAAATATTAAAAACTATAGCGTTTCTTATGAATATACTGAAGACTAAACCATTGGTTTGTATTCTAAACTATTGTTTCAGAAATTGGATAGTAAATGGTTTGTAATGAATAATAAGATATTAAGTTGTCACACCCACATTTATTAAAATAGTGAGATACTACTTTCGGTTGTTACACCATTACTAGTTTCAAACAAACTTGTTTGCGATTTGTTTGTTAAAGATTGATAATGGTACAACAACCGAAACTAGTATCTCACTATTTTTAATAAATGTGGTTGTGACAACTTTATGTCTTATTTATTATGGATAGCTTCCACAATATCACTTTCTTTGTAGTGGAGTAGCTTGTTTGCGATTGATAATGATATAACAACCGAAATTAGTATCTCACTATTTTAAATAAATGTGGTTGAGACAACTTCATGTCTTATTATTCATTATGGATATCTTCCACAACATCACCTTTGCCACTACAAAAGAGTAAATGGCTTCCTGTTAGTGGTAATACATCAAAAAGTATTATATTCGCATTTTGCCTGAATACTTGAAAAATAATATGATCGGCAGGAAAAAATCGATTGATTTCTGAAGTACGAGTATTATCATCCATTCCAATCATGAAGTAATTTGTTAATTCTCAAATTACTAATATAATTAAGCTAATAATTCTCTGGTACCTTCATGACAGCTGAATAGAGGAGCAAGTTCGGAGCTGTCGTGAGTGACAAAAAAAAACAAATTTAACCAGTAGAAACTTTCTTCTCATTGTTCAGCTTGGTTACTCTACTTTTCCAACAATGCGTTCATATTGTGGACCATCTAGAATTTCTTTCTGTGACTGACAGTTGTGACATTTCATAATTTTGATGACTATAATTTGTGACAAATGATTTTCCCCGTAATATAGCTAGCATTTCAAGACAAAACCTGTCAGAGGAATTTGAAAGCTCAATATCATAGTAAAAAGTTCCAATATTCACTAACAAACTTCAGAGTTGAAAACTATATTTGAAATTTCAATGATGAATAACCTCTGCTATTAACGGCTCTCAACTCAATATTCCCGGCATTCTAAAATAGAACTTTTTGAACTTTTGCTGGATTCAGTATCTGGAAGTTGTGGTTATTGGAGTTTTTATGAGTAACCTTATTCATTTTTGTTGTTACAAATGAAAAGTGTCGCTCCTAGCAGCAGATATTTAGCCAGGAATTTGTGTGGGGGGATTTAAACTGATTGATATCTCTATTAATGACGGGTGGGGGAGGGGGGCTAAGGTTAGTAGGTGAGAACCGAAATTGTGGGGTGGGGGAATCTATAAAACAGTCTTATAAAACAATTTTTCAATAACTAATGCTGTGATATTTAGCTTCCTAATTGAATCATATTCAAATTTTTAATCGGGCTTTTATAACTTGTTTTTTACTTAAAAAATTAAGTGGTTAGAAACTTTTAAAACGATTTTTATATTGTTGCAGCAGTTGTATATCGATTTCTTAATTCTTAAATGAATTTATATTTTGAAATCAATAGTTATATGTGTTAGTTATAGTTGGTACATGATTCCAGTATGAAGTTTAGCCCATTGATGTACAGAAATACCCATCTGCAGGAACGGAATAGAATTTTTTTATTGCAGATGATGCCCATATGACTCAGGAGACTTAAGCGTGGGTAATTTATGTTTATTTATTCTATTTATTATTATTTTTGTTGCGTAGAGTCACAAGTTTTGAGCAGAGCTCAAGTTGCATGCAACATGTCGAGTTCAAGACCGGAGTCCTGTTAATGCAGTGTAGCACTCCTCTATGGTATAGGGACATGCCTCTACCAGTGTCTTAGTTATCCTTGATAAAAACACTATAGCTACCACACCTGATATCCTCTGGAATACACTTGAAACACTTGAGTCCTGAATAATATGGTCCTTTTTCAAGGAGAGTCAGTCTATGAATCGGGAGCTGAAACAAACCTTCATTTTTACCTCGTGTTTTGTATGCATGACTGATCCTGATCCTGATCCTGCTCAACATTGAAAATATCTGCATTCTTGACCACAAACGCAACCACTTCCAGGAAATAAATCGACGGAATCGTAAGAAGATGTGCTCTAAATATGGGCTTACAAGAAGAAAAAGGACTCACCCCCTCAAGAACCCGTAGTGCTTTTTTTTGCATTCTGAATCTTGTGTTCAAGTAATTTTTTCCTGACCCCCAAAACAAAATAATAAGGTGAATGATGAGAAACATCTTCGGCTTAATGAGATTCGAACCCAAGGATGTAGGAAACGAAGCCAGCCAGAGCCCCTTATCTTATCACAGACAAGAACCCCAATAAACTGCGCTACCAGAGCCGCCGTATTCAGTTTTGCTAACAGCTATTATGATCGTGATTCTTGTCAGATTTATTAGCTTCAAAAACATCATCATAGATCGAATATTATTGATTGAAAATGATAACTGTTTCTTTCAGTTCTAAATCAACATAGTTATTCTTCCAACAAAGATTTATCGCACGCAACACTAAAGGGAAAGTGAATAGGAGTTAGGGTATTGAGCAACAGAGAAGAACCAAAGAAGAACTTTAGTTACAAATAGTTTGCGGAAACTTTATCACTGGTTGTAGTGCGTGCAAAGCGCTGCAAGGAGCTTAGAAACAGGATGAAACTTCGCCATTAAGTATTCATTAGAAACAACCGCGTAATATCATCCTGAAAGTTTCAACGTGAAGACTTTTTGTTGAGCAGTACGTTGATTGCAAGCGTTCCAGTTTTTTTTTATATTTTGCTCCCGAAACTCCGCTAGTGATTTCAGTTTTGATTATTTGAACAACAACTCAACTGAATCTATTTAGGGAGGAAAAATAATAATTTGGAAGAACTCTCCATGGAATAATGAAAATGAGAAACTTTATAACCTTATTCAACTTCTTCTCCTGATAGCTAGCCACACATAACTGCGAATGAATAGATTGTTGCAAGAAAAATGGCTCACTAAGTTCACCCGTAGGTGGCTACAATAATAACTTTTCAGAATTTCGAGAAAGTTCCATAGAAAAGTTATTTACTTTCAACTTAAATAGGATATAACTAGTCCTCAATATCTTGCAGTATGAACATAAACATGAATGATAACTGATTCTTTTCATAGTCGGTATCTTTCTTTTGGCTTATTGTTGAGAATAAAAGGGTTTTGGTGTAATTAAAGGGCGCGATGAGCTTATATTGCAGGCTGAAAGGCTATTAAGGAGCGAAAAGCCAATAAAAACCTTCTCTGGGCTCTTCAATGTCCGTTCCACAGAACTGATGTTGGCCTGTAGTCTTTTGTAGTTCCTGCACTTTATACAAACACCATATGGCAATTTCTGGGGAAAGTTTTCATTTATTGGGCTACCAATTGTTTGGAGCTAATTTCGAGAGGGATTCTCTTAGATTGATTGTATACATACATCATTATAACTTTATTTATACTGTACAAAACATTGCTTCATAGCTATTACATCTAATTTCAAAAGCAGAAGATGATTTTGTTTCTGAATTTTATTCATACTGCACAAAAAAAAATGCTCCATAACTATTACATCTAAGTTCAAAATCAGTGAATGATTTTGTTTCTGATGATTTAGATATCTAAGATAATGTTTTCAAATAATATCAAACAGTATCAGAACTTCGAATAAAGTCCACAAATGCACTATGAAGTGAAGTGTAGTGCTATTTTTGGCCTTGTTTGGTAGGCTAAAGATGGCATAATCTATTCTGACGAGTGTGAACTTGTTTGTTGAATCCAGGTTCTGGGTTGATTTATGATTTCTTGATAATCTTGATACTAGTTATGATAGATTAGACATAGATTCAGACATTGTTCTCAGCTGTAAAATCATTTCCCGGTGGTTTGGAACCCACCTAAAACTGTAGGTCCAACTCATCAATCGCCATCATCTAATTCATTACCCACGCACAGGACTCAGACCTATGTGGGCTTCATCCTCAAAAAAATATAACCTACTGATGATCTTGTTGAAATATCTAATGTTTACGTTATCTTGTTGAAATATCTATATAGAATGCGCAGATGGAGGATTGGAATGTTCAGATGGAATTTCACAGTCAGAAAGATGTGAGTACCGAGAGTCATAATTCCCTATTATTAATATTAACTCATAGATTTTGGTGGGGAGACCCTTACGGGTTGTCTTTCCTCGCCTTTCAGCCAAATTATAAATTATATTAACTCCTACAGTAATTATCATCATGGAAAAAATGTAAAATAAAAAACCCAGAATGAACAGAAGTGATTTTTCAAGCTCTATTCCAATTTTGGACCCAAAATCTATTCTTGATTTGAAAGGCATGATATTTTTTATAGACCATGCCATCAGTTTCGACTTCAACTTCAAGTACATGATAGCATAGTCGACCAGTGTAATAAAAATTTGTCCCAAAGGCAAAATGTATTCGAAAACTGATGTCAGGATATTGTATCAGGTGCATATTTATGCGAGATTGGTGTACGTAAGCACTTTATTTCCGGGATGAGAGGCTTCTGAATAGCGGTGGGGGCCGGAACGAGGTGCTGGTTTGTCAACTTCCGGTGTCGGCAGGAAGTAGTACTCTAAAGTGTAGTTGTGGTGGGGGGGGGGGGGGGGTAGGTGACAGAAAGGGCCTCTCACGATCGCACTCAAGCGTCTCGTAAGAAGGTTTTCGACCGTCGAAAGAGCCGAATCAATTTTGACAGCGTGATTTAGAGCTGGGCATTATCGGCGCCCTTCACCCAGAAGTCAAGAGCCCAAGGTGCGCGCAAGCATCTATTCAGAAGGGCCTGACCCTTCCATTAGGAAGGGCCTCGCTTTGCAAGGGCTCCCGCCGGGGCCCATAACCCTAAACGCAGCTCACGCGAACGCAATTCTATAACTCATCGACACTGTAGTGCCGATAAGAAGTGACAATGCACTGAACTGCTCCTGTTGCCCGTTATCACAAGTGCCAACTACAAGACCTCGGGGAACATGAAATGTGAGGCGATATGAACACAAAAACCCTGTAGAAATCAGAGGCAGATCAAGAACAAGTATACATGCATGACAAGACGACAATGACATCCTTTGAGATCTCAAAGGCGTAGAGATGTGATTTAACTCTCCCACTTATTTTAACAGTAATTATTTTTCGGAGGATGAAGCCCACAAAGGTCTGAAATTAAGATAACGGAACACGCCAATGTGTTTTTAAAAAGCATTTATTAGAACAAAATCGGTCTACTGACCAGCATAGTAACAGTACGTGAACAAGAATGACGACTGAACTAATTTTACAAGATGTTTTATAATCTAAGGAATGCTTACTATGCTATTGTACTAATCTATTGTTCCATATCTATATAACTCCTCCCTCCTCAAGATGAAGGTGTCCTCACCTTCATGTAGGTATAGGTAGTTGAGGGGTGAGATGAATTCCTGCTGTATCCCATCTTACTTGTAATTTATCCAAAACATGTTTATTATTTTCTTTTTGCTCTAAGTAAAAATTAAGTTTTGTTTTTATATAATGAAATACAATAATACAAATAATAATTATCAAACTTATGACTAATACAAACATAATATAATCTGAAAATGATCTACTAATTGGATAGTCTTCAATTAATCTTAACGGTTCTAATTCAGTGTTTGCTCTATGAATCTCATCAAAAGTTAGATTAGTAATAATTTTATTAACATGTGTTGGTATTTCTGTTGGAAATATAACATTACTTTCCCAAAATGAATATGGTTTGCTATAATTGAAAATTTTTTCAGTTTTGTCAAGAGTAATCAATTGTGTTGATTTTGGATAAATGGTAATATTCCTGATTTCTTTAACTACAATGATTTCACTTACATTAAACATTAAATATTGATTAATAATTGGAATATATTTAACAAAAGGCTTATAATCATTTATAACTAAAGTTCTACAACTACTCAGTTTCTTATCAGCTATAACTTCTCTTATACATTTATCTAAAATTTTTGTCGCATTCTTACAATAATATTTATTATTTAATAGTGTGCAATCGCCTGTTAATAATTCTTTTCCTCGAATTACGAGAGAAGGATGCACGTGAATAGTTACAATTTCGTCATTTGTATTAACTGGGTACGACAGCATAAAAATTGTTTCATACATAGGAGATTCAATAGGCAATTGTATGAAATAAGAGATGAATTCATTATGAATAGAACAATGTACATTTCCTAATTCCCATAGTATTTCTGGCTCATCAGAAATTAAGCTAACTCTAATAGATTTCATTACACGAGACAATTCTTCAAAAGTTAGTATGCTAGAGTGAATTATGTTTAATTTACAAAATTCCAAACTTGTTTCAATATTATCTATCTTATTATGAATGAGCGTAATTGTGTTGAATAAAATATGGTGCTGTTCATTTAGCTCAACTGAATCAAATTTATTGCTTACTGAGTTGAAATAGTTATTGAGTTTCTCATTGTTTGAATGGATTACATCAATGCCTTTGTTAAATCGACTGATCAAATTTTTATTAATTGACAATTGATTCTTGATATCATGTTCTAAATTGAATTCATTTGAGTGAACTTTTTGCAAAATTTCATCATATCTTGCTTTATCGTCAGCATCCATATTACCAGTCAACCAAGAGATAGCAGAGCCTAACCCATTAATAAGACCTCGTTTTATTCTATACTTATTAAGTAAAATATGATCAAATTTCAGCTTTACATGTTCTAAATGCAATTTAAGTAACCTAGTTTTGTTTTTGTCCTTTTCTTTCGTATTCAGTAGATTCACTGAGTGTTCAAGTTTCATCAACTCACTATGTAAGGATGTTGTGTTGATGTGGTGTACATACGTGTAGGTTCCATTGATAATGAAGGCATCTTGAATCCTAATCGGGATTATTCCTGGTGTTTTACTCAAGTCAGTCGTTCTGAAGGCCTTTGCTGGTGCTAGGTTGTGGATTATCGTTAGAATGATGAGTAGCATCTTGTCCTGAAACAGATTCCTTATTTTTAACTACTTTTCGTGGTCTTTTGACGCGATTTGGATGAACTTTAAAGGGGCGTTTTTGAATTGCTTTCAGATTCGTTGCTCGATTTGTATCTTGATTGTAGTTTACTTTGAAGAATTTCGGTTTATTTTTCTTGTTAAATGTCGTCTTTATGTAGGCGTTTTCAGGGATTTCAATATCTTTTTCGCGATTTTTATTTAGTCGTTCAGTTCTGCTCTCTTTTTCAGCTTCTAATTTACTTTTTATAAATTTGTGGACTGTTTTGAGTCGATCTAAGTACTCGTTCGCTCTTTCTTCAGTTACTAATGTATTTGTCAAATCGTTCATGTATGGATTTTTCGATACACCATATGTGATTTCCATTGGAGTTAATTTAAGATTAGAGTTGAGTGTGTTGTTGAAGGCGATTAAAGCTAATTTCATGTTTTCTTCTGTTTTTCGGTTTTTGTTCTCCAGTTGAAGGGCGTTAAGGATTTCTATGAGTGTGGAGTGCGCTCGTTCGAGTAAGCCTTGTGAGTCAGGGTGACCAGGTGTTACATAGTAAGGTTCGATTCCATATAGTTTGAAAAATTCTCGCAAACTAACATTGTCAAATTCTCTGCCATTGTCCATTTGAATTATTTGTGGCGTAGGAAAAGATGAGAGATAGTCAAAAATGTGATTCTGAATTTCCAATTGATTTAAACTTCCTAGTGGATAAGCCAACAGTCTTTTCGAGAAGCAATCAATAACTGTTAAAAATTTTATTTTATTGAATTGAAAAGTATCAATTTGTAGTTTTTCGAAAGGTTTTTGTGGCGTAGGGGCGATCCTATATTCCACTTGAATTGGGTTCCTATCATATTTTACTTTCAAACATATCTGACATTTATTGATGTAGTCTGTAATATCTCGAAGCATTGATGGCCAATAGTAGGTTTTCCGAATGTGATTATAACTTTCATTTATTCCTCGGTGACAAGTTTTACCACAATGGTAGTTAGCAACAATTTCTTTCTGTTCATCTTGGTCTGTAACGTCAAGGTTGATTTTCTTATAGCACTTTAGTTTTATTGATTTGAAGGAATCCTTGATTACATTCAAAAAGCTATGGAGTATCATTTCATAATCTAATTCTAATGATCCTCTCTTAGAACAAAATATTCCATAGGTCATATTTGGAATTAGATATTCGAGACATTTATTGTTTATTTCTTCTATATCGAACGGATCCAATATATAAAAGGTCAATCTGGTTTTTCCGAAAAATTTCTGTATTTTGGGCGGTTGGTTACCACGTTCTAAAATTAATTGATTGTGTTCTATATTCATGATTTTATCTTCTTCCATTATTGCAACTTGGCTGTTTGAACTATCTTGTGAATGAATTGTTACATTGATACTAGCTACTTCATCATTATTTTCATGATTTTCATTATTCTCATTATTTCCTGTTCCATATTCTTGAAGAAATTCGTCTAGAACGTCTTGAGCAAGATCTGGTGGTGAGTCTACCATGTTGATTGGCTGCTGTGGAATCCTGGAAAGCGCATCTGCTACATAGTTTGTTTTTCCTTGCACATATTTTATTTCAAAATCAAATTCTTCTAAGTAGAGTTTCCAACGTATTAGCTTTGAATTCGGTTCTTTAATATTATGTAGCCACTGTAAGGGTTTGTGATCAGTCTGTATTAAGAATTTTCTTCCATAAAGGTACGGGCGGAAATGTTTACATGACCAAACTATTGCTAGTAATTCTTTCTCAATAGTTGATAAGTTGACTTCATGTTTGTTAAGTGTTCGGGAGGCATACGCTATGGGTAAATCCTTTCCATCAAACACTTGTGAGAGTACTGCTCCCATCGCAAAATTACTGGCATCAGATGTTAGTATAAACTGGCGTGAGAAATCTGGTAATTGTAAGATTGGTCCGTTTTGCAACATAAGTTTAAGTTTTTCAAAAGCTTCTTTAAATTCACGATTATTTGGGTTGAATGTTTTATCTTTGCTGAGGGCTACTGTAAGAGGTTTTGCGATTTTAGCATAATCTCGAATCATTTTTCTGTAGTATCCAGTGAGTCCTAAAAATTGTTTAACTTCTTTTACTGTTTGTGGTAGTGGAAAATTTTTGACTGCTTCTATTTTTGCAGGGTTTGGTTGTATGCCTTTTTCTGAAATAATGTGTCCTAAGTATAGTGGTTCTCTTTTGAAAAATTCTGTTTTATTAAGTTGGATTTTTAAGTTATGTTCTCTCGATTTCTCAAAATCAGATTTTAGATGCTTGAGGTGCTCTGTCAGGTTATCCGAAAATACAATTATGTCATCCATATACACTAAAACATTTGGCATCTTAGCAAAAATCATATCCATACATTTTTGAAAATGATTTGGGCTGTTTTTCAATCCAAAAGGTAAACGAAGAAATTCATAATGACCATTTTCAGTGGAGAATGCTGTTTTTGGAACAGAGTCTGGGTGTAGTTCAATCTGGTGAAATCCGGATTCTAAGTCTATTGCTGAGAAATAAGTTGCACGTCCTATCTTTCCAAATAAGTCTTCAATGTTTGGTAAGGGATATTTTTCATCAATCGTCTTCGAATTTAATTTCCTGTAATCCAGTACCATTCGTATCTTTCGCTGGCCTGAGGCATCTGGTTTTTTTGGCACTACCCAGATTGGGGAGTTGTAAGGAGAATTCGAATTTTGAATAATTTTGTTCTTCAATAATTTTTCTATTTCTAATTGAATATCTTCCCGAAATGCTTGAGGATATCTATAGTTCTTAGTATATACTGGAGTGTCATCTTTTGTGACTATTCTATGCTTCAGCAGGTTAGTGCTACAGGATGTATCATTTTCTTGTTTTATGAGTTCTGGAAACTGTTTCACTAAATTTATGATATTCGACCGTTCTTCTTCATTCATATGATCAGTGCGTATAAGACTTGGAATTTCATCTAAAAGCTTTGAACGTTTTGACTGACAGGTTTTATTAATATTTTTACAATCACTAATGGTATCCACTTGTTCTATTTCCATAGGTTCAGGACTAATGGTCATGAGTTCCTCGGCGAAAACTAAGCATAAACATTCGTTTTTTTCAATAGTTACTAGTCCTTCTTCAATTCTATATTTATCGTTATTTACTGCTTTGACTAATCCTTCCTTCAATTTTGAAGATGACTTCACTGGGACCGAGATCACATTGAAGCCTGGTTGAAGAGTGATGCTCTTATTATCTAAGGAGAATAGCAATTCTTTAAATCCATTCTCGTATTTTAAAACGTTTTCACTAAAATCTACATTTGCTTTTATTGCACTTAGTGTTTCATGGCCGAGAAGTATGTCATATTTTGGTGAGAATTCAAATAGATACATTTTTATTTTGTATGGCTTCGAAAAGATGTCTTCTGATTCGAAAAAAATATACTCTTGTCCTTTGCTTTCTCCATTTGGAGTTTTGACAATAAAATCTTCTCTGTACCTAGTAATATCTGGTGAGACTAAGGACGGATTAACGTAGTTTTTGAGTGAGCCTGTGTCTACTAGCCATTTGCGATTTTTCTTATCACAAAAATACGGGAGAGATTTGTTTAGAATTTTTAAATCGAATTGTTTGGGGGGTCCTCCGCATAGCTGGGGCCTGACTCTAAAAAATGATCGGTTAGCTTATTGATTGAGTCAGTCAGAGAGTTGATTTGAGATTGCATATTAAGTATTTGCTCTTGTGTGGAATCATTTTGTTGTGTTTCTTCCAGATAATTTACTTCATATGGTGATCTGTAATTCCTCATTTTCTGTACAGGGTCTGTCCTTTGTGTACGCATTGATACAGTATTGGATGAGTTCCATTGTGCTTTGTTATTATTTAGTGGTTGTTGTTGAAAGTTTTGTTGTGGAAAATTTTGTCGTGAAAAATTTTGTTGTGAAAAATTCTGTTGTGGAAAATTTTGTTGTTGAAAATTCTGTTGCGGAAAGCTTTGTTGAAAATTTTGACGTTGAAAGTTTGGTTGATAGAATCGTTGATTTTGTTGAGATCTAGGTTGTGAAAATTGTTGTCTATCATGAAAATTTCTTGAAAAATTCTGGAAAGGTTTTCCTTGGGTCCATTGTTTCTGATTGTTTCGTTCGAAATTTGGAATTCTAAAAGAATTGGTTGCCTGTGTAAATCCACTATCGTGTCTGTTCATTGTATCAATAGTGGTGTTGAAGCGCAATTGTTGTAATATAATACTACAGTCATTAATCAATTTACTTCTAGCATCATCCAAGTTTTGTACTTGCAATACTTGTAGATGAGATCCTAGAGTTGGGTGTACACCATGAACAAAAGTATTAACTAGAGTTGCGTTAAGCTGTTGAGTTAAATTTTCCAATAAAGTTCCTGATACACCATCCAACTTATATCTAGTTAATACATGCGTGCGTTTTTCATCTAATCTATTCAAAAATTCAATTGGATGTTCTTTATAGTATGATTTCATTACAGCTAATTCTGCTATCAATTCTGGTACAGATCTATTATCAGCAAAATTTTGTTTCAAGGCATTAACTAATTCAGCGATATTAGAGCAAGAATTATTATAGGCTACTGCTTCAGCTGGTCCATCAAGGTGGTTCATGGCCGCCTTGAAAAGAATCCAATGATTTCCATCTCTTTCTACTATATTTTCAGCACAATATGTTCCAAATAAATCTTCACAAGTGGAGATAAATTGTGGAAGTTTGTATGAAGTTCCATCATATCGAGGGATGTACTTTAAAAGTTCATGAGGAAGAGGCTTATTTATCTCCGCCATTCTAGAATTTGAAAAATTTGTTTCTAACCTTGATGACTGGATGACGGAATAACTCGCACCTGGGGTGGCGTGGTGATGAGCTTCCGGGTCTTCTTCGTTGTCCGTTGATGCTGGGCTGCTTATTAACGGCCGGTTGACGTTGTATTTGTCTGCCAGGATGACCACTTGGCTGCTTCCGTTTAGGGTTGTTGATGTGGATGAGGAGTTAACACTCGCGTTTTCACTACTCGAGACTATTGGTCGCGAAATAATAAGTTAAAAGAACTTAATGAAAACGTCCACAGTTCCTGTGCCGGGCGCCAATTAAGATAACGGAACACGCCAATGTGTTTTTAAAAAGCATTTATTAGAACAAAATCGGTCTACTGACCAGCATAGTAACAGTACGTGAACAAGAATGACGACTGAACTAATTTTACAAGATGTTTTATAATCTAAGGAATGCTTACTATGCTATTGTACTAATCTATTGTTCCATATCTATATAACTTGAGACCTGTGCGTGGATAATGAATTGGATGAAGGTGATTGATGAGTTGGACCTACAGTTTCAAGTGGGTTCCGAACCACCGGGAACTTATTTTACAGCAGAGAACAGAGTATTTTTTGCTGGCCAATCCAATCAGTCACCCTTACAAAGAGCGCCCAGGAGTTTCTTAGCTTATCTCTGATTGGAGTGCAGTAAGAAAATTCCAGGCCTCTCATAGAGATCGTGAGAAGATCGAGAAAAAATAATATCACAAGCGGACAAGTTGTCAATATCATTATAAAAAATTTATAGTGACTTGATTCCAGAGCTTACAGAGATCATTTATATTTTAATGATGTGAAGTATATGACAAAGTTGTATGGAATAATTCGATCTGTTGTAACGCTACAGTATTAAATAAGAATAAAAAAAAGGAGAATTTTGAACTGTAGGCATTAACTAGAAATAAAACGAAAGATGTGCTATAATAAAGCGAGATAACAAACGTTGAGAAATGAAGTTGTTCATTTCTAAACGTTATACAATCAACAAAAAACAACTCTTCTCAAATAAATAACATAGACCAGGTTATTTAGATAAGCACTCAATAGTTCTTCAGAATGACGCATATAATAAAATCCAAAAAAATTATCACAATACAAAACGCATCTCAGTCTAAGAGAAAAATCAACTACAATCACAAGATTGGGCGATTGAGTCTTTCATTAAATTAATATAAGATTGTTCATAACCCACACATTGGCCAATGGTACGACGCCTACTAATTTCACTTTTCGTAGATACGATGAAATAACAAACAAAACTTCATACCTTAAATTTCCTTTTTACACAAACCATTTACTGCCAAAACTTCTGTCGTTTTGGTACCCAAGCTTTGTAGAAAATCCCGTAGTCCAGCACGGGTTCACTTGACTGGATCTCCTTATTGAATTTGGGTCAACACCCTGGAAGTCTTGTTCTCAATATAGACCTTGTGGAATTTGCGTCCCCAAAACGTAATACATGCTCCAAACAAGGAATTGGTCCCCGGAACATTGAATTGATCCCCGGAACATTGAATTGATCCCCGGAACATTGAATTGATCCCCGGAACATTGAATTGATCCCCGGAACATTGAATTGAATTAGTAAAATAATAATAAAACCAACCTCATTACTTCATATTACTACACCTTAAAAAGATAATCACTAAAAGTCTGAGATAAAACAACAGTAGGCTACAAATAAAACATCTAAATTAAAATA
Source organism: Conomelus anceps (assembly GCA_948455865.1). NCBI lineage: Eukaryota > Metazoa > Arthropoda > Insecta > Hemiptera > Delphacidae > Conomelus > Conomelus anceps. Next base: position 4,058,637 of record OX418224.1, read on the forward strand.
ATACCAAAAATTGTACAGATTTGGGAAAAATCGGTACACTGTTTAAAACCTGATATACATATAGAAAAGTAACTGAACGCAGAACAAATCTAAAATAAAGTTGTAGCAACCAAATTGTAGAACACAAAATAAATTTTTAGTGAGTAAAATAAAAATTTAAAGAGTTTTTAAGGACGTCAAATAGTATTATATAATTTGATGACATCTATATAGCTTTCTATTGCAATATTTTCAATGGATTTTTTCATAAAAGACCTTCAGTTTTAGGTGGGTTCCTTACCACCGGGAAGAACAGAGAACAGTTTTCGAGCAAAGAACAGTCTTTTGTTGATGAGTTAAAACTTCAGTTTTAGGTGGGTTTCGAACCCCCGGGGAGTGATTTTACAGCAGAGAACAGTGTCTTTTCTTGCTGGCCAATCAAATCGGTCACCCTTACAAAGAGTGCCTGGAAGAACGCAGCTTATCTCTATCTGATTGAACAAATACCAGCTACGGCTCACGGCTATCACTTCCCTGGAAATCTGAAATTCAATTACCTGCTATATAACCAATGTAATGTCTTGAGGTGAACAGTACTGAACACTCTCCATCCATCTTTGAAGTAATTTAGATGAATTTGTTATGTATCCCCGCCGTTATACGATCGAGCAGAAAGTGGGTTGGTTGTGCAATGGCTGTGCAGCCGAATGTTATCTCTGGGTAAATGGTTTCGACCAGCCCTGTATTTGCATATTTAGACAGGAACTACACTGTCGTAAAATCTGAAATTCAATTTCTGTATGAGAGAACCGCTGCTACAGACAAAGCGCCGCGCTTTGAACGTGTACCGTCGCCATTTTTCCATAACGAACATGGCAACTTAAAACCCGCTGCTCAGGTATATGTCTACCAGATGACATGTTGCTGAAACATGGCGTGACTCTGACTTTCTGCAAAATAAAAACAGGAATTTATACCAATAGAGAATGCGCCTCTTCAACTGGAATTCATTTTCAATCATTGCTAATTTCCGGCCTGGATTGAATGTTCATAGCTCTTTTTTCTTTTCTCCACTTTGACCAGCTTGATAGTATTTTTCGCTCTATTTTCTTCACACTAGTCCTCTCAAGAATTGAAGATATTCATCAGAATTTGTGATGCAGTATAAGGATGAACCTGTGAATAAGAGGTACTAGAAGACGAGGAAATGCGGTGAAAGAGCATAGTCTTATTAGCTCGGAGCAATGTTAGGGAATACATATATATATATATTCAACCCGGTATCAGCCTACAAGTATTATCAAACAACCCCCTTCTCATCTCTCATCTGTTTAATTCTAATTTTTAATCAAGTTTTAATTGATTGTAAATTAGCTTTAGTTAAAACTATACATTATTACTTCTTAATTATTCTTGTTTCAGTTGCTTGTTTCGTTTCAGTGTTGAATTAAATTTTTCTTCTCTATTTTCCGTCCAATTACTTAGTTTTTTCTCTGAATCATATCAAGTTTAATAATCAACTTTAACTATTACCTCATTCACTTTCAATTAAATTTTACTAAAATGTATTCTTTTATTCTGTATAAACTAATTCTAGTAAAGTTCGCTGATAGGTTGAGGGTAAGGCTATTTTTCCCTAACTCCGCCCTTCTATGAAATGCATCACCTTGATATTACAATTCATTTATTATGCAAATATTTTTACTTATGTCAGTAATCTAACTTGCAAAACAGTGTAATAGTAACGTATCGTCTTGTATCCATTTTTTATCTATCTTCCATGAATTTAGGTGATGTCATTCATTGTAAGGTAATAGTCAGTAGTAATATAAATTATTGTTCTTTTACTCGAATAAAGCTATCTGAATCTTATTTATTCATCCACGTACTATAGTTTTCATATAACTTGGCAGCAGTATGCTGGGTTCAGATGTAGCATGTCCCATCTGCTACACGCTGCCAAGTTATATGAATACTACAGTACTTGTTTTAAGAGATGAATGATTAAGATTTCTGGAGCAATCAATTTTATAGTTTCCATTTCCAGTTGAATTTGCTTGAAATAACAAGGTGATCTTTTCAATTCTATTTATTATTATTATAATTATTATTATTATTATTATTATTATTATTATTATTCATACTCATCCATTGACCTCCTGTAAAGAGAGGTATAATAGAGGTATAACAGAGGTAATACCTCCTGTATAGATTTGACAATAAATTTAAGTCATTAAAATAAAACTCTGTCATTTGTTTTGCATGTCATAATGAGCGTGAAATTCCTTATTTGAGTATGCACATATATTTAACAAACTCTATTTTAATTCTAAATTTATCGCCTGTGATTGCTTTTGAACGCGCTGGTAGTGAATTATCTAGACGGATCCCCGCACTTTTTACTCCCCTCTCATACAATGTTGTTCGATGTAAGTCGCCTTTTTTTTTCAAGTAATTTGATGACTGTACCTGCTGTAACCTAATGGCTGTGTAACTGAAATTGCATTGACGTGTCATACACCGCTAGAGCTATGCTCCTCATAATGCGGTTTCATGTGACAAAGTAATAATAAAAATAAAAAATATGAAAGAATTCACCTGTTTTGAATTTATCCTTGTTTTCAATAAAGCAGATGGCTTCAAAAATATACAGGCTTGGAAGTGAGAGAATCCTTAATTTCTAGTCTACAACTTGTGCGAATGAATTCCCTACTATTACTCGTAATGCCCACTTTTGAATTCGAAATATCTTAATCACTTGACGTGAATTAATGAGGTCTTCAACAATACACCTCTTCTATTACTTCTATAAGGGTATGGCGTCCAAAATATTGATTATTATATCTTTTTATGACCATTTTCCATTATCAATATACGCGTTCTGCAGCTTGGGCGCCGCGCCAGTGTAAAAACGCTACTGATTGGAACGAAAGCCGTCGTCCTCAGCCTCTCTTGCCTTGGCCACGCCCCTTCTGCCACTAGAAAGGAAATTGCGAATGACAAAAACAGTGGAACGCGTTTAATGAAAGGAGACAAAAAGACAGCGCCTAAGCTATCATCCGACCCCTGAAAGTTTCCCTCTGTGTGCTGAGTTGTTCGAACTATTTGACTCCAATAATTATTATCGGTCGACGCACCCTTCATTGCTACTCTAGTCTCAGCAATGTGCTCCAATTTGTTGCACAGAACATAATTTGATGAGGTATAACTGTTATTCCGAAAATAGAAAATCATTCAATTGGATAATTTATTTGTCTGTTCAATCAGAGATGGGCTGCGAAACTCCTGGGTGCTCTTTGAAACGGTGACCGATTGAATTTGCTAGCAAAAAAGACTCTGTTCTCTGCTGTAAAATCACTTCCCGGTGGTTCGGAACCCACCTAAAACTGTAGGTCCAACTCATCAATCACTATCATCCAATGCATTACCCACGTACAGGTCTCAGACCTATGTAAGCTTCATCCTCCTAAAAAAAAATATATACGTCTAGTTGGCCTGAGACCGGCGTCAGACAAGTCAAAGTGTTTGACAAAGCAAGACACAGCTCTACTGAAAAAAAACAACATGCACTCGTCCCCAGGAAAAGATCAAGTTCTTACTGGATCACAACATTCAAAATATCTTTTAAACTGTAAAAACATTCGGTAATTAAGAACTTTTTAACCTTTTTTTGAAGTCCCTCACTCCAATTGTCTCCCTCAAATCTATTGGCTGTACTCGGTAAATCTTTCTACCAATAAATTTGATGGCTGTACACTCGGGTATCGAATAAATGTGATAGAGGTAACAAATGATCGAATAGATTTTTAAAATCTTGTTTATGTATTGGTGGTGGTGTTATTGTGATAGATATCCATAGTGAATAAGACTGATGCTGTCCCAATTTGTTATATAAATACGATGTATTATGGTTTATGTAAAAATAGAAGTCATTGTGACACCGAATTGGCTAATTCATGGTGCTTATAAGCTTTATTATAGATTGAAAAAAGTCTATAACGATTAAATAATGTTATGCTCAACAAATCTGAATATGAATAATTATAGATTTTTTATAAACTATAGATTTTTTACAATCTATTATAAAGTTTGCTAGCACCATGAGCTGAAAAAGTATGGTAGTTAGACCTTACAAGAATATTAAACCAATAATTTTAATGTGACTCGTAGCTATACAATAAAAGAAATAGTTCGTCCCAGGTTATATTTATATAAATATATTGCTGATGTAGTCTACGTGAGTCTGAGACTTGAGCGTGGGTGATGAGGTGAATAGTGACATAGAAAATGCTAGGTTGAAAATCGGGAATCGATCGTGACGACAGGAGTTATTCTTTTTCGATGACCCTACTGTATATTTGCGAGGAATTAAGGCAGCCTCTTGTGAAATTCTACCCCACATTCTTCAAAAGTTCAATTCTAAAATCTTTTTTTTTATTGAGGATGAAGCCCACATAGGTCTGAGACCTGTGCGTATATAATGAGTTGAATGATTGAGATCGATGAGTTGGACCTAAAGTTTTAGGTGGGTTCCATACCACCGGGAAGTCACAAAGATTACGCCCCAATTGATTACACCGCTGTGATGACAAAATTGTGGTAGAGACCAAACGACTTGAATGAGCCTTAATGACCTCAGTCCATCAAAAAGCGGTGTAATCGGTTAGAGCAGCAGATCCCAACCTGGGGTACGCGTACCCCTTGAGGGTACGCAGTGTCCTAGTTGGGGGTACGCAAAAATAATCCATAATGGCGGATGTTTATTGTCTAGTGGCATAGACTAAGGAATGGTTGTTCTATGCTAGTGGTGAGCAGTTTCTGTTGTGCGACTATTCTATCTATAATGTATTCTATTCTGACACTACCTTCTATGTAGGCTATATTTCAGTAAAATTTTAAATTTAAATTATAATATCCATCTCTAAGCATATTACATTCGATGACCTCAATAAAAGAAATCGGTGTTCAGCAGAAATTATTGTGTTACCTACTATTTTATTTCTTTAGCTGAATTCCCATTCATAGGCGTCAATATGTTGTTCAAACATTGCAATAAATGGGCATTAAACCCTCTATAATATTGTTATAGTAAAGTAAAAAAGTAGTTTGGACTTTGGGGGTACTATGTCTGTAAAAGATGGTCTAAGGGGTACGCAGAAGAAAACAGGTTGGGAACCGCTGGGTTAGAGTGAAATAAGCTACTCCGGTGGTCACAGGTTCAAATCCAGTTAATTCCTGTTGCATTTCCTTGCATACTTTGCTTAATCATTCACCTTATTAGTCATGCACAAGTAGCAGAAAAAGTTATCATCAGTTTACTCACTTATTTTGAACTTTTTGCTATCGAAGAAAAATAAAAAATGTTAATTTTCAAAACTTTCTTATAACTTTCTCATTTAATTAGATAATTAGACGTGGAAAGTGATAGCCGCAAGCCGTAGAGGATATCTGTTCAATCGGATAAGTAACGAAATCCTGGGCCATCTTTGTAAAGGTGAACGATTGGATCGGCCAGCAGAAAAGACTGTTCTCTGCTCTTAAAGTGTTCTCTAAACTTCTCGGTGGCACGGAACCCACCTAAAACGTTCGGTCCAACTCAAATATCTCCATCATTCAACTCATTATATACGCACAGGTCTCAGACCTATGTGGGGCTTCATCCTCAACAAGAAAAATATTTCAAAATTGAACTTTTTGAAGAAGGCGGGGGGAAATTTTACAAAAAGCTACTTTAATTCCTCGCATAATATACAGCAGGGTCATCGAAAAAGAATAACCGTATTTTAAAAATCACTTCTCTGACTAGAATGAACATAAAGAATTGCTTATGGTCTTAAAACAAAGGTAAAATTAAAGGTTGGGAGTATTTGTTGCAGTAGTTGATAGAAGCGGCCACGTGACCTTGACATGCTCATCGCTGACAGTACAATGTGGACCGTGTAACAGAAGGCTTAACGTGTACTCATGTACTGTGGTTCGCGGAGTTCAAGTCAATCGTGCTTGTTCAATGTAAATTCAAGCAAATGTATGGAGCACATATCGAAAGTTTATTTATTTATTTATTTATTTTTTTTTTTTTTGAGGATGAAGCCCACATAGGTCTGAGACCTGTGCGTGGGTAATGAGTTGGATGATGGTGATTGATGAGTTGGACCTACAGTTTTAGGTGGGTTCCGAACCACCGGGAAGTGATTTTACAGCAGAGAACAGTGTCTTTTTTGCTGGCCAATCTAATCGGTCACCGTTACGAACGGGACCTACGAGAACGCAGCTTATCTCTCTGATTGAACAGATACCAGATACGGCTCGTGGCTATCACTTCCCATATTTAGTTATGTAAAAACACTCCCAACCTTTACCTTTGATTTAAGACTATAAGTAGTTCGATACGATCATTTTAGTCTCAGTGGTGATATTTTAAAATACAGGTATTTTTTTTCGAAGACTCTGTATACTTAAAAACTCATTCAATATCATCTTAGAATTGAACTTTCAAAAAGACTGTTGAGGAGATTTCACATCAGCTGCCTTAATTCCTAGCACATAACACATTTATAGCCAGGTCTTATGATGGAATATATGAGACATGGAAGAGCTTTCTTGCATTCTGTTTTCTGCCATCACTCATAACGCATCCTACTTCTCAAGTTTTAAACTTAGACCTCTGCCTCATATCTTGAGGTAGCCATGAATAATGAATCTTTCGCGTGGAATAAAACGAAAAATGCGGTTTACTTTCTCCAGCAACAACAGTCCAAAGTAATCCATTCACCTCGACTGCTCTGGAATTTCAATAACAAAGAAATACTTGAAATATTAAAGGTTCTGAAAGCCCACAAAGAAGTGTAAAGGTAGACTGAAATGAGAATAACGAAAAAGAGATACAGTTTCTTCTCTTCTTCCCCTTTTGATAAAATTCCAACAATGAAACGCATTTCATTTTGGAATCTGACGTCATCAGGTTGAGACGATGAAAGCATTCTCTGTTTCTGTTATTAAATCACTTTCTCTTCCAAAGGCAAAATTTATATTTTTTTCTTACACAAAATACGTTTCTAAAGTTTCAGAATAGATTTTATTCCATGCCGACAACAATTCACAAACTCAGTTATTCTATTTACTTTGAATATTGTATTAAGTACAATAAATTGAATATTAAGCGTATGATGAAGTAATCAATGCATAATCGTGCTATTATTTATCACTCCTACGCTTGAATATCTTGACAGGAATGTGCTCCAATAGCTTATTACGGAATTCAGTACTTCACACCTACACGACTTACATGAGAGTTTTTTCTAATGATTTTCAAACGAGACTCGATATTATTTACCCGCGAGGAAAATAAATTATCAAGACATGAATTCAAAGAATAATTATTACTTCCCTTCTATTGAATAAAGTAATTAGAAAACACAATAATTACCTTGTGTCTAATTACCTAAGTACTTACAGAATAACTGTATAGGTTTTTTTCTGAATAAGTGTATCATAATCCATCAACATAGGCAAATAAAAACGTTTTTAAATTAATAATTACTGTACTAGTTGCCATGTACATTATAGCCTATTATAACGCTTAGTGCAGTCAGTTGAGACGTTGCAACTTCAGCTTGCTGTTGTTTGAGCGGTTATGGGTTCGAATCCCGCTCAACCATCTGACATTATATGTAACATGACTGCAAGTCTTTAGCATTGGATTGTTGAAAAAAATAGCTCATAAGTAACGGGTCCTCTAACGTGGACAGGGGTCTGATATAAACATGGAAAACTGGATATATTTTTTAACAATGTGACTTAGCGCAGTTGGTTGGGGTGTCGCATCAGCGGTCGCGGGTTCAAATCCCGCTCCTCCGTCTGGCATCTATGTCTTATCATTCACCTCATTACCCACGTAAAAGTCTCGGACACATGTGGGCATCATCAGCAATTAAAAAAACAATGATACAAAAATATACAGTTAGTAGAAGAACCAAAAAAAATTATAATATCCATGAATAAATTTTCAATTTTGAAAACTATCAAATTATTCATATGTATAAACTTGCTGTGCAGAACTAACTTTTTTTTGAGTCGCGGCGGACGCGTTTCGAACTATGTCGTTCAAAAAGAGGTTAGTTCTGCACAGAAAGTTTATACATATGAATAGTTCTACTGCAGTTCACAAAAAATGGATATCCACAACAATAATAAACTATCAAATGTCTCTCTACATTGATGGATTATGATAACTGTGAGGGAACCCACATCATGCGACTCTCACTAAATGGCAATAAATCATCAAATCACAATCCATTTGAATCTGAATAGAAAGTCAGAATGCTTGATGAGCTATAGATACCATTGCTGGACTATAACCCATTCTAATGTTTAGTCATGTGGGACAGATTCCGTAGATGCGCTGGGTGCATCGTGTTGCATAATTTTTACATAACAAAACAATTCAACTGCAGCAGTTGTAACATGAATCTAAACGCGCACTCAACTATCCATCATGTGTCACATCAAGCACCCAAATTGGAGGTTTTCATACTAAACCGTTTCCTGGTCGACTATGCATGCACTGGTCCAAATTCATGACACAGAAAGTTTGAAATATTTGTGATTTGATGGTTCAAAGAGCCTCAGATAGCTCGCTACTGACTTAGTGGCATAGGTGTTATATATATTACAGTATTGATTTTCCTAGGACAGCTCGTAATAGTTGATAAGAAAATTCAAGTATCATACTACTGTACAATGCTATTTACTACAATGAAAAGACGCACCTCCATTTTTTTTTCGGAGAATGAAGCTCACATAGGTCTGAGATCTGTGCGTGAGTAATGAATTGGATGATGGTGATTGATAAGTTGCACCTACAGTTTTAGGTGGATTTTCTGTGATATTATTGAATTCTGTGTATTATTACGCACCGTATATTACTGCACAATACCGTATTATATCTTATTATTTGCTATTATTCAAGTCAAAATTACGTTTTCTGTGCTATTATCCAATATCGGTATTATTCCGTACCGTATAATACCGTACATTACCGCACAATACCACACAATACCGTAATATCCAATATAGCCTACTATTATTCATTATATTTGAGCCAAACCTCCTTTTTCTCTGCTGTTATTTGCGGAGGTGATACATCTACTTGGAGGTTTATTGAACTTTGAAAATTCTTCAAGATAAGCAACCATCCAGCTCGTTTGATAGCTTCAATTACCTGCCGTTACCCAATTATTAGACTAGAATTAGTTTGTAATTGAAAGAGATTTTGAACTCTCCATCCCTTGAACTCCCTTTTCAAATTTAAAAAAAATCTGTGATACAGTCAACCAAAATACACAGAAATAATGATAAATAAGCCTTATTGGACTAAATTTATGTAATTGAAAGAGATTTCTTATTTATTCATAAAAATGACGAGCAAATAAGCGATGTAGCACTATTGGAAAATAATTTTAAACTATTTGCAAAGAATAATTCTTTACAATGATAATTTTGTTGTAGCTGAAATAAAGACAATTCCAAAAGCAAAATAAACTCTTGGACTTCTTGTTCCATAACGATCTGCGTTGTTAATATTAACTTTTTGTTGTAAATTTAACGACTTGCAGTCAGTTTTATATTGTGAATATATAATAAATGTACTCACATTCGACAGAACGTTTTTGAGGTATTGAATCTCATCTTCAATGCCTTGAACGTTTTCGAGGTATTGAATCAGGGTATTGAAGATGAGATTCCATGCCTCGAAAACGTTCGGCCTGAAGTTTTGTACTTCACATTCGTGAGTACATTTCTCATTATATTCACAATATAAAACTGACTGCAAGTCGTTAAATTTAAAATCAAAAAGCAAAATAAACATTAAAATTCTGCAATTTATGAACAGCACTTTCTCAATAGACTAGTTTATTGTTCCCAATTGATTTAATTATTTTAGAATCTAGCAGAAAAGGCTTTTTACATCTTACATTCTAAAAGTACCACGTTTCCCTATTCAGTACTCCATCTATCTTCATTATCAAAATTTAGTGTCACAACTTTTTCTCTACTTATTGTGGTAAGTTTCCTTTGGTTTCTACTAGTTTTATCTATTCTAGTTAGTTAATAACAGGAGTTAGTTGTATTTTTTTTATTTATTAAGTTAAGTTACACTTCTTTTTTCTGTATTTTCTTGTGCATAATGTTGAGGAATAAAATTGAATTGAAATTGAGATAGATGGAGTACTGAATAGGGAGACGTGGTACTTTCCGTACATTACCGCACATTACCGTGATATCCAATATTTAGTAATATAGACTCAAAGTTTAGTATCATTGTGATAATGAAGATGAAAGGAGTACTGAATAGAGAAACGTGGTACTTTGAGAATGTAATATGAAAAGAGCCTGTGTCATTGAGTGTCAGTGTCAGTGTTATTGAGAATTCAGTGTCATAGTCTCATCCAATCGCAGTGAGTTCATCAATGGGATAACACCAAATTTCGACCTCTAAGTTGCACTAATCGTGCAGAAACTGCATGAGCGAATTTGTTAGAGGGCGAGCTACATAGCCGGAAGTGTAGGGAACCCAACAAACAAATTCCAAATCCCATGACATTTGCGCGTAGTATTTCCACGTAATGTTACAAGGTAAATTGAAAGAAACGTTCTCTGGAAGCCGACAGAGCCAAGCGAGCCTTTATGGTATTGTTCCTGCAGTCCATTGTATGTGGCTATATTTCATGATTGCTAGATAATGCCCCTGCCTGGGTCAGTGTGCTTCATAAATTACCAGAACCTCTATCGATTCCCATGTTTTTGTTCTTCGCATTTTCAATCTCAATCTTCCTTCTCTTTATCTTGTATTTTACGCTCCATCAACTGTTCTGAGTCAGTGCTTTGTTATGGAGGCGGGGTGGCTGTGATCTACAATTTTGTGGAAATGAGATTCCATTACTTGAAATTTGCCAAAGAAGTGAAACTGGATCATCAAAATTGAGTTGTACAGAAGTTGAAAATGGTTATTCATGCCAGGTGCAAGAGTGTAGCCGCTAACAGAAGATTTTGACTATTTTAGTCTCTCTACTATAATTAGTCACTAATAATCTCCATAATAGTTTCCATCAAGTGTTGATGGAAAGGATATCCTTGAATATCCTCTTCCAAGAATGGATATTTATATGTTCAAACTTCGCCGTTTCATGTAGATACATCACAATTATATTATCGTTATCAATGGGAAGTGATAGCCGCGAGCCGTAGCAGGTATCTGTTCAATCAGATAGATAAGCTGCGTTCTCGTAGGTCCTGTTTGTAACGGTGACCGATTAGATTGGCCAGCAAAAAAGACACTGTTCTCTGCTGAAAATCACTTCCCGGTGGTTCGGAACCCACCTAAAACTGTAGGTCCAACTCATAAATCACAATCATCCAACTCATTACCCACGCACAGGTCTCAGACCTATGTGGGCTTCATCCTCAAATAAAAAAATAAAAAAAAAAAAAATTGCATCTCATATTCATTTTGTTGAATAATTCTCTAGTTTAGCTTTGTAAAAATCATAGAACAATTATAGTAAATATAAATTTTCAACAATCTAGAATCTAAGTCTGTGCATTTTGTAATCTACATGAATAAAGTGAATAATCTAATCTAATCTAATAGCGGCGTTTCCTTCAAAATATTCAGGAATGACCTATTTGAGAAAAGTGATATTTCATATCTTTATAAAAATAATTCAGAATTCTTTCGAAATAGAAAATCGTGCATTTAATCCTCTGTCTGTAAGCGAGAGTCAGATTGTTTGTTTAAAAGATTCAAGTGAGAACCTACTAGTACCTTTTTTAGTACCTTTGCTATAAAATCAGTAAACAACTACCCTTATTTCATCGATCAACAATCCGCAACGGATAATCTATTATCGGTGAGTCCACTGATTGCAAGGATTCTATAATTTATTATTGATAATGTTGAATAGTTGACATTTTTATAAATTTTACATTCATTTTTTTCGAAATTATTATTTATTAGTTAACATAGTCTTTTCTTCCTAGCAATTATTCAGTAGGTTAAACTGTACTTATGCTTCAGGACCAAATAATTTCCACGATCCTAAAGCATTTAGATTGATTTTCACCCGTTTTGATGGACTTAGGGCGAATTTTATAGAATTGGGTTGCTTTTAGAAACAAAATTCTATTCATTGTAGAATATTCGATATTTCGATCATTGTATTCTACATTCTATATGATGCTTACATACTATGTAGTATATGATTTCACGAATAAACATCCTTTTTTCGGTTGTAGCTTTTCAAACCTTCAATGGAAAGCTGTATGAATGAACGACTCAATAATAACATTCATTATAGTCAATGCTACAAACTTTAATTTGGAACTGTTATTATTGAACAGTTGGTGGTACACGTTTCTACTACCTTTGTGTGGGCTACCTCTCTGGACCCAAAGTTCATTGTGAAAGTTTGCCTACTCGTGCCATACGAGAACAGAGCAGCTGGGAATGCTCACCTGATATTATTCACCCTTGCACTAGTTTTGTAACTCATCTTTGTTAGTAAAAGTGGTGAATTCAAAGAGGAATTATTAATTTGGTTCTAATTGTCAGTAATTTAGTTCAGTCTTCAGTAGTAAGTCTTAGTTGTAAGCAGATAACTGTTGAAGCTCATATACTGATTTCATCTCTTCGTGTGAACCAGTTTCCTTTTTTAGTATACTTTTTGTGTTTTACGTCATATTCTGATAGAGAATGAGAGTTAAGTATACACTGATTATTGAGACATCATGGTTTGCTGTTATGCTCTGGCATACATAATCAAATTGACAACTTCCTCACATTTGGTATTCTATTACATTTTGAATTCATTTCCTGAAAAAGGGTGTTTGTTATAAACATGTATTAGAATATTGTTATGGAAGCTATGAGGAAGAAAGAAGTGATCATCTGCCTGTGTCAATAAGTCTTCCGGTCTAAGCTTTAATTGGCATGATTGTTCACTTCTGTTCTCACCTTGAAGTTTATCTGTGACACCTTTAGAATATCTACTTAGAACTTTATGGAAAATTGGAGAATCCTTATCTGTTTACTTTAGAATTTGATAGAACATTATAGAACCTAACTTTCTGGAATATATAAAAATGAATAAAAGGCGTATGCTCTTGTAAAAGTCAGTCAGTTGTGATTAGATTGTTAATGCAATAAGTGGCAGAGTGACAATTACCGTTTCCGCTCATACCGCTCAAACCGTATTACCAGTGAGCACTAATACAAAATATGTAATATGAACGTTTATTGTTTGAGTGATAATCGCAGTATATTGTGACAGATTATTATTCAGGCTTCTCCAACAGTTTAAACAATGACTTGTAAGTGCTTGTAGTGTTTCAACTGGCATGTTTTAGACGCTTCTTCTTGAATAATTATTGGACAGTTCATTGAACAGTTATTATTTAATATTTGATCGGACTTTTAACAGTTAGTGATTGATTTTTGAAAAGTAAGATAGCAAATTCTTTATTAGCTGAACATGATCGATTCATCTGTTTCTGATTGATTTCTTTTGTGTGATATTACTGTGATATAAGTGCGAGTTGACGGTAATTTGTGTTAATAAAGTGCGAGTGTTAATTTGAAAGTGTTGCCAGAATTATTTTAGAGATAGAACCCGTAACAATATAATCTACTCACTTATAATCTACGTTGCACTTGAATATCTCATGAATTCTAGGTTGCATTGATGTGCGAGCTTCAACAGCCATTCAATGAATAAAATTAACACCCTTACAAGCGCTCTTCTGGCCTTTGCTCTACTTTGTGCATGAGTCTGAAACAAGGAGCTTTATTTTGATAATAATTGTTGTGTGAGTCTCAGCCCCAGTTATGTTTTTGCATATTTACAATGAGTTTGACTCATTACGGAGTCCGTAACTTTAGAATTCTTCTCTTCAATCATCAATTAACTCTCCACTTATCTATTCCCGGGATATACTTGACAAGGAACATCGTATATTGCACGTTGAACATTTTTTCGACATTAGTTTGCTGGCAGAATACAGGTTTCCTGCCTGTTCGCCAGCGCCACTGAATCCCAACAAGGGAGGCCGAACGCAGGCCCGAAACCTTCCCGGCATAATTCAAGCTTTCGGCGCGTAACATTTTTACGACGGCTGCTAGGAGTAAAGGCGGGAAAAGCCGAGAAAAGGCGGGAAAAGAACACGTTTCTTCCGTGTCCGTATAAGAAAGCCAAAGGAAACAGAACCAGCCAAGCCGAGAATATATTGCGTGTTTATATTGCCAAGCATCACATTTTTGTGGTCTATAAAGGAAAGTGAAACGGTGAATATAGCAGATGGAGAATTTTTTCTATATTTTCTCTGCAAAGCTCATGATTGTTTATATGTGTTTCGTTTTCTTATGCCTAGCATTCTTACGAACGCCTCTCACACAGCTGCCATGTGTGCTCAAACAAAAAGCACTTGTAATTCACTTGCGCTACCTAGCACAAACATAAAATATTTAAACATAAACCTGTAAAGAAACACGAGCGTTCTATACCAATTTTCTGAATGTGAGCGCAATGGTCTGGAACGTCAATAAATAACTATATTCTTTCCAGTAGAAAGAAAAACAGTGAGTAATTCAAATGGAATTCCAGATCCAAGTGCAGAACTCCACTAAATTTGATTGCGTGAACTCATGCCATAAGAAAATAATTGTGATGTGTACTGATCATGATGTATCATACACTAGAACAAAACTTCTTTCAATTTATATAAAACTATATATACAGTAAAACCTGTGTAAGGCGGAACTCCACCGGACTGGAAAAAAATTCCGTTTTGGCAGGTTTCCGGGTTAGACAGAAAGAAATAGTTAGAAAGACAGTTAGATCATACTGTACAAAATTCCAAGGGACCGGATGAAACATTCCGTTTCAGCAGGTTTCCGTCTTACAAGGGGTCCGTCTTAGACAGGTTTTACTGTATTTAGTAAAAACTATAAAAACTAGTGCACCTTTTGTAAGAAAAATCAACCATGTCGTAATTTTCCCCTGAACTACTCTCCATCTTCATCATTACTACATCAACTACATCATAACCTGAACTACGTCATTACTCTTCGTTAGACTTTATTGAAATTATTGCTCTTCAGCCTGTATGGTCGCGTTTTTAATACGCTTAGGCTAATGATCAATTATCAAATTTGAGACTGATTTTTGAAAAAATTTCTCTTGAGTCTGATATTTTCACTTTACATGAGACTCACTCTGATAAACGTTCAATTAGTTTTTACTCAGCCAACTAACTTGTATCTTATCAATCATTGCTAACTAATAATTTTCTATGGTAATTCGCACAATCAGGCTGACAAATACAACTTTCATCTTTTAACGTGAACCAATTTCCTTTTGATATTTTGAAAAAATTGAGAAGGGTTCTTGCAATGAGATACGTTAATTACATGGATTTTCATTTAAAGAATGAAACTAGTTATTGTAGATTCTAGATAATAATTGATGGATATAATAATGTTATTTAGAGATCCGTCTAGTAGTGGTGGAGAATAACCGATAGTACTATCGATAACTATCGATAGTTACGGCTATCGGTAAAAATCGATAGTTTTCGATAGTGTATTTTATTACATTCAGTACCTATAGTGTTTAGGTTATGTATCTATTTAATCATTTTTATTTGCATAAATGTCGTTTTTATTTCCATGAAAAAGGAACAAAATACAATATCGCAAAAATTCATCATGTACCATAAAATAAAATGAATCATAACTTTATAATGCAATTATTATTATATTATTACATGCGACTCTCACAAAGGCCCAAGTGCTAAGCCTTTGTGTGGATTGTGGGAGTCTGCAACCTGCCGGTTTTTACAATTTGATAAAGCTTTTCAGATTTATTACACTAGAAAGTTGAGAAGATTGGTTTACTAACAGAAAATTATAAATAAATTAATACAGTATTTGCATTTTGTTGTATAAAGGTGAACTATCGTTAACTATCGATAGTAGAGGTGTTGACTATCGATAACTATCGATGGGGCTGACTATCGATTATTCTCCACCACTACCGTCTAGAGGAATGTGAAGTTTTCTCGTAGTCTTGATCCCCGAGTGTACAAATGTATGCAAGAGTGGACTAGTGATGAAAAAGTTTAGACCGTCTTACTGGAGCAGTAATAAGTTAATCCACCAAGATGGGCTCAAATGCGTACGATATAATTAGAGTAAGGTTACAGTACATTGAAATATTGCTATGGTTGCAGTATTTTGAGGTACAAATGAGTGAATAATTTGCCGAGAAAATACATATATTTTGTTCTTTTGTGTCTCAATGATAAAATTTCCTCCAACTCCAGGGTGTTTTCGGTAAAGAGAGGGAAGGGAAGTTTTTAAGTGATTTTTTATCTGGTTGAGAAGGTTTTAATTTTATTTATCGTGTCTTTAAGTTGATTTTTTTATTGTTTTATTTCTCTGACGATTGAGTATAGATAACCTTTTATCTATACTCAATAGTCAGAGAAATAAATATTAATACTGATTGGTAAGGATGATTATTAAAGACCTGCAACGAGAGATGAAAATGAAAAACGAGGATCATCTGCTCTCTTCCATATTGAAGCGAGTTTCATCGTAAAAATGAATGACTTCTTCGATGACACGTTCCGTGATGTGAAAACTCGAAAATCCGGTGACAGCCCAATTATTGTGCGAATCTCTCTTCAGCGAATGGAATGACAACTTGGCAATGGATCCATTATATTGGAAAAATCAACATCAGCTAACGAGTCAAAACTCCCAATCGATTTGAAAGTGTTGGAATTATGAGATAGTATGAGTAATAATCTCGAGCATTTGAATGGGGAGCAGTGCAACAAAGCAATATTGAGACCATAAATTATTCATTGTCAGCTTATCGACTCAATCATGTCATCAGATTGCTTTAATCCATGAATATTTTAGAAATCCTCTGCAACAACCATGCTTTCTACCCTTGATTACACGCAGCCATCTAACTGGAGATTCGTAGTTCATTACCTAATGGTGTCGTATTCGACCTCCTCCACACCAGTAGAGGAGTTCTACTACTTCTCAGATAGAATCCTTACGTCATTAATATTAAATGAATCTTGAACGTCTTAGCATAAGCTCCATCATTTGTTCGCAGGAGAACCAACTATTTAATTTGGATTAGTTACTACTGCATGATGCATGAAAGTGCACTTTGAGATGAAGATGCACCCTAATTATTATTTAATTTTATTATTATCAATCAATATGTTGAATTTTGTTATGATATCAAATAATAAACCCTTATTACAGGGTTTAAACCGTTATTATAGTTTGGTTATTAACCACTGTACAAAACTATTACCATCTTGATATCCAATTATTGAATTTTATTATCATATTAAATTGCATCCCTATTAAAATGTAGCAACTATTACAAAACAAAGATGAAAATCAATCAATAAGATTTTTAAAATCAACCTGACTTGGATATAGATGTATTATTTATACAGATATCGGACAGATAGTATAGCTAATGTAAAAGACAATTTGATTATTTTAAGCACGGTTATATTCTAGATTGTATTTTTGTATAAAAGTTGATTCATTCTTCATACAGGGTTCTATCTCATGCTTAGAAAAAAACTGTATTTTTTGTATGATTTTCAGGGAACAATATATGAGATTCAAAATTATTATTTTATTTTCAATCATCGATGAGAATCAAAAGTTCTGATACAGGGAAGAGAATTATGGGGTAATGAAAAGAGACTATAGTTAGTAATATTATTATCGTCACTTGTACTGAGTAATTATAATGTAAGAAGTGTGAAATTATGGCACACTTACCGTTATTGTTGTATTCTTATAGGTGAGAACAAGATGCAGAGGAAACATGTCCAGAGTGCAAGATCTCAGAAGAGGCTGGAAGCGACCTTGATCTGTAAAATGACAATATTTTTCAAAATTAGCACAATAATTGCTGACTTGAGATGTGAATAAAGGTGGAAAATCACAGAATATGACATTGATACGTTCTCTAATCATCAACTAGACAAATATAATGGGTTTTTAAAATAAATTTTTCAACAAGAATTCTTTAAAAAAAGGTGGGTGACTGCATTTTATTCAAAAATCGATGCATTTTTCAGTATAGAGTGGCCAGGTAAAACTTAAATGTACTCAAAGTTGAAGTTAAACTTAAAGTTAATCACTAGTGGCTAAATGAAGCTATTGAAGAAAAAATGCAAAGAAACTCTGAAATAAATAATGGAAGTACAGTATCAACTATGAATGAAAATAAACTGAATAGCCTCTCATTAAATTACTACTTATTGGAATCAAATCGGGATAAATTGGCCTAGATTATGCCTTGGCCTAATATTTATAAATTTAAACTGCTATTTTGAAAATCGAATTAAACACCTCATGGTGTATTAGTGAATATCGTTTCTGTGTGGTTCAAGATACAAAATTCAAAACACCAAATTTTTTATGGAAAATTCAATAATAATGTGACATTACTAGCGTATAATTATGAAAATTTGGAAATAAGTTATTATCCATGGCTTTCATTGCCATCAACAAATCATAAATATAAGCTCAAAGGAACTGTTTCTTCATCCAATTCTCTTTTAACATTATGATCATTTGAATGGTTAATAATTTATATCGACCATAATCATAAATTTCAATCTCTATAATGTTCGGTAAGACCTGATCAAACAACAATACAATATTGTCAATTACGTAATGTTTGGATGAAAGAACATTACAATAATAATTTCAATTATGTACAGCATTCTACAAATAATAAGAGATTTTATAAAAATAGATTACAATAATTTCTCATGAGACAATGTGCAAAGTCCTCTAGAGAATTCCAATGACCACCATAGTAACCATGAATAAAAAATGCTCTAATTATCAATGAAATATTTCTGTAAGCAACTGCGTGGTTATAGCATGTGAATTACGGAGGACTCTTCCCGATCCCAATAAGAACTCTACTTTCGCATTTGCATACAAATGCTAATCTCTTTTTAATTGAAACTAATGTGCACTCAATTAGCATTATAAGCACAACTCTATCCTGTTCGCGCTTTGCTCAAATTTATTTCTAGCAGTAAATTGTGAATGCAGAAAGAGCTGGAAATTAATTTTCTCCACCGCAGTAAGATATTGAATTATAAGAATGAATAACGTCCTGTTTGTAAGGTAAACTATATAAATCCTCACAGTATCTACATCCTGAATGCAGAAACCACAAATTTAAGAGAGAGGATGAATATAAACTATTCCTGATTCTTCAACACTTCCCCTGTTTTCCATTAATCCAAGAAATAGCTTCTTTTGATTTTTTATCTATAAAATTTACTTTATTGAAAGAAAAAGAATTGAAATTGGATCCTGATAACCAGTAATTAATTCATGATATCTTAAATAATTTCAACTTTTCAGGTGAATTCAACGACTTGCAGTCTATTTTATTAAGAATAAGTAATATTTTACTTACTCTCTAGGCCAAACGTTTTCGAATCGTGAATATTCATTTTCAAAGGCAAAATCTCCACGATTCGAAAACGTTTGGCCTAGAGAGTAAGTAAAATATTACTTATTCTTAATAAAAATTGACTGCAAGTCGTTGAATTCACCTGAAAAGTTAATATTAACAACGCAGTTCGTCATGGAACAAGAAATCCAGGAACTTAAATAATTTTTGTAACAGACTCATAAAATCAGTGCTCAATTTTAAACACTCAACAAGTGAGTTTCAGGAATTGAACCTATTTAACACTACTACGAAAAATTACAATTAAATTGAATTGAATTACCATAGAAATAACAAAATACCATTTGGTGTACAGTAATATCAATGAATAGGTATCGTTAATGAATAGGGTATAAGGGGTAATTAGGGTATAGGGATAAGGAATAGGACCCTAATGAATAGGATTTTAAACTTCATTAATTTGATTGAATTACTAAACATAAAATATTTTCAGATTATCTCCAGACTACTTTCATGATAGGCATAGTATAGGCTTTAATGCCAAATACAGAATGGTGAAATATCTTACTTCTTGTCACAAACTTTAACTGCAAAAGTGCAAATAAGAAAAATGCCACATAACTTCAGATGGGATTGGATTGAATTGCTCACAGAAAACAACAGCTATTAAATAATAACAAGTGTGATTGTAAGTGACCTTTCTATGAAGATTTTGAAACGTATTCAATCTATTTAACCGTATTGATTATTCTATTCATATCAATATTCTATATTAAAAGTTAGTTTGAAGTGACTGACAATTGAATAAACTGACAAATATACATAAACAGAATTTATTAATTTCGAATTCCTTTAATTGCTATTACTTTATACTGAAGACGTCCGTGGTTCGATTCCCGGTGGTGACTGATATTTTTGTACAGTAGCATTCATCGATTCCCATCAGCTTTTCAATGCTGTTGTCAATATCCGCCATTGCGGAAGTCTTCAGTATAAAGTAATAGCAATTAAAGGAATTCGAAATTAATAAATTCTGTTTATTCTATATTAATTGATCACTATATCTATTCAACCTTTTATGAGATTCCTTCGAAAATTGCTTGCATTGGCAGTAATGTCTGCTTTTCCAAGTATATGATCCCCTTTTTTTACTATCTCAATAGAAATTTGTATATTATTCAATAATATACAACTAATATTATTAATATTATATAGTTGTATATTGTTTTATTGCAGCATAAAACATTCAGAAACACAACGTGAATAATGGAATACTATACATATATATATTTCCTTAAATTTCAATCAATTGGTAAAACAGAGAGTAAACCTCATGTGCTACCAATAATTGAACTGGTGATATTGACTCTTTTTATTTCAATTTTGTTTGTCGATTGTATTCCGGCGAAACCCCCACCTCTGTTCCATGAATGATGTGAATATTTTTGCATAGCATTTCAACAAGTGCAAATACGTGGAATGTTTCAGAGTTGCACACTTTTTCATTTCAGTGTTGATAGGATTGAGTATTTTGTGAATAAAGAAAGTAAAAATCCTGAATAGCAGAGAAGGCTATAAAGGTAATGGAGCCAGTTGGGCAAATGTTGCTCTAACGAAGCTAATGCACTCCAATTTTGCTCTGAGTTTTGTTTCTTGGAAGCTTGCTAATGCTCTTAATTAGAACAAATGCTTTTCTCTCTCTTTGTATGCTCACACCATGCTGAATATATTCAAATGTGATATTTTACTTCCTTGTTCCGAACATAGCAATTGCAGAGTTTTGTGATAAGCACTTGTTATGTGAGAAATAACAATTTTGCAAACTAATTAAAAAGTGAACTTCTCTCATAGTCATTCATATTGCATGGTAAGTTATGCAGCAAAACAAACAATCGAATTATACATTCCAACTCGACATAAAAAGACCCTCTTAAGTGGAACCTTTTATCATTAGTGAGCTCTACGTATTATAATAAAAACGAATACTTTTATGAGAATTTATGTGATATGCGATACAAGATACAAAAAAATTGATTTCTGAAAAATGATTTAGAATAAACTAAAACACTGTCATGTCTCTTTTGTAACCAACAGCTCTTTACAGTTCTGTTACAGTAGGCTAGTTCATGAAAATAATAATTTATATGAACTTAATTATTAAATTTAATTGAGTATTTTCTTGGAGATATGAACGAACTTCAGAGTCCAGGCGCAGGATTAAGAAGTAAAGATCTTCACAGTTCTGTTACAGTAGGCTAGTTCATGAAAATAATAATTTATTTGAACTTAAATATTAAATTAAATTGAGTATTTTCTTGGAGATATGAACGAACTTCAGAGTCCAGGCGCAGGATTAAGAAGTAAAGATAATAATACCGTGTACATTACAACATGAACTAGACTCTCAACAACATTATAACTTTTTATACGAGAATAAAAAATAAATGAAATAATTGTCATAACAGGAAGTGCTTTTACTTGAGCTTGATGTTGAATGGAAATAGGTTCAGTTCTATAAATTCTGCAAAGGTCGATAGTCACAATCCCTCTTTAATCATCGTTTTAAGTTAAAGTTTAACCAACACAGATGATAAATGACAATTTTTGGCAGACAATACTAATGAAAGATGGATGATCAAGTTAATATAATTTATTAATTTCGAATTCATTTAATTGCTATTAGTTTATACTGAAGACTTGATGGGAATCGATGAATGCTACTGTACAAAAAAATCAGTCACCACCGGGAATCGAACCACGGACCTCTCAATTGCCGGTTGAGCGCCTTAACCGTGGTTCGTGGTCCGTGGTTCGATTCCCGGTGGTGACTGATATTTTTGTACAGTAGCATTCATCGATTCCCATCAGCTATTCAATACTATTGTCAATATCCGCCGTTGCGGAAGTCTTCAGTATAAACTAATAGCAATTAAAGGAATTCGAAATTAATAAATTCTGTTTATGTATATTTGTCAGTTTATTCAATTGTCAGTCACTTTAAACTAAAACTAACTTGATAATATAATTATTTATCGAATCAACATACACCAAATATAAAAAAGGCTTCAACAACATCAAAATCTTGGAAAAAGATAATTAAAATTACTTGAAGGAAACTAGAAAGAATAATTGCCATAATTTAAGGTTCTTAGATTTGGGCATACGAGCATAAATTAAATAAAGATAGGGTTTTTGGTCATGTCTTGAATTGTTATATTAACTGAGACAGACTTTCACATGAATTATATCATGATAATCACAATAATTACGAACTTGCAATGAGGTGAGCACAGTAGTTATGAGCTCACATGGAGATTTTGTTTGATCATTTCTTCACTTGTTGTATGATCTGAGACAGACTCCCACACAATTACGTCGTCATAGCGTGTTGAACCACAGCAATTATGGACTTGCATTGAGGTGAGCACAGGAATCAACTTGCATGAAGATTTTGTTTGATCATCTCTTAATTTGTATGATCTGAGACAGATTTCCACACATATAACGTCGTCATAGGGTGTTGAACCACAGCAATTATGGACATGCATTGGGGTTAGCACAATTATGATCTAGCAAGGACAATGAACGATGAAATAAGCAGTTTTGATGGAACTAAACAAATCTTTTTTTGTAGATTACGTCTTGGAGACTCCAGTTAAGGAGTATAAGACAAGTCAGATTAACAATTATACAATCTTCTACACTAGTTACCATAATTACTATATCAATTAGTTGGGGTGAGGCTTAACTTTGATGTGAAAGGAACTCTTGTACACTACGAAAAGCTTTATCAACTAAATATTTTTTCAATTGTCTTATAAATATTTCTATATTTTGAAGACTCTTTAAAAACTGCGGTAGCTTGTTGTAGAATTTCCTACCAATATAACTAGGTTTTTGTTTGAATAAGCTACTATTGAGACTCACTGAGTGATAATCTCCTCGGCTTCTTGTATAATAATCATGTACGTCAAGATTTTGGTTAATATCACTCTTTTTTACATACAAAGTGGGCCGCTTAGCGCAGTTGGTTGGGGCGTCGCAACTTCAGCTTTCTGTCGTTTAAGCGGTCGTGGGTTCGAATCCCACTCCACCGTCAGGCATTTATGTGTAATAATTCACCTCATTACCCACGCACAAGTTTCGGACTCATGAGGGCATCATCAACAATAAAAAAAAGT
The DNA here is from genome assembly GCA_948455865.1 of Conomelus anceps. Taxonomy (NCBI): domain Eukaryota; kingdom Metazoa; phylum Arthropoda; class Insecta; order Hemiptera; family Delphacidae; genus Conomelus; species Conomelus anceps. The sequence continues at coordinate 4,082,338 of OX418224.1, forward strand.
AGCTTCATACACATATAAGAAGGGTACAATAAGGAGACCAAGTCTCTTGAACAACGGCCTACATGAATCTAATCTATTTACTCTTTCTATACACCTAACCGTTTCCTTTTGGATCTGAAACACCCTATCAAGATTTTGTTTTGATGAATTACCCCATACTAAGATAGCATACCTAATATGTGACAGTAAGAGCCCATGGTAAGCTGTAAAAAGTAAAATGGAACAAGCAGCAATATTGATAAGTGATTGTTTCAGTTTAGTAAGTCTTGCCTTGTTCTTGTCGACAGAGCGGACCGACCCAGCGACCGCCGATGCACTTGATCTTGCAGAGGCGGCGATCGGGTCCGAGGATGGAGGGCGAAGGCAGCTCGGCGGGGAACTTGACCTCCGAGAGGGTGCTGTAGTCAGGCGCCGCCCCTGGCCGCGGCACCACCCGACTGCCATTCAGAGACACCCCCGGAGGCGGACAGCCTGCACCCTTCCATTCTGCAAAAACCAAAAGACACATTTCCTCACTCAACTGGACACCCAATACACAACATGTCACCACTTTCCATTATTATTATTATTTATTTTTTTGTAGATTACGTCTTGGAGACTCCAGTTAAGTACTATAAGACAAGTCAGATTAACAATATTATACACTAGATACCATAATTATTACTACATTTATTTTTTTTGGAGGATGAAGCCCACATAGGTCTGAGATCTGTGCGTGGGTAATGAGTTGGATGATTCTGATTGATGAGCTGGACCTACAGTTTTAGGTGAGTTCCGAACCACCGGGAAGTGATTTTACAACAGAGAACAGAGTTTTTTTGCTGGCCAATCCAATCGGTCACCGTTACAAAGATGGCCCAGGAGTTTCGTTGTTTATCTCTATCTGATTGAATAGTTACCTGCTACGGCTCACGTCTATCACTTGTCTTAGTTGAGGTGAGGCTAAATTTTAATGTGAAAGGTGACTTATTAATTTATTCATTCATAGGCTGCTTGGAACAACATTCACTACTTTCCATCGGTTCCAGTAACATTTTATTCATTGAAATAAAATTACAATGAATACAAAGATGCAACAGACTGAGAGTCCAAAACTGCTGTCTTTGCAAACTTTGACTTTGTTACATTTTCAAAAACGTTGAGCTCAGTTTAGAATCAATCAAATTTAGAATCACTTGAAACTTGGCTAAAAAAATATAAATTGAACTGAACTGGAACCTTTTTTATACATATAATGGTTTTGGCTAGGATCATGGAAACTACAATTAACGATACTATTATTAGAACTGAGCTGTTGGGATTGATGAAGCTATTTACTGAATACAATTATTTCAAGTTTGACAGTAAATTTATGAACATAAAGTGGGTTCACCACTTTCACCACTACTAGCTCAATTATTTATGGATAATCTTGAATGTAGAACTTGAAAATAATAATCAGTTCGAAGATGGGATTTTTTATTGGTTTAGGTATGTAGATGATATTATTTGTTTGTGGAAGGGTATGAATAAGCAATTAGATAATTTCCCAAGCTATTTGATTACTTTCCAGCATAATATTAAATTCATCATAGAGTTAGAAGAGAATAGTGTTTTAAACTTTCTATAATCAAGAATAGATTATAGTGCAGAAGCCTACAGTTTCTCTATTTTCAGAAAAGCAACTCATACCGATGTAATCATACCTCATCACTCATATCCCAAAAACTTGCAGCTTTAAATAGTATGATTTATAGAGCTTCAACTATTCCTAAGAGCAAACATCACTTTGAAAAAGAGATTAGTACTTATAAACAGATAGCTATTACAAATGGATATGAGGAGATCATTGTTGACAAAATATTAAATAAAATAAGTAGGAGATTAGAAATCAGTGCTAGCATTACTGTCACTGACACTGGAGAAAAGTCATGGATAACGGTACCTTATTCTGACTCATTATCTGATAAATAAGGGAAAGAATTGGAAAAGAACGATTTGATGTAGCTTTTCAAACAAACCCTATTTTAAATAAATTGTTTGGGTGTAGTAGAGATAAAATTGAAATCCGTGATAGAAGTGGAGATCATAAATTGAATTGCGGTGATTGTAATGCCTGTTATGTGGGTCAAACCGGTAGAAGTTTCAGTTTATGTAGCTATTTATTTATTATTCATTTACTGACTTTGTTGTTGTTTTAATATTTATTTTATCTTGGAAGCTTCCCTATTTTGGATGTATTGTTTTATCAATGGCAATAAAATGAATTTTGAAAAAAATGAAATTTCAATTTGAAAAATAAATGGCTTCTTAGTATGACATCACTGCTTTTTTTGGCCTGATTTGACAGAGTATTGCACTTAACAAATTCAACAATGAAATGCAAATCAATTATTTGTATTATATTAATAAAATTTAGGATATCGTCAATCACTATCACAGGCACTGTGCACCGTGTAGAGATGAATGGAAAAATGTTTTTCCTCGCGTCGTGCCAGCAGTGAATTTTCTCAGCTCAGCTTTTCAATTTTAAATAAGGGACTCGAGTTGGCGGAAAAAAGGCGGAAAAGCGTTGCATAGTATTCAGACGCAATAAAGCCAGTGGAGATATTGCGTCGTACATTTTAAGGCCGGTAAAAATTTGTGCATGGTAATAAATCAGAGCCAGGGCAAGAGACTGCGTGCATATGAAGCCAGTAGCACCGCGCACAGCGTGGTCATGCAATCCTGCTTATGGGCTTTTCTAGCCGCGGTCGCCGCCATATTTTTCCCTACGGTCGAATTTTCCTCGTCACCTATCACGCTTTTTCTCCTTATATCTTTACGACCGCATCTCGCGCAAATTTTCACATCCAATCTTTTGTCACGTTCGAATAAAATCACGCCGCTTACAGGTGCCATCATACATCAACTTCCCAGACTGGAAATGAAAAATTGAGTAAGAAACCTTGTGCGCATCTAGGACTAGATAGAAGTGTTGTGAAAGGTCACGTTGTTACAATACTGAACTTTTGACTATGACTTGCTGCTAAGATTAATTATTTATGAATTGTATATTGAATGCCAGGAATGTACACCAGTTGATTAGTTAAATTGAAGTCTGATAATGAATTATTGAAAAAAATTTCAGTTTGTCCACAATTATTCAAGAAAAATTGATTACAGCCATAACAGGACACTTAGGAAGTATTTTTCTATAAAAATTATCGAATAATATTTATATACTTATACGAATTGTATTTTAAATACAAGGAAGGTTCACCAGTTGATTAGTTAAATTGTAGTCTGATAATGAATTATGGAAAAAAAATTCAGTTTGTGCATAATTATTTAAGAAAAAATGATTACAGCCATAACAGGACACTTAGGAAGTATTTTTCTATAAAAATTATCGAATAATATTTATATATTTATACGAACTGTATTTTAAATACAAGGGAGGTTCACCAGTTGATTAGTTAAATTTGAAGTCTGATAATGAATTATTGAAATTTTTTACAATTTGTGCACAATTATTGATAACACATTTAATATATGTTTTCAGTTACAATAGTTTTATCATTAGAGTTTGTATTTATTTGATTTTGTATTTTTCAGATATAATTATTCAATATAAACTTAAAAAACACTTTAAGGTGGAAATTAACTCACGTTATGGCGTGGCGGCCGTTTCACTCTGTTGTCTAGAGCATCGTCAGACGACCTCAGTGTGGGACCAGAGGTTCTCAAACTGTGGTACGCGTACCCCTTGGGGGTACTCGAAAATTTTCAGGGGGTACGCGAGGCAGGTTAATGAAAAATTAAACCATTTTTTCCGTTTCGCAATCACGCAAGGTTATTATTTAATAATGAAACCTAATAAACTGAATACTTTGTGGTCGAGTTACTAGGAACCAACAAGTGCAATAGGTTTGTATAGGTTTGTTCGTAGAAGTTCAGAGACAAGGTTAATGTTGGGAACGATTTTTTACCCTGAGCCTAGCATTGAGGAGCTATGAAGCAAGCTCATCCTTCTTATTAATTTTTTGTAATAGGTTTCAAATAAATGGTTCCAAATGTATTGTGTTTTTGATGTAGAAAGGTTTTTTAATTTAACTGTCACCCCCCTGCCACAACATCTCCTCGTGGTAAAAAGGGGGTACGCTAAATTTTAATTTCTCATTAAGGGGTACAGTCCTTGAAAAAGATTGAGAACCCCTGCTCTAGACAACAGAGTGAAACGGCCATCACGCCATAACGTGAGTTAATTTCCTCCTTAAAGTGTATTTTAAGTTTATATTACATATTAGTGGAAACAAGATGGATCTTCAACATCATAATTATTTATTCCTATTTCTGTTTTAAAGGATAGAAGATGATTTATATAGATGTTCTAGTGTGGTGTGAAATAGGTTTTTATATTTATTATTATGAAAGAATATTCTACTACAGTGCATTTAGTACTGGAACCTCATATTAAATAACAGGCGGGCCTATTCATAGAATCACAATCATATTCTATCAGAATCATGATAACAAAATATCGTGAGAGAAAAGGCCTATTCTACAGGACCGGCAGTGCAGATGGGGATGAAAAAGTTTATAAGAAAAACAGGTTGTTCAGAGACAATGAGAGGTGACAGGGACAACGTAACACTCGGGAAGTGGGTCTTTTCTAAGGTGCGCTAATAAAATTCATGTCGAAATCAAATTCGGTGTGACAGCCGGATCTGGGAGGTAATCTAATGAAGCAAAAGGGAACAAAAAGGCTTATTACAATCACTCACCCTATTTCTCCTACTCTAGTCAAGCGAGATGAAGGGACGACGACCTTTTCAAATTGAACCTGCAACGTGTAAGTTATGCGACAGATGGAAATGGTTTTTCACGCTAACTTTCCTTGCACGTTTTTGTCCCCAGAGAAACGCGCTGCGTTGACTAGATGTCGCCTAATAACACGGGCAAATCTGCTGGGAACAATGTTGAACAGTCTTCTCTTGTAACTATGTTTCCCGTCAAGTCTCTCCCTATTCCAACAGTAACTTGGAATCTTAGTAACCGTACCAGCACCGATGTGGAATAATTCAATAAGTATCAGAGAAAATTTACAAGAATATGTGGATTGCTCAGCTCAGAAATTTGTTGCGCTTGGTGAGTTACTGCACAACTTTAACGGTTTTAAACATCAGTGGCGAAAATACAAGCAATAGTTTTCAACAGGTTTTCAAGCTACAAGTAGTTTTCAAGTTATTAGTTTCCAAGCTACTTTGTTTTCAAATAAGTTCTTACAGCACAATTATCCCATCTGCTAGTACTAGTAAACTGAAACGGCGTAAATAGAGTTGACTAAGGGGGGTTTACCCCACCAGTCAATCACTCTTACATATTACTCCCTTCAAGAGAGATTTCTCAATTGTTACTTTCAATTTTTTTCTAATTTCTTCTGACCAATGAAAGGGTTACGTCCCTAATAACCCCCTCCTCATTACGCCTATGGTAAATTGAATAGATCTCATGAAAGCAGTCGAATCTTGAACCGTTGCTGAAGAATAGATTTTTTTAAATCACTATGAAATAGGATCAAATTGAAGAGAGTGAAAAGTACTATTATAATAAATCAAGATTCTTTTTAATAATTGACCGAGTGTCGAAAACTGCCGAATCTTGTGCTGTTGCTGAAGAAGAAATTTTAAAAAGGAGGGAATGGAATAGAGTGAAAAAATAATTCTATTATCAAATAAAAATGTATAATTAATCAAGATTATTTTCAATAATTGACCGGTGATGACATATATATTCTACTGAAAGATCATTAAACAATCATTATTGGCTCGGCAAAGAAAACAATTCAACTTCAAATAGAGAATTGTCCCTCTCTTCTCATGCTCTTTCTCTCTCTCACTCAATCTCTCTCTCTCGTATGCATATGCATATGCACTTCCATTCATATGCATAATTTGTAAATTTACATGAATAAAGAAAGATAATCTTATCTAATCTAATCTAATCTCGTGGTTACTTTAAGGTATAAACTAATAAAAACTAAAAAAACACTTTTAAGTGGAAGTTATGACTCACGTTATGGCGTGACGGCCGTTTCACTCTGTTGTCAAGAGCATCGTCAGACGACCCACAGTACACTGATTTAAGGTATGAGTTTGAGGGTTATGGATGTTGGAAGGGTGGAGAGGTGGGGGGATGAGTAGGCGGGAGGTTTGAAATTAGGATTATTTTGTCAAAAAGTGTATCTGAGAAGAAGTGAAGTTGATCATTTAAAATGTTATCTGGTTGCAGCTTTATGTGTTTGTAAATCTCATATTGTTCTAAAACATTGAGTTTCCAGCTTTTGTGAGTGGAGTGAAGTGTGTCTAAATTATTAGTGTCAATGTCGGTATAACTGTGGCCTGTTGAAATGATGTGTTCAGCAAAAGTGGAATGTGTGTTTGGGTGTGAGATTGCTTTTGTGTGTTCTTTCAATCTAGTGGTGAATGTCCTGCCAGCTTGTCATAAAAATAGAATTTGTTGCAGTCATTGCATTTCAATTTGTAACATCCATAACCCTCAAACTCATACCTTAAATCAGTGTACTGTGGGTCGTCTGACGATGCTCTTGACAACAGAGTGAAACGGCCGTCACGCCATAACGTGAGTCATAATTTCCACTTAAAAGTGTTTTTTAAGTTTTTATTATATTAGTGGAAAAGAGATGGATCTTCAACATCATAAACTAATAGTTTCAGTTTGTATGAATGCTTCGATAGAAAAAAACACTACAAGCACCTTGCCAATCATATAAATATTATATAATATATCAATTACTCATATAGATGTACGAAGTTTCTAGAACCTACTGTTTGAATTTAAAACGAATTGAGAAGTGATACAGTAAAACTATTTAAGAAATTAAAATTCACTGAATGCAAAAAATTCTTATTAGTATTTATGAAAGAAGTATTTTCTCCAGAAATCTATTAGAGCATATTTTGTATGAGTATATGAATAATTATCATCAGGTTTTCCAAGTGAAGCTTGATTTTATCAAACAAGTCTGTATAAAAACATATAGGATTTCAATTGGAAAACAAGCGGGACTCGATTTTCCCAAGAGAAGTTATATAATTTCAATATTGATGATAACTTTACATGGAGTAAGCCAATAAATAGACCTGTCCAAACAGCACCGTAACTCCATTGCGTGACATCACTCTCGAACAAGTTGTGCCGTAACATCATACGTGTAGCATCTTTTCATTGTCTTGACGCTTGCGGGTCGATGTTACGATTAACTGAAGCTGTGTTACAGAGTGATTTTGCGCGGCGGATTCATGTTATGGAGTTACGATGCTGTCTTTACGGGCCTTCTTAGCAATCTTTATTCTTGGACAATATATAAGCGTAAACTAATAAGTATAAATTAAAACGTATAACTAAATATAAACTAAAATTATATATTCATAAGGTGTAGAGTTTAACCCTCTTTCAGGAGGAGGAAGAACAAACAGCACTCCAGAAAAATGAAAGCTGTTTGAACCAAGAAGTTGCTTAAACGTGCTCTGTAATGAGCTATTCGAAAAATGCAGTTTAAATACAATAATTATGCTCAGTACATTGAAAATCACCATAAGGTGATGGGATTGAATTACATACATTTCTTTATTACCGTACATAACTTGTCATATTACCACAGAGAAAGATCTCTCATCTTTCTATCTCTCTATCTATGACCCATTTGAGGGTTAAGTGGCAGAAGGTGCTGTAAGGCCTCAACTTCGCCCACAGCACTTATGCTTGTAAAGTGCAAATAAAAAACATGTATCTTAACTTTTTATGTGAATTCAACGACTTGCAGTCAAATATTCATTAAGAATAAATAACATTTTCTTACTCTGTAGGCCGAGCGCTTTCGAATCTTTGAGATCCGTTTTCAGAGGCCCCTGAAAACGGATCTCAAAGATTCGAAAGCGCTCGGCCTACAGGAGTAGGTATCTGATCTTTGATGAATTCCAAGTATTAACTGTAAGACAATTATTTATGAAGAAACTTATTGTATACATAAATTGCAATAGAGAACTATTCAAATTCAGACAGATTGATTACAATATAAGACCGTTAAGAAATCTAGTTTTGATTCCAAATCTCAATAAACGCATTTGCAGACATCAAACTCTCTATATTTGCTGTAAACTTCTTAACGTGATACCCATGCAGCTAATACCATTCACGAATAAACCTAAAACTCTTGGAATAGATACGTGGGTGAAGGCAAATGTATATTTTAAAATAGGCTCTGTATTCTTATAATGTTGGATATAAGTTATATTTAAGGTTGTTTATAAGTGTTATTTTTTTTATTTCCATCCGGCGCACAAGCTTGGCTTTGCTGATGGAAATCTTGAAGAATATATTTTTTCTTGTAATATAAATGTAACTTACTGTGCAAACACATAGATCAATTTTGTGTATCTGATTGTGATGTACAATTACATTTGTTTTTTGGTGTTTTTAATAAAGAAGAAATAATAGTAAGGAAATTCTACTTATTCTTGATGAATATTTGACTGCAAGTCGTTGAATTTTTCATAAAAAGTTAATATTAACAACGCAGTTCGTCATGGAACAAGAAATCCAGGAACATGTATCTATCTATTTTATCTTTATATATGTGATCTTACTGAATGGTACTTTCAATTGATTGACTCAACTTCATTGTTGAACTTTCTTTGTAGTGGCGAAGGTGAGTGGAAAGGTATACATAATGAATAATAAGACGAAAATATATGCTGTTGTGACAATAAATTTCGTCTTATTATTCTTCGTTGAAACCAACCTTCTCATCGCTAATGAGCATTACTCGACTACTGCATAACTACTCAATTAACTTAATTTCTCTTGTTTGAGTGATACAACACAAAATCACAAACCCACCTTTCACGACTACAACAGGGCTCAAATCTGCCCACTGAGCTCTTGTTACTCGTGTAGTAACAAGTAAATTCTCTAGTCTCGCTTCGAAATACTACTCTCGAGCAGAAATATCAGAGACCGCCGCGATCTGTGCGTGGAAACAACACAACCCAGTTAGGTTGAACTCAGCTCTAGAGCTACCAGTCATAAATATTTAATTGAGCAACGTTCGTCCCGCGAGCTGCCGCTTCATAGTCTCACCCCTAAGCCTCCCGCCACTAAGCTCGAACCATTAATAATTCTGGGACGACTTCAAATGTCCAACTGTTGTTACGATTTCACTCCTCTCTACTTGTCTTCTCACTTCACTCATGACCTTCCTCGACCCTCTTTATCACACGCCCCACCTCTTTCAGCGCCTCGAACTCATCCAATTAGGAGTGGGAAGTTCATCTCATTACTTCCCCGTAGACCACTGAAATGCGATGTACAAAACAAGCCCGGAAACAAAGGGAAATGACAAAATGAAGAAGCGATATAAAAGAACCGAGATTTCGAATTTCAGCTGATAAAAACTATGTTAATATTCATGAATCATATCGATTATACATTTTGTCCGCTTGTAATGGAAATGGTTGAAATAGTAAAGCATCAGAGCACAGCATCTGAAACAAGATTCAAATCTGCAGTCCACAAATGGATATTAAATACAGGAGGGCAAAACTTGGAAATAATTATCTCAAACAACATGTGAGCTCACTTACCTAATAATTCCGCACTAACCCCCCCCCCCCCCCCTACTCTAGAACATGGGTAAACCATAGTTGAGTAGGGTAATTTCCAAAAATTATTTCTCAAAAATTGCAGTTTTATAGTTATTAGATTCCCATTTAGTTTGCTAATATATATTATATTGTTTTATAGTTTTAATTAATTATTGATTGGAAATAAAGTATTTATTTATTTATTATTATTTATTATTCTTTTTTCGCAAGATATTCCGTTGTGAACAAATGTAAATAGATGAAATTGATGTCTGGGATAATAGTGGAAATTATCCTGAAGAAAGGTAATGGATATTGGTACCTTATCTTGGTTCAGTATCTCATAAATTAGGAGAAGAATTGAAAAAGAACGGTTTTGATGTAGCTTTTCAAGCAAAACCTTTTTTAAGTTTGTTGGGGTGTAGTAAAGATAAAATTTATATCTGGGATAATAGTGGTGTCTATAAATTGAATTTCAGAGATTGTGATGCCTGTTATGTGGGTCAGACCAGGTAGAAGTTTCAAATGTAGAATAAATGAACATATTAGAGATTGGAAAACCTAGAAAGGAGACTCAAATTTTGCAGAGCATCTCATTACTCATGGACATGAGTTCAAGGCTGAAGAAGATGTTGAATTCTGCATTTGGTTGGCAAAGGCAGGCAGCTGAACATTCTAGAAGCTTTGGAGATAATTAGGTTGGTAGAAAATGGTTTCAATACTAATTTAAATGATCAAATTTATTTTACAACTAGCTTGATTTCGTTAACTTTTTTGTTGTAAATTTAACGAAAACGTTCGGCAGATTGTCAGTACATTTATTATATTATATTCAAAATTTAAATTGACTAAGTCGTTAAATTTACAACAAAAAGTTAATATTGACAACGCAGATCGTTATAGAACAATAAATCCAAGAATTTAACCTGGTTTCATCATAGCTTCGGCCTACTCCAAAATAACAGTACTTGTTTTTCTCGGTTGGCCTTGACTGCATTTCATTCAGCTTCATTTTTTATTTAATTTAATTGTTTAATTCTAGCTTACCTGTGTATTGTTCGTGTTTGTTACTTTTTGTTCTTGATTTTGACACTGATTATTCCTTGTTGCTCCTCCCACCAGTGGGCGTGACTTGTTAGGGCCTTTGGCCAATCACAGACCTTCAATGAAGGTCAGCCTATGAAAGGCACTTTCACCCTCAGCCAATAGTATCATTCTGTGATTAGTATAATTATATTAAGTTATACTGTACTTTAGTTTTAGTTTGTTTGAGATTGATTGAGATTGAGATTGAACAACCAAAATTAATTTATCACGATTTTCAATAAATGTGGTTGTGACAGCTTCAATTCTTATTATTCAATAATTTGAACATAGCTCATCCACATCCTAATTATCATACCTAAGTAACAGGTTTTTCGAAATTTATTCACACTTTGTCATTTTTATGGAACACTTCGTTTTCACTTCTACTGCTCTCTAAACAGTTGCCTAGAAATACTTTTTTGACTTTCCAGTCCTTCAAATTTCCATGGTTACACTATTCACAATATATTATTCCATTCAGTCCGTTGGTGTTTTCAATCTACTAAAATGTTTTAATAGTAGTTTATGCAACGATTTTATTTTGACCCTTATTAAAGCACGAGTTAGATGTAAGTTATAACACGAGCGAATGCGAGTGTTATAAATATCTCACGAGTGCTTTAATGGCCAAATAAAATCGTTGCATACACTATTTTATCTACGACCCCTAGTATACATTTAATTAAAACAATTTCATTTTACCTGTGACTGTCAGAGATACCTAACCTCTCATCTCAAATACGAGAAGTTATAGTAGATTTTTAGGTTAAAGCAGCTGGTGTAGCAGTTTGATCAAATCAGCTGATAATTTCACAATATTGAATTACGATATTGATTCCATCAAAAATGCTTCTGATTGGTCCAGAACCCGTGTTATAATGTAGAACCTGTACTATAATGAGCTCTTTATGCAACGGGTTTCAAAAAGCATTTCGAAAAGACAGCTGTTTTGGCATCAATTGTGAAACTGTAATGTATACATTATGACATGGTCGTAGATAAATGTTATTATACAATGTTTTCATAAATTTTTTCATCTTCCTTTTTCCTCATACATGTATAAATGTTTCTTCTAATTGTTTCCGAGCTAAAAATAACATTATTTCTTGCACTCGCACTTGCATTATTTTTGCACTTGCAGGTTATCGATTGTTTTTCTTAAAAATCGATTGTTATAGTATCTTAATATTTTTATTTTCTACTTACATGCATGAAATTTTTGTCTAAATTCTAAACTCTCCATATTGTTTGTTTAGTTGCTCATTAAAGAGAAGAATTAATCTTTGAATTCAGATGGATATTCACAATTATTGTTAAGTTATTCAACTCCTTTGTTTGTTGAAGAATAGTCTACTGTCTGTTAATGGACAAGAAAGCAGAAAATTGTTTTGTGAAAATATTCCAGTTGTGTTTGTTCAGCCGCAGAGTTCCATTCACGATGTCATACAGAAATCCGAAATTTGGGTCAGGCATTTTTCCATTCATCAATCATTCCTTTTATATTCAAGCTCAAAACCCGTCAATTTCAGGTCCATTATCTCCAAATGAAAACATTGGCCAACATTGAATTTCAGCTGTAGCTACATTGTATTGAATTTACCTCCCAACTGTATTCATTGACAATGTCCGAGATCTCTTTTATTATCCGTGCCAGATATAATGAAGGTTTGCACAAATTTAGGTTTCAAAAATTCAAAAATAAGGTTTTTCTAAATATTTATTATAGTTTATTTGTAGAATTTTGGTTGATGTTGTGGAACTCCATAATAAAAGAATAAAACACTGTCAAATGTTGTCTATTCTACTTCTTTATCACTACAGCACTGGACCGCGGTTTCGTGGCTTCACCAGTCACATTTTCAACAGTACTAATACATTGTTTATAAATTATAGATTAGTTAACATTATTTTATAAACAATGTATTAGTACTGTTGAAAATGTGACTGGTGAAGCCACGAAACCGCGGTCCAGTGCTGTAGTGATAAAGAAGTGGAATTGACAACATTTGACAGTGTTTTATTCATTTATTATAGTCTTGTCAACGATCTTCCTTACTCGTTCAATAGCTTATTGCTTGACAATTTCTCACTATGGAATGAATGAAAAATAATATTGTAAGAAACGTTCCTGTCAGATTTGATGCTAAAACTTTAAATAATAAATAGTGTTTCTGTGAAAAGTGATACCAAGACAGAAAATTAACAGAAAAGAGAACAGTGATAATCGAAATCAGGAAGCAACACTGCAATGGAAATTATTCTACAGTTTAGACCTAAAAACTTAGCTTTCACCTGTATATGTGAGATTAAAGTAGATTTTTTAGTATTTTCAAATGTAGATTTTCTAGTAAGGGTTAGAAGGACATCATCGCATGATAATAATATTCATTGTCTTTTATTAAACTTTACCAACAGGACTCATAATCAAAAAGTGATAATTCAAAAGACACAAGCTATCTTACATGATTGTATTGCTCTACTATTCTAAAATGATAACCTACACTAGTGATCAGAGTTTTATAGCCCCACGACAAAAATGTGCTCATGAAATATTCTATGCTGAAATGGCTCTTTTTTGGCATTATTGAGACAATGGAGTGATTTTTTAATTAGTAAATATAGGGTGAACAAAACAATTTCTATGTATTTATTGGGATGGGATTTCTAGTAGAAGGTAATGAAAACAAGTTTTAATAGTTTACAATATTATGAGAATAGTATTCAATAAGTGTAAATAAAAATGAGTATGTTGAGTAACTCATATTTCGACTCGGCACTTGAGATACCTGTTATTTAATGTGAATAAAAATTGAGTCAGTACTTTCTCACGCCTTCAAATCGGACTCCCATTGACTCCAGTCACTGAACAGAGTTCATTTACGTTCATCCGTCGAGACTCATAATTGAAAAAAGGATTATTGAGACTGCTAAAACTCTTGAGAAAGCCTTAGTTTGGGCACATGATAAATTCAAAGAAAATCATAATGTGTGCTGATTAAAAAGCGTGCATTTTCCTTCAGAGATGGGACTAGATTCATAAAAACGTCGAGAGAATCCGAATAACATGCTAATTTTGAAAAGACCATAAATCAATTACGATCGCCAATAGCGAACTCTTTTGAAGTAGAGTAATTTTCCTTGAGAGCGTCAACTTCATAATGGAGAGGCATAGAGGCAAGGCAAGGTTGATGACAGAGACATGCTCTCATATGTCCGCATGCACACGCATGGTCGAGAAAGGATGATTGAGTGATGTGAGCCAAAGTAGCAAGTTAGTGTCTGGATGAAAAAGAAGCCCTGCCAAAATGAAACTCATCAGCCTTTCCCTTCTACCAGGGTTTCCTCCTCCCCCTTCTTTCCCCTACATTCTCAACTTCATCCAACTTACGGCACCTTCATTCTCCTTTTCATCAGCCTTCTCCCTCGTTCATTCGTCGCTGGAATCCCCATGGAGAAGAATTTATTTCTACGTTGTAATAACAACAGAATCTTTTCTTTTGTGTACGGGTTTCCTTTTCCTCTTTCATCATCTGAGTCGACTGACCTACTTACTCATCGTTCTGTCCTACTGAGCAGTGATATTATGCAGACGTAGAGCCGTAGCAGGCATCTGTTCAATCAGATTAGATAAGCAACGCTTTCCTGGGCCCTCTTTATAAGGGTGACCGATTGGATTGGCTAGCAAAAAGAGTCTATTCTCTGCTGTAAAATCACTTCCTGGTGGTTCGGAACCCACCTAAAACTGTAGGTCCAACTCATTACCCACGCAGAGGTCTCAAACTCATGTGGGCTTCATCCTTCAAAAATAATATGTTCTATTTCCAGCGAAGTAACAGAATATTTAAGCCCTATAAGAATTTTTAAACCTGCATATTGCCAGCCTGGGGCGTTTCAGATTTTTAACCATATGCATGAGATAAAGAATTTCTCGTTTGTATAGAGTGATAGTAAGCTGTAATCTCAGAGAACGTACAGAACCAGGTTGGAGGATTTTTGGGGTTTGAAGCTCCATGTACCAATATTCTTGTTTGGTTCCTTCAGCGTACCTCACAGCCTTCAAATTCAAACAATTAAGCACTGCTGACTTAAAAAAATACATTCATTACAAAAATACTATTATTGATGATGGTACTGATACAGTAGTAAATAAATGAAAAGATGATGATGATGGTAATAGAAAAAGATAATGATAATGAAGAAAGATAATGAAAAAAAAATTATGAAAAAACACATAATGTTGAAAATGGAGGAATATTTCTCCAAGGAATCAAACTTGGAAATATAAAATAACTCAGATTTCATTGACAAAAATCCCAAAGGTCTAAAAAGTCGTCATTCTACCAAGATTTTGGTAATAATGTATGACAAATATTTTAATGAAATTGAATTTCAAACACATTTGAATTGCAAATTCTCAAAAACTTCAATACAATGCGTTTTCAGAGCGGTCTACAGAAAAAATAAAAAGCGGTACCGTATTCCTGTAAATTGACGGATTCGACAGAGTTGGACAGAATAGAATCGTCGAACTGTGTTCATTATTATTAATAGGATTGAGCCATAGATTGATCAATTCTCGGTTGGCCGAGATGTCACCTCAAGAGCATCACCTAATGGTTCTCATCTTGTGATTGTCCGAGATTCTCGGTTTCTCTCTCTCATTCTCTCTCTATAAGTCCATCTTTATCTCTCTCGCTCTTTGAGAAACTGAACTCGACATCTGTTTCTGACATGAATTCATTAGTTAATCGAAATACGTTCGACCAATCAAATACATCAAACTAGGATAAACTTATACACCTTTATTATGGATCCAAGAAACTCAACTCAAAAAATGGAAGACAACGTGAAGTCAATTCCATAAAAATCTACAAAGTTTCATTACAATTAACATGTGAAACTTTCATGAAATTTTCCAGTAACTACAAGACAAAAATATTTAGTACAAAAATATTTCATTTATAACTTCCCGGTGATTCGGAACCCACCTAAAACTGTAGGTCCAATTCATCAATCACAATCATCCAATTCATCACCCACGCACAGGTCTCAGACCTATGTGAGCTTCATCCTCCAAAAAAAAATTCGTCCAGTTTTTATAATTTAAGTGATATTATAACTACTATCAACTGTATTCTATTGTAAAATACTCAGTTTCTATAATAACTGTAAAGGATACGCACTACAATATTTTTTGAAATTTCTGGGATAACCTGCACAAAGAAGACTGAAATCGAGAGTAACTACTACAATGAATATTTAGTAATAAATATTTTGAAACGATCCACTACATCTGCTATTTCTAGCTCCACCAAATAGAAAAAGTAGTAACTACAATATTTTTTTAAAGCTTTGTTATAACGTTCACAAAGTTTAGACTAGAAATCATCCTTTTAGAATGAATAAAATTAATGGATAGTTTACAAACGTTTCATCTCATCTGCTTTTCCCAGCTCTACCATAACTAGGCAGTAGCTACACCCAATCTTTTCTTCCCAATCTTGACATTATTTTTATCATTCATGATTGCCACGACAACACTGAGGTCATTCAACTACTTGACAACATCCATTAAGAGAAGGAATTAAGAGATTAAAGAGAACGAAGTCCTTAGAGTTGGTTCAGTGAAAGTGGAGCGAAAGAAAAAAAAATGAATAGTGAAGAGAAAAAGTGTGAAAAAAGCGAAAATTAATGAGTAGAGTCCTGAAGTCATCATTGGTTGACACAAGCATTGGTAGACAAAAAATTTAGTTTATAAGAATACGGTATAGAATAAAATTAATGGTTAGTTTAGGTGACTAGTTATAAGCATTAAAAAATTTCATGATTCGTTAACACTTACTCAATCTATGATTTTATTATGGATACAGACTCAACTCGCATATCAGAATAATAAATTCAATCAACGCCCCAAAATTGAAACAATATTTCGAATTTTGTGTGAACACAGTACCGCATCTCTAGCACATCCAAAGTAACATGAGGAAGGGTTGATACGGGATACGGCATATGATGCATCTCACATTTTCTCTCATCTTAACATAGTTTTTCATTTTTTGCCCCTCCGAAATTCTATTTTCATCTCCAGCTCCATCACTTTTTGCTTTTCAGTCAGCTCTTTTTCGCGTGGACGTGCTGCGACTAGAATCGGATACAGCCGCTCTCTTTCTTTATTTCTCTTTCTATTCTACACCCTAAAGGCCCCTATCCAGTCATCCTTTTCTCTCTTTTCCTTATTTCTCTTTCTATTCTCCACCCTGAAGGCATCACCAAGGCACGTCGCATTACCGCACCGACCCTCTCCAAGACACGCACCGTCTTGTCAACATGAACAAAAGTGTTCTTCTCAATGCAAAAATCCAAAACCGTCTTATCGTGTCACAATACAGACATCCTTAGCCTGTCAGTTAAGCTGCAGCTCTTTCTCAATACCAAGATATATTCTTCGATGACGTTGATTCAAAGATAATGATCAAGCTGTTACGCAATACTCTGCTGAAGATTGAATTTTTTGTAGCTGCCTGAATTTAAAGATGGAGAAGAAAAATTTTTTTTTGTAGATTACGTCTTGGAGACTAGTTAAGGAGTATAAGACAAGTCTGATTAACAATTATACTATCTTATACACTAGTTACCATAACTACTGTATCAATTAATTTTATTGAGGTGAGGCTTGATTTTAATGTGAAAGGAACTCTTTTACACTATAAAAAGCTTTATCATCTAAATATTTTTTCAATTGTTTTTTAAATATTTCTATATTTTTAAGACTATTTAAAAACTGCGGTAGCTTGCTGTAGAGTTCACTACCAATATAACTAGGTGTTTGTTTGAATAAGCTACTATTGTGACTCACCAAGTGATAAAATCTCCTTGGCTTCTTGTATTATAATCGTGTACGTCAAGATTTTGGTTAATATCACTCTTTTTTACATACAAAGTAGCTTCATACACATACAGTTAGGATACCAATATACGCGCCTCGGTACCGTATCTTAGTTTTGATTGCTGTGTGAAGTAATGAGTTCACATTCATAAGCTTCTTCCATTCATCTCTGTTATCTTCTAGTCTTTCTCATCACAAGTCTTATCACTTATCACAAGTCTTATCAAGAACCACCAGGAAGTGATTTTACAGCATAGAATCTTTTTGCTGGCCAATCTCATCGGTCATCCTTACAAAGAGCGCCCTGGATAACGCAGCTTTTAATGCTACCTGCTACGGCTTACTTACATTATCACCGTACATTAATCTCAATGAGTATCTCATTTCCATTTCCGGTTCCCTTAATCTACTCATACATCTTCACCACAGTGGTCATCTCAGTGACTGATAATGTACCTCCTTGCTCCACTTGGCATCTTCTCTCTATTTCGAGCACCATTAACCACGATATGTACTCTGTGTAGGGATTAATCAGCGATAACTGAATGAGACTCATCAAGGAGACACGGCATTAACAAAATGAATAGTGTGAATCCACATATCGCAGGTCTCCATCTTTTAACCTGGAGTATGGGGTCCTTAAACCCTTGTAAACGCACGGAAATGCAGAAAACGTGCCAGTGATTAATCAGAGTGCTTCCGTCCGGCTCGGATTAGATATGACGACGAACCAGGTAGAGCTATGATGCAAGTTGCATAGAGTACTCAGGCTCTGACTAAGCTTAGGCCGTTGCCTAGGTTTTAAGTCGGAATTAATTGTGCGTGCGGTGTGATCCGGCCGTCTGAGGGCAGTGTCACACGTTGAGCCCGGACGATGGACTGCCATCCGTGAGATTACGTCAACCACCGACTCAATTAAGGGTTATGTCATGTGGTTGAAGTGCCCCAATGCATTCTATCCACTGTTCAACGCATTGTTTCCGTTACACTTTGTCCTTGTCCTTGTTCCTCTTCTGCGTTTCCTCATGCAATCTTCTCTTATCCTTTTCTTCATTTACTTTATTCCCAGCCTCCGTCACAATGGTCTCTATATCTGTTCGTCTCACTACTTTTTTTCGGAGGATGAATCCCACATAGGTCTGAAATTAAGATAACGGAACACGCCAATGTGTTTTTAAAAAGCATTTATTAGAACAAAATCGGTCTACTGACCAGCATAGTAACAGTACGTGAACAAGAATGACGACTGAACTAATTTTACAAGATGTTTTATAATCTAAGGAATGCTTACTATGCTATTGTACTAATCTATTGTTCCATATCTATATAACTCCTCCCTCCTCAAGATGAAGGTGTCCTCACCTTCATGTAGGTATAGGTAGTTGAGGGGTGAGATGAATTCCTGCTGTATCCCATCTTACTTGTAATTTATCCAAAACATGTTTATTATTTTCTTTTTGCTCTAAGTAAAAATTAAGTTTTGTTTTTATATAATGAAATACAATAATACAAATAATAATTATCAAACTTATGACTAATACAAACATAATATAATCTGAAAATGATCTGCTAATTGGATAGTCTTCAATTAATCTTAACGGTTCTAATTCAGTGTTTGCTCTATGAATCTCATCAAAAGTTAGATTAGTAATAATTTTATTAACATGTGTTGGTATTTCTGTTGGAAATATAACATTACTTTCCCAAAATGAATATGGTTTGCTATAATTGAAAATTTTTTCAGTTTTGTCAAGAGTAATCAATTGTGTTGATTTTGGATAAATGGTAATATTCCTGATTTCTTTAACTACAATGATTTCACTTACATTAAACATTAAATATTGATTAATAATTGGAATATATTTAACAAAAGGCTTATAATCATTTATAACTAAAGTTCTACAACTACTCAGTTTCTTATCAGCTATAACTTCTCTTATACATTTATCTAAAATTTTTGTCGCATTCTTACAATAATATTTATTATTTAATAGTGTGCAATCGCCTGTTAATAATTCTTTTCCTCGAATTACGAGAGAAGGATGCACGTGAATAGTTACAATTTCGTCATTTGTATTAACTGGGTACGACAGCATAAAAATTGTTTCATACATAGGAGATTCAATAGGCAATTGTATGAAATAAGAGATGAATTCATTATGAATAGAACAATGTACATTTCCTAATTCCCATAGTATTTCTGGCTCATCAGAAATTAAGCTAACTCTAATAGATTTCATTACACGAGACAATTCTTCAAAAGTTAGTATGCTAGAGTGAATTATGTTTAATTTACAAAATTCCAAACTTGTTTCAATATCATCTATCTTATTATGAATGAGCGTAATTGTGTTGAATAAAATATGGTGCTGTTCATTTAGCTCAACTGAATCAAATTTATTGCTTACTGAGTTGAAATAGTTATTGAGTTTCTCATTGTTTGAATGGATTACATCAATGCCTTTGTTAAATCGACTGATCAAATTTTTATTAATTGACAATTGATTCTTGATATCATGTTCTAAATTGAATTCATTTGAGTGAACTTTTTGCAAAATTTCATCATATCTTGCTTTATCGTCAGCATCCATATTACCAGTCAACCAAGAGATAGCAGAGCCTAACCCATTAATAAGACCTCGTTTTATTCTATACTTATTAAGTAAAATATGATCAAATTTCAGCTTTACATGTTCTAAATGCAATTTAAGTAACCTAGTTTTGTTTTTGTCCTTTTCTTTCGTATTCAGTAGATTCACTGAGTGTTCAAGTTTCATCAACTCACTATGTAAGGATGTTGTGTTGATGTGGTGTACATACGTGTAGGTTCCATTGATAATGAAGGCATCTTGAATCCTAATCGGGATTATTCCTGGTGTT
Organism: Conomelus anceps; assembly: GCA_948455865.1. Lineage (NCBI taxonomy): Eukaryota > Metazoa > Arthropoda > Insecta > Hemiptera > Delphacidae > Conomelus > Conomelus anceps. The sequence continues at coordinate 4,102,816 of OX418224.1, forward strand.
TTACTCAAGTCGGTCGTTCTGAAGGCCTTTGCTGGTGCTAGGTTGTGGATTATCGTTAGAATGATGAGTAGCATCTTGTCCTGAAACAGATTCCTTATTTTTAACTACTTTTCGTGGTCTTTTGACGCGATTTGGATGAACTTTAAAGGGGCGTTTTTGAATTGCTTTCAGATTCATTGCTCGATTTGTATCTTGATTGTAGTTTACTTTGAAGAATTTCGGTTTATTTTTCTTGTTAAATGTCGTCTTTATGTAGGCGTTTTCAGGGATTTCAATATCTTTTTCGCGATTTTTATTTAGTCGTTCAGTTCTGCTCTCTTTTTCAGCTTCTAATTTACTTTTTATAAATTTGTGGACTGTTTTGAGTCGATCTAAGTACTCGTTCGCTCTTTCTTCAGTTACTAATGTATTTGTCAAATCGTTCATGTATGGATTTTTCGATACACCATATGTGATTTCCATTGGAGTTAATTTAAGATTAGAGTTGAGTGTGTTGTTGAAGGCGATTAAAGCTAATTTCATGTTTTCTTCTGTTTTTCGGTTTTTGTTCTCCAGTTGAAGGGCGTTAAGGATTTCTATGAGTGTGGAGTGCGCTCGTTCGAGTAAGCCTTGTGAGTCAGGGTGACCAGGTGTTACATAGTAAGGTTGGATTCCATATAGTTTGAAAAATTCTCGCAAACTAACATTGTCAAATTCTCTGCCATTGTCCATTTGAATTATTTGTGGCGTAGGAAAAGATGAGAGATAGTCAAAAATGTGATTCTGAATTTCCAATTGATTTAAACTTCCTAGTGGATAAGCCAACAGTCTTTTCGAGAAGCAATCAATAACTGTTAAAAATTTTATTTTATTGAATTGAAAAGTATCAATTTGTAGTTTTTCGAAAGGTTTTTGTGGCGTAGGGGCGATCCTATATTCCACTTGAATTGGGTTCCTATCATATTTCACTTTCAAACATATCTGACATTTATTGATGTAGTCTGTAATATCTCGAAGCATTGATGGCCAATAGTAGGTTTTCCGAATGTGATTATAACTTTCATTTATTCCTCGGTGACAAGTTTTACCACAATGGTAGTTAGCAACAATTTCTTTCTGTTCATCTTGGTCTGTAACGTCAAGGTTGATTTTCTTATAGCACTTTAGTTTTATTGATTTGAAGGAATCCTTGATTACATTCAAAAAGCTATGGAGTATCATTTCATAATCTAATTCTAATGATCCTCTCTTAGAACAAAATATTCCATAGGTCGTATTTGGAATTAGATATTCGAGACATTTATTGTTTATTTCTTCTATATCGAACGGATCCAATATATAAAAGGTCAATCTGGTTTTTCCGAAAAATTTCTGTATTTTGGGCGGTTGGTTACCACGTTCTAAAATTAATTGATTGTGTTCTATATTCATGATTTTATCTTCTTCCATTATTGCAACTTGGCTGTTTGAACTATCTTGTGAATGAATTGTTACATTGATACTAGCTACTTCATCATTATTTTCATGATTTTCATTATTCTCATTATTTCCTGTTCCATATTCTTGAAGAAATTCGTCTAGAACGTCTTGAGCAAGATCTGGTGGTGAGTCTACCATGTTGATTGGCTGCTGTGGAATCCTGGAAAGCGCATCTGCTACATAGTTTGTTTTTCCTTGCACATATTTTATTTCAAAATCAAATTCTTCTAAGTAGAGTTTCCAACGTATTAGCTTTGAATTCGGTTCTTTAATATTATGTAGCCACTGTAAGGGTTTGTGATCAGTCTGTATTAAGAATTTTCTTCCATAAAGGTACGGGCGGAAATGTTTACATGACCAAACTATTGCTAGTAATTCTTTCTCAATAGTTGATAAGTTGACTTCATGTTTGTTAAGTGTTCGGGAGGCATACGCTATGGGTAAATCCTTTCCATCAAACACTTGTGAGAGTACTGCTCCCATCGCAAAATTACTGGCATCAGATGTTAGTATAAACTGGCGTGAGAAATCTGGTAATTGTAAGATTGGTCCGTTTTGCAACATAAGTTTAAGTTTTTCAAAAGCTTCTTTAAATTCACGATTATTTGGGTTGAATGTTTTATCTTTGCTGAGGGCTACTGTAAGAGGTTTTGCGATTTTAGCATAATCTCGAATCATTTTTCTGTAGTATCCAGTGAGTCCTAAAAATTGTTTAACTTCTTTTACTGTTTGTGGTAGAGGAAAATTTTTGACTGCTTCTATTTTTGCAGGGTTTGGTTGTATGCCTTTTTCTGAAATAATGTGTCCTAAGTATAGTAGTTCTCTTTTGAAAAATTCTGTTTTATTAAGTTGGATTTTTAAGTTATGTTCTCTCAATTTTTCAAAAACAGATTTTAGATGCTTGAGGTGCTCTGTCAGGTTATCCGAAAATACAATTATGTCATCCATATACACTAAAACATTTGGCATCTTAGCAAAAATCATATCCATACATTTTTGAAAATGATTTGGGCTGTTCTTCAATCCAAAAGGTAAACGAAGAAATTCATAATGACCATTTTCAGTGGAGAATGCTGTTTTTGGAACAGAGTCTGGGTGTAGTTCAATCTGGTGAAATCCGGATTCTAAGTCTATTGCTGAGAAATAAGTTGCACGTCCTATCTTTCCAAATAAGTCTTCAATGTTTGGTAAGGGATATTTTTCATCAATCGTCTTCGAATTTAATTTCCTGTAATCCAGTACCATTCGTATCTTTCGCTGGCCTGAGGCATCTGGTTTTTTTGGCACTACCCAGATTGGGGAGTTGTAAGGAGAATTCGAATTTTGAATAATTTTGTTCTTCAATAATTTTTCTATTTCTAATTGAATATCTTCCCGAAATGCTTGAGGATATCTATAGTTCTTAGTATATACTGGAGTGTCATCTTTTGTGACTATTCTATGCTTCAGCAGGTTAGTGCTACAGGATGTATCATTTTCTTGTTTTATGAGTTCTGGAAACTGTTTCACTAAATTTATGATATTCGACCGTTCTTCTTCATTCATATGATCAGTGCGTATAAGACTTGGAATTTCATCTAAAAGCTTTGAACGTTTTGACTGACAGGTTTTATTAATATTTTTACAATCACTAATGGTATCCACTTGTTCTATTTCCATAGGTTCAGGACTAATGGTCATGAGTTCCTCGGCGAAAACTAAGCATAAACATTCGTTTTTTTCAATAGTTACTAGTCCTTCTTCAATTCTATATTTATCGTTATTTACTGCTTTGACTAATCCTTCCTTCAATTTTGAAGATGACTTCACTGGGACCGAGATCACATTGAAGCCTGGTTGAAGAGTAATGCTCTTATTATCTAAGGAGAATAGCAATTCTTTAAATCCATTCTCGTATTTTAAAACGTTTTCACTAAAATCTACATTTGCTTTTATTGCACTTAGTGTTTCATGGCCGAGGAGTATGTCATATTTTGGTGAGAATTCAAATAGATACATTTTTATTTTGTATGGCTTCGAAAAGATGTCTTCTGATTCGAAAAAAATATACTCTTGTCCTTTGCTTTCTCCATTTGGAGTTTTGACAATAAAATCTTCTCTGTACCTAGTAAAATCTGGTGAGACTAAGGACGGATTAACGTAGTTTTTGAGTGAGCCTGTGTCTACTAGCCATTTGCGATTTTTCTTATCACAAAAATACGGGAGAGATTTGTTTAGAATTTTCAAATCGAATTGTTTGGGGGGTCCTCCGCATAGCTGGGGCCTGACTCTAAAAAATGATCGGTTAGCTTATTGATTGAGTCAGTCAGAGAGTTGATTTGAGATTGCATATTAAGTATTTGCTCTTGTGTGGAATCATTTTGTTGTGTTTCTTCCAGATAATTTACTTCATATGGTGATCTGTAATTCCTCATTTTCTGTACAGGGTCTGTCCTTTGTGTACGCATTGATACAGTATTGGATGAGTTCCATTGTGCTTTGTTATTATTTAGTGGTTGTTGTTGAAAGTTTTGTTGTGGAAAATTTTGTCGTGAAAAATTTTGTTGTGAAAAATTCTATTGTGGAAAACTTTGTTGAAAATTTTGACGTTGAAAGTTTGGTTGATAGAATTGTTGATTTTGTTGAGATCTAGGTTGTGAAAATTGTTGTCTACCATGAAAATTTCTTGAAAAATTCTGGAAAGGTTTTCCTTGGGTCCATTGTTTCTGATTGTTTCGTTCGAAATTTGGAATTCTAAAAGAATTGGTTGCCTGTGTAAATCCACTATCGTGTCTGTTCATTGTATCAATAGTGGTGTTGAAGCGCAATTGTTGTAATATAATACTACAGTCATTAATCAATTTACTTCTAGCATCATCCAAGTTTTGTACTTGCAATACTTGTAGATGAGATCCTAGAGTTGGGTGTACACCATGAACAAAAGTATTAACTAGAGTTGCGTTAAGCTGTTGAGTTAAATTTTCTAATAAAGTTCCGGATACACCATCCAACTTATATCTGGTTAATACATGCGTGCGTTTTTCATCTAATCTATTCAAAAATTCAATTGGATGTTCTTTATAGTATGATTTCATTACAGCTAATTCTGCTATCAATTCTGGTACAGATCTATTATCAGCAAAATTTTGTTTCAAGGCATTAACTAATTCAGCGATATTAGAGCAAGAATTATTATAGGCTACTGCTTCAGCTGGTCCATCAAGGTGGTTCATGGCCGCCTTGAAAAGAATCCAATGATTTCCATCTCTTTCTACTATATTTTCAGCACAATATGTTCCAAATAAATCTTCACAAGTGGAGATAAATTGTGGAAGTTTGTATGAAGTTCCATCATATCGAGGGATGTACTTTAAAAGTTCATGAGGAAGAGGCTTATTTATCTCCGCCATTCTAGAATTTGAAAAATTTGTTTCTAACCTTGATGACTGGATGACGGAATAACTCGCACCTGGGGTGGCGTGGTGATGAGCTTCCGGGTCTTCTTCGTTGTCCGTTGATGCTGGGCTGCTTATTAACGGCCGGTTGACGTTATATTTGTCTGCCAGGATGACCACTTGGCTGCTTCCGTTTAGGGTTGTTGATGTGGATGAGGAGTTAACACTCGCGTTTTCACTACTCGAGACTATTGGTCGCGAAATAATAAGTTAAAAGAACTTAATGAAAACGTCCACAGTTCCTGTGCCGGGCGCCAATTAAGATAACGGAACACGCCAATGTGTTTTTAAAAAGCATTTATTAGAACAAAATCGGTCTACTGACCAGCATAGTAACAGTACGTGAACAAGAATGACGACTGAACTAATTTTACAAGATGTTTTATAATCTAAGGAATGCTTACTATGCTATTGTACTAATCTATTGTTCCATATCTATATAACTTGAGACCTGTGCGTGGATAATGAATTGGATGATGGTGATTGATGAGTTGGACCTATAGTTTTAAGTGGGTTCCGAACCACTGGGAAGTGATTTTACTTCTTTTTTTAATCACATGATTCCCACAGGAGACTTATGCGTGGGTAATCAGATGAATGATGACAAGTTGAGAACATCCAAGGCTGAACGAGATTCGAGTTGGAAGGCGCAGGAATAGCAGCCATATCGCCTCTACCGGAGATTTTTTTAGAGGTGTAAAAATGCATTAACGCACATTGATAATGTTTACTCAGCAAACTACTGACTTAAAAGCACCTCCTCCTCCTCCTCCTCCTCCTCCTCCTCCTCCTCCTCCTCCTCCTCCTCCTCCTCCTCCTCCTCCTCCTCCTCCTCCTCCTCCTCCTCCTCCTGGGTCAAAGACCGCACACTGATTGAGACATCACGCCTTTATCTCTGCATTTATTTTCTGCTTTTCTCGACTTATAATCGTATTCATAAACTTATCCTCCTGAACTCAAGGAAACTTGTTAAGGATTCACTGAGAAGGATTTTTAAACCTCATTTGAGTTATGGTAGCCCGAATGTAGCTTCAAAACTCCTAGTTATTGAGTGGCAGAGTGAACCTATAGGGCCAAACTGCGTTTCGTTAATTATAATGATTAAGCCGTTCTGAAGTCTATCAACATACTTCACTGTATTGCATCATACACCTCACACCTGTCACCATAAACACTGATGGTTACTTTTCATGTGACTTCAAAAATTGATACATAGTTTACTCTCAAATAAATAAATTTACAACAAAAGAAAATTTCAATGTCTCACAACTATTAGTAGTCAACAAACAAAAAGAAGTCAGAAAGAAATTAAAGAATCAAATAGAAACTAAATAAAGAATACAAAATTATGTTATTTACTGAAAGAAATTTTGAGAACATACATTCCAGCTGGAGGAATTCGAATGCAAAATGCAAAAAATGATGATGAAAAAAGGAGGATAGAAAAAATAACCCCACTTTATCAAATTACGAAGCAGCACTTATTGTAGTAGCAGACCTGCAGTGTTTCTTAGGGTGCTAGATTACGACTGAAATCAAATTTATTAACGCTGAGACTCATAAATTGAAAAATGATTCAATAGATGATATATTGTAATTCATTTATATATTTTCCAAAGAATGACTATTTCAAACAAGCAACTCTAAATTAAGAAAATTAATTTATTAATATCAAATTCCTCAAAGTGCGATTAATTTACAATGAAGACTTCCACATTGGCGGATGTTGACAACAGCATTGAATTGCTGATGGAAATCGATGAATGCTCCTATACAAAAATAGCAATCACCACCGGGAATCGAACCGCGGACTTCCCAACTCCCGGTCGGGTGCTTTAACAGCTAGACTATAGTGACCCTTCTGCACAGCAGCACTCATTTTTTAAACTTGGCCATATCAGCTCGTATATCACAAGTTAATGAACTGAATGACAATTTAACGAACTGACAAATATACAGAAACAGAATTTATTAATTTCGAATTCCTCAAAGTGAACTTTATTTTTATTTATTCTTTTTTTTTGAGGATGAAGCCTACATAGGTCTGAGACCTGTGCGTGGGTAATGAGTTGGATGATGGTGATTGATGAGTTGGACCTACAGTTTTAGGTGGGTTCCGAACCACCGGGAAGTGATTTTCAGCAGAGAACAGTGTCTTTTTTGCTGGCCAATCTAATAGGTCACCGTTACAAACAGTATCTACGAGAACGCAACTTATCTATCTGATTGAACAGATACCTACTACGGCTCGCGGCTATTTCTTCCCCAACTCCAAAGCTAATAAATTCTGTTTCTGTATATTTGTCAGTTTCTAAACTAAGATCACTATTTACTGATAGAAGATTATCAATTCATTCTAAATCCCTCCAAAGACACCCTTCTAATTTGACAGAACGGGATAGTAGTTATTCCATTTTACCAATAATTATCCTGTAATTAATTTCACCCGTTGACTTGTTCTTAATCACCTGACCCACACTATTGATTGACCACATTCTGTAATCACCACAATTTCCCGAACACATTCATCATTCATCACTATTGTAGATTTATTGTCGATTCATTGAGCGTGGAAATCCAAGCCATGTCGTAGTTTATTATCAAGGGAGCACACATTTGGAACATGCTGTTCCGTCTGTTACTCGTAGAGAGCGAAAGAGTGAGAGAGTATGAGAGAAATGAAATGGAATATCCAGTTAGGAGGCAGGCTTTACAGTGCAGGCCGTCCTGTGGACGTGAGTTCTCAAAGGATTTGCAGAGCTGTGAGGTAAGCCTCCTTGTCTGCTCCCCGTGGTCATGAACTGTTTTCAACTGTTTGGAGATTCCATACGCTTATTTCCTCCATCATGCTTTGAGCTTTCTGTCACTTGAATAAGCTATCACTATCGAACCTACCGATATATTTATATAATATGTGTTGCAGAAGGATACTAGAGCTCGAAAAGGGCTTTGTGGAGAAAAACACACAAGCGAGGAGAACAAATCTTTATCTGCTACATGGTACTCTTCAAAGATATATTTTGCAGTGCAGTATATCATAACCCGAAGCTTCGAATACAAATTGAAATGTGGAAAATCGTATTACCATTCCTTTGAAATGATACGAGATAGTTCATATCAACAAGATATTGTCTGTTAATCCTTGTTACATTGAAGAAAACCATTTTTAGAGCGATGCTACTTTTGTTAATAAAATCTTATCATATCAGTTTGGTGTAAATTGGATTATCCCTACAAAGGAAAACATAGAAACTTGGCCAAAAATTGTCAAGGGAATAGCTCGTCTTACAGCAAAGGTCTTCTCAAACTGGAAATTGTTATATTCCGTACACATTTCCATAACATAGAAAGCTGATAATAAATGAGTGCGCCACGTTATTTCCATAGCTAAACAATTTTGTATAACTCAGCAAATGGTTACTTGAAACGCTTACACAAATACTTTAGCTTGCTGTCATTTAAGCGGTCGTGGGTTTGAATCCTGCTCCCCGTCTCGCATCTATGTGTGATCATTCGCCTCATTATCCACGCACAAGTCTCGGACTAATGTGGGCATCATTAGCAATAAAAAAAGTATCAAAATATGCAGGACTCAATAATACTGATAATAAGCTTCGATTTACAATGAATATTATTCCATGAAACTCCTTTATTCATCATTATAAATTATATTACATATATAACTCAGTAATCGGTTACTTGAAATGTTTTCTCAAATGTAAAAATAATCAGGACAACATTTTCAGTAAATAAAATTCGATTTCCAATTAAAATTATTTCTTGAAATCTCTTATATTAGAATATTTATCATCATGTATATAAAACGTATAAATAAAATTATAAAATGTATTATATTAAACATAATGTTTATGAAAACACACAGGACAATGGAGATTACAGATGAGATCAGAAAGAACGATCTGAAGGAATATTGGAGAAAGACGTTAGAATCTAAACTCTCTGCGAAGAGGCAGAAGAGACTGAAATATTGACTGCCTATGTGGCCTCAAAATCATAAAAAAATGCACGAAAAAATTAAATTTTACCACCGTAAGATGACGTAATATTACGGAGCTCAATAGGGAAGTCGTTGCATTGGCTCCGTCAAATGGCGTCATCTTACGGTGGTCAAATCTAATTTTCTTTCGTGCAACTGGCCGATGAAGTTCTAGCATAGTTTCGAACAGTACTTAACTCAACAAATTACAACATACCTGCCTGGAATTTGTCCACCTTTATCGTACAAGCTTTGAAGGAGTGGCTTACAACATTGTTGACTCAGGAAGTAGAAGGGGATTCCTGGTAAAGGTCTTGGTTGAAAATTTCACCAGCAAAGTCAACATAAGAGGAAGCGAGTGTGAGAAAGCAGCTTCTTGTTCGTGTAACTTGGGGTTGGTGCGGTGGCTGGCCGGTGGTTTCTACGCTCACAAAACAGGACAACGACGCAAAACACTCGCGGTTTGTGAGCGCAGGGTGACGCAGGAGGGCGCAGGGGTAACGGAGGTACTAATGAAGTCTTGGCCGACACTAAACACAGGCCCCGACAGACAAAAGCCGTGGATCAGGATGCACACTGCGCAGTAAACAAGCGCCATTGTCGAAGCTAGTCGATTGTTTGCGGCTTTTACGGAAGCCACAGCTTGTTTCGTAGATCTAATTAACGCAATATAAAAGATAGGCTCACTGCAAGTCTGTGTAGCCCGGCCAAGTACACAATAATTCAATAACAAGGAGCTCTCTTGTTTGAGTTTGAGTGGTGTTTGTGTTGTGTTGCATTTTGGGTTATAATGGTACAATACAATGTTACACAATTGTGAAGAACAGAGAGGGAGCTTTTTTTTTGTAGATTACGTCTTGGAGACTCCAGTTAAGGAGAAATCAGATCAACAATCATACTATCTTATACACTAGTTACCATTATTACTATATCAATTTGAAAGGAACTCTTGTACACTATAAAAAGCTCTATCAACTAAATATTTTTTCAATTGTTTTTTAAATATTTCTATAGTTTTAAGACTCTTTAAAAACTGCGGTAGCTTGCTGTAGAGTTTCCTACCAATATAACTAGGTTTTTGTTTGAATAAGCTATTATTGTGACTCACCAAGTGATAATCTCCTCAGCTTCTCGTATTTCAATCGTGTACATCAAGATTTTGGTTAATATCTTTCTTTTTTACGTATAAAGTAGCTTCATACACATATAAGCAAGGTACAGTTAGGAGACCAAGTCTCTTGAACAACGGCCTACATGAATCTAATCTATTCACTCTTTCCATACACCTAACCGCTTTCTTTTGGATCTTAAACACCCTATCAAGGTTTTGTTTTGATGAATTACTCCATACTAAGATAGTATACCTAATATGTGACAGTAAGAGCCCAAGGTAAGCTGTAAAAAAAAACCTTATTTTCCTTTAATCGAGCGAGCTGTTGCAGAACAAATAACCCAGATAAAATTTTACAACATATTTTTTCAATGCATGGATCCTATACCAGCATGTGATTACCTTGATAAAATTGTAAGTCTAAAGCCTTCATCTGAATGTTTATCAAGTCTTTCACCAATGTTACATTATTGTGAAGAACAGGGAGACGGCACCTGAAAGAGCCTGTTATTACATTGATGAAATTGTAAATTTCTTGATAATTTCTTAATCTCTTGATAAAGTTGTAAATTTAAAGATTTTTAAGTCTCCCTCTAGTCAAGAAACCCTCAAGGTTGGTTAAAAAAAATTGATTCCAAAGGGTTCTAACCTAATAAAGCCACACTATATAAATTTACTTTTTATAGTGTGATTTTCACATCAAAATCAAGCCTCACCTCAACTAATTGATAACTATAGTAATATAGTTTGTTAATTACTCGACCCTGGACAGATTCGCTGAAAATTCTGTCATGTCACATAGTAGATCTACTTGTAGCTAATACTAGTATTTTGTTGTATATTGTTCTTTTATATATACCCTATTTAGAACCCTCTTTTATTATAGTAGTATTTAGAAGAAATGTTCACAAAATGTTACTCATCACTCCCATCAATCGCAGCGTTGTGTGTGCGGTCATTGCCCTCTCCCACCCGTCCCGTAAAGCGAACGGTACCTCTACCACCTCTACCGTTCTCCCAGCCATCGCTTTCACTGGGTCACCAATGCCAAGGTCAAACAGCTGACTAGAGCCTCTGCTTCATATCGCTCTCCATTAAAAACCTTCTAAACAGAGAAATTGCGCTCTCGTTTATTGAACTTTCAAGACTAGATAAATTCCCTAAATGATTACAAAACTGCAGCTGCCAAAATTCAACACAACGTTTTTGATAATAATGTTTTTCAATTCAACTTTTTTCAATTTTACTTTGAACATTTTTCTAATATTTTGAAGAGTTTATTCATAATAATTATACAAAAATGCAGGTGATAAATCACAGTAAAATCCTCAAATACTATTTAGCAAAACAAGAATACCCAATATAAAAAAATTATGTGTTGGGTTGGAAAGTCATTAACTGTGAAAAAATACATTCTGAAATCAATACTGCTATTATAATTCTCATAACCAATACTACAATAATGAGTGTGCTTTCAAATTGAACTATTTGCAAAGAAATCCTACTAAACAAACTATTAACATAGTATGTAATAACTCAATATCACAATAATAACTAATTTATATGCAAAGCCCAAGTGTTATTTTAAATTAGTAATTTTTTTAATACTTATTCATTTTATATAGATACATTAGACATCACTTATTTACAGGGACCTACTCCATCAGCACTATTCACTAATTTACTCTTCACGTATGAAAACCTTTTTACCTCCAGTAACCGATATTATCGTATTTTTATTGATGCTTCCCTACTCGTTTTTGGGGCCTCTTTCACAGGCTCAAGGGGGGGGGGTTGTAACCCGGACCCCCCCCCCGTCGCTCTGCCAATTTATTTACTTGTTTATTTATTTCATTCATTCAACTAGCATACAAGGCTATTGCCCGAAATTATTTTTTTTTTTTTTTTTAATTCCAAAGTAGAATCAAAATCTTAGGTTAGGTCTGTTTCACCTTGTATAGCTCCTTTTCTTATTTTATTCAACCAGAACTTCATGACTTCGTTCATATTAATAACTTGTGAGGTGATATAACGCATAACGCATATTACAGCAGATTGTACAAGTAACCCTAGGTATTGAAACAAATAATCAACTTCTTGAATTTCTTGATCCGTAACGATCTGCGTTTGTTAATATTAACATTTTATGGTAAATTTATAGACTTGCAGTCAATTTTAATTGAGAATAGATAAATATTTACTCACGTAGGTTGAAACGTTTTTGAATCGTAATAATTCAGGCTGTTTTTTTTTGTTTTGTTTTTTGAAGATTACGTTTTGGAGACTCCAGTTAAGGAATTTAAGACAAGTCAGATTAACATTTATGCAATCTTATACACTAGTTACCATAATTATTATTAATATATTAATTAGTTGAGGTGGGGCTTAATTTTTTTAAATGAATCATCACGATTCAAAAACGTTTCAGCCTACATACATAAATATTTATTTATTCTCAATTAAAATTGACTGCAAGTTATTAAATTAACCATAAAAAGGTAATAAATAATCAACCTTTCCTCGAATCAAACTAGTTTCTAATGAAATGTCAGATCGATTAATTATCAGCATCGTTTTGTCTGGGAGATAAACAAGATAGGATCACAAGCACTGAGTGCAATATCAGTCTCTGAGCTCTGAGCTGAGCTGAACATATGTCAGTCATTACCGCAGATGCGGAATGTTCCATCAGGCACACGATATGTCAGTAATCATAATCATCACGTGTGTGTCGGAGATAGTGCAGAAATTTGAGGAGTGAGCAAGAGCGACGACTAATGGCAATAATTAGAGACCACTTAAGGGCGGATAGACACGCTTGGTAAGGAAGGAAGGAAAATTGAATTAATCCTGTTTCCTCAGCACAAATCGCATGATTTTCCTGTTCACCGCAGAAAGTAAATACAAATCTTATTCTCACACACGTTTTGCTGCACATAAACCGATAGGCATGCGAAACTTCGGGCCTTCAGCACGTCTCCTCTGCAGGCAATCAAAGAAGAGAGCTTGATTGAATTTAGCCGCTAGCAACCGCAGAAGGCAAACACGCACCCTTCGAATAATTGTCCTCTCGAGTAGTTCGGATTCCTCAGCCGCCGATTCAATTTGTCGACAATGATTAATCCGTTCAAAGATGCGTGTAAACAGGCTGACGGCCTGAATGCCAAGTGTAGGCTCAACTTTTTTCGATCGGCAGTTTCCAATTCCAAAGTTGTTTTACCAAGTTGCCGGGTTTAGATTTGACGGCAAGCATTGATGTCTTTCGAATAGGCTGTTCTAATATTATATACGTTGTTCTACTATCACAGGATGTAGAATATATTGGGCATGCCAGGTTCAGTGAATTAAATTAAAATAAATTGTTGGCATATTATTAACTACTAGTGGATTCTATAGGAGGCTGATGATAATAATAATTCATTCGACCAACAGACCATCCACAGTATATCAACAATTTTCGGTCTGGATATTAATATACAGCAAACAGTAATTAAAACTATTTCGACTATATAATAAACTGTCTATTGTCTAAATATGGCAACTCGAAAGGTATTCCTGTGTCCTTATGATTAATTAATGCCAACGAATTTAAACAACCTGAGAAAAAAATAAATATATCTCAGCTTACTGAATTTGATAAAATGATTACTGATCAGCTTAATATTATGTACTACTTAATTTCATTAATGACTAATGATGAACTAATGCCAATAAATTTGATCAAAAAATCGTTATCTATCTGGAGAAGTTATTGGTATTGATAGAAAAGTAAAAGTTATGGTCATGTCCTTATTACTTTACTGAATTACTTTGAGAGAAAGGTATAGAAATTTCGATTTCATGCAAACTTTTTGCTGTATAGTTTCAGACTTTTGCTAACTACGAGATTTATGATGATATATGGAAATTTTTGATTATAGAAAAATGTTTTTTCTATTTTTCATTTTCAGTATATTATTATTGAATATTAATTTTCTTATTGATCATGCTTAAGAAAGAAATTCTAATGTATTTTGAAATTTAATAAGAATACATTTTCATCCACGTTCTATCCAGTTCCTCTTTCTTCTGTGTAGACGACTGATCTGAGTAGCAGAGTCAATAACACAATACATTTTAATACCAGATTAATTGTTTTTCCAACCAACTAAATAATATAGAATATTATATTATATAATATTGTAAAATATTATATAATATTAACATGTAAGAGATTGATATAATTTTATAATATTTATGCAAGTGACTTATACAATTTTTATACTTTGGCCTATCATCTTTTCTTATGCTATATTCCATCAACCATGATCTATTATCTATTATATCTATATAACTGCCAATTTTTATCATAAGTGTCAGCGTCAAGTAAAGTTTTAGGTGTATTGTGATTGCTTATGAAACTACTTCAACTATTCGAACAAATTGTGTTTACTATTGACTTAGTTTTTCATAATAGCCTAACTTTCATATAGCCAATATCTACTGAATTGAACTCAAACAAGGATAAGTTCTGTAGACACATATCTTACATTTAAGCAGCATATCTCCATTAAAAATTCAGGTAACCAGAATTTTATCAACTCACCTGAAAATAAACAAACAGAATAAGTCGTAATTGAAACAAGCAGCTCTTTATCTTACTCTTTCTATTTAATAGAACATTTTTCACTAAAACTTTACAATTTCTTCATAATAGAAACTATTGAGTATTAAAGTCCTGGATGAAAAATTCGTGAGCCGTTATATAAGTTTCTCAATAAATTATTAGAAATCAGACACACAGTGTTTTTCATAACTTCAAGAATAGTATTTGCAAGAAAGTACTAGGACGTTTTTTCTACTATAATGAAAGTTTCCAGGTCGTATTTTATAACAATAACAAAATCCTTTCATTTTTTCACGGAACTAGGAAGTTTTATACTCTAACTAAAGTTTGCAGCTCGTATTAAATAACAATAACAAAATCCTCTCGTTTTCTCCGAACTGGTTCATCAATGTTTGAAAAACGTCAGAAGAAATTTCATCTCAGACAACATTGTACTATTGGTCATAGAACGAATGCGAAGAAATGTCGAGGGAAGTACAAGCAGTAGAATCATTGACTCAACAACAATAGACACTACCCAAAAACGCAAGATTTCCAACATTTTCGCAGGCGTTTTCTGGGACATTACCTTCCTCTCTTTTTCTTCTTCTGTCTCTATCTTTCCCATTACTTTCTCATAACTCTCTCTCTCTCGCTCTCTCTCTATCTATCGCTCTTCAAGTTTCATTCTGTTGTGGTCTCCCAACCAAATACCCCAAACTAATAGACTCTTTTCTACATCCCTTTCTCACTGTTCTTTCTCCTTTTTCTGTTTCTCCATCCCCCCCCCCCCACCAACCTATTCAACGCTCGCTATAATTCCGCAAGTTATTTTCTTCCATTTTCATATAAAATTCAGAACGAGTTGAGCTCTTGCTTTGGTGTATTGTAAAATGAGTATTCTCTTTTTATTCAACTCTCTCTCTTACTCACTCTCTCCCTTTCTGAATCTCTCTCTCTCCCCGCCCCTCTCTCTCTCTCTCTCTCTCTCTCTCTCTCTCTCTCTTCTTTCCTCTTCTCCATTCCACACAGTCTCACAAATAGCATTGTACTTTTTCGGTGTAGAGTTTCCATCTGGCTTCCGTTGTGCACTTTCCGTTGGCTTCAATTTCATCCTTGAAAAGTTTACCTAAAAGCATAACCGCAAAAAACTGGCCATTGTTGGTCGTCTCCCACAAATTCAACGTAATGAAAGGGAATTGATTGATCATTCTGTTTGCGCAGAAAACAAAATTTCACCTTTTCATTTTGATGACAATGAATACATCTCAAAATAGTCAGAAACTTTTTTCTGTGATGTTTTCCATGACGAAATACTGGATGAACAATCGTATATCAAAACTGACGGTGTATTTCTATTAAATATATTTGACTCACTTATACTGGAGATAGTGGAGGAATGCATTTCACTTCTAAATAGAAGCTTCATCAGCTTTTTTTTCAATACCCTAGAAGCATCAATACGACACAATAGGGATGTGATAGCCGCGAGCCGTAGCAGGTATCTGTTCAATCAGAGAGATAAGCTGCGTTCTCGTAGGTCCTGTTCATAACGGTGACCGATTAGATTGGCCAGCAAAAAATACACTGTTCTCTGCTGTAAAATCACTTCCCGGTGGTTCGGAACCCACCTAAAACTGTAGGTCCAACTCATCAATCACCATCATCCAACTCATTACCCACACACAGGTCTCAGACTTATGTGGGCTTCATCCTCAAAAAAAAATACTTATCAGTTCATTTGAAAATAAATTTTTAACTCTCGTTATATCACCATTACATTATTTAGTTCGTATTGATGATACCCATATAACTACGGGACTTGTACCTGGATAATTATTCGATGGTAATGAAGTTATGGATGGTGGACTCCGACCAACATATAAAGCTATGAATTATTGTTGTGGATATTCATTTTTCGTGAACTGCAGTAGAACTATTCATGTGTATAAACTTGCTGTGCAAAACTGACCTTTTTTAGAGTAGCGACGGACGCGTTTCGAACTATGTTGTTCTTCTTCGGCACTTGGTTGCAGACAAGCGCCGAAAAAGAACGACATAGTTCGAAAAGCATCCGCTGCTACTCAAAAAAAGGTCAGTTCTGCACAGCAAGTTTATACATATGAATAAGACTATGAAGTTTTAGGGGGACTTTTCGACTTTCAGTAAGTGATAATATGGCAGATGACGTCATCCTTAATACTATGTTATTCCTGAGTAGTTGATTTAAGGGTGTCTGCGCTGTGATCATCCAATACTTTAGGATAATTACTATCGCAAAACACAACACATGCTATGAGATGGTGATGTTAATGCTAGTCCAATCTGTCATGCAACGTTTCACAGCATTTGTTTGTTTCTTCGATGGTGATTATTATCGAGTATTGGATGACACTGTGCAAAATTGTTGCATGAATGAAGAGTCTATTCTGTTGAGATGCAGTGACACACACTGCTACTGTACAGGGATAAAATACAGCTTTGAAAACCCATTTATTCACTTCCATGTCCCTCTAAAAATAAGATATTGCTCTAGAATGATTATATTTCTCGTGCAGACATAAAATTATAGTACAATGTGAACAGTATAGAATAGAAAGAATAGTACATATATCACATTACATCTAAAAGAATGCCAATGACTTGACAGTCAAGGCTCCTGAAGTTACTCCTAGACACTTTCCTCGTTTTCTGTCAAACTGTCATAGTGCATCTTTCGTGTGAAATAACGTGCTTTTGAGGATGAGTCGTTATTACTCATGAATAACTTACAGTGTTGCAAAGTGTAGTGTATATCCCAACCTGTAAGATAAGTCCTCGTTGTACTTGAATGTTATTGACACATTGAAATATCCTGGAATGGATTAAGTTCGATTGGGAAACTTATTCAAGTTCGACCAGCCTGACAATAGTAGATTGACACCAATATTCCTCTTTTCGATTAACAATCATAATCAATTCAATTTCTAGAATAAAAAAAAATTAATAATAATAATACCTTCAACTGTTTAACACAAATGAACAGGATATCTTGAATAGGGAAGTGTTCAGAAAAAAGTGGGTGATTTTACCAGAGATGTGACCAATGCAATATATGCCCAGATAGAATGAAAAAAAAACAGAGCTTCTCACAAAGGATTAAATAATAATACCGAGCTAACAAGAAAAAGAAGAATTGACGCAAGCAACAAGAACATTGAAATAATTAGCGCCTTCCTCCAAGTGAGTTTCATCGTCAAAAATAATAATAATAATAATAACAGCAATAATAATAATTATTATTTAAAAAAATAATAATAAAAACTTATGAATGTATTGACATACGGCACGTTGTTTCGGTACGGCACAAAGATGCAGCTTAACACCATGAATTTTAATAATATAGTTCCAATAGCAATACTTGCCGCCTTCCTCCAAGTGTATTTCATCTTCAAAAATAATAATTATAAAAACTTATGGATGTATTGACATATATGGCATGTTGTTCGGGTACGGCTTGAATATCTAGCATCATGAATTTTAATAATAAAAGTTCTAATAACAACTGCAATCAATTGCTAATTATTGCTATCCACAAGGAATTATATGATTAATTATAGGAATTTATTCATGGAGTTTGTGATTTTTCATAGTTAATGCAACAACTGTGCACTATCGGTAAAAGCATCAATTGGAGGGATTAAAGTTCTAGGGGTCGGTATTAGCACTAGGAGATCTTAAACGCTATTTTTGTGTACGGAAATTCCATTACTTAGCATAGAAACAGGCACTTATCTTTTATAGGCGATGGATATTCTAAATATTTATGTTCATGTGTTCAGTGCCCTCTATTGTTTTATTTCAATCTACAATGACAATACCATAATTACCCTGTCGCCATACGAATATATAATAATATAGGTCAAAAGTCAACTTTGGTGGAGCATTCATGAACAATTCATACTTATCGAAGCTTTAAAATAATGTTCTCACTGCACGGGATTAACCCAGAACAGGAGATATAATTTGGATGATTCAATTACAGCGTAAAGCTTCTTATCACTACACAAACAAACAGATCCCTCAATTTTCTGCTGCAGATTAAGCACGGACCTAATACGTGACTCTGGGTAATGGGAGTTTGGTCCAAGGGGGAAAATTGGAAGATGGGAGATCGTAAGGTGTACGGGAGGCGTCCAATCGGGGGAGGGTTGACCATGATAAAAAATATATATCCACTCGACCTTTACGCTTGTAAAAACAGCGCACCAATTACACAAAGGAGGAGTTCTGATGAAGAGAAAAGATTGGGGTAGTTTAATTAAGAGTGGCCAGAACTAACGAGAGTCGAATAACAATTTGGGAGGAAACAAATTCTCTTTAAGGGGTAAATAACTTTCTTGGTCCGTACTTTCAAGCCACCCCATTTGGGGCTTGCTACATCACCACCCCTTGCTCCCTCACCCATTCTTGGTTAGAAGTAATCATCTGGTAACATTTATTTTCGTGAGTAGAAATAATGATTCGCGCATATTCTAATGAAACGTTGAACTTAGCCACCCTCTGAGATGTTAATTGACTCCTCTCTCCAGTTGAATAGCGAAATGAGTTTTACACTTCCAAATTCAAAATTACTAGCATGATAATGAATACTTATTCATTTGTTTGTATTTGTTGTTCGTATTCCCCTATTGTTCGCCTTTATTGTTCACTAATCAATATAATTATTATCTTTAACAATAATCCATGCTTTGACAGAAGTTCTCTTTCAGTACTGATAGTTTAGATTTTTGTATGCGAATGTGTTGTGTTTGATTCGTTGAATTAAGTTATTTTTCTATTTGTTCATACAGCAGTATATGAGAGATAGCACAGATTAGCACAGCGTTGCGATATTTCCCAAACTCATTATTTCAATATTCGTTATTGAATATTGACTATCAATTATATTGGTCACTGTGTATACCTCAGCCCTCAGCTTGATCAATATAGATCACTTTATACCTCGGCTTGATCAATATCGATCATTTATTATTCATATTAATCGATAACGATTACTTTATACTTCCACTTGCTCCGCAGATCTAATCTGCGCTTGCACATTACTGACCATTTCGAACAAATAATGAGCTTTAAAATTTATTATGAGTTTTGCTAAAACTCTCTTCGCAGACTTGTTTTTCTCCAGAGAAGATTTCGTTATCAATTTTTTTTTTGGAATTATGAAATGTGTTATGAATAGATGACTAGTTGTATAATATTGGTTGTTTTTACGTAGATCCAAGTTTTTTTTTCATGCAAGCTCATCAGAATTCTGTAAGGTGGGCTAAGGCCTAGATGTTATCGATTTCTGATCATACAAAAACCCTGACTCTAAACAATTTCATCAGATCAAATCCCATAGAAAATAGCAGTCAATGGGCAGAAGCTACACAAGATATCATAAACAGTGAAGCCTTATTCCCATATTGTTCACTCATCAATATAATTTATATTTCTGATATTTACCCTCGCTTTGCCATAAAATCTTCTCCAGTTATGATTTTTTGTATGCGAATTTATTGTGTTTGTGTATTTTCTCTGTCAATAATCCATACTTTGACAGAAGTTCTCTTTCAGTACTGACAGTTGAGATTTTTTAATGTAAATGTGTTGTGTTTGATTGGTTGAATCAATTATTTTTTCATTCTCAATCCTTCTATCCTGTTCATAAGAGAAAGAAAAAGCATTAGAGTACGACCTGAACAAATTATCAGTTTTATGGATGAGTCTCTTCCCATCTCTTATCGATCAAATATAATTATTGTTATCAACATTCTCCACTTATTCATTTCAATCCATATCTTCAAATTTACTAATTATTTATTATAATAAAATTATTATTTTCGTAATTCACCATCTCCATCGGTTCACTGTGACGCAACCTTACATGCATGTGGTAACTCCACCTGAATACGTTACTTGCAAATTTCAAAACCAAGACATTCTAACTCAAATTGACTTCAGGAAACAATACGGGGTTGCACAATAATGAGTCCCTAGCGCATGATGCCAACAGCTGGCTGGCGTTTTCAGGTCAACCCACTCGTAGGATTTTACATGTACGTAAGTGCTTTGTACTTGCTAGCACCAACTACAGCCAACTGGACCAGTTCTCGGACCTCAATTTGGCTTGTTGATGCAAAAACAAAGGCCCACCTTAACGAGCTTGAGTGAAATTGGGGGTTTCAGCACAGTTCACATCCCACGGTCATTAGACGTGAAAACGGGTGTACAGACTGCCTGTCACGCTGAATGTCACGTGTGTAGTCAATAGGAAAGCTAAGTCCTTGTTGGGGTCAATACTGGAATCCAGATAACGTCAATGGTGACAGCTATAAAGCGTACGGTGGTTGTTTGCTGTCAGTCTGGACAAGTGCTGTTCGAATGCATTTGTTTTTATTGGATAATAAACGAATTCCACAAATCTCCGAGAAAGTTTCATGCCTGAATCGTTTGTTAAATTGTTTTTCATTGAAAGCAGTAAGCTAGATTTCATAAATTTTCGCCCCACACTTTTCAAAAATACGAACATATGCTGTCTGTGGATTGCCATCCAAATTGATGAACAACATTTTTCAAACTGTGATTATTCCCTTGGATTATTCCCACCAATATTTTTCGCAAAATTATAGAAATTCGTCTAATTCGAGAACTTTATGATGTATATATAGTATTATTTGTTATATAAGTCTATGTGTGCTGTGCTAATTCGAGAACTTTATGATGTATATATAGTATTATTTGTTATATAAGTCTATGTGTACTATGCTATTTATTTAACACAAACTTAAAAAACAATTTCAAGTGGAAATTATGTCTCCCGTTATGGCGTGATGACCGTTTCACTCTGATGTTGAGAGACGATGCTCTTTACAACAGAGTGAAACAGCCGTCACTTCATAGCATGAGTCATAATTCCCACTTTTTTAAAGTTTTTACTATAATATATTAGTGGAAACATCTTAACTCTATTTATTTATCTATCAACATAACGCACAACGTTCTACTCTATGTAAGTTCTACTCTTCCGTTTCAAGTACTATGCTATTTAACGGTTCAAGAGGAGAAGGTGGTTTTTATTCGGTACTTTGCTGAGTTAACACTTCTATATAAGTACTATGTGTGCTGTAAAAGTACTGTGAGTACTATATAAGTACTATGTGTGCTATATGTGTACTATATTTTTTGTTTTTTTTTATGAAGCCCACATAGGTCTGAGACCTGTGTGTGGGTAATGAGTTGGATGATGGTGATTGATGAGTTGGACCTACAGTTTTAGGTGGGTTCCGAACCACCGGGAAGTGATTTTACAGCGGAGAACAGTGTCTTTTTTGCTGGCCGATCTAATCGGTCACCGTTACAAACAGGACCTACGAGAACGCAGCTTATCTCTCTGATTGAACAGATACCTGCTACGGCTTGCGGCTATCACTTCCCTTCAAGAACATTTATGTAGGTAGGCTACAATATAATAAAAATAAATTTACATTTTAAAAATTTCTTGGCACCTTCATGTATGAAAACAACACTGTATGTAGACTGTACTTTATTCGAAGACAACACATATGACAGGTGGAAAGCGTTTACATGGGAAAGCGATGTTTTCTATTTCTTTCACGCGCCATCGCTAATCCTCGCCTTGTCTCATGCGTGAGATTCTCTCACGTGTCGATATATTTGACACGTCATCGACAAAGAGGCTGAAGCTGTCTGTAGCTGTGCGCACGTAGCGGCTGAGCGCTGAACTAGCGGCTGTCGTCTGTCAGCCTCCAATTCCCTCCAGAGACCATTCGTCTCCTATGTCGACCTGATGCGTCGTCCTTTGACTTGGGATTTAGCATTCATGTAGCGTCGACAGCTCATGTCCTCTTCCCAAGTGCACTCTCTGATATAAATGTAGGCAAGGCCGGTGTCGTCGTGGTGGAGTGAGGGGGGTGCAGAGGGATGAAATGGTGAGGAGTGGCGAGAGGGAGCAGAGGGATAAAGAGGGGGGGCAGAGCTGTTGCGAAGATTTACTTCCTGTCACAATAACATGGAATATCACTTGCTTGGTCGATGAATTCAACTTTCAAAATCAGAAATATTGCAAGGTTTCACGAAATCGGGAATATTAATCATACTGCAACCCCTCATCTGATAAAAGTCAAGGTTGGGAAATGTTATAAGTCATGCGCGATATGTCCTTAGCGGACATAAGCTGTTCAAAGCTGACATAATCTATCCATAGCTAATGAGAACGGGTCAACGAAAATCAAAAATATTAGTTTTATCACGGATTTTACGTTGCGATCGAGGCCGAAAGACAGCCATAATTAAATGTGTAACTTGTGTCACTTGAAGCTTTCAATTTATATACTGTACAACTGACTTCATTTGTGGAACAACGCTTTGCCATTTCCAATAATTTTATAATCAATTATGGACATAGCTTGTTCAGGAGTACAGAATTTCTATTTAGATGTTAAAGTTTTGAAACTCAGCAGTATTTTGGGTCAGGCTCTCAGATGCAATGCCCCGGGGCAGTAGGATAAATTTAATATTTTGTTGAATATCTTAAAAATTACTATAGAAACCGTCTTCTAACTTTTTTTATTAGACTTCTTCAGTTCATTTTACATAAGATCTAACAAAAGATCTAATATAAGATCTAAAACCTTTACATAAGATCTAACAAAACGAAGCATTTCGTTTATTTTATGATTATGATTTTTGTTATGATTTTAATTATGATTTATTTTATGATTTTATTTCTATGTTTATTTTATGATTTATGTTAATAAACGTGATTCATTATTCTGATGAATACAAACCCATCAAGTACTGGTAACTCTATGCGAAAAATTCAGTTATAGGTGGCTAATAGTTCTATAATATAATTACTAAAACCTATCCTAATAGGCGGTTAACTCTAAAAATACACTTTCATGTTTCGAAACCCACCGTGGGGCTAGATAATCTCTCCTTTTAAGAACGCAGCTATCGCACCCTATTTTAGCTCAACGTTTTGTTAGCCACTTGCGCTACACCTTGCAGCGCTTCATGTGCATCGCTTAGATGATATTGAATAAGCGCTCATTTATGAAAGCTTTCACACCAAACAAGTCATGGCACTTAATTCAATTCTTAGCTAGAAGGCTCTCTTATAGCAGCTGCATTATGTATTCTTTTTACGGCCTTCCTAATGGATTCTTAATTGAAACTTTAACTTCTCAAGGGAAATAATGGTGTTAGGCGTAAGCTCAGTATTATAATATTAGAGGAATTTGAGAAATTTAGGTGGAAACACTCTCTTGGCTAATTGACTTTGCTTTAGGCCCTTTGTGAGAAGATGTAATTTCATATCTCATTAATAATTATCAATATTTTAACAAATGAGAACAATCATCTCACTCCGAGTCACTCCGAAAATTGGGGGATGTCATGGTAATACTACCCTTAATTGTCTACAATATTATAATAATTATGGCACCTATTGTTTTTTGGAAAGCTTAATACCTTTCAAGCCAGCAAGATCTTACATCAGAGCCATAGTTGAAAATCTTCTTCAGAAAGAAGCTGTACACATTTTAAACCGTGTTCCCAAGTATTATCTTTAACGTATGAAGAGAGAAATCCTCTAAATCCAACAAAGGAACAACAAAATTCTCCTCTCTGTTGGCTCCCAAGTTCAAGTTGATGCTTAGGATTACTTTCGCTAGCTCTTTTTTCAAGTCCACTCCGGGTATCACTGTGTACTGCGTACTGTGCAAAGTCGAATACTTCCAGGAGAGTTTTTAACCTCGTTTCAGTTTATTTTTATAGAGTTCTCACTATTTTTGCAGATCTGAGATACTGTTTTTCTTCCTAAAAGTACTCTTATCACTTTTTGCCGTTTGCTACATCTGATACATTTCCCATAGTTAATTAATACTCACATAGTAATCCAAGATTCAAGAATAAATATAAAAGTCTTGCGCAGTATTCTTAAACATAATCAAGGGTGTTGATAAATGTATGCACATTGCATGGACATAATAATTAATGATAGGTGTACAACGTGCGCATGGATACATTATGAAGGTAATTATGATATCAGGAATAGCGTCATTGATTGACTGTAAATAGACGGTACCTTAAGGTACCCCAATCATTTCATGTGGGCTTATCAACGCAGTATAAAAAAGACGAATAAAAGAAGCTTTGATTTGGTAAGAAAGTTACGGAGAACAATGCAATTTCAGCCACATGACAATATATTTACAGTCTTCCCATCACCTGATATCTGATTTCTTTTCCACTCTGTAGTAACTAACACTCTTTAATTGCTCTCGTATAAAAAAGCACATATTAACCCGGATAAAATATGTCCAGCCTGCAATTCTGCTTTGGAAACGCTAGAACACTTTTTCATCATATGTGAAATATATAAAGAATTTAGAGCTCAGTACCTGAATAAATATATAATTAATATAGTTTATCCCTCGAACCAAATATTAGTATTG
Source organism: Conomelus anceps (assembly GCA_948455865.1). Taxonomy (NCBI): domain Eukaryota; kingdom Metazoa; phylum Arthropoda; class Insecta; order Hemiptera; family Delphacidae; genus Conomelus; species Conomelus anceps. The sequence continues at coordinate 4,127,903 of OX418224.1, forward strand.
CTGTCAAACCTAAATAGGGAGAAAATTGATAGTATTCATTTGTATTCAGTAAAGTCACTTGAACAGAGAGAGAGGTTACTACAGACGGCCAATATTTTTGATTAGTGTGTAGATCCACTCTGGGCAGTGTTTTGTTATTATTGCTTGCATAAATGTCGTTTTTCATTTGCATTGTTTTTGTATAGTGTTTGATGTTTTATACTCATTGTTATGATCTATGATGTGGTTCTCAGCATTGTTTTTCTTGTTTAAAGCACAACTCATTTGTATAGTTGATAAAACTTTGTACAAATTAATTGATAAATAAATAAATAATTGCTCTCGTAGGTGAGAAAGCATTATAATATGATACATTTTTCATAAAATCTTTAATGTATCCCTAAATCAAGCTATTTTATTACAGTTTAAACTCTCATATTCGCAATATTGGGTCAGAGTTTTATGAATCTTCTAGAGGTCTTTCAATCCACCCTTAAATTTTATGTAGGTTTTTTATTAACACTAGTGTAAACATCACGCAACTAAATTTTCGTAGAACTTTCAACACACCCTTAATTCTCATACCTCAAGGAATTTTAAAATGGTTAGACTTTTGAACTCTTGTATTAGCACTTTTAAGCAAGCATTTTTCACTGAACTTTTCATCGATTTTTCCATTCACCCTTATTTCTTACAATTCTATAAAGCTTTTAAACTATTGCATCAGCACTTGGTAAGCATTGTACAAGTTTATATTTCTTCCTTGTTAAATACAGCCTATATATACAGTAAGTGTAAATTAAATTATTAAAATAATATTTTTAAAATGATGAGGAATAAATAATATTCGTTAACAATTTTCTTTGCAAAAGGAAATAGTGTAGACAATTTTGTACATCATTGTTATAATTTTATAAGATTGTTTCTTATTTGTATATTGAGCATTATTCAGTTCATGAATGTAATGGAAAAAAAGAGAAATGGCAATAAATCTTTCCACGATTTTCACCAATATTATGATAATTTACAATATTGTGATCTTCAACCCACCTTTATTCTCATAGCTCTCGAAGTTTGATAACAATTAAAACTTCTAAGCTCTTGTAGATTTTTCAACCCGCCCTTAAATCTTATACAAATAATTTTTTAGAAATTGCAATAAATCTTTTTACGATTTTCACCAGTAATTTTCGATATTATGATATTCGACCCCCCTTTATTCTCATAGCTCAAACAATTCAAACTTTTTAGATCTTGTAGAATTTTCAAATCACCCTTATAAAACTAGTTTTTACACATTTTATACTTTTGAGCTCTTTTATCAACCTTATGACAGCATTTTTCAATCAATTACAATAGAATTTTCTACTCATTCTTAAATCTCATAGCTAACAAAAAATTTAAAAAATTTGAACAAGCACTCAACAATCAACATACAAGTTACTGTTCCCCATTCACCACATCACTCTCACCCCGCTGTCACTCACTCTATCTCTCTCTATCTTTCTCTCTCTCGGTCTCTCTCTCACCCCGCTGTCACTCACTCTATCTCTCTCTATCTTTCTCTCTCTCGGTCTCTCTCTCACCCCGCTGTCACTCACTCTATCTCTCTCTATCTTTCTCTCTCTCGGTCTCTCTCTCTCTCTCGGTCTCTCTCTCTCTCTCTCGCACTCAACGAGATAGTGGTCCCCTATCACAATATCACTCTCTCCCCCGCTCACTCCCGCTCACCCCCGCACACTCACGCTCACCCCGCTCTACCATGCTTCCTACCCTCTCACACTTACTCTCTCTCTCTCACACTCTCGATCTCTCTCACACACCCTCTCTCTTCCATCTGAGTACTGAACTCTGACAGCTTTATGAATACGAGATGATGGGAGATTGCGCTTCCAGACGAAAAAAGCACATCTATCACCAAACACGACATTGAAATACACCGACCAGCTTCATAACCGAGTGCACTGCCCTCTGCTGTCGAACCATGCAATCGAATAGATGGCAAACTTCAGTCCGCATCACTTTTTGTTGCCCTCGGAACAATAAATCGCTGATAGTTTTGTTGTGCTGTGGAACGTGACATTTATCGGTCGCTAGATATGATGGCGTTTCTCGTTTCGGTACGAAGTGAATATTGCAACTGGAAATTTAGCATCGCTCCTGAAATACAGGTATTGCATAGGGTAAATCATGACAAATGACGAACCCTTCCTCTCGCAGTACATAGTAAATTTTTGTTGGTACGCATAACCTCAAATGATCATGTGTTCTCAACCTTCAACTGCCTCAGTTAGTTCTGCCATTGGTTTTGTTATAATACTCCTAACTGTACTCTGCTTACATGTGTAAGCCCATATTTGAATTAAGCCCACATATACTTTCAACTATAGGGTAATTCATCAAAACAAAACCTTGGTAGGGTGTTTATGATCCAAAAGAAAACGGTTAGGTGTATGGAAAGAGTTAATAGATTAGATTCATGTGGACCGTTGTTCAAGAGACTTGGTCTCCCAACTGTAACCTGCTTATATGTGAATGAAGCTACTTTATATTTAAAAAGAGCGATACTGACCAAAATCTGGACGTACACGATTATAATGCCGAGGAGATTATCACTCTTGGTGAGTCACAATAGTAGCTTATTCAAAAAAACACCTAGTTATATTGGTAGGAAACTACAACAAGCTACCGCTTTAAGTCTTCAAAATATAGAATTATTTGAAAAAATATTTAGTTGATGAAGCTTTTTATAGTGTACAAAAGTTCCTTTCACATAAAAATTAAGCCTCACCTCAACTAATTGATATAGGAATTATTGTAACTAGTGTATAAGAGTATAAGATTTTATCATTGTTGATCGTACTTGTCTTATACTCCTTAAAGTCTCCAAGACGTAATCTAGAGAAAAAAATATCTTCTTCAAGAAAGCATTTTGACGTCTTCTTCCTTGAAGTCTTCTCTTGCATCCCTTTCGCCATCTTTCCCCTTTTCACCAATCATCATCGTTCTATTCTTTACTATCCTATTTCTAATTCCACTTTCCCTTTCCCTTCTACTTTCTAGTAAATACTGTCACCTATATTTTTTCAATAATCTTCTAAACCATCGTTCTACACTGCTGGAGCAATTGAATATCAATACCATTTTTTTTTCAAAAATATAAAAAATATTTCGTTGGATTTATGTAAGATAAAGGTTATTCCTAATTAATTTCATCTCGTGCAATTTTTGAACTGTCTACAGAGTCATTTTAGAACTTCTCCATTACGTGAAGAATGAACTTATATGTTCTCAAATTCTACTGAACTTTTATTTTCACCAGAAAGTCTTGAGTTTTATCCATAATTGGTACAATCATTCCCATCAACCAACTGAGAATGACGTCATGTGCATCTTATTTGTGCATCTTATAAAAGAGAATTTCAGTCGAATTTGACAAAATTTAGTCTCCTTCAGCACATCTCCATTTCGGTTTCATTCATCATCTGAAATGGATAATGTATTCCATAGAATTCATAATTTGTTGTTTCATACACTGTTGGATGTATGGCTCACTTTATATCTTTACATCTATTTTTTTCTATTTCTTTGTAATGGGGAAGGTGATATTGTGAAAAATATCCATAATGAATAATAAGACGAAGTTGTCACAGCCACATTTATAAAAAATAGTGAGATACTAGTTTCGGTTGTTATATTTTTATTTGTTTTATTTATTCATTACAAATTACAGGGAAGCAACAGATAGATGGCTATCCATATTGCTTCCATAACACAACGATTGTACAAATTAATATTAAAAATATCAAGTTATAGTATGCCTAAGCTTAAAAGGTAATTAATAATACAAAAATGAATTCAATTATCATTTTCTTTCAGAGATAACCTAATTACTTATTCTAATAAATATGATATACCAGAAAGAAACCATGAGAAAATCATTAAATTAAATTAGCTGAATAAATTTTCTAGAGAAAAAATAAAGATATTACAATATTCTACTATATTATTATAATAATTTTCTACTATCTATATTATTCCAATTTGCTGCCCTCTGAGGGAAGCACAAGAGGAAGGATGGAGATAAAAAATACAACTTTCCTTGATGTACCGATAATAATTTGTTATTATACCATTTATCAATCTCAAACAAACTAAAATAAAAGTACAGAGTAGCTTAGTACTACACTAAACACAGAATGATACAATTGAATATCTCACGGTTTTCAATAAAATGTGGTTGTGACAACTTCAAGTCGTATAATTAATTATCTATTACTTTATTTAATATTCAGGAGAGAGTAGATGTGATTGAAAAGCTGTGCAGAGACTTTCTTTTCTCTCCCAACTTTTGTCAAAATTGATATCACCGTAGCTTTACCAGCCTTTCTCTAAATCCTGGTATTTATTAATATTATGTTACGCTCAACATACCGGTGCAATGCATTATAAGCAAATAATATCTCATTCACCGTTGATATGAGATGAAAGATTTATATATATATTTGTGCCTACCTGCAACTGCAACGTTTCTCTCAGATGGGTTGGTAGCACTTCATTGGTCAGTGGGATTTCAGCCTGACACATTTGTGAGAGATTACGGTCGATTCTATATTATTTTGTATGGCTTATATAGGCTATGCTTTCAAAACATCTGTGTGGTGATTTCAATGGGAATGTCTATAGGCTAACAGAGTGCATATTCCACAGATTGATATTGATATAGATTGATCGGTATTACTCGTTACCAGTTATATTATTTGCATTCGTACGAGACATGCATTAGAATAATAAATAATACACGACTGAGAAATTTGGAATGGAACTCCAACTTGAAGCCCAAAATCGCTGTGTCAAATGTAGCGCAATAAATTATTAATGTTCAGTTTAGTTTAGTTTGATTTTCTGTTCGTCACATACAGCAGCAACCAGGGAGCAATGCTCCAGCGGCATGTGACGTCATAGAAGAGCACAGTTGAACAAATAAAAATATTAACGTTTTATTGTAAATTTAACGACTTGCAGTCAGTTTTAAATAGTGAATATATAATAATTGTACACACACTTGGCCGAATATTGTAAATTTAACGACTTGTAGTCAGTTTTAAATAGTGAATATATAATAATTGTACACAAACTTGGCCGAACGTTTTCGAGTTATGGAAACTCATCTTCAAGGCCTTGAACTATGGCCTTCAAGGTCATAACTCGAAAAGGTTCTGCCAAGTGTTAGTAAATTATTATATATTTACAGTTTGAAACTGACAAGTCGTTAAATTTACAATAAGAAGTTAATATTAACAACGCAGATCGTTATGGAACAAGAAATCCAAGAAATAAAGATACATAACAAACATGGTGTTTCATGTTTGAATCTAAAAATATAAAATTACCGTTCCAGATAATCGGAATTCATAGATCAGGGGTGCCCACAGGGGGGGGCTATGACGCAGACTGCTTCATTGAAATTCTTGGGGGGGGTTCCAAAAAACGTTTTGGGGGGGGCGTAAAGTTGATTGAAACCGTGTTTAACGTGACAACATTCAAAAATATACTACGAAGTCACCAGATAGAATTTCAATTAATGAAAATATATTTATAATTATTATTATACAATTGAATATGAATTAGCTAAAATAGTTATGTTTAGGATTTGTGCAGGAAGTTATTATTCAAACTTAGAAAGACGCTAAGCGAGTGCTCTGAAAGTGGTTTATACAACTTTACTCTCCTTAACAGTTAATAGTTAATTAGCAGAAAGAGCAATAAGTCGATTTAAAATTATCAAAAACAGACTCAGATCAGCTATGGGAGACTCATGGTTGTCCAATCTAATGGTTCTAGCTGCAGAAAAAGATGTACAGTACTTGAGTCTATTTCTAACGAAGAAATAATTGAAAGGTTTTCTGTTTACTCATCCCAAAGACAAAAACTTCTATATGGGGTTTAGAGAGATAGATTTAACAAGCTTAGAAGGTGCCTAGCCAACTTGTAGATGGTCACAGTCTATAAATTTAAAATGTTTGACTTCAAACTGTTGATGTTTTTCATGTATTTTACGATAACTACTTACTAATAAGTAAGAACTGCTATAGCAAAACTTACTAAATACTAAAAATTCAGTAATTTTTCATAACTATGTCTTTATTTTATTTTTGAAAGACACTTCTTTCGATTGTGTGTTCTAAAAAAACTATACATGAAATGTGTGCCTTTCATGTACTTCATCCATAAATAAATTCTCCCAAGGTACAACACTAAGTAAATAACCTGTTGTTTAACTACTGTCCAATAAATGACTTAGTATTTTGAATTTTTGTGTTCTACAAATGAAGTTATTAACTCATTGTTTTCACTTCCTTTAAAGGAACAACTTTGTAGAATTATTTAACCTTAATGTAATTGGTACACCGAACATCAACTTATAGGTATTTCATTTTTATTGAACATTGTGTATTTGTAATAATATATTATTGTTTAAAAACCATTTAGGTTCAAATTCTTATTTAGCTATTTTGCAATTAAGTTTATTGAGCAGTTCATGGATTCATTACATATTTCTTTTTTCCTTTACAAAAAAATGTTAACTATGTAAAGAATCTCAAGAAATATTACATGTTGTATATTATCGTCTGGGTTTGAATTTTTTCAATAGTTATAAACATCTTCTTTTAGTTTTAGAAAGAATACGGGGGGCTTTTTTCGCATTATTTTGGGGGGGGGGCCTAATTTATGAGGGGATTTGGTGCTAAATTTAGGGGGGTGCGTCATGAGGCTTAGAGGGGGGGGGTGCGTCATGAGGCTTAGGGGGGGGGGTGCGTCATGAGGCTTAGGGGGGGTGGGCACCCCTGCATAGATGAACGCAAGTCTTTTTGGTATTGATGATTGTGATATTGAGGTGGATATTCATAATGAGTAAGACTGATCGATTTTGTCACAATACAATCACTATGAACACACGGGATACTATAGTTTCGATTATCGAGTCATTTTCAATTTCAATATTACTTTCAATCTCAATCGAAGTGAGGTTGGAATTTCGATTGGGATTGAAAATCTTAGATGTAAATTCATTTGAGATTGAAAATAACGTGACAGTCGGAACTGCAGTCTATATATAGTCTATGCATTAAAACTTGATCAATTTATTTTAGTATGTTCTTTGATGAGGTGTTTCCTAATGGATTTTTTCATTCCATAGAGATACAGGATGACAACAACTATTAGTCTACCAAATTGATTACATTAATGTAAATGGGCATAGGCCTACAGTGATATCGATTGAATCTTTATTCTTGACTATCCTTTAATTTGTGTAATTTTTCAATAATAAAAGATCTAACCACTCTCATATTTACATTATAGTTATGTTTGTGAATAGCTTCTTCCATGACAATAGCCTTCTTCAATCGGTATGCCATTTATACCTTCAAAAATATGTTATGTCTTCAAATTAGAAATGGACTTCTAAATTAATATTCTCGAATTGAAAAGAATCGGTCATTGTACTTCAAAGTAAAATCTCTTGTTAAATCTAATATTAAAACTGACACTGTATTTCACGTTTATATATTAACTCACTTATATTGGACATGCTAAAAGGGTGCATTTCACTTCTGAAAAGAGGCTTCGTCAGCCTTCGTCAGGGTAAAATTGAAATACAGTGTCAGTTTTAATATTAGTCTGTACATTAAGTATTTCGTCATGGGAAACATTACAGACTCTTGTTAAACTTGGACATAACCAAAAGTTTGAATTCTTCAGCTGAAAATTAGTGAAAAACAGCTGTTAGCGAAAGTTTTATCTGAATTGCTTGTATTTGCGTCTTCTTATATTTCTTTCTTGATTGTATCTTTGTCAGGAATGAATTAATCGATGAAATAGAAAGAACTTTCATTACTCTTTCTTGAAATGTTTCCACTGAGAAGAATGTTAAGGTTGATAAAAGACAATATGTCGATGAACTTTCGAAGAATCTTAAATTTAATTAGTGGTTGAAGAAGAACTTTTTGCTGGGTATTTTATGAATTTAGCCCCAAGTTGTGATCGTGATTACTTGGCGCCCAATACCGAACCAGGTTGAGAATAAATGACAAGTTCTTTTTTCCTAACCCGCTCACCGCAAAGTTCCTGGCGACTCTGTTGGAATAGTGCCTGATGTAATTCACATCGACCTTGTATTTTTCACTTCTTCTCCGCCTGGAATCGTTACTCTCCTATATTGACTTCACGTTGGGAATTGGCCGATATATTTCAGTACCTTGAATTGAATTCCAACACTATCAATTTGCTTTTGGCTCTAGTCGGCTTAGTCCACTTAGATGGGGTTCCCGAGATCTACATTATCAAGCGTCATCAAGATAGCCGCCGTTGCAGGTATATTTTCAAAAAAAAAAATCAATTTATTTTCCTTAAAGAACAAAATACAGAAAATACAGAATATTCATTTTACATAAATGTGGAAATTACACTGCAAGGTCGGGGACCAGTGCGCAGTGTAAGAGTGTTGTTTTTTTTATTAATTAGAAAAATTGAAATTTTAGAAAAAATTAAGGAATTATTACAAGTTTTAAGTACAGTACCGTGTTAACTATGATGAAAAATTTTGAAATTTCGAAACAAGCTTTATATAAAAAATCTGAAAAACTGGAGAAAAACGCTATTGTGAATAAAAATGACTATAGCAACATAATACTTGTGCAATACAACTATATCTAAAACCATCAATGCAATTGTGACAATAGATCTGTTATACCATCCAGAACATAATCTCCTGAAACCTCCACATTCATGCATTTGCTCAGAAAAGGAGTTCAGCGATATCAGACTCCTTGATCCATTTTTCCATCTCAATAATGAGATTCTTATTAATGTTTTTGATTATAAAGTGAAGAGGGATGACATTCACTAATCTAATCTCACCATTCACTATATTTTCAATCAGAGATAAGCTACAAAACTCTAGAGCGCTCTTTGTAAGACGGACCAATTGGATTAGCCAGCAAAAAGGTTATTTGTTCTCTGCTGTAAAATAATTTCTCGGTGGTTTGGAACCCACCTAAAACTGTAGGTCCAACTCATCACTCACCATCATCCAATTCATTACTCACGCACAGGTCTCAAACCTATGTGGGCTTCATCCTCCGAAGAAAATCAAAGGCATTTGTATAAAATTACAAAGTCTCAAAGTACCAGTTATATTTTAATCTTGTTCGTCACAATAACAATTAATCCAGTTTTATAGTTCCGTTACGATGAAAAGAATGATTGCTCGTGTGCATTATAGCAATTTATTACAATAATTCATGTATATAATCAATACAGTGATCTTCAAAAGGCTCTTTTACCTAACATTTTGAATGCTAGTGTCAAAAGTATAAAAGTTAAAACTCAAGCTCATACCACCAAAATGAAAATAAATAGATTTATCTATTTATTGATTTCCACTGATAAAAATAATTGATATGTTACCTGAATATTATAAACAAACAAATTATAACCTATTACTTTTTATCGAAAATTACATGAAATTCACAATCAGAATTATAAATTATTACAGTTTAAAATAGATTCACAATCCATTCTATCAATTCATTGTATTACATGGGATCATGAGCATTCCTTTAAATAAGTAAAATTGTTTACATTCGTTCTACCTCTGATAATAATCATAGTTAATCTCTGATAATGATTTGAAATATGTATCATAGAGATTATTAACTCACAAATTATAGTCTACAACTCTTATAATACATATAATTAAACCTCATATTCCATAAAAACATTTACAAAATCGAAAAATTCATTGCGATTCGGAAGCTGCTGAGGTATCCTATAAGATCTTAAAATATTATAATTTCACGATCCATTCCATCAAGTCGTTGTATTGAATGAAAGTCACAGCGTTATTTCAGAGAAGTCATTTGTTTACATCCGATGTTCGTCTTAGCAACTTGGAGATAAGAAAACCCCATTGTTTCATAAGGTACGTGCAGGAAAAAGAGAGCATCGGCATGTATTTGTGAATAATATCCGAAGAGAAAAGGTTTGAAAAAACGAGAGAAAGAGAGCAAGGAAGTATGAAAAGGGACTCACTGAAGAAAGCGAGCTCCTGGGACGTTTTTATTCCCAGAACGTGAGACTTGCATCAAATCAGCACTGATAGCAGCTCATAACAAAGCGCAGAGTCTAATCGGGATGGGAAAACCCATGACTTCATGCAGCTCTTTTAATCAAGAGAACCTGAACTTTATGTGTCTGCTGTTTCTTCAATTCCCCTTTTATTTTTGTTTCGCCAGCAATCTCCAATCCAAAACAGGACAGAACAATGTAGCGAGAGTACTTGGAGCTCTTGGAGTTCTTGGAGCGTAAATATTCCTTTCAAGCGCCACTGAAGACGAACAGTAAAACGAAGGTGTGCTTCAGACAGTTGGGAGCGGAAAAGCCCTAAAGCAATGACAGAAGTGGGACACGGATTTCACCTCAACTGGCGCGTTCAGAACAAGAGATTTCTGTTTCCACGTTCTCGAATTTGTGAAGACTACTTTTGAGTATATTATGCTACGTCAATGCATTACAATGTACAGCACATGCTGCTCCAGCACGATTCTCAGCTCTGAATATCATATTGAATTCACAGCAACTCAAAATGTTGAATTTCTTGCAGTTTATGATGTCTTTCACTGATAAAATAATTTTTCAAGACTTTGTAATATAATAAGCACAGAAAGATACAATTGGCTGAGGGTAAAAGTGCCTCTTATAGGCTGACCTTCTTCGAACGTCTGTGGTTGACTGAAGGCCCTGACAAGTCACGCCCACTGGTAGGAGGAGCAACAGGGAATAATCAGTGTCCAATTCAAGAACCAAATAGTAACAATACACAAGTAGGTTTGAATTAAACAATTAAAAGTTACGCCCACTGGTAGGAGGAGCAACAAGGAATAATCAGTGTCCAACTCAAGAACCAAATAGTAACAATACACAAGTAGGTTTGAATTAAACAATTAAAAGTTACGCCCACTGGTAGGAGGAGCAACAAGGAATAATCAGTGTCCAATTCAAGAACCAAATAGTAACAATACACAAGTAGGTTTGAATTAAACAATTAAAAGTTACGCCCACTGGTAGGAGGAGCAACAAGGAATAATCAGTGTCCAATCCAAGAACCAAATAGTAACAATACACAAGTAGGTTTGAATTAAACAATTAAAAGTTACGCCCACTGGTAGGAGGAGCAACAAGGAATAATCAGTGTCCAACTCAAGAACCAAATAGTAACAATACACAAGTAGGTTTGAATTAGACAATTAAAAGTTACGCCCACTGGTAGGAGGAGCAACAAGGAATAATCAGTGTCCAACTCAAGAACCAAATAGTAACAATACACAAGTAGGTTTGAATTAGACAATTAAAAGTTACGCCCACTGGTAGGAGGAGCAACAAGGAATAATCAGTGTCCAATTCAAGAACCAAATAGTAACAATACACAAGTAGGTTTGAATTAAACAATTAAAAGTTACGCCCACTGGTAGGAGGAGCAACAAGGAATAATCAGTGTCCAATTCAAGAACCAAATAGTAACAATACACAAGTAGGTTTGAATTAAACAATTAAAAGTTACGCCCACTGGTAGGAGGAGCAACAAGGAATAAGCAGTGTCCAATTCAAGAACCAAATAGTAACAATACACAAGTAGGTTTGAATTAAACAATTAAAAACGTTAAAATAAAATTAAAAATGTAGCTAAATGAAAGGCAGTCAAGGTCAACCGAGAAAAGCAAGAGAGTACCTGTACTAAAGAGTAGGCAAAATTTATGATGGAAACAGGTTGTTGTTTTTAATCTGTTCAAATAAATTTGATCATTCAAACTAGTATTGTAAACGTTTTTCACCAACCTAGTTATCTCCAAAACTTCTAGAATGTTCAATTGCCTGCATTAGATTGGAAAAGGCAGACAACTGAACATTAACAGTAGCAGGTGAATTTGTCTGTGGAATTACTAGATGAAAAATAAAAATAAGCGTTGGGCTATTATTGGTGGTGAGACCCTTACGGGTAGTTTCACCCCGCCGTTTAAGCCATGTTACAGAAAACATGGTGGGGCTACAATTTTAGGTGGGTTCCGAATCACTTTAATCCCACTTATAAGCAAGAAGATATTTCCTCCTTCTTTCACACAATCATTAACCCCAATTATTATTCAGAAGTTCAGAAGAGGTCCATAGCATTTTCATTGTCTATTTTATACGAGCTTCAACATTGAAAACTCCCAGTGCTCACCGCCAATCATCATAATATAAAAGCTCGAGCTTGCTCTTTTGGGGGAGTAATTCCTACATTTTCAGTTGTTGTTTTTATATGACAGTGTTTATGTTTATTTTCTTGTATTGTATTTTATAATGTTTTTTCTATGAGGAATAAATGATTTAAAAAAAAAATACTCATCCCCCACCCCTTCACCCTTTAACATCCATAACATCCAACCCTAAAATTCATGCCTTGAGTCAGTGTACTGTGGGTCGTCTGACGATGCTCTTGACAACAGAGTGAAACAGCCATCACGCCATAATGTGAGTTAATTTCCACTTAAACGTGTTTTTTAAGTTTATATTATATATTAGTGGAAACAAGATGAACCTTCAACATCATAAAATTGATTATTATAACGAACAGCTATTCCCAATCATTCCTACTGATTGACGTACATTTACAATCGATCTAATAACAGGTGTACTCAGCTTAATGTTATTAAACCCCCTTGGCAAGGAAAGGCAATCCCTGCGGGTTGCCTACACGCGCCTTGCAAGACAAAGGCCTTGTTAGACAGTACAGGCATGACACACTACTTGCTTTGATCGACAGAGTGCATAGAACAAGTGAGAGAGGAGTGAGGGAAGAGAGAGACGGATCGAGGGAGAGCGAGAGTCGAATACAACTAGCAGGGGAAGTTCTGTGACCGGCAATACAAGGACTACCTTCGACCAACGGCGTTGCCATTGGCTCAATCCCAACATGAAAGCTCTCTACTCCTGGAGTCCCGGCAGGTTCGTATCCAAGCCAGCCACGTCACAGACAAGGTGCAACTTCAATTGCTTCTTTGACTAACCCATTAATATTGTGGTCGAGTTGCCAAGTTTGGATTAACGTCCAATAAGAGCGAGGAATCTGTGAAGTTAGTTGAAGTATAGATTCATCATCGTTAAATGGAAGTTTTAGGAGGTCGTAAATGAAAAGGCCCCATAAAATAGATTGATCCATCCTTAATAACTGAGCAGACCTGCACCTTCACAAATACTATCATCTTGAGAGGTCAGCTTTAAAATTGGATCAATCTATTTCAAAAAATTATTACAGGTACGAGAATATTACTTACTTTCCGTATCCATTAGCAAGCAAGTAATAGATTAAAGACATTGATATTTATTGAAAATCCTTTAAAACATTTTCAAAAATGAATAGAATCCTATCCATATTTCGATGATAAGATGTTTAACCACGGCTGAATGGATAAGTGGGTAAATAACTAATCAAAATAATAACCATAAACTTGAACAAAGTTAAGCTATGAAATGGATGAATTTTGAAAACTTTACCATACACTTCATGCACAGTAGTTATACGAAAAGCTATGTTGTGCAACATCAAGTTGGCGGCTCTGGTAGCGCAGTTAGTTGGAGTGCTTGTCTCTGATAAGATTAGGGCTCTGGCTGGCTAGGTTTCCATTGGATTGAAGAATTAAAGGGCATTTTCAGTGTTTAAAATTAATAAGCCTTGGGTTCAAATCTCATTCAGCCATGGATGTTTCTCATCATTCACCTCATTACCCACGCACAAGTCTTCGGACTCATGTGGGCATCATCCGCAATAAAAAAGTACTCAGGGCCGTCATTGTGAATTTATACCTCAGGATCTCTGACGTTTTTGTCAGAGTTGTCATTAATGATCAAGGTATTTGTTTATCAACATTTCTCAAATATTAAACTTCTTATGCATCAGAGTGTATTTCAAAGTTGAACTTTTCACTCCTAGACAGAAATGTTTGTTACAAATAGAATGTGTTATTCATAAAACAAATCTAATGACATATTGTGCGCCACCCTGTAGTTGTACTTGATGATACTAAGCTATAAATTGGATGTTGAAAACGATATTTTCTTGCATTGTCAATTTTATCTATCCCATCTTTTTCCCATCCTCATCCAAGTAACCTACTTAAAGAAGTACTTGTGGACTTGTGGGAGCTTGTTAAGATTGGCACCAAAATGGCATTTCTTCTCACTTGAGAGCGCATTACGGCATGGTCGTTCATCTTAATGTGAAACACATCAATTCGCTTCCCCTTCTGATGGTTGCTATAAAAACGCTACTTTGCCGATCATGACTTTTTCGAAGCACAACAAATAAGTATCTCACGTTCGAAGTTGACCTACTATCTCACTCATCCTTTTTATTGGCTCTAAAAATAAAATTTTATCAAGTACAGATTTCAAAGTTTGATCGATGATTTACTTATAAAGTTATAAGTTATAAGCTAAAGCTATAAAGTGAATGATTCACTTTGAAGTTAAAATCGATGATTTACTTATACAGTAAATTTACACCCAGGCAGGTGAAAAGGTATAATAATTATAGGCTTTTGACGATGGAGAGACCCTTACGAGTAGTACCACCTTGCCACTTGGTTAAGAAAGGGTGAATTTTTTACTGGGAATGTATAAAATTTGAATTTTCTAGCAGTGTCTTTGTTACATATTCAAAATGCTGAAAGGCATTTATAATTTGATCATTTCATATCAACCCAGCTTAATATAATACAAGCCAAGATCCTAACATTAATTCATCAAAATCTATCATTGCTACTCATATTTTCAACTTAATTGACTCTGGGTGAGCAGAGTTTCAATAATTAAAAATCAGCGTTAAATACTGGGTAATCACTGTCAATGTAACCACTGATGAATTGATTACTGCTAAATATATGAGGCCTACCAACATTTATAAGCTTAATCAGAAACGAGTCATATGTTAAATACTGGTCAGTAATCAATGTCAATGTAACCAATAATAAATTGATTACTACTAAATATATGAGGCCTATCAACACATGTGCTTAATCAGAAACGAAGAGCACCATAAAAGCGTACGGAAAGTAAAATTACATAAAATTAGTACATAAATTATTGAGATTACAAAGTTTAAAATCGGCTCCTACACAAAAAAAATATGCAACATGGACTTGGACTGTCTGGAAGCATCATCCTGGTTAATCAGTAAGATTTCACATTTTATCATAAAATAATTCAAATGAATAAAAAACGTTGAGAGATTATCATAACAAAAAAGTATATTTTCTTAATAATTATCGATAGATCTTAATGAAGAGCTAATTATTGTTTGAGCTTCATCAGTATGAGAATTATATCAAGATTGGTTGAAATAACGAGATAACGCAATCAAGAGATGAAACATTTCGAATATATGACAAAGACACTTCTGAAAAATTTTTATCACATGAATTACAAGTCATCAAAAGACTCTCTCGCTACATTATTCACGCTATATTATTTATGAAGAGAGCAGTTTTGGACTCTGATCTGTTGCATCTTGACATTTATTGTTAATTTGTCTATATAAATAAGTAAATAAAACTATGTTTTCTATGTAATGAACTATTTTCCCTAGACTATGCATACTATGACTATATTCATATACTATATTATTATATGCTAGAGTTACTATATGTATAAGGTATACTATATATACATATACTAGAACTATACATGCAATCCTCTCCACATTCAACTTGGATGAGAATTGGGACAACCGCAATTCAATTTCTAGAATTATCGGAAAAGGTAAGAAGGTAAAGGTAAAAGGTAATTATTGGATGAGGATTCAAGTATTTAACGCAGTATTTTACATAGCGCAGTTGGTTGGGGAGTCGCAACTTCAGCTTGCTGTCGTTTAAGCGGTTGTGGGTTCGAATCCCGCTCCACCGTCAGACATCTATGTGTAATCATTCACCTCATTACCCAAGTACAAGTCTCGGACTCATGTGGGCATCATCAGCAAAACAAAAACAATATGTGTTGATATGTTTGATCCCACACACAAGTCTCCGTTTGTTGTTGCAGTCGGCGCACTTTTCATAATATACAGTGTTAGTCAGGTTATTTGTATGTTTGTATCGAGTTGTCACTGATGATTGTGTTTATAATATGTATATTACGAGTTATAATGAGTTGTTGATAACTAATTTTTGTTATAGTTTAAGACGATCAATATGATTATGTTTATGATTATGCTAATATGCTAAACAAGTGTTAATGTTGTGTGCGCTGCTGGGACAATAAATAGTTATTGATGAATGGTTCGGAACCCACCTAAAATAGTAGGTCCACCATGTTCCCCGTAACATGGCTCAAACGGCGAGGTGGAACTACCCGTAAGGGTCTCCCCACCATTAAAAGCCATACGCTTATTATTATTATTATTATTATTATTATTGATGAATGGATAGTAAAAATTGTATATTTAACATAACCCACTTCTATTTTGTGAAATATCAATCATGAATATAAAACATAGACTATATACATATCAATTATATAAAAATGTATATTTCAAATCATTCATTTTTATTTTGTTATCACTTTTATTCAATTATCAAAAATGTATATTTCACATTATACACTTTTATTTTGTTGAATTGTAAATTATTCTAGAATTAATATGAATGTATCATATTTTTTTATTTTTTCAATGTTCAGGCTAATTCGTTTAGTTCTAGCAACTCACTGCTAGCGCTCAAGCTTGCTTTGCTAGTAGTGCCAATTTAGTACTTTTATTCTAGTATTTTTCATTAATGACTTTTGTTTCTTTATGTTTTTTCTAATTGTATTGGCAATTAAATAAATAAATAAATTGAAAAAATGAATGCGTTATATAATAAGCATTGTATATAAGCATTGACAGACGAGTAATTCTATGAAAGAATCGATAGGAAGGGATAGGATAATAGTTAACTAAAACATTGGAAAGAGATGGGATAGGGTGAGAGAGTGAGATGGAAGGAAAGTTGTGTTGGAGCATACATAACGGTGGTTGTAGGGTAAAATGAGAAAGTACCTGTGAGATTAAATTAGAATAACGGTCGAGTTAGGACGGATTAAGCGATCGCTGCTTGCTTATCCCCCCCCCCCCCTAGGTTCCTTGATTGGGCCCTTATGATGGAGTCAACTTCGTAAACGATCCTGGGGACCAGGGCTGACCTTTGCAATTTGCATAAACATAAACTTCAGGACCTGATAAGCGAACTCACTTCTAGCCTTCACTTCGGGATATTCAATTTCCAGCCCGCTTCCAGAATGCTCGTTCCCCAGCAATGTAGGGGAGAGAGGGCTTTGGTGACTCTTGTGGCTACATCGGTTACTCGTAAGTGACTTGATTTCCGTTAACTGAACTATGGCTGAATCGTGCGTGCGCTGCACAGCCAAACACTTTGCATATGAGCAGCAGTTTAATCGATCCCAGTTAACTTTGTGTGCAGATGCAATTCATTGTTATCGAAAAAAGAGGATTGGAAAATATTTGTGAGAAAATCTTATTAATGAATCCCTCGAGAAATCAATTATAAAGTATGGAATTGGATCATGGGAAACGCACCTACGGAAAAGACGATTTTATTTTTATTTACAATGGAGACAACCGGTTTCCCCAAATATGTCTCCTTTACAGATATAATATTACAAACAAAATCAAATTCAGAGTGGTGAAAAAATTATAAAATATGTAAAAAAACGAATTACAATACAAAAATTTCAAGTATCATGTAAAAGAAAAATTAATACAATTTAAGGCTAAGTTTAAAAACTAAGAAAGAAAAATCATACATTTTTGTAGTGACGAAAGTGATATTGTGGAAGGTATCCATAATGAATAATAAGACGGAATTGTCACAATCACATTTATTAGAACTTTGAGAAACTAGTTTAACTTTGAGATACACCATTATCAATCTCAATCAAACTAAAACTAAAGTACAAAGAAGCTTAATATATACTGAACATGGAATGATACTATTGGCTGAGCGGGAAAGAGGCTGACCTTCATCGGAAGTTGATTTTAATTTTAGAAATGAATAATATGATTGAATAAATTTTATAATTTGTTGTGGAGATGAATGAACAGTGAGATAAAAATACGCACACATTTGTTCGAAAGAATCAAAAACATATTCGATGTCAGAGTTAGGAGATTAAGAGCAGAAAGCTACAACTGATGTGAAAATCAACATTATTTTCAAGGCACGATATTGACAACAATGTCTTTTCAAGCTGTTTTAGAATTTGGAATCTCTATGAAGTTATTATTATGATGTATTGTATTACATTTTATATTTATATTTTATTACGAGAGGTTTATTCATTTTGCACTTTTTGTAAATGTAGTATTTTTTATTTTCTTGGATTATATTTTTCAAAACGATCTGCGTTGTTGATATTAACTTTTTATTGTAAATTGGACAACTTGCACTCAATTTCAATTCTGAATAAATAATATTTGTACTCACTTTTGGCCAAACGTTTTCGAGTCATGGAGACTCATCCCTCAAGGCCTTGAAGTCAATTGACTTGCAGTCAATATTTTAATTGTCAAATAATATTTATACTCAAGGCCTTGAAGTTGAGTTTCCATGACTTGAAAACGTTTGGCCAAAAGTGAGTACAAATATTATTTATTCGTAATTAAAATTTACTGCAAGTCCTTTTATTTATTGTGTATGGATGCTTGGAAAAATTGATTTTTTATTGTTAAACATTATTTCTCAATGTAATTAAAATTGTAATTATAACTCTTATTTAACAGAATTTAATTCTTTGGCCGAATGTATAACAGCGGGAACTTGGTTTAATTTTGAGCTGCACTATTGAGATCAGTGTAAACTGAACTGCAATGGGTGCGCTCGGCTCTAATTGAATGTCAACTGTAATGAGAGATTCCCTCATTCTGTGTGGAGAAAAACCAATTTCACCGGTCGGATTGAGCAAAATAAGCTCTTACGTTCGGGATTTGATTAAGTTTATTCATTCATTCCTCTCCAAATATTGAAAAGAAGTGTTATCCAATTAGGGCAAAGGATTAGAACAGATTTCTATTGCAGCGATCACGTTTTCACCTTTCGATAGAATTTTCAATTGGTTTTTAGCCCGGGTGAAGTGAGTCCACGTTCGAAAAACGTGGAGGAAGTCATGACGAGAGCACGATTCAATTACAAGTGTCAAGAGTTGGTGAACGTGCACTGCTTGTAACAATGAGAATGATACTCTTGCAATTTTGTAGCACTCTTGTCGCCCAAGTTGACTCCACCAAATTTTCCTGGTGCTTGCCGCTCAAACTGTGAGGGAACAGTTACAATCTGTGAGGGAAAAGTCATGAACTTTCTGAATACATCCAAATATCGATTTTGGTTGTTTTCCCACGAGGAAACACTCCATAACTTGGGTGTATAGTCAGGTAAGAGTGTTCATGATTCACTTCTATACATCGAGTAATATTAATTTCTGGCTGTTTCCTACGAGGAAGGACTTTATCAACTTGAACAAACTGAAGCATTTGATGAATTTACTTAATTTGATGATATTTTTGTTAAGTTGTGATGTATCTCTATGATTTCTTTTGGCTAAATTGTTAATGTATTTTGGACAAAATAAAAATTATTTGAATTTGAAACTTGTTAAATCTATCACTTGTTAGTGTACTAGGACTTCATAGAAGCTCACGATTTTTTCCAATCTTTATTAGAGATTGAATTTTAAGTCATTTTTTTGTATCCCTAAGTTTCAGGTTTACAAAATAGTTGCAAAGTAGTTTCAACATTTTAATATGCTCATTTTTCACTCCATTCTCTCCAATCTCACCTAAACTACCTACCTCACAATAGATTCGTACGACATTTTCGAATTTAATTTGAAGCTCAACTTCTCTGCCTTGAAAATGATCTATCACTTCTGAGTGCACTGAGAATACATAAAGCTCACTATTTCTTACAATCTTTATTAGAGATTAAATTTGAACTCAGTTTTTTTTTATCCCTGAGTTTCAGGGTTCCAAAATAGTTGCAAAGCAGTGTGTTCTGCAACATTTTAGTATGCTCATTTCTTCAATCCATTCTCTCCAACCTCACTTAAACTACCATCCTCACAATAGATTTGTAAGAAATTTTCTAATTTAATTTGAAGCACCCCTTCTTTGCCCTAAAAATGGTTCACTTTTTTATTTTTAGTTCCTTATGATTTCACTCTCCAATAATTATAAAATAAAAAAGATAACTTGAATTCCTAATTATAATTGGGAGGTGAAACATAGCTGGTATCTGTTCAATCAGATAAAGATTAAAGATTAAAGATAAATTAGATAGGAAAACTTAGATAGAGATAAGCTGCGTTCTCCTGAGCACTCTTTGTAAGAGTGACCGATTAGATTGACCAGCAAAATACACTGTTCTCTGCTGTAAAATCACTTCCCGGTGGTTCGGAACCCAACTAAAATTGTAGGTCCAACTCATCAATCACCATCATCCAACAACAAATTACCCACGCACAGGTCTCAGGCCTATGATGTGGACTTCATCCTCAAAAAAATTATAATAATTAGCATAATTCTAACATTGAATTAATTGTGTACAGTTTTGAAAGGTGGACCCCAAAGAGCTTGATATTACACACTAAAACTGAGAACGCACGCTCTTCAAATCATTTTGAGAGACATATCATGTAAGAGACTACAGTATCTATGTTCATTCATTTGGTGGAGTTTGTGACTTGTTCACGTTTCAGTTAAGTTTGAGCATCATCGTTCTCTCCTTGCCAAAAAGTCGTTTTGATCAAAGCTCAAATAGAATTTGCTATCTATTGGTATTCCTTTGGAGAGAGTTGTAACGAAAACAGTAGAAACTGAGACAGCAACCATCATAATAGTATCTAAAGGATGAAATATTCTATCTCCAATACGATATTTCCTAGAACTTGCGTTGAATTATTCGATAACTAACAGATTCTCATGGCTGAATCTATTTTCTCATCATATCTTGCACTATTGAGATTACTATGAATTTGAATTATTATGTACACTACATTCTCTACTCAATCATACGCTCAGGTGTATTTAAGGTGAAAAAATAATTCATCTTCTCTAGCTCTCCATCATTATTTTCTTTGTCATCTTCTGTTATTAGCTCTCACTAAAATCTTTAGTACTCCATCATTAATATTAGTATCTGATGAAAACCATTTGTGTTGTGGTCTGTTATTATTAGATATGGGATATTATAATAAAAATAATAATAATAATGAAATAATAAAAAAAATAATAATAATAAATCAGCTTTATTACGATAAACACATATCTGACATAACAAAACTAGTGTGCAATTTGTATCACATACGTCTGCAATTGTATAATTGCCTGATATGATACAAAAAATACCTCAGATATGACTCCACAACAAAAACTTGTTTCTTGTTTCACCAATATCGACTATATCAGCGACAGGAATAACTAATACTAATTTTAAATTAGGGATGACTACACCCGAACAATCTCTTTAAAATGGATTTCGTTTTAAAAGCTAAATCAAAACCGTTCTTTTTCAATTCTATTCCTGATTTATCAGATACTGAGCCAAGATAAGGTACAGTTATCCATGACCTTTCTGCAATATCAGTTACAAGTAGAGGATAATATGGGGCTTCTACTCCAGTTTGGAAATTAAATTATGTTAAAGTTTGTGTTTGAGTTTATGTGTTAGGTTTAGGTTTTAGTTTAATTTTATTTGGCTTCTACTCCAGTTTGAGAAAGTATAATTGGATTTAATTTGAAAGTTAGGTTTGAATTTGTGTGTGTGATTGGATTTGGGTTTGAATTTGAATTTGGGTTTATGTTTGAAATTGGTTGAATTTTTTCTTTTCTACTCCAGTTTTCAAGTTGAGGCAATACTAGCACTGAGTTTTAGTTTGAGGTTAATAACTAGTATCTCACGATTTTCAATAAATTTGGTTGGGACAACTTCAAGTCTTATTTACATTAAGGTTGTCTTCCTCAATATCAACTTCGCCACTGCAAAGAAAGTTAATAGAATTTAGGTGATTTCGTGTTCAACTTTGTCAAGCGCTAATGTGACGACTGTCACATCATCTTTTAACCAGCCACGGCGTTAGGCATATACATTACCAAGCAATGCAATGAAATTATTATTAAAATTGAAAGATTTAAATTCCTAAACTCAATTGCCTGAATAATACCTAATGTAACATAAATCACAACTTGACCATCACATATCACCAAAAAATAAATATGAAAGCACAACTTGATACAATGCGGTAATTGCATTGGGAAAAGGTGAGAATTTTGGCAAAGGTCACTGGGTGACGTCACAACGGCTAGTCCCAGACTGGTTTCTGTGACTGCAGAAAGAGATAGGGATGCGTCAACCTTTCTCTCTACTGACCTTGGACTCCAATCTCTTGTGAATCGGGAAATAGCTATGGGAATTATTTAGGTAAAAGCTTTTCCAGCAAATATCCTTTTTAGATACAAAGTAAGATAATTAATCATTTCACATTGCAGTATTGTTTTTATCATAGACAATGCCCCTCCAAGAATTGTAAATCATCTCTGCTGTATCGAATAGTTTGTGTATCGGGAAATAGCTATGTGAAATATTTAGGTAAAAGCTTTCTCAGCAATTATACTTTTTAGATACAATGTAAGATAATTAATCATTTCACATTGCAGTATTATTTTTATCGTAGACAATGCCCCTCCAAGAACTGTAAATCATCTCTGCTGTATCAAATAGTTTGTGTATCGGGAAATAGCTATGGGAAATATTTAGGTAAAAGCTTTTCCAGCAAATATCCTTTTCAGATACAAAGTAAGATAATTAATCATATCACATTGCAGTATTATTTTTATCGTAGATAATACTCCTCCAAGAATTGTAAATCATCTCTGCTGAATCGAATAGTTTGTGAAACTATGAGAATGATCATAATAAACCATATATCGCAATTAGGAATCGCATCATAGAGCTCCTCACGCTTTCAACGTACTTCACATCGCATTACGATGGAGCGCAGTTCCGAAGAACGTGTATTGGGTTCGATAACGTCAAGTCTCGAGCTCCAATACCGGCAATAACGATCTGATTCTGGCTCAGATGAGGAGACTTGCTCCACATCCACATATAAACACCATTGAATCATGCTAGTTCGAGAAGCATGTCTCGGGACGAAGAAAAACTCGGTAAATTTGAGGCCTGGAATTGTGTCTGTGTGTGAATCGAATCTGGAAGTGCGCGCGCGTGTCTGACGCTGTAAATCATCCGCCATGTCTGCGTCTGCCGCTGGTCTTTGTAACGTGGCAAACTTCTTGGCTGGCGGGCTTCCTCTACGAAAAGAGGAACAGAGAGAGAGTGAGAGCGTGAGCGTAAAGAGAGAGTGAGAGACAAGAATAAAGGGGGTTGGCTTGTTAGCGTCGGCAGCATCCCACAAGTAGTAGTGAGAGTGATGCAACTTGCTGGGGCTTACGCTGCATTCATATTCATAGCATACACTGTGTGCAGAATAAATTCGAGCTACTTGAACAAGTTGAATTGGCTGAGCTTTGACGTTTCAGGTAGCTAGGAAATCTTTCTCGTTCTCCTAGATAGAAGTTTTCATATTTCTGCTGGTCGCCTACTAGTGGGATTTACTATGAAGTAAGATTAGTGAGACCAAACCAAACAGGGAATTTTTCCAGGATTTCTTGTTCCATAACGATCTGCGTTGTATACTAATATACAATATATACTACAGCTATATTATATACTAAACTATAACTATACTAATATACTTTTTCTTTCACTTTTCAAATCATTTTCTGAGTTGATCTTTCAAGAGATTTTTCATTACAGATATAATTCCAAGCTTTGTTGAATTCCTATTAGCACACAAAAGTCTAAGACTTCAGTCACGCTGTTATTCGTTTTAAAATTGCAATATGTAGCAAGTTTTCTATTATGCTTTTGCTATTATTATTATTATTATTATTATTATTATTATAAAATTTGATATATATATAAGAAAACATTGTTCAACTTACACATTTTATTCTTTCATTAATTAAATAACAAAGTATTTATTCGAAAAAAATAAGTATTGAAATAAGATTGTTTAATAACAAATTTGGAGCAAACTCGAATGAGTAGCCTATATTCCGTGTAAAATAATTTTAGCTTGAGAATAACCACACCATTTTTCTTTTCTTTTTTATTTTAGATGTTGCAATTATTGAGCCTACCTTGCTGTTTCTTCAACCCCAGAAAGACTTTAAAGTTATTCCTCACTTTTCATGTCTACCCATGAGTTGAAGAAGCTTTGAGGCTTCTTCAACTCATGGGGAGACATGAAAAGTGAGGAATAACTTTATTATTATTATTAATTATTAACTTATTATTATTATTATTAAGGCATATTACAAAAAATAGCGAATATTTTTTTTATTGCGGATGATGCTCAAGTGAGTCCGGAGACTTGTGCGTGGGTAATGAGGTGAATGGGTGAATGATGAGAAACATCCATGGCTGAATGAGATTTGAACCCAAGTCTGCAGGAAACGAAGCCAGCCAGAGCCACTTATCTTATCATAGACAAGCGCTCCAACCAACTGCGCTCGCTACCAGAGCCGCCTAATCAATGAATAATTGGCTAATATTGCCTAATCAATGAATTCTGGAAATTTTGCAGAGTTTCTTAAAATGATTAGACAATATTCATGAACAAGGAAGTTCTCATCCCCTACAGATTTAATAATCAAAGTAACTTCCTTGTTGATTAATTAGCAATTAAGGAATAAAATCTCCGATTTTCAGAAGAGAAGTACAGCTTGACTGCAGAGAACGGCAATTCGCCCCACAAGCGTTCGAATGCTTGATGATATTTGATTAAAAATTCAACAAGTGAAGCTTCAATTAGTTTAACGCTGCTCACTGAACTAAAAATCGTTTTCATTCCCTGTGACTCTCTCCTTTCCTCTCTCTCCCACCCTCTCTGTTTCTCTCTCACTCCTCACTTTCTCACTCTCACTCGCTCTCTTTCCCTCTATTTTCTCACTCTCCCACTCTCTCTATTGAAATAAGTTTAAGACCCGAGGATAGTTCTGCCTGTTGACGCTGAAAAGTATAGCACGGTCTTTTTTTCAATGATCATTAATACAATGCACGATTTCAGTAAATCAATATTGATTTTTCTACGGCATCCTTTTCCGCTTCGATTTTAATTAATCTACTAGTGCTCATTCACTTCTACAAATACTGTTGAATTCAGAGAATCCATAAACATTTCGAGCAAATAAACTTAGTCATAAGTTAAACAAATCAGTCATAAGTTCATTCAATCTCTCAGTGAGTTAGTTAATCAACGCTAATGCAAAGAGTATCAAGTATCTAGGGAAGGTCAAATTTCTGCTGCAATATGACCGACTGATGCATTTAATTTAATTAAGTCTATTTTGGAAGAAGGGTTGAGAAAGTCGCATAGAAGCGTGGTGAACTGATTAAGTTAAATGCAAATAGTTTTTGAACATCATAGAATTCAATTCAGATGAAATAGATTATCTGTGATGCTTTCCATGACGATATACTTGATGAATAATCTAATATCAAAACTGACACTGTATTTCAATTAAATATACGATTTTCACACACTTTTACTGGAGATACTGGAGAAATGCATTTCACTTCTGAAAAGAAGCTTCGTCAGCCTCACCTCTGGCTGACGAGGCTTCTTTTCAGAAGTGGAATGCATTCCTCCAGTATCTCCAGTAAAAGTGAGTGAAAGTCACATATTTAATTGAAATACAGTGTCAGTTTTAATAATAGATTGAAATAGAATAAGTTTCAAATGCAAAAAGTTGTATACGCTATAAAAAGAATAGGGAATTCTACAGAAAAGCTTAAATTTTTCAAAATGGTATTCATTTTAATTAATATAACAAACGTCGAACATTGGTTATTTATTTGAATGTTCAAAATTGATTGGTTAACACCCAATTTTATCAAATTTCTATTGGACTTTATTCAATTAGTTTTAAAGTTTTAGCCAATTTTGTTCTTCAATCAAGGTTTTTCCTGTAACCTATAATTCATATTATGCGCACGAATTTTCAATAAAACTAGTGTATAAGAAAGAATGATGTACATTTCAGTTGCACCAATGTAACACATATATTGGGTGGTGATTGGTCATGCGGTGAGCGTGGTGTTCAAGTGGTCGTGATGTTCAGTCACAACCGCTCAAGACTGCGCTTGGATGGGTGACCGTGCTTTAATGACTTGATGTTACAAGCTTTATTATCACTTACCCGGTGGTTCGGAACCCACCTAAAACAGTAGGTCCACCATGTTTCCCGTAACATGGCACGAACGGCGAGGTGGAACTACCCGTAAGGGTCTCCCCACCATTAAAAGTCATAGGCTTATTATTATTATTATTATTATTATTATTATTATTATTATTATTAACACATATATTGTGGATAATTATCGACTCACAAGAGTAGTTCACATATCAGTCAAATACGTATCCTCTCAATCTTACCAGATCAAAGAAGAGGACCTGATTTTTTATTGTATTTGAGCTTATATTCCAATGATATTTTATAATAAGTATGTTCAATTGTTATGAACATCATAAAAAATTTCAGATTACATAATAGGTCAGCTTATTAGTGTATGTACAATTGAAATAAATATGTACCAATTTGGCAGCTCCGGTAGCGCAGTTGGTTGGAGCGCTTGTCTGTGATAAGATAAGGGGCTCTGGTTGGCTTCGTTTTCTGCAACCTTGGGTTCGAATTTCATTCAGCCATGGATGTTTCTCACCATTCACCTCATTACCCATGCACAAGTTTCCGGACTCATGTAAACATCACCCGCAATAAAAAAATTAATTGATGAAAGCGGGCCGCTTAGCGCAGTTGGTTGGGGCGTCACAACTTCAACTTGCTGTCGTTTCAGCGGTCGTGGGTTCGAATCCCGCTCCACCGTCTGGCATCTATATGTGTTATCAATCCTCCTCATTACACACGCACAAGTCTCGGGCTCATATGGGCATCATCAGCAATAGAAAAAAAAGAGAAAAAAAGTTTATTGTATTCTGTGAATTTTCACAATATTTTAGATGTTTCTCTATTTTCCTGTTATCAATTTATTTTCCCATTTCCTAGAAAATCAATTCCGTGCATTTGCCAAACTCAGCTTCTAGTTTTCCAGTTATGTCTTCTTCGTTTCCCGGAGTTATTTCATGTCCAGCAAAATCAATACAATTCGCTTTAATTATTATTCCCATTACTCCCCATATTTCAAACACGTCACCAAGAGACGCTTTTTGTTCGGTTCTAAGATCTGATGTTTTGCTATGCTATCTTATGTGCCTACTATTTCCAAGCGGGAGTTTGAATAAGAACGAAGTGTGTTCGGTGGAAGAAGCGAACCTTTGTTCGAGTTTACAAAGGCGGAAGGCAGGTAACCCGAGAGAGTTCCGAAGGCGAGGAGAGGCTTCAGTTGATATTCAATTTCTGTCAGCTCGAAACTCCTTTGATGTGCTTAGCAGCTTCTGCAAGCGAGGGATGAAGGGAAGGATCTCAACACAACTCTGCCAAACCATAACAGACAATCCTGTTGCTATCCCTGTCAAGGGCCAGCAGTTCCCGGGGATTAACTGCAGGAAGTTACAAGGCGTCTGGACTTCCTCCATTCACACCTCTCTGCTGATTGGTAAGTCAACACTGTTTATATCATCAAAACTTTCCGCTGTTGATTCTCTAAATGGAAGTCCGGAAGTCCTAGTACTCACACACAGAATTATCTCTCATGATGAACATGGACACTCGAGGCTGTCTTTTAGGATCTAGTCAAAGGGAAACTTTCAAAAATCTAGTTGGATAAAAATCGAGTAGGGAAATGAGTCCTTTTGCGTTTCAGCATAGAATAGTTTATAATAATAATAATATCGTGTGAACTGGCTGGCTCAGGTCTGGTGTCAGAGTTATCAGGTCGCACCTGTAAAAAGTTGAGGGCCTCTGACGTGACTTAACGACTGTTTTTTAGGCAGCCGGGGCCGACAGCTTAACGTGTCCTCCGAAACACGGGAGTGGCCCGAAGTAAAATCTTTCGGCCAGTATAGTTTATGAGCACAGTATTGTCTTGGGGATATCAAAAGTGAAGTGATAGCCATGAGCAGTAGCAGGTATCTGATCAATCAGATGCATCAGATAAGCTACCAACTCCTGGGCTCTCTTTGAAAGGGTGACCGATTGGATTGGCCAGCCAAAAAACTGTTTTCTTTACTCTTCGGTGGCTCGGAACCAACCTTAAACTGTAAATCTAGCTCATCAATCACCATCATCCAATTCGGTCATTCTTAATAGTGTTAAATTTATAATTATTTATAGCTTTTATAATCAAATAATCTTTTTAAAAGTGAAATCGTTAGTTTAATGTACTTAATTGTTATAGCCTACTGTGGATTGAAGGTTATGTTATTCTGGTATTTGGTAATTTTGACTTTTTAGTCTGTTCAAGGATATTATTTACTTGTATTACATCAAACATGGCTCCTCTTGAATAACCTACTGGTTTAGGAGGACCTTTGTTGTAATAATACTGTAAATAAATTGCTTGATTGCTTGATTCATTAACCACGCAAAGGCCTCAGACCTGTGTGGGTTTCATCCTAAGAAAAATATTAATAATCGTAAAAGATAAAAAAGGATTTATTGAAAAAATGAACAGATACAAATCATCCATTTCTTCCAAATTGTAGAAGATAGAATAGTATATTTCGCACCTAGGGCCGAAAATGTGTGTTTGCCGGCTCGAGATCGCGGTTTTCAAGTTCGAGACGAAGTCGAGAACTTGAAGCGTTTGAGAGCCGGCAAAACATTTTTGCCCGTGTTGCGAACGCTATTTTTCGCCACACCACAAAAAAAACAAAACAACAATGTTAAGTTGAAAATTTTGAAAGCGAAATTTTAAGGCTATGGTACTTGCAAGAATACAAGGAACGGCTATCACCTCTTTATCCAACCTACAGCGCTCTGGGTGGGCATTTTGTCAACTACTACAACTGTTCACCAAAAGGTTAGTTGGTTAGGTTTTTTGTTGTTATTCCTGTTCCTGATTCAAAACCTGCATAAAACAGCCAAAAACCTAACCAACTAACCTTTCTATACCAACAGTAACCTTTACCAACAGTTACAGTAGTAGAAAAATTCCTAAAAACAAAAAACCTAACCAACCAAGAGAGGTTAGCAACAGTTGTAGTAGTTCACAAAATTCCCACCCAGAGCTCTGGTTGAATAAAAAGGTTCTATTGTTTGATATCAAAACTACAAAATATTACATATTAAGTTATAAAAAGTGATCATTTTTGACATTTTAAATACTACGTACATATTAAATTATAAAAAATAAACATTTATTGATGGTTTAAATCTTTTTGTTTTACATAAAAGTTGGAAGGATTCATTTTTACAATCATGACTGCTGTATCCAGACACGATCAGCTGTCATTCAAGGTCATTTTCTTTTCCGCCCTAGGGCGGTAAACGTTTACAGACCTGGTCGGAAACCAAACACTTTCGGCCTCCATATGACGCACGAAAAACAGCTCATTACGTCCTAGTGTGGCGAAAACATAATTATTGTGTAACTGTAAAGATGACTAGTAAAGATTTTTTGGCATAAAAATTCCAAAATTCCAAATTACATCATCTTTTTTGGACTGTGAAAAGACTCGTGACTTACTGTGCTTCAAGGTGAAATTTCAAGTGAAACAGCGACCCAAACTAAGATTTTAACCCTACTTTAAAATTTAGTGAAAAGCAGTTTTGGACAATAGGCTGTTGTATTCACTCACATTGATTGTATGTTAGTTAAATGAATAAATAGAATAGAATATTTCCACCGTTTATAGTGGAGGGAAGTTCAAAATTTTGAACAAGTATGGCCGAATCGGCGCAGCTATTCAACTGTACTAAAATGACGACGATAATTTTGCGTTCTTTGATCTTGAAGAAATTCACATCATGAGCAATAACAAGGAAACTGAAGCATTCCTCAGCAAGTTCTGAAGCATCGTCTAAACGTTGTAACTGCCACTTGGAGTATTTCCGGTGGTTCGGAACCCACCTAAAACTGTAGATCCAACTCATCAATAAATAAATAAATAAATTTGTTTTGTCACGTTAAGCTGCATCTATCGAGCTAGGCTCGCACAGCATGTGACACGTCAATTCACTTCAACTAAACTAATTCATCAGCCATTCATCAAGCGTTCGTTCATCTATAAAAACATATTTAAAGAAAAAAAACAGATTCTATTCAACATTTTGTCTCCGAAAAACCCCATAACATTCAGCCAGAGAGTAAGGACAGGCATCAATAAGCAACTTCTTGAGTTCCTTCACGAATTTGTCTTGACCGTAACCTTTTAAAACTTTGGGCAAACAATTTAAAAAATTTATACCCGAATAGTGTGGCGCCTTCTCAATCAGAGTCAGCCTATGCATGGGGTACCGAAGTGTTGACTCTCCATGTCTTGTGTTGTATGGGTGAGCGATTATGTTATTTTCATAATTACTATGGTTCTTATGCGAATACACGGCAATCTCAAAAAAATACAGTGCCGGCATTGTAAGCAGTCCTAATTTTCTGAAAATCGGTCGACATGACTGCCTTGCACTAAATCCTTCAATTATTCGCAACGCTTTCTTCTGCAATCTGAATATTGCATTGATATTTCCCTCGCTACCACCCCAGAATATCACACCATAACGAACCTGGGACATAAAATACCCATGATAGACCGCTAAGGCTGTTTTTTTGGTCGAAACATTTCTCAAAGTCTTCAAAGCAAAAACCGCATGGGATAACTTCTTCCTAAGGCTTTTAATTTCATTATCCCATTTTAAATTTGACTGCAGCTCCAGACCCAAAAACTTAGTTCCCATTGTCGAATGGCATTCCACACCAGAATCTAGCATTAATGTATGATTGTATTCATTGTTCCTCATTGAAAATTTAATAAAATTAGTCTTTTTGACATTCAGCTTCAGTTTGTTGCTATGAAACCAATCAGTAAGCTGCTTAAAAATTTCTTGAGCTTTCAAGAGGACGGTTGCATTATCTTTTCCCTTAACCAGAACCATCATCCAACTGTGAAAAGTGTTAAAATTTTAAAAAAAATTAATTTTTACCCACGCACAGGTCTCAGACCTATGTGGGCTTCATCCTCAAAAAATATGCTTGTTGTGAAGTAAACAATACTCCATAAACCAGGATTCATTTTAATGAAATGATTATTTGTTTTTATAGCTTTCTCAATTATTATTATTTCAAGGAACTGTTTCTGCTGTCAAAATAATACAATACAATAATTCTGAACTTATGGAAGCACTTCTCTATACTCTATAAACTATTCAATTATAAACTCAAATTTACCAAAAAGATGATTTTTTGTAATCTGTTAGGTATTACAATTGATTGACAAAGATGATGAACACCCAACATAGTCATACTAATTCATCATAGTGCTATCTATGTCTATATCGAATTACATTCGTTATTTTGGGATGGTAACTTTGAAAACTGATTCGTTGTTAAATTCCTAGAAATAGCAACTGATTTATTGTTAAATTTCTAGAACTAGTAAAACAAAGCCGATGTTCTGTTGTTAATTGCATGAATGAAATCAATATCTCCATCAGTTGCTCAACCATTATCATTTTGGTCCAGCACTGAGAGGATATTTCAATTGTTTACAAGTTATAAATCGCAACATCGAAAGGTCAATCGATAAATCGATCCTAATGACGGTTGCAACATGTTCCTCATACTGTAGAACGTTGAGAAAGAAGTTTTTGAACGAATTTCAACAGTTCATATTTCATGGATGGATGTGAAAGGCTATTTTCAAAAACTGCTGAAATTATTTGAGGTTTTATAAAAAAATAATGATAAGTTGAATACTATTATTAGCATTATGTTTCAAATACTTCTGATGAAATTTCAATACTTTTATCAAAGTTATCTTGTAACCTGGCTGGCTGAGGTTTGGTGTCTTGAGTCTGTTGCGCCTTCACATTCATTGTAGTTTTGTCACAATAAATGAATAAACTCTTGAGAGATTCTTGTAATCTGATCTCAAATTCTGTTCATACTTTCTTCATCTGCAGATGCTTGTTATAAGCTCGTTTATGTTCGTTACATCAATCAAAATCAATTTATTCTTCTCAAAAATAAGCAAAATACAGATAATACAAAATATTCATTTTTACATAATATAATATAATAATAAATTTGAGATTACGTTATGAGTCAGCTGATGAACGCACATCAAGAAGCTCAACAACATTGTTATATTATTTTTGCTGGTCGAGCCATATTTTTTCGACTTTATTTTTCTCCATTGTTTGTTGAAAAGCATTTTGTGAACAATTTCCAAAAATAAAAATCTATTTTCCTCGATATTTTCCACTTAGGAGGCAGGAACAAAGGGACCTTCAATGGCTATATTGGAAGGCATCGTGACCCAGATCAGCAAAAACAACTTTTTAATCCAATTTCTCTTTAAATTTATATGAAAGTTGTTGCCAGATACGAACAACGCCATCGGATGAGTTGTTGGCAAGTTCATTGAGTGAGGTACAAGACAAGATGAGTAGAGAGGGGTAGTTTGCTGAGTAAAGGAATAGAACAAGTTAAGGAGAAGTGTTCCTCACAGTATTGGAGTTTGGAGGTAGGATAGTGAGTTCCGTGTGTGGATACAGACACATTTCTTGGTCTTCAAACAAAGTTTAGACGAATAGAATCAGTAGTAAACTTTCCATAATAAATTTATCCGGAAAGTTTCTCGCGTAAATCACCGACAATTTGGATTTGGATCTCTGCGAATAGAAGGGGAGAAATCAGTCAAGTGTGCCAATTTTACGTTCCAATGACATAATTGCTTCTACTCTATTCTTAGACTACTGCTGCTCTGTGTAAACTAGCGTATTTTCAGTGATTTGGTTCTTTTCAAAGGTACTGGGAAGTGCATAAATTGGGAGTTACTAACATCTCATAAGCATCTTTTCTTTACTATTTAAAAAAAAGTTTATGTCTGTTAAATAATTTGGAAAAAAACTCTTGAAGAACCAATATTATAATTATTATTATTATTTTTTTGTTTTTATTATTATTATTATTACTATTATTATTATTATTATTACTAATATTATTGGCGTATGAATTTTGTTGTTGAGGAGTCCCTACGGATAGTTCCTCCTCGCAATAATAATAATAATAATCTCTAGAAATAGTATTCGATAACGATCATGATAAATCATAATAGGCTAATGTTTGAAGACAATTTGATAATATTCATTTATAACAATTTATTCAATGAGTATCGTCCATGAAATAATCAACACAAAATATTCTTCTTTAAAATGATTTCACTTTTTTTATTTTGTTCTAGAAACTTATTAATATTGAGCAATACTTCCTGATAAATTTCAAAAGAATAAATAAAAAAGTGGAATGAATCTACCTTACGGTAAATTAAAAAAAGACCGTCCCGACCGTATTTTAAAAACGTTTGAAGGAAAATCGCTTTTTTCTATAGAGATACAGCTGATACAGACCAATACAAATTTTCCAATTCACTAGAACTGAGAGAAGGCATGCCTCAAAGCCGTACCCCAAAAAACTGTTAACTTCTATCAGCTGTTCCTAGAGCCGCGTCTCCACCAACCGATCATGTCTGCTGAACATTGTTGGCGAATACAAAAAACGGACAAACATTGAACATGGGTCATCAAACATGTTCTTGAGTTCAATTGAAATGTTTGGTCTGTGAGCGAACATTGACGACCAACAATAGGTTCCTGCCACACTGATCATAATGTTCAAGAAGGCGTCCACACCAAACCAACACCAAACAATGTTTGGCGACATCAGATAATTCCAGCGAACACTGTCTTCCGAGCATGTTCGGTTGGTGGAGACGTAGCTTTATGAGGTGCCTAATACCTCCTGAAAATTTGGTACCTCTACCCCCTATAGTTTTTGTTCTGAACTTTTATGCGTACAGCCAGACGGACGGACAGAACCTCTGTTTAATGCTCTCCCCCTATGTACTTCGTACAGTGAGAGCTGAAACTATAAATAATTTATTGTATTAGTTCCAACTGGCAGAGCTATTTTCATTTTAATTGATTAGATTTTGTTCCAGGTTCTTTTGATATTGATAAATATTTTCCAAATAATTCTAAAGAATTATGAATACAAATAATAATTATTATTCAAATAATTATTGAAATAATAATAATTTAGTTTGAAGTGACTGACGATTGAATAAACTGACAAATATACATAAACAGAATTTATTAATTTCGAATTCCTTTAATTGCTATTAGTTTATACTGAAGAGTTCCGCAATGGCGAATATTGACAACAGTATTGAATAGCTGATGGAAATCGATGAATGCTACTGTACAAAAATATCAGTCACCACCGGGAATCGAACCACGGACCTCCCAATTGCCGGTTGAGCGCCTTAACCACTCCATGGTCTAGTGGTTGAGGCGTTCAACCGGCAATTGTGAGGTCCGTGGTTCGATTCCCGGTGGTGACTGATATTTTTGTACAGTAGCATTCATCGATTTCCATTAGATATTCAATTTTGTTGTCAATATTCGCCATTGCGGAAGTCTTCAGTATAAACTCATAGCAATTAAAGGAATTCAAAATTAATAAATTCTGTTTATAATAATAATAATTATTCCATTAGGATAGGTCAGTTCGAACAGATAGAACTGAAATTGCTTGATTTATCACCCATTACACTATAAATCATATGAAAATAGTGTGAATGATCAATCAAAGCAATTGGATCAAATTTAGGTATTGTTATTGTGGAATAAAATTATACTGAAATCAAATAACTAGCTCAGACAAAATTCAATATTGGGAGGACTAGAGCTTCCCAATAAAAATAAAAATGAAAAAAGGATGACGCAAAAGTACATTTTTTCAATATAGGAGACGTTTAACCATTTCTGAAGAGAGATTTCCCTGATGATAGAATCTCTTTTCTGGTTCATTATCACCGGGACATTACTTTCTACAATAACTCTAAACAACCAGGCACGAGGCAAAATTAAATCTCAATGATCACAACAGACAAGAGATGGAGAAGTGTAATGAAAATTCTAATTAATACCCAACGTAATACGATTGCTGAAGCGTAATCAGAATTAAAATTTAGTTTGAGAAACAGAAACCTGAGATGGGATGGCTTTGATTGTGCACGGTATGAGATCTAATGTATTTATTCTACAGATCTTGAAAGGGAGTTGGAAGAAGTAGTACCAACAGAGAAAATGTGTTGGGTATTTCACGAGTAAGCTTGGAGAGCTTTGAGCTCCTCTTCCATACCTCATTCTTATCTCTACGCGCGCTATTCAGGCTGACTTTGTTTGTCCCTCTTGCACCTCTGCGAGGGACACGCGCACTCTCCTCGTTGAATTAAACCTTCAAGATGCCATTTGCCGGGCGGACTGCCGGATATCACATAAACTTTACAACTAGGTCCGCTACAAAATTACAGAAGCGAAACTTTTTGCAGCCGTTGAAAGAAAGTGATAGGAGACTGTGAGAGAAAACACAAGCGGCAAATAACTTTTGACCCAAGTTGAGGCAAGTTTCGACTGGCCCGGCTGCGAATTAAGGACCGTAGCAGCTAGCAACTACTTTCACTTACTTACTTGCCAGACTGAAACTTGGTCGGATCTTCTCCAGCTCCAGCCCTCTGCAGCCAATTCCAGCCGCTTCTTTTGGAATTCCACTGAGTGTGGACGCTGGAGATGGAATAGGATGTACGTGATACGAACAGTGCAAGCTGTTTTCACTCTTGAAGTTCATGACAAATTGTAAGCCATACGTGTTTAGCGAAATGAGAGGGCTGGACGCTTCAACATCAAATTAATTCTACATAACTTCGTTTCATCTCAGCTAGATTTTTGTCCAGACTTCGCCATTTGATGTAAATACGTCACTAGTTAAATACGCCACTAGATTTTCTTTAGTTAAATTAATGTTATTTGCTGTACATTTGCTACCTATGCGATGGTAATAATGCTAATTCTAAACTCATTTAAGTAATTTTGTCAATTTACATAAAAAACAAATTAATAAAAATCATAATTCTTTTTTTTAAGAAATTAACAGCTCTAATGGAAAGGGTTATAGTTGAAATTGAAGAAAGAAATAAAGTGTTCTAATCTAATCTAAATGATTCCCCTATTTCATACGCAGTTTGCGGCAATACATGCAAATCAAGCCTTCAAGTAATTATTTTTGTATACATTATTCTAATATATTTTTATCCATCATGTTTTGTTTTTTTTGAGGATGAAGCCCACATAGGTCTGAGACCTGTGCGTGGGTAATGAGTTGGATGATGGTGATTTATGAGTTGGACCTACAGTTTTAGGTGGGTTCCGAACCACTGGGAAGTGATTTTCAGCAGAGAACAGTGTCTTTTTGCTGATCAACGAGAACGCAGCTTATCTATCTGATTTGCTGTACATTTTCTACCTATACGATGGTAATAATGCTAAATTCAAACTTATTTAAGAAATTATGATAATTTACATAGATAAAGTGTTCTAATCTAATCTAGATTTATCAAATAATTCCCCCATTTCATACGCAGTTTGCGGCAATAAATGCAAATCAAGCCTTCAAGAAATTATTTTTATCTATATTTTTCTATACATTTATTCCAATATATTTTTATCCATCATGTTTTTTCTTTTTGAGGATGAAGCCCTCATAGGTCTCAGACCTGTGCGTGGGTAATGTGTTGGATGATGGTGAGTGATGAGCTGGACCTACAGTTTTAGGTGGGTTCCGAGCCACCGGGAAGTGATTTTACAGCAGAGAATCTTTTTTCTGGCCAATGTCATCGGTCATCCTCACAAAGAGTGCCCTGGAGTACGCAGCTTTTAATGCTGCCTGCTACGGCTCACGGCTATCACTTCCCGAAATGTTATATTGTAGACATCACTTGAATTTAAAAATATATTCAGTCTGAGAAGATCTCGTGTAATAATTATTATACATTAATCAACGAACCCAAATTCTCTGCTGGACATGTATTAGAAGTATACAAGACTGAGTGTTTCAAGCTATGTTAAATTCAAAATTGCTTTTTTACTTATCAGTTAGAGTGAGACAATATTGTCCTCACTCATTCATTCCAAATCCAATTTTCCTCCTTATTTCTGTATGAATCCAAGTACTTATTCTGTGAAAAGAGGTTAATTGATAATAAATCCATAATCTGAGTATGATTTTGAAAACATGTACGATGCGCATGCGCAGTTGATGTATGATGAGATTTCAATGTACAGTCGCCACAGAATTTTTACTGTACACAATATTCACCTGGCGTTGGACAGGCCCAATTCATGACCTGAGTTATAATTGAATAGTATTTCAATTCATTATATTGTATTTTATGTTATATTGAACATAATTTAATACATTGACTGAGAATTATTTGCCTTAAGGTTTTTTCTTCTGGGTTTTAGCGCGAGGTAACATACACAAAAGGGCTCTAAGATTCTATGGACTTACTGTATGATAAAATTTTCAATATGTATTCGGAATTGAAACATAGATAGTCTCCAATAAACTTTCAAACATGAACTTCACAATATTGTAAAGGTTCTAATTTATTAATGTTTGAGATTGATAATGGAGTAACATCAGAAACAAGTATCTCTGTATTTTTAATAAATGTGGTTGTGACAACTTCTTATTATTCATTATGGATATCTTCCACAATATCACTTTCACCACTACAAAAAAAGTATTATAATGGTAAATTTCTAATTTATGATGTGAATGGTGATAATGGATTTGTGAGAATGATCGGCTATGATCTAAATTAAATGATTTGAAAACTTTATACTTCCACATTTATTTGGTGAATATTTTTTTTAACTTGTTTTGCTTATTTTTTGTGATCAGTCAAAAGAGCCCTACGGCTTTATGGATTTACTGTATGATAAAATATTGAATTTGAATTTAGGGAAGTGATAGCCGCGAGCCGTAGCAGGTATCTGTTCAATCAGATAGAGATAAGCTGCGTTTTCCTGGGTCCTGTTTGTAACGGTGACCGATTAGATTGGCCAGCAAAAAAGACACGTTCTCTGCTGTAAAATCACTTCCCGGTGGTTCGGAACCCACCTAAAACTGTAGGTTCAACTCATCAATCACCATCATCCAACTCATTACCCACGCACAGGTCTCAGACCTATGTGGGCTTCATCCTCCAAAAAAAAAAAAATGGGTTTGAAGATTGAACCATGGATAATTTCCGGTAAGCTTTAACAAGAGCGTTACAATTGAAGGTTTTATTTAATGATGTGAATAGTGATAGTGAATATATTTGTGAGTACATTATCTTCCCGCCAAGATGCAAGATACCGCACGACAGAAGGAAATTATGTTAGAACGCGGGAAGCATCAGACTGGCGGCATTATTCTGGAGTCTCTCCTGCTCGTATATCTTCCTGCTTCTCTTATCAAGCTCGTTTATTGTATGCTGTGAAGTGAATTTATAACATAAAGTCCTTTCAAGATATATGACTCGGCCATGAACAGGTCGAAGATCTCTTATAATTTTCGAGAATAATGTGCTCATCCCATTCTAATTCCGGAATTATCTTGTCTTTCCTATCAGTGAATTATTGCTGAGAGAGTCCATCACTCATCTTAGCACATAATAGTGCTCCCGATCCGAAAACTCTTCAAATATGGTCAAAAATGACATCGTAAAATTGGGAAATTGTAGTGACCTCTTTCAAAATACCGTAGATAACGATAAAAGATTAGAAAAAAGAGTATTATCAAAATAATAATCCATACAAAACATAACCATAGACCAACCATCATGATTGTCCCTATTCTATGATATTACTAATGTTAAGAGCCAGTGCTTATCTATTTAATATTTTTATTCTAATTTGTATATATTTTATTTCTTCTAATTTGTATTCGCAATATAATTTTTAATTTCAAATATTCAATTATTGTACTGCTTGAATTATTGTCTTTGCTGCATTTGTAAAGGAACAATGAATATTTCAATTTCAATTTCAATATTCTAAGAACAATCTAATTTATAAAAACTGACACTGTATTTCAATTTAATATAATCATTGTCTTTACTCACTTATATTGGGATGCATTCCTCAAGCATCTACAATATAAGTGTGTAAAGACAAAATATTAAATTGAAATACATTGTCAGTTTTGATATTTGATTGTTCATTAAGTATTTCGTCCTGGAAAACATCGCAGATATTCTAAGAACTTAAAAAACACTTTGGAGTGGAAATTGTGACTACTCGTTATGGCGAGACGGCCGTTCCACTCTGTTGTAAAGAGCATCAGACGACCCACAGTACACAATCTACACTCAGAGTCTACAGTCTACAGAATTGCCTGATAAACCGGCTCGGTCAAGCATTTGACAAACTAACCCTTCTAATTATCACTTGGAGATTATCACTTGGTGAGTCACAATAGTAGCTTATTCAAACAAAAACCTAGTTATATTGGTAGGAAATTCTACAACAAGCTACCGCAGTTTTTGAAGAGTCTTGAAAATATAGAAATATTTAAAAAACAATTGAAGAAATATTTAGTTGATAAAGCTTTTTATAGTGTACAAGAGTTCCTTTCACATCAAAATTAAGCCTCACCTCAACTAATTGAAGTAATTATGGTATCTAGTGTATAATATTGTTGATCTGACTTGTCTTATACTCCTTTACTGGAGTCTCCAAGACGTAACTTAATCTACAAAAAAAAAAAAAAAAATTGAAATAAACAATCTTAACGCACTTCAGCCCATTGTATGACACCGAATAACATTTGAACTGGCAAGTATTTGCGCAAACAGAATTTTATATAATAATAATTGATAGAAAAATAAATGTATGTGAGTACTTCATCACGTAAATTTAAGAATAGCTTTAACATTTGAGGTAGATGAATTTTGCACCGTAACAGTACATAGGTAGTTGTTATCACACTCAAACTCTAATTATCTGTTAAAATATCTTGCTTTCAAAAATGTAATTTATGTTATATTTCAAAATGTTGTAATGGTGGAACTATATTCTAGGTGTGTTCTGAACCCCCGGGTGAGTGATAATAATAATAATAATATCGTGTGACCTGGCTGGCTCAGGTCTGGTGTCAGAGTTATCAGGTCGCACCTGAATAAGTTCAGGGCCTCTGACGTGACTTAACGACTGTTTTTAGGCAGCCGGGACCGACAGCTTAACGTGTCCTCCGAAACACGGGAGTGGCCCGAGGTAAAATCTTTCGGTCAGAACTGGGATCGAACCCGGGACCTTTGGGCTAGCAAACCAGCACTTAACCCACTCGGCTACGGCCACTCCACAGTGATAATAAAGCGGATAATGTCATGTTATAGTTGACAGACACATTCAAGTGTTCGTGACTTGAAACAACCCCACCGCCTCCAATCAGTCACCATTGAATAAATAATATGTCAATGTATGAATTTTTTGGAGGATGAAGCCCACATAGGTCAGAGACCTGTGCGTGGGTAATGAATTGGATGATGGTGATTGATGAGTTTAACCAGCAGCTTTAGGTGGGTTCCGAACCACCGGGAAGTGATTTACAGCAGAGAACAGAGTATTTTCTGCAGGCCAATCCAATCGGTCACCCTTACAAAGAGCGCCCAGGAGTTTCCTAGAGCTTATCTCTGATTGAACAGATACCTGCTACGGCACTCGGCTATCACTTCCCTACGATTAATATCGTAGCATTCCCTACTGGAAAATAATTAGCTTTTAACTCATCATTGAATTAATAATAATTTCATAAATGATCTTAATATTATGTCTTAATGGCTTTGATTAATAATCATGTCTGATATGTGAAAATGCTCTAAAGAAAATTTAGTCCCATCATAATCTATGAGAAGAAGATTGATCTGATAGTATCACCGGAATCTTCGTAATAACTTGATGTATTGAATTTCGAAATGATTCATTGTCAATATAAGAGAAGAGAGGAGGAATGGGGAAACGATATTAGCATCACATTATCGCTCTTTTATATAGTTACCCTTCCTGGCACAACTCGGGTGATTAACGGAGTAGCTTTTGACAGTTGCGAAGTTGTTCAATACTCTCTCTCTGCTTGTTATAGACATCTCCATCAATCTGCCTCAACTTTTAAGGAACTTGAAAGTTTCTTATGGACCCTGATCCCCTTTAGCGCCGGAAATAACGAAGAAGATAACTGATGGAGATGGATGTATTGAGCAGGTTTTTTTTTGCGTTCCCCACAGTTTTTCGTGTTCCCACACAACAGAAAATACTCGTACGACTTTTTTCATTCATAAAGCATTTCTTGACTCATCAGAACCAGAACTTCTATAAATATTGATAATTCTTACCATGGATCTCAAAGAAATTTCTTATAAATTGATACAATTTCTTGTATTGAATCATTCATGCTTATTCAATGATATGGTTCTATAAGGGAAGATACCACTAACAAGTCAACCAAATTTAAATTATTGTCAAATCGTCACCAGATGTGATGCAGGAGCACCACAAAATCATCAGTTCTAATAAAATAAAGCTTGCAAATAAAATCTTTTACAAACTAGCTACAAAAACGTTTACAAAATTTCTATTTTGCTTTCCCCACAGTTTTTCAGAAAGTAATCGTACGACGTTTTTCATTCATGAAGCATTACTTGACTCATCATTACCAGAACTTCTATAAATATTGATAATAAATTCTTACCATTGAATTCAAAGTAATTTCTTGTAAATTACATCAATTTATTGAATTGAATCATTAATGCTCATTCAATGATATGGTTCTATAGGGGAAATGATAGCCGTGAGTCGTAGCAGGTATCTGTTCAATCAGATAGAGATAAGCTGCGTTCTCCTGGGCAGTCTTTGTAACGATTGGCCAGCAAAAAAGACACTGTTATCTGCTGCAAAATCACTTCCCGGTGGTTCGGAATCCACCTAAAACTGTAGGTCCAACTCATCAATCACCATAATCCAACTCATTACCCACGCACAGGTATCAGACCTCAAAAAAATTCCACTATCAAGACAACCAAATTAAAATTATTGTAATATCGTCACTAGATCCATGCAGGAGCACCACAAAATCATCAGTTATAATATAATCAGTCTTGTAAATAAAATCTTTTACAAACTAGTTCCCATTGCTACTAAAATGACATAATTGAAGATAATGTATTAAACATTCTAAACTCAATTCAAACTTTAAAATGAAAGCGTCCATGTAACAGAACATTAGAAACGTCATGTCTAACTGCCGGACCCCTATGTTAATAAAATTTACATATAAAATACTTTATTGAGAAATTCAATTATTATTGATTTCAATTAAATTGATTGCAGTTTGAATCATTTCATTGACAGTTAATTAACTTGATCAACTATCTGTAATTATCAATTCCAATTATTGTATAAGTTGGAAATTTCCATGATCTTGTTACCGAAAGGGTGTAAAAACAAAAGCTATTTTCTAATAGTAGAATGGAAAATCCACTTTCCTTCGATGGATTATTACTTCGAGAGAAATCCCACCCCTTTTATGTGAAGCATAATAATAAGTTGGACATCACCTCTACTCTGTTTGCGTAGTCTTATTTATTTTTACGTGTTCCACAAAAAAATCACCCTTGGTCACGTCACGAAGCTTGAATTTCTATATATTTGCCGCACCCAATAGATTACAGAAAAGGTGATAGTCTAAAGTGAAGGACATGAATATTATATCTGTTTTCGTAAATACGTTTCAGTGAGGGCGAATAATATCGAAAATCTATCATAGCTTATCATAAAAACTCATTGATTCAGTAATTACGTTTCAGTGAGGGCAAATAATATTGAAAATCTATCATAGCTTATCATGAAAACTCATTAATTCGGAAAAAATTGAAATTAAATAATTTTTCGGAAGCACTCACCGCTATTACGCAGTCTGCCATGTACAAAAGTGAGTAACGCCAACGTAAGTGCGGCATACAGCTTATGCCCGGCCATTTTTGTTGCTCAACTGCCTCACCACCACTTCCGGTGACTCTCTCTCCTCACATTTCTCTTCCTCACCAGCCGCTTCTCCTCACCTCACCCTCAGCATCCAGATAGGACTCGAAGTGAGGGCCGTATAATCCATGCCCGGACCGGGAGAGCGTAATCTGCACAGGAACACGTCACTGATAACGTCCCACCAACAAACTGGTCTCTGAAAAACGAAAAATTAATCAAACAACGGGAAACATTAATGGAGCCAGTCGACTCCATATTCCAACTCTAACATTCTCTCACTCTCATTCATATTCTCTCACTCACTCCACCATGCACATGGCTTTCTAGCCGACGGTACCGCACGGGAGACCACCCTGTATTTTATAGTAGCCATGGACCCTGCTCTTGCTATTGTACCCATCTTGCTATTGTAATAGCTCCCATGTCAATTAATATTTAATTATACGTTGAGTTTGAACCTGCTGTTTTTCTATGGAAGGGTGAAGAACAAAGACAATAAATTTTGATAGTAAACATCTCACTTATATTCGGTTTCCAATTCGTACAATGAGAGTTTATCGGTTCAATGACTTTATCAAATACATGAACATGATAACTTCGTTACTAGAACACTCAGTGAGCATTACTAGCATTACTAACATTACTAGAACAGTTCTATTAATATATAAAATTCATAACTTTCTCAATAAACTAAATAGGAAAAATCAAGTCCATAATATTTATCGAATGTTGGAAATGATTAAATCTATAGGTAGTTAATGAAATCAAGTCCATTATATTTATCAAATGTTCAAAATGATTGAGTCTATCGGTATTGAATGATTTATCGAGAAACTGAGTAATCTATATAATGTTTGACTCAGTAAGTTATTAAAATACAGTGAAACAATTAAATTTCCCGTGAAGTTCATTTATTTATTCAATAATATATCCATATTGGCAACATTTAACAAAACGTAAAGAAACAACAATTTTTTCCTTTCTTAGTAACTTTCTTAGTAATGGCGAAGGTTATATTGTGGAAGGTATCCATAATGAATAATAAGACGAAATTGTCACAACCACATTTATTAAAACTTCGAGAAACTAGTTTCGGTTGTTACACCATTATCAATCTCAATTCTTGCCATGGAGCTCAAAGTAATTTCTTATAAATTACATCAATTTCTTTCATTTAATAATTCATGCTTATTCAATGATATGGTTCTATAAGGGAAAATATCACTAACAAGACAATCAAATTAAAATTATTGTAAAATCGTCACTAGATTCATGCAGGAGCACCACAAAATCATCATCAGTTCTATTAAAATCAGTCTTGTAAATAATTTTTCTCACAAAGCAGGCCCCATTGCTACTAAAATTTCATAATTGGAGATAATGTATTGAACATTCTAAACTCAATTCAAATATTAAAATGAAATCGTCCTTGTAATATGTTGGGCTTTCCGCTTAAAACTTCTTTAATCAATAAATTTTAAAGCCTGAATCCCAAACTTTGTAGATTATGTTTTACATCTTCACATGTTTTAAACAAAGCACTTTGAAAATTTTCTTAACAATATCAATTAAAACAGAAATTTGAAAGATTCTAAAATTTGATCAATATATCAGGTTATTGAGCAGGATTGACAGGAATATCTTGATAAAACAGAAAGCCAATCATCGATCGATGGGTTTCACATCTTCGAGGCGAATC
This sequence comes from Conomelus anceps, assembly GCA_948455865.1. Classification (NCBI taxonomy): domain Eukaryota; kingdom Metazoa; phylum Arthropoda; class Insecta; order Hemiptera; family Delphacidae; genus Conomelus; species Conomelus anceps. Next base: position 4,172,827 of record OX418224.1, read on the forward strand.
AATTCAAAATCGTTCAAAGAGAAAAAAGTAATTTATTCTCCATGTTCACCAATTCCTCATCAATTATTCATCAATTCATCCATTGAAGGATGAATTCACCAATTCATCATTCATCCAATTCATCGATTCACCCATTCTCATAAGTTGTGCATTGATAAATTTCCTTCAATCGCTCAGAGAGATTTCCGAGTTAGTTGTTCCGAAGCTCAACTTTCTTTTCTTGCGAATTTAAATCTTTCTAGACGATAAATCTTGAGTGAGCAGCAAATCCAGAGAACAAATCAAATCCGTTAAGAAATCCGTATTCTCATTCCGAAAGTTTTTTAAAGAATTCGAAGTTTGACGACAAGGAAGCACCCAAGTTGAATCGGCCAGAAAACAGGGTCAAAACGAGCTTTGAGAAGCAGTCTGTATCCGCAGGTCCTACTGGCAACTTGATACTCAAAGTAAGAGTGGGATTTTTCAAGTCAACTCTTTGAGAGCTGACAGAATCAAAGGATTCCAATTATAAGTTTAGATTTCAAAAGCGAAAAGGAGAATTTTTAGTTGAGTTACGATTCGATGAAATCGAGAAGGAGGTCAAACTATTAATTTGGACAAGAAATCGGAGTGCGTTATTGTTTGAAGGCGTAGAAGAGTGATCGGAATTTCAATCGATTAGCAAAATTTATGAGATGAAAAACATGCAAACAGGATTCTCTTGACTCCTGGGAAGATCAATAGAGAAATCCAATAAGCATCCTATCTCGTTAGTTTTTCCTTTCAATCTTCTTATTCAAACTCTTATTCAAAATGAAGTCCAACTCCATTTCACTTCTGGAGAACACTTCACAAGTTTGAATAAAGATCTACACTACATCGATCTGTTTGCATGTACTCATGAGCCTCTATTTCTAAGAATTTCTCGCAGCAAGGTATGAAAATAAAACATATTAATATTTATATAATAAAATAATAATTATGGGTATACTTATATTAAAATCGCTCTGATCATAAAATCAGCTTATTTTAGTCGTAAAAATCATGAACATTGGATTTTTGAAAAGCCTTTGGTGGAGGTCTATAACGGTAGGACCAGACTCAAATCTGGAGACAGATATATAGAGGGTTTAGAAGAAAAATTTACACTATTTTCCCCACTCGTTCTTCTTGATCACTCAGGAGTGGATCCAGATATCAGCTAAGAAAATATTTAAGGTCATCACCCTCATAAAATACATAGATATAGCTGTTTTATAGTGTTGGTTGAGAATTTCAGGGAGATACATCCCTTTTTTCATATTGTTGATGTAATGTTTTCGGTAAATAAAATGAGAAAATGAAATTCAGTAATGAGAATCTAAGTTATGTTTATAAATGTATCTGCATAAAACGGCTAGGTTTGAACAAAATTCGTCCACTCCTGAATTAGCGCCTGGATCGCTCATACTTCATTTTTTTATTTTTTGTAGATTTTCTTGGAGACTCCAGTTGAGGAGTATATGACAAGTCAGATCAACAATTATACACGTTTATACACTAGTTACTATAATTACTATAGCCTATAAATTATTTAACAAGTAATAGCAATTAAAGGAATTCGAAACTAATAAATTCAAATTATTTAAGGTGAGACTTAATTTTAATGTGAAAGGAACTCTTGTACACTATAAAATGCTACATCAACTAAATATTTTTTAACTGATTTTTTAATATTTCTATATAGTAGACTCTTTAGAAACTGCGGTAGCTTGTTGGAGAGTTTCCTACCAATATAACTAGGTTTTTGTTTGAATAAGCTACTATTGTGACTCCTGAAGTGATAACCTCCTCGGCGTCTTGTATTATAATCGTGTACGCCAAGATTTTGGTTAATATCACTCTTTTTTACATATAAAGTAGGTTCATACACATATAATCAGGGTACAGGGAGACCAAGTCTCTTGAACAACGGCCTACAAGAATCTCATCTATTTACTCTTTCTTTACACCTAACAGCTTTCTTTTGGATAATTTTCATGATATCCCTTTCTCTCTAAATATTCTACCACAAATAATTAGTTGAACACCCTGCTTTTAAACACTTCTGCTAGCACAACAGGTCAACTGACCTCAACAGAACTGTCAGACTTCAATGAACCTTAAAAGACCTGACCTGCGCGCGCAGATGTGGCCTAATCAAGGAAATAACTAGTGAAAAACGTATTGCTAAAACTCTGTTCTCTCTTGTATTGTAGATAGTCTCGTTCCAAACATCACTCTGCATTTTTTATTGCTGATGATGCCCACATGAGTCCGAGACTTGTGCGTGGGTAATGAGGTGAATGATAACACACATAGATGCCAGATGGAAGAGCGGCATTCGAACCCATTTGTGACAACATTGGTGGTAGCCAAATATAATCTGCAATTATAATGTGAACGATTATAATCACTTGTTCACTTCCAACTATATCAATAGTCGTCCAACTGCTAATCTCTAATACCAACTGAATTCAATCAAACAGGATTAATATTAATTACAATACGACAGCACCAATTCTAATATTAATCTGATCACTGACAGCCATGTAATTGGAATGCTTGGTTTGTTTTAACAAATCGGCATGCAATTGATTGATGCATCAATTGACTGCTTCCAAAATTAATCGGAGATTATGCTCCTTGCATTGATGGCCAAATCTGTATGATATCTAATAGATTGCTTGTCAGTAACATAGGAATAGGATTAACATAAGGCCAACTGATAAACTGATTACACGGGATTATTAAATTACACATTGTTTTCCCACTTCCTAAATGATTAATTGCAGAAGCTTCATCTTGATCACAGACTAATTGCATACCACTTTGACATGACAATTTATAAATCAAATTTTTAATAGTAAGCTGGAAGTATTTTTTTTCAATTTATTAAAAAAAAATTCAATTTCAATTTATTTAAAAAAAATGGCTGCTATTAGAATAAAAAACACATTATGATGCTTCGTTCTTGAATCACATAGGAAAGCATGCCCCGGTGATTCGGAACCCACCTAAAACTGTAGGTTCAACTCATCAATCACCATCATTCAATTCATTATTCACGCACAGGTCTCAGATCTATGTGGGCTTGATCCTCCGAATAAAATATGAAAGCCTATCTTGAGTATTAATTGAAATTTAACCTTAAATTTTTGAATTTCTTGTTCTATAACGATCTGCGTTGTTAATTTTAACTTTTTATTGTCAATTTTAATTGTGAATATATAATATTACTACTCACGTAAGCCAAACTTTTGTCTGCTTTTATATAGGTGTAAATGATAAATAATAAATAAATAAATAATAAATCAATAATAAATAAATAATATTACTAATCACGTAGGCCAAACGTTTTCGAATCGTGGTGGAGATTCATTTTCAAGGGCCTTCCTTTGTCTGCTTTGATATAGGTGAGGTTGTGAGTTAGAGTTTTTTGTTTCAATTATTTTATGGTGTTATTTTCTGGTGTTGTGACTTGTTGTATTTTATTGTGTTGTAGGTTTCTAGTCTAAGTTCGTCATGTATTTGTGGGTCTATGTGTTGGATGCTTGTTTCTGTTTCAATGACTATGTTTTTTATGTGGATTTGTTGTTTTTGTAGTTTATGTTATGTTTTAGACCTTTGTTCAATAAGTTGAGTTCGGTTTCTGTAAAATTTATGTTTGTTAGATTGACAGTTTTACTGTAAAAAGTGTGAGCAGATCGAATGGTTGTTTTAGTAGGTGTTAGGTTATGCATTTTTTGTTGTGTCTTGTTAAGTTTTTTAAAATGCCTTTGAAAATTAAACTCCACGATTCGAAAACGCTTGGCCTACGTGAGTATATTATTTATTTACAATTAGAATTGACTGTAAGTTGTTGAATTTACAAGTTAATATTTAATCTTAAGTGACGAGGAAGCTACAAGTTAATATTTAATCTTAAGTGACGAGGAAGCTATCACGAGGAGCAATAACAAGGTATGGATCTTCAATTAGAGAAAATATATCGAAGGAGGAAAATGAAAATATTTTGTACAAAAATATGGATAGTCAAATGATGAAATGTAAATAAAGAGGAAATGCATTAATTACTTTTATACTAGCCAATAATCCAATAACGTGCATCAACTGAATAATATTATTATTTTCACATGAAAATCAGAAAGATCAATGATGAAATGGACACACAGCTATCAAGCGAGTGATAAATAATTTATTGAATTTGTCAATAATGATGGAAACAGTCCATTTGTATTTTGAGGGAAAGCATTGATACCGAATTAAATGTATTTTCCCGGCAAGGGAACAACGCTATAAAATCCTTCTCACGAGCCATATCCATTACATTGATGAAAATGTGCCTGCGACGGACAGACGGGCATTTACCTCTCTCTTGAAAATGTAATGAATAGTGGGATGAATACTGCTAACGTACGCAATTTGCAATGATGGAACAGCGCTAATAACGTTGGAAGTTTTACCTCTGCTCACCATTATGATTATTATTGTTATTATTATTATGGTGATTGGTTTAGTTTGAATCGCTGCACGGCCTAGAGATAACGCGTTCGACATGTAATGTTCAAAACAAACTACTTTCACGCAATTCTGTATCCAGCCGTTTGTATTTAGCTGATTAATATCAAACAGAAAGCATGTTTACATTTTGAAATTCATTCGAATTGACTATTACGTCAAAATAAAACGAGCCATATTCTAGTGTAGATCTGATATCGCTCAATATACTATCTACGATAGGTGTTTGAATGACATTACATGGTTACACTACGTGAAAAAATACTTTAATCAGAAGAAAGTTCTCATTTTACAATCATTTCATTATTCAATATTTCAACTTGAAATTATAAATCCACTAATTGTAGTGAATTGTTTACTGTACTATTCAAATAGATTGGTTGTAATTAAATAAGTGAGAATGATTATAATGTAGTGAGAATTGAGCGTTATTTTAGACTTAGAACCCTTAACAATAACTTCATTCAATCACTCTTGAAATCAGTGGCGTAACTAGAGGGTCAGTCTGGGGAGGAGGAGAGGATGACCAATAATATTGTTGTTGTTTTGGGGGGGGGGGGGGTTGGTAGGCTCCAGGCACTCTGTAGTACACTATAAGAGGAGAAGGTATAGTTTATTCAAAAGACGCGATATTTAATTATTTAAATATAGGACTACTGATCGGGGGGACTCCCACGAAAAAAGTTTTGAAAAATAATCCCTTTAAAACCACATTTTAAACGATTCTAGACGCAAATTTATCCATTCTAACATTACTCCACTTAATTGTGTGTCAAATTTTTATCTAGTTTTGCATCATCGTCAGTGGGAGAACCGAACTCTCATGTCAAAAATTTAATGTTCAAGTAGCCGTACTTTAAAGCAGTACTTTAAACTATTTTCACTCTGCTATTCTGGATCCCCCCCTCACTTGATTGGGGTACAGTATAGTACCGTATAAAGTGTAAAAACCAATTAAAAAGAAATGTAATATTTAAGTAAGTAAGCCGAGTGCCATAGCAGGTATCTGTTCAATCAGAGATAAGCTAAGAAACTCCTGGGCGCTCTTTGTAAGGGTGGCCGATTGGATTGACCAGCGAAAAATACTCTGTTCTGTGCTGTAAAATCACTTCGGGTGGTTCGGAACCTATCTAAAACTGTAGATACAACTCATAATTCATCATTATCCAATTCATTACCCACATGCAGGTCTCAGACCTATGTGGGCTTCATCCTCCGAAAAAATAGTACAATTAGTAATGTATCAAGAAAATTATTGATTATTTCATGTAGGTCCATTCCCCTTAATTATTCTATCTTAAATGTTTGTCTTTCATATCATGTAAGTTAATGATTGTATAGTGCAATGTTAGATTACTATAAACATTATACCAGCACCTAGTGAGAGCACCCTATTGACAGTGATTGCTCTAAGATTTTTTTTTTGAGGATGAAGCCCACATAGGTCTGAGACCTGTGCGTGGGTAATGAGTTGGATGATGGTGATTGATGAGTTGGACCTACAGTTTCAGGTGGGTTCCGAACCACCGGGAAGTGATTTTACAGCAGAGAACAGTGTCTTTTTTGCTGGCCAATCTAATCGGTCACCGTTACGAACAGGAGCTAAGAGAACGCAGCTTATCTCTCTGATTGAACAGATACCTGCTACGGTATCATGCTATGAGTCATGGATAGCCCTAATGTGTTGAAGCATACTTGTGCGTGTCATTGCAAAAAGTAAATTAATACCAAGTAGTAAAGCAAACTTGGTGAAGAAGCCGTGTCACAAAGTGACAGAGTATTTCAAACTCTATTTCTTCTATAAGGTTAGACGAAGGAGGGTTCTAGCATGGATAAAATATCTTCCAAAAATTAGAGCTAGTCTGTGGTCCTAGTGAGTCAGAGATACACTTTCACTGTATTTGTAATTCATGATTGATTCACCAGGATTCATCCAGGGTGACTCTTTTTATGTTGAATGTTTACCCACACTATTTACTCTCCCTCGCGAAAAAATAAACGTAGCTGTTCTATTAAGAAAAAGAGGTAATTTTATATCATGTAAAACAACAGATTAGTTAAGCAAACAGACTGTAAGTAAAGCAAATGAGCAAGTCAGGTAACAAAGATGAATTCATATTGTACAGACAGATATTTTATGATGTTGAAGATCCATCTTGCCTCAAACTCATGCCTTAAATCAGTGTACATTGGGTCGTCTGACGATGCTCTTGACAACAGAGTGAAACAGCCGTCACGGCATAACGTGAGTCATAATTTCTACTTAAAAGTGTTTTCAAAGTTTTATTCGATATTTTATGTTACTAAATCCAAATATTGATGACAATTACTAGTTTATTGAAGTAGTTATAGTATCAATAATGTTATAATAGCAAAACATGATATTGTCAAGAAATAGTTTGAACCAGACATGTGTGATGACCTAATAATATTATAATATTATATTATAACTTTGGCCGTCACGCTATCAAAAAAGTCATTGAACTCATTTGGGGATGAACTGACCCCTTCAAGATTTATAATGTATTGTGTCTCATAAAAAAAATCAATAAACAATCAAGTGATAATGTTAATTACACACGAAGAATAAAGAAGACAGAAATTGCAATCACATTACAAGCAAGTGAATGCTTACAAAAATACAAATAGTTAAAAATCATACATGCCTGGTACAGTTTTGGCAAACCAAAAACTGCGTTTGTGATGGCTGCTACACCATCTACAATAGAAATTATTTTTTCTATAATATTTCTACATTATTTCTACAATTTCTACATTATTTCTACAATTTCTACATTATTTCTACAATAAAAATAAATAGCATTGAAAAAATTAGGCACGAAAAAAGGAGCATACAAGAATACAGGAGGAGTAATGACGATGACAATAATAGGTACAGTTAATAATGTGTTGGTAATAAATAAGAACTTACATTATACTATAATCTTCTAAATTGGTGGATCAAAACTCTCAGACACTGATATTTTACAATTGTTTATAGCTTTCCACGCCTCTCTGCAGACTATTTTCCTCGGCGAGTTTTCATGAAAATCGCGCGAGTCACGACTTCGGCCACCCTTACACGTTAGCGCAACGTATCCGCCCCGCGCGACGTCAGAAGCGGAATTGAGTGACACGGCGTCGACCGCTCCTAATATCTCACTGAGGCGTCCCGTTACACCACGATGCCAGGCACGAGTTTCCCTGCCCCACAAAGCGAAATTTCCCGTTTCCCATTTGAAAACTTCCCTGCTATGTAGGCAAGTACATCCGAGGGGAGAGTAGTCAGGTTGAATGAGAATTTCCCTTGACACCTTAAAAACTGAACATACCTATTAATCAGTTTCTCCTAAAGCCTCTTTTTCTAACTCGTGGATTCGCCAGTCTTGAGTCTTTCGAATCATATTTATAGTACATTACGTTACAAGTGCGGGAAATGGTTTTTACCGTACGAGTATGATAAGTTAACGCTCGAAACGAAGTCAAGTGCGGTATTATCATACGAGTACGGTAAACATCTTCCTGGACAAGTTACGTACGATATTTTTCGTCATACTAGTCTAAAATACAAAAAAAAAGATAAACTTTGAGCAAGTACAACAAGCATCATCAAACATAACCTCAAAATCCATCACAGCAGTAAAATACTAAAAACTCTTCTGAGATCAGCTGTTTTTCCAAATTCCGAATCAGCTGGAATGCGGTAATATCTATTACCGCACTGAAAAAGGATGCGGTAATGAAAATCAGCTTTTCTTTCTGTAAACAGACGTTTACCACATTGATTCCTTGACTGGTAAACTGTCCATAACCTACAAGGGTGACGAAAAAATACTTTCCATCTTTGAAAGTATCCTAGAACGTTGTTTGTTTGAGTAGCTTAGGATCATTTTAATTTTTTTTCTGTAGATTACGTCTTGGAGACTCCAGTTAAGGAGTATAAGACAAGTCAGATCAACAATTACACACTAGATACCATAATTACTATATCAGTTAGTTGAGATGAGGCTTAATTTTTGTGTGAAAGGAACTCTTGTACACTATAAAAAGCTTTATCAACTAAATATTTTTTCAATTGTTTTTTAAATATTTCTATATTTTCAAGACTCTTTAAAAACTGCGGTAGCTTGTTGTAGAATTTCCTACCAATATAACTAGGTTTTTGTTTGAATAAGCTACTACTGTGTCTCACCAAGTGATAATCTCCTCGGCTTCTTGTATTATAATCATATACGTCAAGATTCTGGTTAATATCATTCGTTTTTACATATACAGTAGCTTCATACACATATAAGCAGGGTACAGTTAGGAGACCAAGTCTCTTGAACAACGGCTTACATGAATCTAATCTATTTACTTTTTCCTCACACCTAACCACTTTCTTTTGGATCTTAAACACCCTATCAAGATTTTGTTTTGATGAATTACCCCATGCTAAGATAGCATACCTAATATGTGACAGTAAGAGCCCATGGTAAGCTGTAAAAAGTAACTGAACATTTTCTTTAAGAATTTCTAGACTATAAACTATGCAGCAATTAAAAATACTATTTTCCCTCAATCTGGCTTGAAAGAATGATTAACTTGATTTTTTTGTATGTGCTTTAATAGTATACAGTATAATTATTCATTTAATAAGATAACACAAGTCCTGCATATTATTCTATTCTGACTTTATTTTGTTGAGATTGTGATAAAAAAACGTTCTATAACAAGTTAAAACAATGCTACACTGATATTCTATGGTATATTTTGTAGCTAGTCTATTACAAGAAAATAATAAACTGTTAAAAGTAGCTTTTTGTCATTCAATCTAGCGAGCTGTCGCAGGACAAATACCCCAGATGAAATTTTACTACATATTTTCTCATACGATTTTAACTAAACGGACAGAGAACAGGTCCGAAATACACTAAAATTGATGCTTTTGATATAGGTTCCTATACCAAAAGCATCAGCTGTGGTGTATTCGGGCCCTGTCCGCTGCCCATCTAGTCCGAATCCGCGTAGTTGGAAGCCGAGGCATTAATGGAAAGACAGTCAAACGATTTAACGATGGCTTTAACGATTATTAGACTATGGGAAAATATGATGAGAAATGTTCAAGGATGCATGGGATAAATAAATGATTATCACAAGGATAAGACTTAATTCTAGCTAAAATGAAAAATTCTTAAATTTCATTTCTCTTACAAATTTTATTTTTGAAATTCCATTACAGAAATTACCTAAATTTCTAGATGCAGTTGGCAAAATAAAGTCTACTAGCCTTTTTAATTCAATAAGTGCTTGAAGTTATTTAGGCTAAGATCAATATTTGTCTAGTTCCCTTCAGCTCTATATTGCACACGAACCTTCAAACTAATCTAATTCTCTTCCTTCTTTTATTTCCTTTTTTAATATTATCCATATCAAAAAGAATATTAGACTCAATGCTACAAGTACTATACTGAGATTTACATTAAAAACTTTGACTACAAAGCATTGAGCTTTTCAGAAGTCGGGAATAATGCAAATAATTTTTTCTAAACTTTTAGATAAAAAATTATAGTTTTATAGTTTAATTATAGTTTAATTATAGCTCATATAGTTTTTTTTTTTTGTTTTGTTTTTTGTTTCTTGTTGAATATTATCATTAAGTTCCTGACTTTTCAGAGCTCACATATAAGATTCATTATTTCACAGAATATGACTCCATTAACCTAAAATAGCAGTTTCATGTGATAAATAATTATATAATATTATAAATTCATTAAAGTTTTTGAAAGCTTTTTTATCACTCAATTGGAATAAATTATATACCTAAGTTTTTCAATCTTGAAAACTCGAACCACAGAGAGCCTCACAGTTTACTCATCTTACAAAACATCTCTTGACATAAATTATAATGTGAGCGGCTAAATTTGTAATAAAATCTAACTAGGAAGGTAAAATTTAGAATTAGGTAAGTTTAGTCAGATTATTACAGTTCAGTTACATCTGAAGTGTGTGAGTATTACTCAGTGTTACAATAACTCTTGCAACTAATTCCGAAACAGTTCAGCCTTGAAATAGTTTTCGAACGTGAATAAGTTATAAACATAAATTGGTTAAAGCACAAGCTTTGCTTGAAGAGGGATGTAACAATATTATTTAATTTATGATGTTTTATGTACAGTAGTTATTCATTATTATGATAAGAAGTGATATAATTTTTGTTTGAATATATGAATGTTTTATTATATATGATGATAAATAAATTGAAAATATATTGAATTGAATGGATTCAATAATTTCGATTCAAGTTACATACAAATCATCATGCCATTGGTATTATTTGAAAGAATATACTACTGCAGTCTGTTTTATAACATTATTTCATTAAGTATCTACCGTATGTCACTGATATGTATTTTAACCATACTTTTTCACCATTTGAAGCTAGTATGCCCATATAGGTATGCCCATATATATATTGTAGTATGGGGTAATTCATCAAAACAAAATCTTGATAGAGTGTTTAAGATCCATAAGAAAGCAGTTAGGTGTATAGAAAGAGTAAATAGATTAGATTCATGTAGGCCGTTGTTCAAGAGACTTGGTCTCCTAACTGTACCCTGCTTATACGTGTATGAAGCTACTTTATATGTAGAAAAGAGTGATATTAACCAAAATCTTGACGTACACGATTATAATATTTACTCGAGCTGACGGCGAAAGCCAAGCTTAGGATGTTAGAAATATTATACAATGCAATACTAATGTTAACATGAAGTTGAAAATAAAGCATCATCATTATTATTACAAGAAGCCGAGAAGATTATCACTTGGTGAGTCACAATAGTAGCTTATTCAAAGAAAAACCTAGTTATATTGGTAGGAAATTCTACAATAATCTACCGCAGTTTTTAAAGAGTCTTGAAAATATAGAAATATTTTAAAAACAATTGAAAAAATATTTAGTTGATAAAGCTTTTTATAGTGTACAAGAGTTCCTTTCACATCAAAATTAAGCCTCACCCCAACAAATTGATATAGTAATTATGATAACTAGTGTATAAGAGTATAATTGTTGATCTGACTTGTCCTATACTCTTAACTGGAGTCTCCAAAACGTAATCTACAATAAAATATATATTTTGCAGAATATATTATGCTCTATTATCTCAAGACACAGAATATGTCTATAAATTCAGCAAACGAAAATTAAGAGGAAGAGACCACTTTTAAGCAAACAAGTATTTGTCACTGATCCAAGTGGAAACAAAACTTCTGCAGAAGTTTAGAAGTTTCCCGCATAATTCAACCCATTAATGGACCTCTATACTAACGGACCCGATCGCGAAAATGACAATATATTATCTTGAATGTTTGCTGCTTGAATCCACTTAAAAGTTCCAAACCAGGTCATCAGTTGTTAGATAGGCAATAGATTCCACTTTTAGAAAATATTTTCAGGCTTGAGTCCCCGGTTAGCAAAAGTTGTAAGAAAAGATAGAAGTAGTTTGGTCTCATGTAAAGAAGTGTGATTTTATAATTGGAGTAAGTCGATATAATAAATGGATATATATTACATCAAGTGAGAAATAACGATTTTCAAGTTCCCTTTTAACATTGGAATGATTGTTTGGGTACTCGATGATGTATTTTTTCCATACTGTTTTTCCAAACTATTATTGAGTTCTTAGTTGATTGATATCGAGTAAGACTTACTAGAATTAAAAAGCTATCAGATTTCAAGCTCTGATGATAAAATAATATTTGGCAGTGTAGCCTACTTATAAAAAACCAACAATAATAATAAATTAATAATGAACAGTCTATTATAATAGTAATTTTTTGTATTCTTTACACAAACCTCTCCTCATCAAGGTATTGACAGGTTGGCATTCATATTTGTTATTTATAATTTGCGGTCTTATACTCCAAGAATCGTTCTTATGGACTATGTTACTAGTAACATATTATTTGAAATTAAGTTGCATTAAAAAAGCCGGTGGGAAAAGATCGGCTACAGTATTCGATTCACTATATGTGTATGTGAATTGATTGACTTTATATGTAAAAACGAATGATATTAACCAAAATCTTGATGTACATGATTATAATACAAGAAGCCGAGGAGATTATCACTTGGTGAGTCACAGTAGTAGCTTATTCAAACAAAAACCTAGTTATATTGGTAGGAAATTCTACAACAAGCTACCGCAGTTTTTGAAGAGTCTTGAAAATATAGAAATATTTAAAAAACAATTGAAGAAATATTTAGTTGATAAAGCTTTTTATAGTGTACAAGAGTTCCTTTCACATCAAAATTAAGCATCACCTCAACTAATTGAAGTAATTATGGTATCTAGTGTATAATATTGTTGATCTGACTTGTCTTATACTCCTTAACTGAAGTCTCCAAGACGTAATCTACAAAAAAAAAAAAAAAAAAAAACTAACTTGGTGCTCTCTCGCTTGGTGCTTTCACATTAAATCATGTTGCTGTATTTCATGTTCGGTTCCTTACGTCCTGTGTGCAATAATAATTACTCTCTTATCTAATATTCTAATAGAGTACACTGATGTCTTCAACGAATTCAGACTTGTGAATGGGATCCCTCATTACTGTTAATGATATATTATTGGAAAAATACGTTCCTTATGTTGTAGCAGCTGTGAAACATATTATTATACAAAAAAAATAAATAAAATTAAAATTTATTCATTTAAAGTTTTAGAACTTTTGTAAAGTTTTCAAAACTTTATAAAATTGCTTATTCGCTACTGCGACTGCATTTTTGTACTTATAATATCCTGCTACAATATGATGAACTTGAGATCATCAATATTATACAGATCAATGTAGGTAACATAAGGCCTATTTTTTCTATTACTATTTCTATTTCTATTCATTATAGTCTAGTGGTTGAGGCGTCCGACCGACAATTGGGAGGTCCGTGGTTCGATTCCCGGTGGTGACTGATATTTTTGTACAGTAGCATTCATCGATTTCCATCAGTTATTCAATGCTGTTGTCAATACCCCAATTGCGAAAGTCCTCAGTATAAATTAATATCACTTTAAGGAATTCGAAATTAATAAATTCTGTAATATTTTAATCAAATTCTCGTCCCCACTTCATAAACGCAGTTTTCACTGGTACTGAGATTACTGATAAACTACATTAAAAGTTTCTCTCAACTCTCCCAACACCTCTTATTTTGCAAACTCGGAAGCATTAGGAAAAGCTAGCTTTCAGCAAGATTTAATAAGCTTTCCGCAGTTGAAAACCATATCAACATTAAAAGTCAATTTGAAGACGCGAAATGGTTTCCACTAGCACTTTAAAGGATCTGTAGACTATTGCACCTATTAAAAATCCTTTAGGCTGGTGAGAAAAGTGAGCAGCACATCTTGCGATGCGATCTGGAGTCTTCAGAAGTTCATCTCGAGTGGCGAAAATGTTTTTCAAGAATGCGATAAGTGAGAGGCTGGCTATGCTTTGATACGGGCTTGAGATTTCAGTTGTGGCCGTTTCAAATCCCTTTAAAAAGATCGTTTCCAACCTCAAACCCAGGTTACAGCCTTGCAAAGTATCTTCTTGCCTATCTTGACAGTCTCATCGGCCTGGTTCTTCTAATCCCGGGATAACTTTGAACCGGGTCAACTCAGCGAATGTAAATTTACTTGTACGGTTATTGTTTAATCCCACTACTCTTATCGCTAAAGAAAGGCTCACAGTTTGACTTGATGTTACCACTAAACGGGCGAACTGTTTTATATAAAAGAAGCTCTGTGATAGCAAGAACATTCACCTATTGATCTCAATATTTTCCTTAACTGAGAACACATGAAGAAGGTAAGGTAGGTTAACCCTTAGAATCTTTTTTTTTGTTGATTACATCTTGGAGACTCCACTTAAGGAGTATAAGACAAGTCAGATACAATTATACAACCTTATACACTAGTTACCATGATTAATAAAATTACTATATGAATATTAGTTCAGGTGAGGCTTGATTTTGATGGGAAAGGAACGCTATAAAAAATCGCTTTATCAACGAAATATTTTTTCAATTGTTTTTTAAGTATTTCTATATTTTTAAACCAATGTAACTAGGTTTTTGTCTGAATAAGCAACAATTGTGACCCACCAAGTGATAATCTCCTCGGCTTCTTGTACTATAATCGTGTATGTCAATATTTTGATAAAATCACTCTTTTTTACATATAAAGTAGCTTCATACACTTATAAGCAGGGTAACGTTACAAGACCAAGTTTAGTCTATTGAAAAACGGCCTACATGAATCTAAATATTATTTACTCTTACCATACACCTAACAGTTTCCTTTTGGATCTTAAACTCCCTATAAAGGTTCTGTTTTGATGAATTACCCCATACTAAGATAGCATACCTGATATGTGACAGTAAGAACCCATGGTAAGCTGTAAGAAGTAACTTTTTGTCATTTAATCTAGCAAGCTGTTGCAGGACAATTACCCCTGATGGAATTTTACAACATCAATACATAATACATCAATAGGTCCCTTTTATATCGAATACATGCATTTTAGTGTCACGTAAGAGCCCATGATTTTTAAGATCTGCATCTTAAAGGAAATGCAACACCCAAAATAATGAGGAACAGAAATTAGAAAGTATAATACCGAAGGGGTGCCCACAGGGGGGGGGGCTATGACGCAGACTGCGTCATTGAAATTCTTAGGGGGGTTCCAAAAAACGTTTTGGGGGGGGGTCGTAAAGTTGATTGAAACCGTGTTTAACGTGACAACATTAAAAAATATACTAAGAAGTCACCAGATAGAATGTCAATTAATGAAAATATATTTATAATTATTATTATTATTATACAATTGAATATGAATTAGCTAAAATAATAATGTTTAGGATTTGTGCAGGAACTTGTGCAGATGTACTTGAGTCTATTTCTAACAAAGAAATAATTGAAAGGTTTTCTGTTTCCTCATCCCAAAAACTTCTATGTGGGGTTTAGAGAGATAGATTTAACAATAGATTTTAGAGGGAAGTGATAGCCGCGAGCCGTAGCAGGTATCTGTTCAATCAGATAGATAAGCTGCGTTCTCGTAGGTCCTGTTTGTAACGGTGACCGATTAGATTGGCCAGCAAAAAAGACAATGTTCTCTGCTGAAAATCACTTCCCGGTGGTTCGGAACCCACCTAAAACTGTAGGTCCAACTCATCAATCACCATCATCCAACTCATTATCCACGCTGTAGATGGTCACAGTCTACAAATTTAAAATGTTTGTCTTCAAACTGTTGATGTTTTTCATGTATTTTACGATAACTACTTACTAATAAGTAAGAACTGCTTTTGAAAAACTTACTAAATACTAAAAATTCAGTAATTTTTCATAACTATGTCTTTATTTTGTTTTTGAAAGACACTTCTTTCGATTGTGTGTTGTAAATAACTATACATGAAATGTGTGCCTTTTATGTACTTCATCCATACATAAATTCTCCCAAGATACTACACTAAGTAAATAACCTGTTGTTTAACTACTGTCCAATAAATGACTTAGGATTTTGAATTTTTGTGTTTTACAAATGAAGTTATTAACTCATTGTTTTCACTTCCTTTAAAGGAACAACTTTGTAGAATTATTTAACCTTAATCTAATTGGTACACCGAACATAAACTTATAGGTATTTCATTTTTATTGAACATTGTGTATTTGTAATAATATTTTATTGTTTAAAAACCATTTAGGTTCAAATTCTTATTTAGCTATTTTGCAATTAAGTTTATTGAGCAGAAGTACATATATTCATTTCATTGATATTTCTTTTTTACCTTTACAAAAAAATGTTACCTTTGTAAAGAATCTCAAGAAATATACATACATTTTGTATATTATCGACTGGGTTTGAATTTTTTCAATAGTTATAAAAATCTTCTTTTAGTTTTAGAAAGAATACGGGGGGCTATTTTCGCATTTTTGGGGGGGCCTAATTTATGGGGGGGGTTTGGTGCTAAATTTAGGGGGGGGGTGCGTCATGAGGCTTAGGGGGGGTGGGCACCCCTGTCAAAACTGACACTGTATTTCAGTAAAAGTGAGTGTAAATCACATTTAATTGAAATACAGTGTTAGTTTTGATATTAGATCGAATTTCTTATCAATTACTATGTATTTCAGTAAAAGTGAGTGTAAATCACATATTTAATTGGAATACAGTGTTAGTTTTGATATTAGATAGAATCTCTTATCAATCACTTCCCGGTGGTTCGGAACCCACCTAAAAACTGTAGGTCCAACTCAACAATCTCCATCATCCAATTCATTACCCATGCAAAGGTCTCAGACCTATGTGGGCTTCATCCTCCAAAAAAATACATTGTTAGTTTTGATATTAGATAGAATTTCTTATCAACTACATAAAATATTTGGCACCGACTTCAAAAGATTACTTGTATGAAATTTAAAATTTTCTCAGTTTAAAGTAAATACTTTATTTTAAACTTTAGTACGTGAGTATTTAATCATTTCACTGATGTCGGTTTCTTTTTTTGTTTTAAAATTTGTTTTTTAGTATGTGCCGTGAAAATGGTATTAGACTTAAATGGGAAAAATGTGAAGTACTGAAATCTGAAATTACTTATTTAGGGTTTAAAATTGACAAAGATTGCATACATAAAACTGATGATAAGATTGCAGTTGTTATGAATGCAAAACGTCCTACAAATGTATCAGAGTTGAAATCTTTTCTAGGGTTTGTTACATATTACTCAAGGTTTATACAGGGCATGGCTAATTCTCTCTCACCTTTATACAACTTACTCAGGAAAAATGTTGTTTTTTCGTGGTCACAAGAGTGAGAAACTGCATTTCAAACAATTAAGAAAGATATTGAAACAAAACTTACTCTTGCGGATTTTGATGTCACTAAACCTATAATTGTTGCTACTGATGCTAGTAAATATGCTATTGGTGCGGTTCTTTCATGTTTAGATGAAAAAGGTGTGGAAAGGCCCATAATTTTTGCTAGTAGATGTCTCACTGCAGCTGAGCGAAATTATTCCCAGATAGACAAGGAAGCATTGTCAATTTATTGGGGAGTTAAGAAATTTTTCAATTACTTGTTTGGTCGTCATTTTACTTTACTGACTGACCACAAACCATTACAAAGCATCTTAAATGCTCATGCTGCTACTCCATCCATCAGTGCTACACGTTTATTACGTTATTCATTATTTTTACAAGGTTTTGATTACACCATACAATACCGTAAGACCACTGAACATATGAATGCTGATTTTTGCTCAAGATTTCCTATGGAAATGGTTAATGACAATACTATTGATGAGGTTCAAATTGTACAAATGAATCAAATTAATATTTTACCGGTTACAAGGGAACAAATAGCTCATGAAACTAGAAAAGATCCAGATTGTAAATTACTTTGACAAATTTTAGGTACTGAAAATGGTGAAAATACAAACAATATTGCTGAATATTCAGTTGAACAAGGTTGTATTATGAAAGGCTTACAAGTTATGATTCCAAAATTTTTACAATCTAAAGTACTTGAGGAACTACACCAAGGACACTTAGGAATTGTAAAAATGAAAGGCCTTGCACGAAGTTATGTCTATTGGCCAAATATTGATTCTGATATTGAGCTTGTTACAAAGAATTGTATACATTGTGCGCGTCATTCTAGACAACAGTCTAATGTGAATTTACATCTATGGCAATTTCCTTCAGGACCATGGCAAAGATTACATATAGATTTTGCTAATCCTTCTCCAGGATTATGGCTGTTAATAATTGTTGATAGTTACAGTAAGTGGGTTGAAACTTACATAATGAAAACTCTTTCAAGCAAAGAAACAGTTGAAAATTTGCGTGAATGTTTTGCTAGATTTGGTTTACCAGTTACACTAGTATCAGATAATGGTACTCAGTTTACCTCTAGTGAATTTCAAACCTTTTGTACTAATAATGGTATAAAGCATATTACCAGTGCTCCTTTCTTTCCTGCATCCAATGGTCAGGCAGAACGTTTTGTACAAACTGTGAAGTCAGGATTAATTAAATGTTGCGAAGGTATGATTGTAAATTCTACTTTACGGTTCAAATTAAATAATTTTTTAATGAACTACAGAAAAGCACCACATGCTACTACTGGTGAAAGTCCATGTAATTTACTCATGAAAAGAAATATTCGAACTAGACTAGATTTGATGCTACCCAATATTACTGACAAAGTGTTAGATACTCAAAGAAAGGAAATGCAAAAACAGACAATTAAAGATAAATGTTTCAATATCAATGATAGAGTTATGTACTGAATTTACAATAATAAGGGTAAATGGAATACAGGTATTGTAGCTGATAAAATTGGTTCTTCTATGTACAATATCATTACTGATGATAATCTTTCTATTAGGAGACATGCTAATCAAATGAAGGATTGTAAAATTAATTTAAAGGATTTTTCAACTGATATACCTAATGTTCATTATGATACTGATGTAATTGTGCCTAAATCAACAGTACTTTCTGAGCAATCGAAATCTATAACAAGCAATGATGTTGATGGTTCTACTTTCTTTTCTAATTCTTTCAAGAATGTTTTACATTCAACGCCAGTTTCTACAAAATTACCGATTGTGACAGATACTATTTACCATACGCCACAGGCTAGACCTGTTAGGTTCAGAAAACCTCCTGAAAGGTATTCACCCTAGGTTTCATTACGGGGGGAGGTGTCATATATCCTTGTACAACATGAATTTTAGTTTTATTTTATGCAGTTGGCAAGACTGTGCCACACCAGAGAGACAACGCCTACTGTACTATGTCTCTATTGTCAATTGAATTTTCATGATGTAATGAGTTTACTTACGCTATTCGTTCTTTTAATAAAATGTATTTCATCAATTACAATGAGTTTGTGATTACTTCTACCACCTACGTTACAGAATTGAATACTATAAAATACATAGCACAACAGAATGGTTACAAGCACACACTAATAGACAAACTACTGCACAGAATATCAACAAAACCAATCACTCACACCAGCAACAAACAGAATGACAACCCCCATACATTCATCACACTTACCTACCTCAACAAAAAAAACTCATAAAATAGCAGCTTCATTCAGGAAACTCATAAAATAGCTTACAGAACAAATAATTCACTCAAAAAACACCTGCATTTTCAGACAACATCTCAAAACAAGTACAACAGATCTGGAATTTACAAATTGAAATGTGATGACTGCAACAAGTTCTATATAGGACAAACTGGCAGGACATTCACCACTAGATTCAAAGAACACACAAGAGCCATCTCACACCCAAACACACATTCCACTTTTGCTGAACACATCATTTCAACAGGCCACAGTTATACAGACATTGACACTAATTTAGACACACTACACTTCACTCACAAAAGCCATAAACTCAATGTTTTAGAACAATATGAGATTTACAAACATGCAAAGCAGGAACCTGACAACATTTTAAATGATCAACTTAACTTCTTCTCACACACTCTATTTGACAAAATAATCCCAATTTCAAACCTCCCGCCTACTCATCCCCCCACCCCAGCACCATTCCAACATACATAACCCTCAAACTCATACCTTAAGTCAGTGTACTGTGGGTTGTCTGACGATGCTCTAGACAACAGAGCGAAACGGCCGTCACGCCATAACGTGAGTTAATTTCCATTTAAAAGTGGTTTTTTTAAAGTTTATATTACATATTAGTGGAAACAAGATGGATCTTCAACATCATAAATAAAATTACTTCCAATTCAATGACGAATATACTACAGCCATCCTGCCGACCTCCCTATGTGATCACCCATTTCTAGCATAATGGTCGAAATGTGTCTCCAACACTAAGAGAAAATCCAAATATTAAAAAATAATTTAATTTCTGTGGAATAATTTAATATAAGAGTCCTTCACCAAAATTTTTGATTGCCGGCCGCCACTGCAGTGCTCAGTGAGTAAAATATTTTAATTTTCTACTCAAATATTTAACTTCATAGTCGTGCAATTATTCATAAAGTCAAATACTGTAATTATTATTAGTAATACGCGCAGTTCGTCATGTATACCAAATTTCAAGATTTCAAAACCAGTAAATGTTACCAGTGTCATTTTTTGGAGGATGAAGCCCACATAGGTCTGAGACCTGTGTGTGGGTAATGAGTTGAATGATGATGATGATGATTGATGAGCTGGACCTACAGTTTTAGAATAGAATGACTTTTTTATTTGTTGACGTGGCGATGTTTGGACAGTTATGTCCAATCTACCACTTAACCAGTTTTCGGTGGGTTCAAAACCACCGGGAAGTGATTTTACAGCAGAGAACAGTGTCTTTTTTGCTGGCCGATCTAATCGGTCACCCTTACAAAGAGTGCCCAGTAGAACGCAGCTTATCCCTATCTGATTGAACAGATACCTGCTTCGGCTCACGGCTATCACTTCCCTGTCGTCTGGTCTATTAAAATTCAAAGATGTTGAAGAATTTGAATAGACCAATCAGACTCCACCAGTAACATTAACCAGTAAATGAGAAGGCTCCCATAAACTCAACCAATAATCTACTTTTCAACCTGATTTTACAAATTGTTTGGGGGGGGGGCTTGAAAACGCTTTTGGCACAAAATGGGCAATCAAGAAGTGGAAGGGCGACGACTGTATTACTAGTAACAATACTATTTGATCTAAAACTGTTATTTTTCTAAGAAAAATTTTGAAAATCCAAAAATATATAGTTTTAAAAAGTACAATAATTATTATAGTTATTGTCGATTAGGACAATATTGTCGATTTGAGAGCGTTAATATGGTAACATCAGCTGATGAACCGGGTCCACTTTGATTCGGTCTCCTGTAAACAAAAACAGTCCCAGTTATACCAACTAGAACCACATGATAATCAAGTTGGCATTGCTACCAGTTACCGGCTTTCATAATCAGCTGACTGCCTCCATTTTCTTCAACGTCATCCTCAAACCTCAAACCTTCATCAGTTGATGTCTAGCACTGATAGAGAGAAGAGCTGTTTTGTGCTCCAGTAGATTTTTTAACACACATCACTGGAATGTTACCTTAAATTTGATATTTAAACAGTGCCTACTGATTAAATACTGAAGTGCTCAAATGATTTAGTGATGAATAAATGGAAAATCAATTCTGGATATCTTTCACAAGGTAAGCAGTTTCATATCAATTTTTGCAATTTAGTCTATTTTAAGACACCCTTAAATACCATAGTTTCTTAATTGCATAGCTTTGCTCCATTATTTTGAAGTGAGAAATAACTAAAATGAAATGGCTAAAATTTAACCTAAAAAGTTCATCATCACTAACTCTTTGAAATCTGTCTAGTCATTTTCAGTTACCAACTCTAATTCAATAACTATGTTTCAATAATCGGGTAGGGTAAACTCTACTAGTTTTCCCCTTTATTAACTTATTTCAAAGCCAAGCTAAGAAACTATTTAATAACTACAGTTTTTAATATAAAAACCAAGAAAGAATTGTTATTCATTTTTAGGTAGACTTCTCGCTATTCATTATTATACATTGACCTTGACTTCGGTACCAATTTATTTTATAGATCATTAGAATTCATAAATTTTATTGGGACATTCTCAGTGAACATGCATTTTCTCATTTTGTTAGTTTTAATCTACCAATGCTGCTTGATTTCAAATTTCTCATAAATTTATTTTTATTATTGCTTCTATTTTCCCTTGGACATTATTTTCCAGACAGTGTGCTTCAAAAGTCAATCTTAAGACTATCCATCAATTGAAACGTCCTTGAAAAATCAAAAGCAGAGAATTTAAATTGTTTTTGACTGAAAAAAAAATAATTCATTGTTTGAAAAATAAGTTCAGAACTGGTCGTCGCCTACATTATAATTATTATAAATTGATAGTGATATTATATAATCAAATTAAAATTAGTTATCACACTAGTAGCCTCTTAGTGGAATTTTAATGAGCTTTTATATCATGATGATCATCCAAGTAACTAGTTACTATATTGATAAACCTCTTATTAGAACTTGTATGCATACTGGGCTAATTTAATTTTATGATTTCAAGAAATGTTTCTTACAAGCCAGCAGCTACTGTACTGATTTGAACCATGATCTACCAATAATTGATTCAAACTATTCCAATCCTTATAGATAATTAATCCATATTCTTTTCAATGAGAAAATGTTTTTCAGTCTCATTTAATTATTATCTTTAATCTCTGTCCTTTTGCTCAAACTCCACTTACTCACTACTCAAATATATACACATCCCACTTGCAATTTGACATGTTCAGTGACTATAGATAGGCCTACTGTACTAATCCAACATTTTCTCAAAATTATGTTGCTGCAACCCAAATTGACCAATTTCTTTGATTATTTCACAATTATTTTTAGGATATTATAAAATTGGGTTCCACTATTTGACGTCGTTTCAGGCATTGCAGAATATAGTTAGCAAGATTATTAACTTGAAGCTAGTTTGTAAAATATTTTTTCAAGTTTGGTTTCTCAGTCGTTTAGTAAATTATTCAGTAGCTATTGATTCATTAGCGGCCCTAAGGCTTGTTTCACACACACCCGGCAGTCGGGTAACTGGTGTTGTTTGCCCAGCTGTACGAACATTGCATTATATAATGCAATGTTCGTGTTGGGGATTGAACAATGAGGTGTAGAATATAGAATTTTCAAATGAGGCTGTAAAACATAGGATATAAATGGAGGACCTGCGGTAAGAGGGGTAGGAAATGAGGTTGTAATAAAATAAAAAGGAATAGTTGAGTAATACCTTGTTAATGTTCCTATCACCATATGAGAAGTCGTTTCTGTAGACGCCGATGCGTGTGCACACGTTGATGAGATGAGTCACTGATGATAAAGCGTAGCACTCGAGGTATTGTTATGCACTGAGGAGTGAGGTCGGTGAGGATGAATGAAGAATTATTTTAGAATAAATAGGATGGAACTAATTTCACGGCCGATATAAAATACTGGAGGTTTTGAATTAAAGAACAAGAAAAATAAAGTGCTAGTTGCGGTTATAAGCAAATGAGGCTTCAATAAACCGAATATTGAGGTTTTACAAAATAATAAATTAATAAGTAATTATTGCGGTTGTAACGAATTCTATTACTTGAGGTTAGAACGACGATTTGTTCATAGCGATGCGGTTTCAACAAGAATGCAATTGGGAATTACCATTCAAGCTGCCATTACAACTTTAGCATGCGCAGTGTCATAAAAGGCACCATACTTTGTTGCACTTTGAAAATAACCACTCAACTGCCAATATGACACCTCTCCAACCCAGCAGCCGTGCAGTTTCTGTGGGTCAACCTCAAGTCAACATGACACCTCCTTCAGTAGTACTGACCACTACTGAGAATAATCAACCCTCTCATCGTTCATCAATGTCTACAGTGCTATTGGGAACGCTACTCGTTAAAATTACCTCTCCTCATGGAAAAAGTTATGTTTTCCGCGCCCTCGCAGATTCTGGTAGTCAGTCATGTTTCATCAATGAACATGCTGCACAAGTATTAAGTGCATCTCGCACTAAGAGCAACCACAGTGTTGTTGGATTTTCTCAAGCCCCCATACGTTCTAAGGGCCTCACCTCTCTTTCTATTGAGACTCTGAGTGGAAAAGTGATTTCACTTAATCAAGAGTTCTTGATTATTGATAAAATTTGTGTTGATATACCTCGCATGGAAATTGATCCAGAGGTATTGGAAAAGGTTCGACCATATATTCTGGCTGACCCTACATTTCATCTAGCTGGAGGCATCGACATTCTTCTTGGTGGCTCTGTTTTTCCTCTTCTGCTCAACCAGATTGTTCATCATCTTGGTCCTGGCCTGCCGAGTTTAATTGGGACTCATCTTGGTTTTATGGTCATGGGTGAGACTCCATGCAAGCCTAAAGCTGATTCTTCCATCACTCTGCAAGCATCAGCCACCCTCTTGGCTATCAACAATTTGGATTTGCATAACTCTCTCCAACGCTTTTGGGAACAAGAAGAGCCTCCAATGGCATCTGAAAAATCTGAAGAAGAAAAATTGTGTGATGAACATTTCCTCTCAACCTATTCACGTGATGAATCTGGACGATTTTGTGTCAGACTGCCATTCAAGGCTAACCACCCCACTTTGGGTCAGTCTAAAGCCAATGCTGAACAAAGATTAAATTCTATAGAAAGGAAATTCAAGGCGCAACCTCATTTTCAGTCTTTGTATACTGATTTCATGTCAGAATATTTGACATTAGGTCATATGGAACTGAATAGCACCACTGATCTATCTACTCCTCATTATTTTCTACCACATCATGGTGTCCTCAAAGAAGCTAGCAGCACTACTCGTCTACGCACTGTATTCGATGCTAGTGCAAAAACCTCAACTGGTATTTCCTTGAACCAGATTCTCCTCACTGGAAGGAAAATGCAGAACAATATTTGTGATTTGTTGCTGGTATTCCGCTTGCACAAGATTGTCTTTTCTTGTGATATACGTCAAATGTATAGGCAAATCAAGGTTCACCCTGATGACCAGTGCTATCAATTGATTTTATGGCGTACTGATGCTACTCAGCCTGCATCTGTCTTCAAATTGACCACAGTAACATATGGCATGAGCTGTTCTCCATATCTTGCTATAAGAACTCTTCATCAACTTGCCACTGAAGAAGGCAATTCCTACCCAGAAGCAGCTGAACTTCTGCGTTCTCAAACCTTTGTTGATGATGTCATTGCTGGTGCCAACTCCGAAGAAGAGGCTTTAAGACTGCAACAACAACTTATCTCTCTACTCAAATGTGGTGAATTTGAATTACGTAAATGGACTTCAAATTCTAATGCACTTCTTTCCAGCTTTCCTGATGGTCACCTTGAGAAACCGGTATTTCTTCAGGATGATCAACAACCTCATTTCAAAATCCTTGGTATCCAATGGTCAGCAGCAAATGATTGTTTTGCCTACAACTTCAATCTACCTCATGATGCTACCACTAAGCGTAAAGTACTAAGTGTGATAGCCAAGATCTATGACCCTTGTGGATTCCTCTCACCAGTGGTTCTGTGGGCTAAATGCTTCATGCAACTTCTTTGGACAAAGGGCCTAAATTGGGACCAACCTCTACCTCCTGAACTGCTTGCAATGTGGCAAAGCTTTGTTGACACATCAGCCACACTTCAAGATATCTCCATACCACGAGCTCTACAGTTCTTGCACTCAAGCCTCATTGAACTTCATGGTTTTGCAGATGCTTCTGAACGTGGATTTGCCGCAGTGATATATCTCAGGACATCACAAACTGATACTTCCCCCACTGTCCAGTTACTCATCTCCAAAACCAGAGTGGCCCCTTTGAAAAAACTCACTCTACCACGTCTAGAACTGTGTGCTGCTCACTTGCTTGCTCAACTGACCTCATATGTGATCTCAACCTTTCACAAAAAACTGGAGTTTTCTTCTATCACATTATGGTGTGACTCTACTGTGGCCTTGACTTGGTTACAGACTCCTCCGCATCGTCTTAAAACTTTTATAGTAAACCGGGTTGCTCAAACCCAAGAATTGGTACCAACTGATAGCTGGAGACACATTTCTGGTGAACAAAACCCTGCAGACTGTGCTTCACGTGGTATACTTCCAGCTGAACTACCCGCTCACAACTTGTGGTGGACAGGTCCATCCTGGCTACAGAAGCCTTCCAACCTCTGGCCTACATCTGCATTCACTCCAGTGGAACTTGCTGATACTGATGAGAGCAAACCTCTGTCACCCATCACTCTCGTTGCTACTGCACCTCTTGAATGGGATCTCCTACAAAAATTTTCTCACTTCAGTAAACTTCAGCGTGTTATGGCCTACATCCTCCGCTTTGTCTTCAATACTCGACACCCACCAAAGAAAATTGGCCCTCTCTCCACCCAAGAATTGGCTACTGCCAAATGTATAATCTTCAGACAAGTTCAAGACTCAGCCTTTCGAGAAGACATTGCCAAGCTGAAAATTGACAAAACCTCCACTGTATCAAACTCACTTTGCCGCCTCTCTCCGTATCTTGATGATGACGGTCTCCTGCGAGTTGGAGGACGTCTCAAGCATTGTCATATACCTCAAGATGTTCAACATCCTATCATCCTTCCAAAGCAACATCATGTGGTCAACCTCATGATTGACTCCTACCACCGACAATATTTGCATTCTGGAGCTCAACTAACACAATCTCTTCTTTCACAACATGTTTGGATACTCTCTGCACGTAGTATCATCCGCTCTCGAATTTTTAAGTGCAATGTTTGCTTTCGACACAAACCTCGCCACAACATTCCACCCATGGGGCATCTACCTCAGGCTCGTGTGACACCTTCTCGCCCTTTCCTCAATACTGGGATTGATTATGCTGGCCCATTCAATATCAAGGTGCACAACCTCAGATCCACATCACACACAAAGGCCTACATATGTGCTTTCGTATGCATGGTCACCAAAGCAATCCACATTGAAGTGGTAACAGACTTGTCTTCTGAGGCCTTCATTGCTGCCTTGAAAAGATTTGTTTCTCGCCGTGGTCTCTGCAAAAACCTCTACTCTGACTGTGGGACTAATTTTGTTGGTGCTAACAATACCTTCCAAGCACTTTCCAAGTCAAAGCAACTCCTACTCTCTGAATTTGCTGCTACACAAGGCATTACTTTCCACTTCAACCCACCTGCAGCTCCACATCAGGGTGGCCTTTGGGAAGCAGCAATCAAGAGCATCAAGCACCATCTCCGACGTGTCATTGGAGAACACACATTAACACTTGTTGAATTCACGACACTGGTCACTCAAATAGAGGCAATATTGAATTCAAGACCTCTCACACCTCTATCAAACGATCCTAATGATGTCTCAGCACTTACACCAGGTCACTTCTTGATTGGATCTCCTTTGGTGGCAGTTCCTGAAGAAGACATACAAAATGTCAACCTCAATCGCCTCAAACATTGGAAATTGATTGAAGCATTCCACCAGCACATTTGGAAGAGATGGCATTTGGAATATATCCATACCCTTCAACAGAAAGCCAAATGGAATAAGGCTGTTGATAATCTCCACATTGGTGACCTTGTCTTGGTCCATCAACCAACTCCACCACTTACCTGGCCATTAGCACGCATTACTGGTGTCTCTCCAGGACAAGATGGAATTGTTCGTGTGGTGCATTTGAAGACTCGCCAAGGAACCTTGACACGTCCATCCCACAAGGTGTTTCCGCTACCCGCAAACTCCAAATAATTTATAGCCCAGCTTGGCACCCTTGTAATTAGTGTTATGAACTTTATTCACTAGTTGTGAACTTTATTATTTTTTTTTATCATTCTTGTTGAATCCAGGTGGATTCAAGGCCCCCGCTATGTTTCGTATTTAGTGTAGTTAGTTTATGTTTTATCTCTGCTCAACATGTGTAGCTGTTACTTGACTTTCTATAGTGTTGCCATGGCAACCAGTTTTATTGGCCACTGCGCATGCTAGAGTTGTAATGGCAGTTTGAATGGTAACTCACAATGGCATTCTTGTTGAAACCGCATCGCTATGAACAAATCGTCGTTCTAACCTCAAGTAATAGAATTCGTTACAACCGCAATAATTACTTATTAATTTATTATTTTGTAAAACCTCAATATTCGGTTTATTGAAGCCTCATTTGCTTATAACCGCAACTAGCACTTTATTTTTCTTGTTCTTTAATTCAAAACCTCCAGTATTTTATATCGGCCGTGAAATTAGTTCCATCCTATTTATTCTAAAATAATTCTTCACTCATCCTCACCGACCTCACTCCTCAGTGCACAAAAATACCTCGAGTGCTACGCATTATCATCAGTGACTCATCTCATCAACGTGTGCACACGCATCGGCGTCTACAGAAACGACTTCTCATATGGTGATAGGAACATTAATAAGGTATTACTCAACTATTCCTTTTTATTTTATTACAACCTCATTTCCTACCCCTCTTACCGCAGGTCCTCCATTTATATCCTATGTTTTACAGCCTCATTTGAAAATTCTATATTCTACACCTCATTGCTCAATCCCCAACATTTTGGTCCTCCGGCCCGGAGGACCAAAATGTTGGGGATTGAGCAATGAGGTGTAGAATATAGAATTTTCAAATGAGGCTGTAAAACATAGGATATAAATGGAGGACCTGCGGTAAGAGGGGTAGGAAATGAGGTTGTAATAAAATAAAAAGGAATAGTTGAGTAATACCTTGTTAATGTTCCTATCACCATATGAGAAGTCGTTTCTGTAGACGCCGATGCGTGTGCACACGTTGATGAGATGAGTCACTGATGATAAAGCGTAGCACTCGAGGTATTGTTATGCACTGAGGAGTGAGGTCGGTGAGGATGAATGAAGAATTATTTTAGAATAAATAGGATGGAACTAATTTCACGGCCGATATAAAATACTGGAGGTTTTGAATTAAAGAACAAGAAAAATAAAGTGCTAGTTGCGGTTATAAGCAAATGAGGCTTCAATAAACCGAATATTGAGGTTTTACAAAATAATAAATTAATAAGTAATTATTGCGGTTGTAACGAATTCTATTACTTGAGGTTAGAACGACGATTTGTTCATAGCGATGCGGTTTCAACAAGAATGCAATTGGGAATTACCATTCAAGCTGCCATTACAACTTTAGCATGCGCAGTGGCCAATAAAACTGGTTGCCATGGCAACACTATAGAAAGTCAAGTAACAGCTACACATGTTGAGCAGAGATAAAACATAAACTAACTTAAACTACATTAAATACGAAACAGTTCGTACAGCTGGGCAAACAACACCAGTTACCCGACTGCCGTGTGTGTGTGAAACAAGCCTTAGGGTCGCTAATGAATCAATAGCTACTGAATAATTTAGTCCCATATGGGACTATGTAATCATACCGGATAAACAATAATGGTTACCTAACTGCTGGGTATGTGTGAAACAAGCCTTAGGGCCTCTAATGAATCAATAGCTTTTGAATGATTTTCTAAACGACTAAGAAACCAGGCATGAACCATATATTAAATTGATCATGATGTTATTTCCATGCCAGTGAATCGAAATGACTCATTCCAAATTCAATTCCATTGGATCACCAATTAATTCTAATATATACTAATGATAGTCTTATTGGGATTGAATAGGAAATTTTAATTCATTCCAAGTATCCTCCAACATTATTCTCAAGGGCAGAGATTGTTCATTGATATACTTGATGAATGAAGTGGCTGTTTTACCCTATCAAAATTTCAATATAATTATTGTTGGAGCCGTATTGATACTGGTTTATTTTGTATGGCTTTCCATTTTTAAGAACAAGCATTTCTGAGTTTTCAACTATATCCAGCAAAACATATGATGCAGTATCAGTATATTAGAACACATTGTTTAATGCTCAAGATACTTGATCTTAATCAACATCATCACTTCAAACACATTCTATAGTCAATTGAATATTGCCAGCACATATCAATTTCCAATCAACTTTACAAACTTTTATCAATGTAACACCACCACATATTTTGATATAATTGAAGCAATCAACACACCTCCAAATTTGTAATAGCTTAACTGAACTATTTTTTTTTTCAACAGGATGACTGATCAGTTCAACCTACTTCAAGAAGGAGATATGAAAAGACTCAACTTCACGGTAACCTCTTCAGTAGGTCAAGATGGTGGAGTACAAACTGGCCAGGACGTGAAACTGGAGATTTGGTATTATGTATCTTGCTTTTATAGTCAGTTAGGTTAGAAGTTTCCCACCATTCTCCTGCATATGCTAGGAGGTTTACAGTTGTTAGTCAAGTACCACACTCTTCAACCATGCTCTTGGATTGTGCCACAAAGTCATATTTGTGGCTTCGATGGCAGGGTCTGCATCTGAGAGCCCATGTCTCTCTTGTAGAGTTCATGACCGCAGTTGTCAGATAACGCTGCTATACGTCCATCTTATGATGAAGTGGTACTGTTTATTGTAGCTGGTGGGATGTGTTATGAGGCTAACAATCGTGAATGGAGATTTGTTGGGTTGTAGGGCATTTGCAGTTGTTAATCATGTATCACACTTTCTATCCGGGCTCTTGATTTGTGCCATGACATAATCTTATTGCGCTTGATGGTTTTTTGGCTGGGTTCAGTGGCTCTCACGGATGCTTCGAGAGTCTCTCTCCTCGCTAAGGCCTTGTGACTACTTGTTAGTTCCACAAGGAGAACAGGGTGCACTGCTCAGTCGCCACAACCATTTTATTATGGTGTGGTACATTTCATTGCAGCTGGTGGGTTGATATAAGGCCAACAAATGTAAATAGGGATTTGCTGAGATGCCGGTTGCCAGGTGAAAACCCTGGAGTAATGATGTCTCCGACATATGTTGAGTGCAGGTGTTAGCACCTTTATGTTTGGTAATTGTGATAAGAGATTAGATTAGACATTGATTATGCAAAAATTGTGGGAGTGGCTCTCACTTTAGCTTCGGCTACTGGCTTTGTGCTTAGAGCTTATGCCGTATTTACTGTTGCCAGTGAAAATGCCATAAGCTCCAACACACTGAGAATAGAGTTCACTAAATCAAATCATTTATATATCCTCCTCAACAAAAATAGAAACATGAAAATATAAAAAATACATCTGAATAATATAAAATAAAATTGCACTAAATCAACAAATATATAACTAGTTTATATGGTGTTTATATACCAGTTTCAAAAGTACAAATCATGATTTGAAAGAATCAAAAAATTTTCTGGGGCTCTTATACACATGCTAGGAAGTGGAAATATGTGATACTATTTATCAATTGCTTAGAGGCGCTTGCCTACAGATGGTAGGAATGCAAATATTTGAAACTATTTATTGATAGATTATTGGTGCTTGCCTACAGATGTAGGAGTGCAAAAATATTTGATACTATTTATTGATAGATTATTGGCGCTTGCCTACAGATGTAGGAGTGCAAAAATATTTGATACTATTTTATTGATAGACTATTGGCGCTTGCCTACAGATGTAGGAGTGCAAAAATATTTGATACTATTTATTGATAGATTATTGGCGCTTGCCTACAGATGTAGGAGTGCAAAAATATTTGATACTATTTATTGAAATATTATTGGCGCTTGCCTACAGACGTAGGGGTGCAAAGATATTTGATACTATTTATTGATAGACTATTGGCACTTGCCTACAGATGTAGGAGTGCAAAATTATTTGATACTATTTATTGATAGATTATTGGCGCTTGCCTACAGATGTAGGAGTGCAAAAATATTTGATACTATTTATTGAAATATTATTGGCGCTTGCCTACAGACGTAGGGGTGCAAAGATATTTGATACTATTTATTGATAGACTATTGGCGCTTGCCTACAGATGTAGGAGTGCAAAAGTATTTGATACTATTTATTGATAGATTATTGGCGCTTGCCTACAGATGTAGGAGTGCAAATATATTATACTATTTATTGATAGATTATTGGCGCTTGCCTACAGATGTAGGAGTGCAAAAATATTTGATACTATTTATTGATAGATTATTGGCGCTTGCCTACAGACATAGGGGTGCAAAAATATTTGATACTATTTATTGATAGATTATTGGCGCTTGCCTATAGATGTAGGAGTGCAAAAATATTTGATACTATTTATTGATAGATTATTGGCGCTTGCCTATAGATGTAGGAGTGCAAAAATATTTGATACTTTTTATTGATAGATTATTGGCACTTGCCTACAGATGTAGGAGTGCAAAATAATATATTATACTGTTTATTTATAGATTATTAGCGCTTGCCTACAGATGGTAGGAGTGCAAAAATATGTGATACCATATTTATTGATAGATTATTGGCTCTTGCCTATTCATGTACGGTGAATGTGATAAGAAATTAGATTAGACATTGATTATTCAAAATTTGGGGAAGTGGCTCTCACTTTAGCTTCAGCTACTGGCTTTGTGCTTAGAGTTTATGCCATTCTCTCTGGCAATGCTTTGGCAGTGAAAATGTCATAAGCTCTACCACACTGAGAATAGAGTTCACTCGGGTACATTCAAGCATGGAAGCAATAATTCAAGGGTAGTTTAAGGGTGCTGTCCTATACTTGCTAGGAAATGAAAATATGTGATACTATTTATTGATAGATTACTGGCGCTTGCCTACAGATGTAGGGGTGCAAAAATATTTGAAATCATTCATTGATAGATTATTGGCGCTTGCCTACTGATGTAGGGGTGCAAAAAATTTGATACTATTTATTGATTGATTATTGGCGCTTGCCTGTAGATGGTAGGAGTGCAAATATGTGATACTATCTATTGTTAAATAAGGAATTTTCCCCATTTAATCACTCTTGCTCAAGTCTGTTTCAGCCACACTGTGTTGTTGTCATCACCACTTCTTCTCGGGTATTCTTCTCAAACAGATTCAACTCCATTCGTGCTACAGTCTTTTTTTAAGCTTCATCTACTAGGTAATTAACTGTTTTTCTTTTCTTGTAGAATCTATTCTAAATAACTGAAGAAATCACAATAGCCTTCATAGCTAAACAGATTCGGTTTCAGAGCAATTCAAATACCTAATCCAGTGCTGAGTTTCAAGCATTGCATTTTGAGATTTGTCCAGATATCTCAAAGCAGTAATAATTGAATGTTTCCATGAGTGATGATTCTGAATCTCCATCAATAAATCAGATAATAAATCCAGCCAATCCGACTTAGCTTTTTTAAATGCTATCCAATTCTAAACTATTCTTGATTATTTGAATTAAAAATTAAATTATGTTGTTTTAAAACTATTTAGTGGACTTTATGCTTTGAAAATTTCTTTTATCTCTGATTGTTTTCTAGGCTAGTTTGCCAGCAGAAGTGTTCATCTAATTGCTATCAAAGAGGATGGAAACTCCAAAACTAAAACTGATAAGATATATAGTAGTACCGGTAGCTTACCTGAACAGAATTTTTGTTTGAAGCTTGGTATTTGATGATCCAGACAAACTGCTAGCTGGACAGTTACTTGAAAAAATATTATTGTTGAAAATGATAGAATAATATTCTTCAAAAGATTATATTGTTTTCATATTGATGCAGGAAATTTGATGAAAATTTCTGTAAACATGATTAGGCTACCAATACACAGTTTCAGTAGTTCGTTGGTATTATAGACCTTTTAATCAGAATTGAAATGCAATAATTTTTGTTTAATGTTGAAATAATAATTGTTTTTTGCTTTTCTACTGGTGGGGAAGGAATTATGCACAAATTCTGGAACGCAGATTTCAGGGTTATACCGGAACGTTTTTCTAAGTATGTCGGGAATTAAAAAAATATTTTTTAGCAACTTTTTATATTGTACTTGTAATTGGGCATGCATTTATGTTGTTACAATTCTTTGTTATATTGTGTTTTTCATGGCATTGATTTAAAAAACGTTATGTATTAATAATAGCAAAAAAATCATTTTCTATTTAAATTCAAACAATGAAAATATATATAGTTGATAAAGTTTCTATAGAGTACAAGTGAACTTTTCAGATTATTTCAAGTCTCAACTTTTGTAATTTTATCGATTGTGGCTATTGTAATTTGTGAATACTGTTTGTATTGACTAGTCTTAATACTTCAAGGCATGATTTTGAAACACAGTTTGTACAATCCACTACCTACTAGGTAGGGCATGCAGTTCTCTGTTACTTCGTTTATTTGTTTTATTGTGTATTTCCTGTCATTGATTTTACCAGACACTTTGTATCAATCATTGTTAAAAAATGTCAGCTCCCACTTCAAACAATTGAAGATATATCTAGTTGATAATGATTTATAATTTAAGTATAATTTCAAGTTTCAACTGCTGTAATTTTATCGATGGTGACTAATGTAATGTGAGAATACTGTTGGTATTGACTTGTCTTGTACTCCATGTGTGGAGTTTTCAAGGCTTAATCTTTAAAAAATTCAAATAATAATAAATAAAAATACAGGATGAAAAGGGCAGAAGAAGGAAGAAGCGAGAAAGGTGGGAGGTCTAGGCCACGGGCTTCTCCATCTTTCTTAGTATATTATATTGAATGATCAACATTTAATTTAATTTCCACTTTTAATAATATTTTATTGTTATATAGATAGGAAACATTGTTTTTTAAATGTTATGATTTATTCAAAATTATTTTCTCTTTTGTATGAATTTCATTTATAAAATCTTATACTGGGTTCTCTGCTGTACAAACCGATGGAGAATTTTGAGAGGCTCTTTTTGTCCATCTTGAATTACATCTGAAGTTCTGCTCTTCTGGTGTATTTTGATGATGTTCTCTTATTGGTGTTTAGGGAGGGGGGTATTGTTTGCTGGAGGGGGGTATTGTTTGCGGTACTGGTTCTATTGTGTTGCTACGGTGTCAGTTTGTAGAATAGCTTTTGATGTCTATTTGTTGTATCAGAGGAGTACTGCAGAAAACCCAGCAAATGAGATTTATATTAAAATATATTCTTTTTAAAACAATTATTATTTATTAATAGAAAATGTGGTCAGGGGATTCTGTTTGGTTGGCAGGACAGAGGTGAACTCTGGAGGTACCCCAGGGATTGCCTCTCAACTCCAACACTACTTCCCTCCGTTAATGGGTTGTAGTTAGGAGCAGTATCCACCTCGCGTGGCCCACAAGGCCCCTCCCGGAAGAGGGGCAAGTTAACCTTACGTCCTCGAATGGTGTTGATGCCACACCTCGTGTGGGCTGGGAAACGTACGTCCTGGGTGCCCTCGGTTTGGTTCATCTCTTGACTGGAGGCAGTGTTGAGATGTCCCCTGACGGTGGGATACCACAGTGACTGCGGCCGACAAGGCTCTGGCGATTGGCGAAGTTAGGGACACCGAAAGTTAGTAGACAGATCTATCTGCTACTAATCTTGGTGGTCTCTCACTACCGCTTTTCATGAATTTTTACTATTCTTCCTTTCTGTTCTCAATTCCCTTTTGGGGCCAAGTAATAGGTGTTGTTAATTTTAATTTTTTTATTTTCTCATGTAGGCATCTATTATTTTATCATCCTATCATTCGCAGTTCTTATTTAGATTGTTGTGTAATTTAATTTATTTTAAATTATGTGAAAAAATTGAATTAAACTTAATATTTTGAGCTAGTATTCATGCGAGCAGCAGAACATATAGGACGTCTAAAGAATAGTAACTTTAAATTCTTGTAATGATGTGAAAATTCTTTAGAGTAGAATTTGATGTGGAAATAGTGCGTGATTTGGATTTCTGCTTTCCATTTTCAGGTATCTGTTCAATCAGAGATAAGCTACGAAACTCCTGGGCACTCTTTGTAAGGGTGACCGATTGGCCAGCAAAAGAGACTCTGTTCTCTGCTGTATAATCACTTCCCGGTGGTTCGGAAACCACCTAAAACTGTAAGTCCAACTCAGCAATCACCATCATCCAATTCACTACCCACGCACAGGTCTCAGTCCTATGTGGGCTTCATCCTCCAAAAAAAATCATGGGAATAAAACGCAAAAACCTTCATATCAAAAAACTAGGTCTAAGCAAAGGCGTCATTTTAGTCCAGCTTATGAGGGGGAAGGGGCATTTATTAAAAAATCTATCTGAAGAGTTTGAATTTTGTCACAATTTTGTTTCTTATTACTATTTTTTCAAGTTAATATCTTATTCCAATAAAGTAATTTTGTTGTTTGGTATAATAATATAATAATTATCTATACCGCTTTTTTCACTTTTGGCTTACCGTATATTAATATAATATCGAATGACAAAACTGGAAATGGAAAAATTGACGTGAACTGAAAGAAAACCCACGGAAAACTGCTGATATTTGCATAATTGCAGCAGTAACCAAACATTTTGAATCAATCATTTTTTCATTGTTGTGAAGACCTTTGAGGTGTTTGCACAGTGGAGCATCAATACTCGATGATAATCATAGATGCAAAAACAAACTCAAGGTATTAAATGATGGTATTCAGGCTGTCAACCAACCACCATTTCACAGCATGTGCTTGATTCTGTGATGGTGATTATCATTGTGTATTGATAATGATTCACTTCGCCATCGAACCATATTAGTGAGAAACATCGTGTTTTATTATAAACTTAAAAAACACTTTTAAATGGAAATTGACTCACGTTATGGCGTGACGGCCGTTTCGCTCTATTGTCTAGAGCATCATCAGACGACCCACAGTACACTGTGGGTCGTCTGAGTGTACTGTGGGTCGTCTGATGATGCTCTAGACAACAGAGCGAAACGGCCGTCACGCCATAACGTGAGTCAATTTCCATTCAAAAGTGTTTTTTAAGTTTATAATACATATTAGTGGAAACAAGATGGATCTTCAACATCATAATTTCGTGTTTTATAGTTTCAGATGGATTCCGAACCACCGGGTAGGTGATAGTAAAGCTTATCACAGAATGTTCAAGAATTGAATATGACTTAGTTTTGTTTGTAGTCACCTGAAAAATTAAACTTATTAGTTAGCTTGAAGTAACTGACAATTTAACAAACTGATAAATATGCAGAAACAGAATGTATTAATTTCGAATTCCTCAATTATTATTAATAGCACTTTGAGGAAATTCGAAATTAATAAATTCTGTTTTAACTTATTGATAATACTGCAACATATTAATTAAGCATAAAAATATTGATACAAAAGACACACAACAAAAAAATTCACTGATAAAAAATTATAAAATAATAATATCGTATGACCTGGCTGGTTCAGGTCTGATGAGTTTTCAGGTCGCATCTGAATAAATTCAGGCCCTCTGACGTGTTTTGACGATTTTTTGTAGGTATTTTTATAGGCCGGGACCGTCAGGCTCAGTGTGCCCTCCGAAACACAGAAGTGACTTGAAAAAATTCTTTACTTATGTAATAAAAACTTAAAAACTCTTTTAAATGGAAATTGTGGCTCACGTTATGGCGTGACGGCCGTTTAACTCTGGTGTAAAGAGCATCGTCAGACGACCCACAGTACACTCTGAGTGTATTGTATGTTAACATCAGAGTGACACGTCATTGGGTCACAATTTCCACTCAAAATAAGTGGAAAGGTATTATATAATAAAAACTTAAAAACACTTTTAAGTGGAAATTATAACTCACGGTATGGTGTGACGGCCGTTTCACTCTGTTGTCAACAGCATCATCAGACGACCCACAGTACACTGATTTAAGGCATGAATTTGAGGATTATGGATGTTGGAAGGGTTTTATTATAGTGGAAACAAGATGGATCTTCAACATCATCTTTACAAATGATTTGAACGAATATGAAAGTGATTCCAATATTTCAAAGGAGGTAAAGACACCCATATCGGAAACCTAGACTTTTTTAAATGCTATTTATTCACAATGCGATAAGATTGCAGGAGATGGAGACATGTTGGGTTAGGTTAGGTTATGCTATAATAGAATATAGTACTGCTGACTGCAGTTTGACCCGCAAAATCAAATCAGCAATCTAACCACACAGTGTTGTGTCAGTCAGACTTTGTAATAGTCTCGTTATCAAGGGCATTCTGCTATTCTGTGTGTGCGCCAGGCTATTGTGCGCATAGCTTGAAAGTTTCAGTAGCCTCTGAACTTATTACGGTGCTTGCAAACAGCATCCCAGTTCTGGCCTACAATTTCCCAAACAGGACTGACTTTCCAACTCCCAGGCGCTTCATTTTCCGCCCGACCCTTTCAATATTCTCGGCTTTTCTCAACGATATTGGAGTGATATCGCTTGCCACTCATACATATTACACGTTTTCAAATTCCTTTGGAGAGCTGCATAGCTTATTTGCTCTAGAAATATGATGTTCTTCCGAGAAGAAGGAAAAAATTCTAGAGAAAATGTTAGTAAAACGTTTAGTTTAGTAGACTCAATCACAATTTATTATTATTATTATATTGTTGAAGATTCATCTTGTTTCCACTAATATATAATAACTTAAAAAACACTTTTAAGTGGAAATTATGACTCACGTTATGGCGTCAAGAGCATCGTCAGACGACCCACAGTACACTCCCACAATACTGTGGGTCGTCTGACGATGCTCTTGACAACAGAGTGAAACGGCCGTCACGCCATAATTTCCACTTAAAAGTATTTTTCAAGGTTCTATTATTATTATTACTTTTTATAATGATTAATATAGAGGCAGAAATTTTTTTTTTGTAGATTAACATTTTTTTGTTTTAATTGCAATCGATTTCAAATAAACACCATTTTCCCCATACAATATCACTCCAAAAACGTTTTCAAATTTAGATATTTCAATTAAAGTAAGGCTGTAAGAATACTACATTCACAAAATTTCCTTTTTACAAATTAATATAACTATAACATATTATTTTTTATTACTATTACAAGTGAATTCTCCTAGTCAACCTAATCCCTGCTCAATCTACATAGTTTCTAAAACGAATTCAATTTTAAATTTTCCATTCAAGCCAGTGAAGGAAAGAGAAATGTTTATCTATTACTAGATAACTCTTGAAATTGCTTGCAAGGTTAGTTAATAAATTTGTCTACCAACTGTATTCGTAATACCTACTTTTTCTTTTTGAAAATATATAATAGAGGTACTTGAATTACAATGATGGAAATATGAAGAATGAGTTGGATGATGGTGATTGATGAGTTGGACCTACAGTTTTAGGTGGGTTCCAGACCACCTGGAAGTGATTTTACAGCAGAGAACTGTCTTTTTTGCTGGCCAATCTAATCGGTCACCGTTACAAACAGGTCCTACGAGAACGCAGCTTATCTCTATCTGATTGAACAGATACCTGCTACGGCGCACGGCTATCACTTCCCTATTAACAAACGAATTTAAAAAGAAGTGTCACCAGGCTGCTTGTAGATGTACATTATTGATCCTTAGTGTTCTAGTGATTCATTATCAGTTAGCTTCATGATCGTTTTGAAGAGTGCTTTCCATAACAAAGGGAAAAGAGATCTATCGTTTGAAAAAAGTGTATCAGGGGCCATCCAGCCCTGACTGTTACCCGGCTCATGAATAAAATATCCATTTGTAATAAGCAACGTCATCACTCTATTCCGTGCAGAAAGCCCCTAATGGGGTGGCCGGGTACTCCATAAATCTTTTCTGATAATTGAAAGGCCGTCTACCCGTGGTGATAATCTTGGTATAACCAAACAAAGATCTGCAAGTCAATTCTTCCACTCGTTCAGAAGCGACAGGACAGGCCATTATGCAGACCTTTCGCTTTCGGTGGCGAGGAAGAGTTCAAGTGCCGCGAAATATTTACTATTCAACCGGTACGGACTGCTCAATGGAAATGGCAACAGTTTTCTTATATCCCGAATCTAGGGGAAACTGACCTGGCGGATCGATCAGTGATATATGAACTTACCATTCATCATTGAACTTACCATTCATCATTGAACTTATCATTCATATAAGAATGTATAATACATCATTACGGAGTGTTCAATTCTTATGACGGAAAATTCTGAGTTCAATTGATATTTGAATGCATTCATCGAAATTAATGAGAGTTTTCTAATAAATTAAATTTTTCTATGAGAAAATTCTCAGACAAGTATATTGATAGAATTAATTGCAACTCAAAAGAACAAGAACAAAGTGTGTATTATTAGGGAAGTGATAGCCGTGAGCCGTAGCAGCTATCTGTTCAATCAGATAGAGATAAGCTGCGTTCTCCTGGGAACTCGTTGACCGATTAGATTGGCCAGCAAAAAATACTGTTCTCTACTGTAAAATCTGAGAATTTGGGTTCGTTGATTAATGTATAATAATTATTACACGAGATCTTCTCAGACTGAATATATTTTTAAATTCAAGTGATGTCTACAATATAACATTTCGGGAAGTGATAGCCGTGAGCCATAGCAGGTAGCATTAAAAGCTGCGTTATCCAGGGCACTCGTTGTAAGGGTGACCGACTAGATTGGCCAGCAAAAAAGACTCTGTTCTCTGCTGTAAAATCACTTCCCGGTGGTTCGAAACCCACCTAAAAATGTAGTCCAGGTCATCAATCACCATCACCCAACTCATTACCCACGCACAGGTCTCAGATGGGCTCTATATCGGCTTCATCCTCCAAAAAGAAAAATGGTACCATTATGAACATATTTTAATAAAATTAATATAAAAAATCATCGAGATTTAATAAAAATCTTTCAAGTCGATAGAGTTTCATTTCTTCCATTTTTTATAGTGAAGATGGTATACGGTAGCCAATATATATTAGCTTTAAAGTTTTGCTGTTTGTTCTATATAAATAAATATTTAAAATTCAATATATATATAAAATAATATATAAAATCAATATTTTAAATTCAGGCTATATAATTCAGAATTATGATATGTAATTCAAAATTATTATGTATTTCTAACATTATAAGCGGCTAGGCTACAGTTATATATAGTAATAGACTAGATATAGTAATAGACTTAGATATAGTAATAGACTTTAAGAATCAGGTTTTTAGACTTTATAATTTGTTACATTTGTAATTACAAATACAAATCCTTGATGAGATATTATAATAAAAAAACAGAATTTATAAATTTCGAATTCCTCAAAGTGCTATTGACTTATACTGAAGAATCCGCAATGGCTTTGAGGATTCGAAATGTATGAATTCTGTTTCAATATATTTGTCAGTTGTTAGTCAGTTACTTACAAATAAATTATAATATTACAAATGATTCCTTCGTCATAGCAATTTCCAAATTAATATGAATAGTGAATTAGTAGAAAAAGTGAAATTTCGTTTTAGAATTAGTTCTTATCATGAAAATCAATTTTCAATTTTAGATGAAAATTTTAATAAGAAAGATATTAATAACTCTCATGATATAGGAATAGAAGGAAATCATCGTGTCATCCTTTAAAGAAAAGCAGGAAAATAAATAACACATAACAGGTATATAAACCGTGATCATCTCAAAAGTGTTATAAAGCTTAGGAGCTTAAAGCATAAACTTTAGTACTGTAGTATAGTTTTTCAGTATAAAGCTATTCAGAATTGACTCTAAACAATTTATTAACAAAACTGACACTGTATTTCACTTTTAAATAATGTTTTACTCACATATATTGGAAATGCTTGAGGAATGCATTTCACTTCTGAAAAGAAGCTTCGTCAGCCTTCTTTTCAGAAGTGAAATGCATTCCTCAAGCATCTCCAATATATGTGAGTAAAACATTATTTAAAAGTGAAATACAGTGTCAGTTTTGATAATAGATTGTTCATTAAGTATTTCGTCATGGAAAACATCACAGATGACTCTAAACTATGCAGATTAATAAAATTCAGAAAAAGTTATTTTCTGTACCGTATTAGAAATTGCAGGTATGCATTATAATTTGCCAAAGAACACCCAAACAATACCACTAAAATAGTTGACTGACGGACAAATTAAAGCTCTATTTAAGCACAATGCAGACAATAAGTGTCAGATGCCGAGACGATTTTGACAGCAGGCACAGATGGCTTTCTTGCATACAATCGTTATCACTTTAGTCGCGAATCAATACTCCATGAACCATGATCGCTTATCTTTTCTCCTTCTTTGTGCTGTCAGTTGCGGTGAGTTCTTTCTCAACTTATATATAGGAGGTATTCATTGAACATTATTTCCAAATTCTCAATACTTTTTCAGTGATTGGCGATTGATTAACCCAGTACATTCATTCACATATCTTGCTATGGTGGAGTAATTTTAAAAAACGGACTCCAAGAAATTAAAAAATTATTTATTTAAATCAAAAATTGATCAACCCAGTAAATTTATTCACATATCTTGCTATTGTAGAATAATTTTAAAAACGAATTCCAGAGGTCTGTTGCACATAAACATTTTAAAATTATTATTTAAATTCTATTTTCAATCTATAACATTACAAAGATACAAATACAAATACATTGAATAAATATATAATTATATTACTTTATAATAAGGCTTTGCCATTAACTAAAAATGATTAATTTCATCTAAAAATTGATCAACCCAGTAAATTCATTCACATATCTTGCTATTGTAGAATATTTTATAAACGAATTCCAGAGGTCAATTTATTGCACATAAACATTTTAAAATTATTATTCAAATTCTATTTTTAATCTATAACATTACAAAGATACAAATAGAAATACATTATCACAAATATTGTATATTACTCCATAATAACACTTTGCATTAACTAAAAATCTAAGTTTTGTGAACAAAACTAGTTTAAAAACAGACCTCAGATCTCTTTTTCAATATTGATGGTACTTGTTTGTTTGAAAGAAGCTAATATTACACCATGTTCTCACTTCATTTATTCAAATTTCACTTAGAACAAACCAGTATTTCACTTGTGAATATGAAATTATAATGATCAAGAATCAATTAACTGTAACTATTCTATTTCTGATGTTGAAGATCCATCTTGTTTACACTAATATAATAAAAACTTAAAATAACACTTCTAAGTGGAAATTATGACTAACGTTAACTGAGCAGTCTGTGCGTCGTCTGCAGCAGTGTCAGTCGTCTGACGATGCTCTTGACAACAGAGTGAAACGGCAGTCACGCCATAACGTGAGTCATAATTTCTTCTTAAAAGTGTTTTTTAAGTTTTTATTCTATTTCAATTAGAAAGGTTAACTCTCAACTCACCCACACACCCTTTGTTCTGTTACACAGATTAGTTAAATGTTGAAGGAAAATGTCCAGTACT
Source organism: Conomelus anceps (assembly GCA_948455865.1). NCBI lineage: Eukaryota > Metazoa > Arthropoda > Insecta > Hemiptera > Delphacidae > Conomelus > Conomelus anceps. Next base: position 4,216,153 of record OX418224.1, read on the forward strand.
CAATATATCAAGCTTGCATTTACTAATAAAAAAATTAAGCATCGCAGATTAATTCATAAATGGTGATCAAATAATACAAATAAAAACTAATTGAGTGTGAACAATTTATAAGGAATATTAATAAGGCCTTTGCCAATAAGAGGAACTTTTTCTTTATATTTATGATGTGTTTTGTTATTGTAATGGCTTTATGAAGAAAATAAATAATTTTAATTTCAAAAAAAGATAATAGACAAATTAAAGATTCTTATAACAGAGCTGCAAAAATTCTTTCATTTGCACACAAACTCGTTCTCCGCTAGACACTTTCTGTGATCCAACAGAAATGTTTACAATGATGATTCGTTATGAATATCTTCCACAATATCTCTTTCACCACTACAAAGAAAGTTTAAAATGTTTACAGTCAATAATAGGTCCCTTTTATATTGAATACATGCATTTTACATCATTTTTGAGCATCCTGATATGTACAGAAACTGATAGGAAAAATACATAAAATATTATTTATTTTGTTTGTTGATGATTCAGCTACAATCACTACTACACTCAATAGCATCATCTCTTGCTATAGCATCGTCAAACAACCAATTCATTTATCCGTGTAATCGAATTTTTGGAATTCAGTTTAAGCTCTTCAAATTCAAGCTCATTTTATTATGGAAAATCTGTTCAGGTATTAGCGACCGCAATATAACAATAGCATCACAAAGGAATTTTTCGTGTACGAGTCTGGTGAAATTTCCGATGAAATCAACCTAGTTTAATGAGATTCTTGCTGTTTGAACTTTATAAATATGTACAAAAACGTTCATGAAATATCTGCGGTACTTTAGTATGAATCCGGCCTTTGACATTTGGCTTATAGCGCGTCGATTTTCAAATGAAAATAGGTACATCATGTTAGATTAAGCGGTTATTTGTGTATTCCCTCTAGAAGAGGAGCAGAATTTCCCTGCGGTGATTATGGATAGAGGGGAAACTGTTTATGAAACAAAACCATCAACCACAACCAACTGGCTAGCTACTGCTCAACTACTCACCTAACAATGATGGACACATCACTCTAAAAGTCCTTGTTATTATTTGCTCATCTTTTGTTTAACGCAGTGTCAACTGTTATATGGAGATGTTTAACTTTAGGGACATGACAACTATAAATAAAGACATGTTCATCATGATAAAGCCTTTATTTGAAAATATCGATAGTAGACATAATCATACATCAAATAATAATATAGTAGGCATCGTGTTTACATTGTATTCACCCAAACGACTTTGCATAAATTTTTAGATAACACAAGGTAACGAACAACTTAATTTCTATACAATCAGAAGAATTGGTAATTTAATTTGAATTAACTTCCTGGATTTCTTGGAAATTAACTGTCAATTTAACATACTGACAAATTTACAGAAACAGAATTAACTAATTTCGAATTCCTTAAAGTGCTATTAATTTATACTGAAGACTTCCGCACTGGCGGATATTGACAACAGCATTGAATAGCTGATGGAAATCGATGGAATAGAATGTATTAAAAGTATGAATACTTTTGAATGAGTGTAGATCTGTTAAAAGGTTATATTCATTACAAAAATAACGTTTTTCTCTTATTCTGCACAAATAATAATCTCCTTTTGGCATTTTCCCTATGTGTAGGGGTGCAAAATAACACCACTAAGAATAGGAATTCAATTAAACTAGATCTCATTTGAGATGACAGAGGGAGGAATCTGCTATTGTGTAATTACCCGCATTGAAATTCGGTGACCCAAATTGTAGTCCAGAAGAAGAATGAAAACAGTTTCAACTCTCATACCCCCAGAATCGCTCCACCATATACTTCCCACTTTTGCAGTTTGTATTATATCGTGACTTGGAATCTCACCACACGCACACAAACAAACATTCACTGAAAATATGTACATATAAAGAATAAGAAGAAAGGGGAATAACAATAGTTCCCAGAAAAGGGAAATATACATTATTAGTGCTATGATTTCTACAGTTTTTTGGCCAACGATTTATATCTTCATATCTAGATAGCATCTGTAACATCGATTTTAAAACTTGAAATCGATGTTACAGATGCTATCTAGATGCTATCACAAATATGAATGTATTGATACCTTTTAAAATTCTTTCCTTAGACTATCTGTTATGGAACAATAAATTGGTCCAAGTTCAATATGTTTATACATAAGTAAACAGGAGAATGGTTTTAGGGGTAAATCTACATCATAAATTATTTGCTCCGTATAGAAGCATAAATTTATGTAAACCATACTCCTAAACTGAACTGAACTAAAAGTTATTATTCTTATTGGATTCTCTTTAGCTACTTTTTGGCTACTGTTGGCTTCTTTTGACAATAATGCATTGATCACTCTCTAATTTTTTATTATCATATCCGGTAGAAATTTTTCCATAAGTTAGCATTGTTTTCAAGAGTGTGCTATAGTAGTCTAGTATTGAAGATATTTGAGGAATCTCTTCTAAATATTCTTGTTCTGTTGAATGATTAGAGATCTTTTGACATTCATCTTCAATTCAAATCAATATTTGAATTTGCAATGTTGCACATTATGTGAACAAATGTGTACAAGAGCTCCTTTCACATCAAAATTAATCCTCACCTCAACTAATTGATATAGTAATTATGGTAACTAGTATATAAGATTATATAATTGTTAATCTGACTTGTCTTATATTCCTTAACTGGAGTCTCCAAGACGTAATCTACAAAAAAATTAATTAATTAAAAATAGCAAAGAGCATTACGATATTGCACTGAATTTGAATGAACCAAACCAGAAGCGGTCCCAGATGGGGAGTTTGGGGGGAACACAAATTGGATTTTGCTGGCCTATTTTGCGAAATAGCCTTTCCCTCCTACCCCTTCACTGAGAAATTTTCAATATTTTGAAATTATCAAGCATCTTACAAGACACATTCAACAGTTAGGGAAGTGATAGCCGCGAGTCGTAGCAGGTATCTGTTCAATCAGATAGAGATAAGCTGCGTTCTCGTAGGTCCTGTTAGTAACGGTGACCGATTAGATTGACCAGCAAAAATACTCTGTTCTCTGCTGTAAAATCACTTCCCGGTGGTTCGGAACCCACCTAAAACTGTAGGTCCAACTCATCAATCACCATCATCCAATTCATTACTCACCCATAGGTCTCAGACGGTCAGACCTATGTGGGCTTCATCCTCAAAAAAAAATTATAATATTTATTAATATAGAATTTCTTTTAGTGCTATTACTTTATACTGAAGACTTCGAATTCCTGTTTCTGTATATTTGTCAGTCATTTCAAACTAACTTGATTTATAATATATGTCACACTATGACACTATGTGTAATGAATTAGTGCAACTTGTGTGTTCTTAAAGTTTTTGAGTCCTACAATAGTTTATAATAATCAAAACCAATCGCTATTCAATCTTTGCTTAATTAGTTACGGTACTCAAATAAACTCAGCCTCTAATGTTCTTTATATGATACGATACCAGCACCATACCAGATTTCATCTGCGGTATTTGTCCTGCGACAGCTCGCTAGATTGAATGACAAAAAGTTACTTTTTACAGCTTACCATGGGCTCTTACTATCACATATTAGGTATGCTATCTTAGCATGGGGTAATTCATCAAAACAAAATCTTGATAGGGTGTTTAAGATCCAAAAGAAAGCGGTTAGGTGTATAGAAAGAGTAAATAGATTAGATTTATGTGGGCCGTTGTTCAAGAGAATTGGTCTTCTAACTGTACCCTGCTTATATGTGTATGAAGCTACTTTATATGTAAAAACGAATGATATTAACCAAAATTAGCTCCTAGAGGTTGTGAGAATTTCCGGCTCAAAATTATCAATTTAATTTCAATATTCTTGAAATATTTGTGTTATGTAGTGTTTTTCGGTTTTATCAACCATTCAAATTGATCATTTACTGTCGGACTACTTTTTTTAGTGGAAATATTTGATGGAAACAGAAATTTGAACACAACCTATGGACATAACCTAATTTGGACTATTTATGTGACAAATTTGTAATTTGAACTGTTTTGGGCAAATGCCTGTAGTTTTTTACTTGATTGTAATAATTTCATCAAATAAATAAATAAAATCTTGACATACATGATTATAATACAAGAACCCGAGGAGATTATCACTTGGTGAGTCACAATAAAAGCTTATTCAAACAAAAACCTAGTTATATTGGTAGGAAATTCTACAATAAGCTACCGCAGTTTTTAAAGAGTCAATTGGTAAAATATTTAGTAGATAAAGCTTTTTATAGTGTACAAGAGTTCATTTCACATCAAAATTAAGCCTCACCTCAACTAATTGAAATAGTAATTATGGTATCTAGTGTATATGACTGGTGTTAATCTGACTTGTCTTCTACTCCTTAACTGGAGTCTCCAAGACGTAATCTACAAAAAAGAAAATACCACAGACATTTTGATTGAAAAAGCTGACAGTATTTTTAGCAGAAGCTGCATACATTACAAATATTTTAGAGTTTTCCCAAAAAAATATTGAAAGCGCCAAATTTAACCCAGTGTTGGGTGCACCTAACTTTCCGTTTCCGGTATGAGCATCATTGAAATAAAACTACAATTCAAAGATTATTTTGGCACCAGGAAGAAAATCGACTAATATGTACAGTTATATGTGTATGAAGCTACTTTATATGTAAAAGCGAATGATATTAACCAAAATCTTGATGTACATGATTATAATACAAGAAGCCGAGGAGATTATCACTTGGTGAGTCACAATAGTAGCTTATTCAAACAAAAACCTAGTTATATTGGTAGCAAATTCTACAACAAGCTACCGCAGTTTCTGAAGAGTCTTGAAAATATAGAAATATTTAAAAAACAATTGAAGAAATATTTAGTAGATAAAGCTTTTTATAGTGTACAAGAGTTCATTTCACATCAAAATTAAGCCTCACCTCAACTAATTGAAATAGTAATTATGGTATCTAGTGTATATGACTAGTGTTAATCTGACTTGTCTTCTACTCCTTAACTGGAGTCTCCAAGACGTAATCTACAAAAAAGAAAATACCACAGACATTTTGATTGAAAAAGCTGACAGTATTTTTAGCAGAAGCTGCATACATTACAAATATTTTAGAGTTTTCCCAAAAAAATATTGAAAGCGCCAAATTTAACCCAGTGTTGGGTGCACCTAACTTTCCGTTTCCGGTATGAGCATCATTGAAATAAAACTACAATTCAAAGATTATTTTGGCACCAGGAAGAAAATCGACTAATATGTACAGTTATATGTGTATGAAGCTACTTTATATGTAAAAGCGAATGATATTAACCAAAATCTTGATGTACATGATTATAATACAAGAAGCCGAGGAGATTATCACTTGGTGAGTCACAATAGTAGCTTATTCAAACAAAAACCTAGTTATATTGGTAGCAAATTCTACAACAAGCTACTGCAGTTTCTGAAGAGTCTTGAAAATATAGAAATATTTAAAAAACAATTGAAGAAATATTTAGTTGATAAAGCTTTTTATAGTGTACAAGAGTTCCTTTCATATCAAAATTAAGCCTCACCTCAACTAATTGAAATAGTAATAATGGTATCTAGTGTATATGACTAGTGTTAATCTGACTTGTCTTCTACTCCTTAACTGGAGTCTCCAAGACGTAATCTACAAAAAAGAAAATACCACAGACATTTTGATTGAAAAAGCTGACAGTATTTTTAGCAGAGGCTGCATACATTACAAATATTTTAGAGTTTTCCCAAAAAAATATTGAAAGCGCCAAATTTAACCCAGTGTTGGGTGCACCTAACTTTCCGTTTCCGGTATGAGCATCATTGAAATAAAACTACAATTCAAAGATTATTTTAGCACCAGGAAGAAAATCGACTAATATGTACAGTTATATGTGTATGAAGCTACTTTATATGTAAAAGCGAATGATATTAACCAAAATCTTGATGTACATGATTATAATACAAGAAGCCGAGGAGATTATCACTTGGTGAGTCACAATAGTAGCTTATTCAAACAAAAACCTAGTTATATTGGTAGGAAATTCTACAACAAGCTACCGCAGTTTCTGAAGAGTCTTGAAAATATAGAAATATTTAAAAAACAATTGAAGAAATATTTAGTTGATAAAGCTTTTTATAGTGTACAAGAGTTCCTTTCATATCAAAATTAAGCCTCACCTCAACTAATTGAAATAGTAGCTATGATATCTAGTGTATATGACTAGTGTTAATCTGACTTGTCTTCTACTCCTTAACTGGAGTCTCCAAGACGTAATCTACAAAAAAGAAAATACCACAGACATTTTGATTGAAAAAGCTGACAGTATTTTTAGCAGAAGCTGCATACATTACAAATATTTTAGAGTTTTCCCAAAAAAATATTGAAAGCGCCAAATTCAACCCAGTGTTGGGTGCACCTAACTTTCCGTTTCCGGTATGAGCATCATTGAAATAAAACTACAATTCAAAGATTATTTTGGCACCAGGAAGAAAATCGACCAATATGTACAGTTATATGTGTATGAAGCTACTTTATATGTAAAAGCGAATGATATTAACCAAAATCTTGATGTACATGATTATAATACAAGAAGCCGAGGAGATTATCACTTGGTGAGTCACAATAGTAGCTTATTCAAACAAAAACCTAAATATATTGGTAGCAAATTCTACAACAAGCTACCGCAGTTTCTGAAGAGTCTTGAAAATATAGAAATATTTAAAAAACAATTGAAGAAATATTTAGTTGATAAAGCTTTTTATAGTGTACAAGAGTTCCTTTCATATCAAAATTATCCTCACCTCAACTAATTGAAATAGTAATAATGGTATCTAGTGTATATGACTAGTGTTAATCTGACTTGTCTTCTACTCCTTAACTGGAGTCTCCAAGACGTAATCTACAAAAAAGAAAATACCACAGACATTTTGATTGAAAAAGCTGACAGTATTTTTAGCAGAGGCTGCATACATTACAAATATTTTAGAGTTTTCCCAAAAAAATATTGAAAGCGCCAAATTTTACCCAGTGTTGGGTGCACCTAACTTTCCGTTTCCGGTATGAGCATCATTGAAATAAAACTACAATTCAAAGATTATTTTAGCACCAGGAAGAAAATCGACTAATATGTACAGTTATATGTGTATGAAGCTACTTTATATGTAAAAGCGAATGATATTAACCAAAATCTTGATGTACATGATTATAATACAAGAAGCCGAGGAGATTATCACTTGGTGAGTCACAATAGTAGCTTATTCAAACAAAAACCTAGTTATATTGGTAGGAAATTCTACAACAAGCTACCGCAGTTTCTGAAGAGTCTTGAAAATATAGAAATATTTAAAAAACAATTGAAGAAATATTTAGTTGATAAAGCTTTTTATAGTGTACAAGAGTTCCTTTCATATCAAAATTAAGCCTCACCTCAACTAATTGAAATAGTAATAATGGTATCTAGTGTATATGACTAGTGTTAATCTGACTTGTCTTCTACTCCTTAACTGGAGTCTCCAAGACGTAATCTACAAAAAAGAAAATACCACAGACATTTTGATTGAAAAAGCTGACAGTATTTTTAGCAGAGGCTGCATACATTACAAATATTTTAGAGTTTTCCCAAAAAAATATTGAAAGCGCCAAATTTTACCCAGTGTTGGGTGCACCTAACTTTCCGTTTCCGGTATGAGCATCATTGAAATAAAACTACAATTCAAAGATTATTTTAGCACCAGGAAGAAAATCGACTAATATGTACAGTTATATGTGTATGAAGCTACTTTATATGTAAAAGCGAATGATATTAACCAAAATCTTGATGTACATGATTATAATACAAGAAGCCGAGGAGATTATCACTTGGTGAGTCACAATAGTAGCTTATTCAAACAAAAACCTAGTTATATTGGTAGGAAATTCTACAACAAGCTACCGCAGTTTCTGAAGAGTCTTGAAAATATAGAAATATTTAAAAAACAATTGAAGAAATATTTAGTTGATAAAGCTTTTTATAGTGTACAAGAGTTCCTTTCATATCAAAATTAAGCCTCACCTCAACTAATTGAAATAGTAGCTATGGTATCTAGTGTATATGACTAGTGTTAATCTGACTTGTCTTCTACTCCTTAACTGGAGTCTCCAAGACGTAATCTACAAAAAAGAAAATACCACAGACATTTTGATTGAAAAAGCTGACAGTATTTTTAGCAGAAGCTGCATACATTACAAATATTTTAGAGTTTTCCCAAAAAATGTTGAAAGCGCCAAATTTAACCCAGTGTTGGGTGCACCTAACTTTCCGTTTCCGGTATGAGCATCATTGAAATAAAACTACAATTCAAAGATTATTTTAGCACCAGGGAGAAAATCGACTAATATGTACAGTAAACCAATAGAATTTACGTTTATCCAAGTTTTCAGTTCATTTATTCTTTTGTTCGCGAACATCAATTTAAGGGATGATGGAACCCTTTATTCATCCAGCTGAATTGAGGAGTAACCGGAAAGGTCGTTTCTGTTTTATGAATTGAAAATGGCCGCATTGAAAAGCATGTGTGTGTGCTGACTTTCCCAAACGTTACACATTGAAAACAATAAGTTGAGGTTAGCAGTTACCCTCGGTTTGGTAAAAAGTTATATCTGTATAGATAGCTATGCAAGTGAATCTACTGGATTGATAATTGATTAGAGGGGAGATGGCATTGTCCAAAGCTGTCCGATCCTATTGTGGTTGTGTGTACAATGTACAGAGGGGAGGAGCTCCCATTGGAGTACTTTGGTAGACTTTGTTCAGCTTCATTTTGAGAGATATTAAAAGCCGCCATTTACATTTGACAAAAAATCGCATGTTTTCACATGTTTATCCATAAAAAACTAGAGGGTCAGCAAATACTCATCACCCTATCATACTACATAGTAAGGTCATCGAATAGGGTGATACTAAATTTAATGAATTTTATTATTATAAGACATGAAGTTGTCACAAACTTCTATTGAAAATGGTGAGACGCTAGTTTCGATTGTTACACCATTATCAATTTCAAACAAACTAAAACTAAAGTACAGAGTACTTTAAGGTTGTCGAAGAGGGTGATACTAAGTTTAATAAATTTTATTAGTGAATAATTTATATATGAATAATAAGACATGAAGTTATCACAAGCACATTTATTGAAAATGGTGATAAACTAGTTCCGGTTGTTACACCGTTATCAATTTCAAACAAACTAAAACTAAAGTACAGAGTAGCTTAATATAAATACTAAACAGGGAACGATACTATTGGTGGAGGGAGAAAGTTCCTCTAATAGGCTGACCTTCATTAAAGGTCTGTGATTGGCTGATGGCCAAAACAAGACCCGCCCACTGGTGGGAGGAGCAACAAGCAAAAATAAGAGTCAAAATCAAGAACCAAAAAACCGTGAACACATAGAAAGCAACAAACAAGAACAGTACACAAGTAGCCTAGAATTGAATGAATTTAAAATTAACAAATTGAAGCTCACTGAAATGCAGTCACGGTCAACCGAGAAAAACAGGAAAGTACCAGAAGTGTAGGCCAGAATTATGATGAAACTAAATTAGTAGTATGGCCAAGATTAAAATGAGTGCTGCTGAGCAGAAGGGTCAGTATAAAGGTCACTATAGTCTAGTGGTTAAGGCGCCCGACCTGCAATTGGGAGGTCCGAGGTTCGATTCCCGGTGGTGACTGATATTTTTGTACGGTAGCATTCATCGATTTCCATCAGCTATACAATGCTGTTGTCAATATCCACCATTGCGGAAGTCTCCACTATAAATTAGTAGCACATAGAGGAATTCGAAATCAATAAATTATGTTTCTGTATATTTGACAGTTTTTTGAATTGTCAGTTACTTCTATCTAACTTATAATTCATGTGTTCAATTATTAAGTTTGAAGTTGAAACTCTGATAAATTATATTTTTCAAGCTCAAACAATCATATACTGCAATCATCTGAATAAATTTTTATTTTGAAAAAATTCTTGTTTCCAATGTTTTAGGTAACTAACAGCCTACCATTTGAGGGCTATGGTATACTGCTGGTGGACTTGTACGAGCAACCACTTGACCTTCCAATCACTGATCAGGAAACTAATCTTGATTCCACATCCAGTGAATTGGAACAGCAGAGTGTTTCCATCCCCAAAGAAATCGACGAACAAGAATTGGAATCATTGGCAGACATTATTGACGTTCTCAGTATTATATCGGAAGGTTATAAAAAGCCCTTGATTGGTATTGAGATGCAACTCTATAGGGTAGATAATGGCTTTCGGCAAGATTTGGTCAGTATGAACATGTTAGTTGATCCCAGTGATGAGGAATTCGGGAAGGACGAATATTCTGGAGAGGATGTATCAGAAAAGAGCGATTCTGAGGACCGCGTTGAGTTCTTTGTCGACTTGCATCATACTTACAGTCCCTATGACAGGTAAGGAATACAGAAGTTGTCTCCCCTCATATTTGAAATAATTTTCCCCAAAGTTCAATCCACACACATCAGTTACGGCGCGTCACAGTCACAGTTCCGTCTCAGTTCAGTCACCTGACGGGTCGGCGCCGGACGAGTGTATACAGCGTAAACCGGAAACTCAGATGAGGAAGTGATTGGGAAGTGATAGCCGAGTGCCGTAGCAGGTATCTTTTTAATCAGAGATAAGCTACGAAACTCGTGGGCCATCTTTGTGAGGGTGTCCGATTGGATGGCCAGCAAAAAAGACTGTTCTCTGATGTAAAATCACTTCCCGGTGGTTCGGAACCCACCTAAAACTGTTGGTCCAATTCATCACCCACGCACAGGTCTCAGACCCATGTGGGCTTCATCCACCAAAAAAAGAATATATTTTATGACTGTGACGAGACGGATAGCTCGGAACTGAGACGCGCCGTGACTGATATGTGTGAATAAATTATTTACCTTTATTGTATCAAGTGGATTTTTTCATAGTTCCATGTAACTTTTGTAGCATCTGAATGAACTTACTCAGAGTAACTTCCCTGCATCTGAGTATATACATCATGAATAATTAGACTTGAAGTTGTCACAACCACATTTATTGAAAACCGTGAGATACTAGTTTCGGTTGTTACACCATTACCAATCTCAAACAAACTAAAACAAAAGTACAGAGTAGCTCAATATATACTAAACACAGAATCATACTATTTGCTGAGGGTTAAAGTGCCTCTCATAGGCTCTCATATAGTATAGAGAAAGTATTATAGTATATAAATATTGTAAAGAAAGTAGATACGTCAATTGACTGTTGCCTGGAAACAGTTCTTAATTTATATCCCATATAAAAAATTTTCCAGGTCTTGAGCCAACGAGTTGCTTATTTTAGGCTAATAATATTTGTCTGCTAATAAAAATAAATAAATTTTGAACCAAATTTTAAGAGAAAAGCAATCAATAAGTTATGATAAAAAATAATTAAAACCAGATTAGCATTAATTAAGCCAGTAAAGCTAAGCTTGAGTGCTAGCCGACCATCAAATGACAGTTATTAGAAAAGAAAAAAACATTATTAGAATAAAAAAATTATAATTTACACATATAAAATTTATTAATTATTAGATAAAAAACATTTATTAAAAAAGTCCTAAAAATATCACAAAACAGAACATATATGGGATTAATAACTTTAAAGATGATTATAGAATAGGTAACTTTGTCTAAACCAAATAATAGCAAACAATAATATAAATCAATAGCAGAATAGTCTGGAACATGCAAATTATTTATAATGCCTATTTTGAAGACTATATATTTTTTTAAATTTACTATATTAATTATTATGTAAATTGCTATTTATAGTTCCAATAGTTGGGCTTCATCCTCAAAAAAAAAAAAAAAAATTCAACAATTTATATAAAATATAATGGGTGTGGAGCCTAAAATTACTTTTATTTCTACTCAGGATGAAAATATTGTTAGTTAATGGTCTTATATTGTGCGCTTCTTGTGGTATTCTAAAAATATTCCTTTTGCTATCAATATAATCAATTTTTTATTCACAACTGCCTCAAATTCAGAACTTTATATTCCTGAACAACAGATGTCTAGACTTTGAAGTGATACAATGTACAGGCCTATTATTTACAGGTTTTCAAGTTATTACTCTACACTCATAGAAATAATATTGAATAAAGTATCAAGTAAATCCATTATATAGGCAACGTTATAGGTCCTGGAATATTTCTTTTGAAAAATCACGAATCATGTACTGAATTTTTAATTCAATAATATAATATATTAAAAAACATACAGTAATAATATTTAGTGATAAATTGTTAAAATATTGAAATATAATTCATCAATAACTATTGTTAATTCAATTTGAAAAACTATTGCTCCACGATAACTTGATAATTTTGCAATAAATTTTGTTTACTCCTTATTCATTAAATATTGATGGGATGTTACAAGAGCTTCCTTGGCAAGTGAGAGGACAAGGAAGCCATCTTTTTTGTAGATTACGTCTAGGAGACTCCAGTTATGGAGTATAAGACAAGTCAGATTAACAATTATACTATCTTATACACTAGTTACCATAATTACAATATCAATTAGTTTAGGTGAACTTAATTTTGATGTGAAAGGAACTCTTGTACACTATAAAAGCTTTATCAACTAAATAATTTTTCAATTGTTTTTTAAATATTTCTATATTTTGAGGAAATTTTAAAAACTGCTAGATGTAGAGTTTCCTACCAATATAACTAGGTTTTTGTTTGAATAAGCTACTACAAGTAATAATCTCCTCGGCTTCTTGTATTATAATCGTGTACGTCAAGATTTTGTATAATATCACTCTTTTTTACATATTTTTTATTCTTTATTGTGATTCTTTCTTTTTTTTGTACATCAGTGACTATATAAATATTTCATTGACATAAAATACATTTATATACATATAAAGTAGCTTATTCATACACATATAAGCAGGGTACATTTAGGAGACCAAGTCTCAAGTCTCTTGAACAACGGCCTACATAAATCTAATCTATTCACTCTTTCCATACACCTAACAGCTTTCTTTTGGATCTTAAACATCTTAAGATGAAAGTTTGATAATTATTGAATGAATCTTTCTCCCACTATTTTATCTTATTTTTCAGGCTGGTCAACTCGTATTATGGTGCAAATAGTGCGAAATTTCTACCCATGAACTTATATAAGTATTTTCTGACTCAGTCTCAACAACAGCCAAATATGTTCCCATACGAACATGAAAAACTAGCCGCAGACTATTGGAATATGATGCTTAACCAAGAAAACTTGGAAGTTCCTTCCTACTTGAACTATCCAAGTGAATATACATTAAAAGTTCACAACAAGGCCAAATACCCAACACTTGAAGATGCTTTGCGGATGTATGAAATGGAAATGGAAAAAGTAAGATCTCTGGATGATAGTGGTGAGGACCCATCAGAGGATAACTCATTGAGCACAGAGTTTGATGTTGATGACAAACATCATGGAATATTCTCTTCAATTGGAAATTTCTTTGGCAGATTTTGGAGAGCTTTGTTCGATTGAATTAATAGTCAAAATACAGTTCTAGTTGGGTTAGGTTAGTATTAGATCAAGTATTCTAAAGTAAGGATACTCTCCAAAAAACAATCAACCAAATCATCCCATGCTAATGTGGAACATGAAGCTCATAGAAAAAGATTAAAATTTAAATTAGTGGCTTATAAGCTCTGAATCATTTCTGAACCATAATAGTAGTTTATGCAACGATTTTATTTTGACCCTTATTAAGGCACGAGTTAGATGTAAGTTATAACACAAGCGAATGCAAGTGTTATAAATATCTCACGAGTGCTTTAATGGCCAAATAAAATCGTTGCATACACTATTTTATCTACGACCACTAGTATACATTTAATTAAAACAATTTCATTTTACCTGTGACTGTCAGAGATACCTAACCTCTCATCTCAAATACAAGAAGTTATAGTAGATTGTTAGGTTAAAGCAGCTGGTGTAGCAGTTTGATCAAATCAGCTGATAGTTTCACAATATTGAATTACAATATTGATTCCATCAAAAATGCTTCTGATTGGCCCAGAACCCGTGTTATAATGTAGAACCTGTACTATAATGAGCTCATTATGCAACGGGTTTCAAAAAGCATTTCGAAAAGACAGCTGTTTTGGCATCAATTGTGAAACTGTAATGTATACATTATGACATGGTCGTAGATAAATGTTAATAGTAGCAAGGCAGATCGTTATGGAACAAGAAATCCAGGAAATAGTATAGTATTAAACTTACACAAAATAGACTTGAGTTAGTTTGGAATATTTATAGACCACCTAGTTCGTGACACATGTACAGAAGACAAGTAACATTAACAAATTTTCAATTATTTAAATTTTACTTATAATAATTATAAAGTATTGTTATATTAAAGTATTATTTACACAATAGTTGAAAAATAATGTACAATGGTGATAATGCGAAATATCAACTGTAGTTGAACTTATTATCTATTGATTAAAATTGCATTAATGAGAAATCTTAACATGTTTTAGCATTCTTACAGCACTCATATCCAATATTTGCATCAAGGATTTGGAAGAATACATTTCAAGATCGTTTATAATAAAAATATGTTTCAAGACTTATGCAGATTTGAAATAATACATTTCTAGATCTTTAATAATTAAAATATGTTTCAAGACTTATGCAGATTTGAAAGAATACATTTCTAGATCTTTAATAATTAAAATATGTTTCAAGACTTATGCAGATTAAATGCTATTAAAGTCTGTTAAAATTATAATTAGTGGCTTATAAGCTCTAAATAATCTCTGGAGCAGGTTTTTAAAGAAAACTTACAATTTACTGGACTGTCAAAAATAGTCAGTATAACTATTATAGTGCTACTGGTTATCAATATTGTAATCATATTATTTTATAATGAAGGTCTTAATTAAGATATTATTATATTATGGAGACCTCCGCAATGGGAGACATTCAGAACAGCATTAAATAGTTGAAATTAATGAGCGCTACAACACAAATATTTTCAGTCACCGCCGGGAAACAAACCACGGACCTCCTGATTTTGGTAGCACTAGAATCAAATTTAAAAAAATATTTAAGCCATATTTTAAAAAAAGTTGGTATTAACAAATTTGGCAATATAGGGTTATTTATTTATCTCAAATAAATCAAGATCCACTTGTTAATTAAAATGACTTCTTGAATTTAATACTCAATATTCGAAATAGATTCCTGATTTCATAATATATTTTTAAAATTTTAGACATTATTATCAAGTTCAACAATATCGAAATGAATTCCTGAATTCATTATATTTTTTAAAAATTTAAGGCTTTATTATCAAGTTCCGCAACGAAGTGGTTGATCATGAGAGGAATGGTTAATCATTTATTTAAAGTTTCAGATCTAACCAAAGTTAGATCACTGATAAATAAAGCAGTCTAATATCAAAACTGGCATTGTATTTCAAATTAATATATTATTTTCACTCACTTATACTGGAGGGATGCATTTCACTTCTAAAAAGAAGCTTCATCAGCCTCTGTGCTGATAAAAGGCTGATGTTCTTAGAAGTGAAATGCATCCCTCCACTATCTCCAATTAAGGGAGTGAATAGCTATTTGTGTAACTAGAGTGCAAAATAGCGTTTTTCTGCATCGAGAGAAACAGTTTTTCTTCAGTGCAGAAAAATTTCTGCAAAAAATGTTTTCTCGAGTGCAGAGAAAAATTTCTTGAGTGCAGAAACAATACTTTGCACTCGCATTAAACATTAAATTTTTCCTACAGTAATGTATAAAGTAATTTAAACAGAACAAAACAGGACATAGATAACCTGACAATATTCCTCACATAACCTATCTTCGAATCAAATCGATTTCAACAACAACTACAACGACTATTTCACAGCTGAAGCAGAGTAGCCAACCTATTTTTGAAGGCAGAATAGGGAACCTGCGTATTACATACTCACTATTTTGTGTTGTTAGGTTGCAAATCTGGAGTGCGGAAAAGTACTTTCCCGCACTGGTGCAGGAATAGACTACTTTGCGTGCTACAGTTAGTGCAAAAATAGGCACTTTTTCGGGTCACTGTAGGAAAAATAATATATTAATTTCAAATGCAGTGTCAGTTTTGATATTGGATTTCTCATCAAGTATTTCGTCTATTCGTGATGAAAACATTACACATAAATAAGGATTCACTTGTTAAATTCATGAGCTCATCTGCTCATTTAAACCATTTTTAATGAATAATAAGACGAAGTTGTCACAACCACATTTATTTGAAAAAGTACTAGTGTAGCTGTAGAGTCCAATTAATGAACGGTTCATGTGCTGAGCTAATTAAAATAATTTTTTTGAATTCAACTAAAAATACGTTTTTCTTTCTGCTTTTCACATTCAATGATTGAAGCTCACCGTTCAGTTTATATTTCAAATTGTATTACATTATTTCAGCTGTCCATTCAGTAATCGATTTTAAAGAGTCAAATAATATGCGATACTGAATGCAGGGAAAATTACAAATGGGTTAACTTTATTTGTAGAGGTGAAGGTGATATTGTGGAAGATATCCATAATAAATAATAAGACGAAATTGTCACAACCACATTTATTAAAAAAGTGAGTTACTAGTTTCGGATGTTACACCATTATCAATCTCAAACAAACCCACTTTTGTTTGAGATTGATAATGGAATAACATCCGAAACCAGTATCTCACTTTTTTAATAAATGTGGTTGTGACAATTTCGTCTTATTATTCATTATGGATATCTTCCACAATATCGCCTCCACCACTACAAATAAAGTTAACCCATTTGTAATTTTCCCTGTATTCAGTATCACATATTATTTGACTCTTTAAAATCGATTACTGAATGGACAGCTGAAATAATGTAATACAATTTGAAATATAAACTGAACGGTGAGCTTCAATCATTGAATGTGAAAAGCAGAAAGAAAAACGTATTTTTAGTTGAATTCAAAAATTATTTTAATTAGCACATCACATGAACCATTCATTAACTGGGCTCTACGGTATATTGTTGGCCGTTGTGGTCATTGATCTATGATCATTCTTTTGTGTTATCACTGCACATTTGGGTAAAACAAAATGTACTTTGTTAATATCAACCTCATAATTATCAACTCTATGGCCATTGTTTTTCTTTTGAAAGCGTATGACTGCATCCCAAAATGTGATTATTGGTTTTCCACAATAGAAGGGTAAATACATTTTGGGAAGTGAAACGAAAATGGGGCGGATGCTCCTATGATGTCCTTTGAGGGAAATCGTCCATCAGTAAAGCGAGTGAATAAAAACGCTTGCATCAAATTATCTCAGGGACTTTATCCAATGCTTCGAAATGAACTCTGTTATTCCACAATCAGGACTGACCGTATTGGAAATTTATCTGAAAATTATTACAATGAATTCACTTTTATTCATTTTTGTTTCAGGTGGGTTGTAAAATGTGTCAAGTTAACTAGCGAAATATTTTCCAAAATGTTTAGCACAAAACCAGATTGAAACGTTTTTTACACCCTTCCACACTACTTCCTTCTCTTTTACTTCCACACAGCTTTTTCCTAATCTTTCTCTTTCAAACTGAAATGTTTGAACGTGAGCCTTCCATGATTCTCAGAGCTTATTCATGATTCAGAGCGTATGTTCCACATATTCACAGAGCTCCTATGCTCCAACTAGGCCCATGGGATTTTTATTTGTCTATTTTTTATTGGTTTTTTTTCTGTTTTATCAATAGTTGATAAATATTTTTTTTTTGTAGATTACGTCTTGGAGACTCCAGTTAAGGAGTATAAGACAAGTCAGATTGGCATTAGTCATATGCACTAGTTACCATAATTAATTACTATATCAATTAGTTGAGGTGAGGCTTAATTTTGATGTGAAAGGAACTCTTGTACACTATAAATAGCTTTATCAACTAAATATTTTTTCAATTGTTTTTTAAATATTTCTATATTTTCAAGACTCTTTAAAAACTGCGTTAGCTTATTGTAGAATTTCCTACCAATATAACTGGGTTTTTGTTTGAATAAGCTACTATTGTGACTCACCAAGTGATAATCTCCTCGGCTTCTTGTATTATAATCATGCACGTCAAGTTTTTGGTTAATATCATTCGTTTTTACATATAAAGTATATTGTGCTTACAGGTTATATTCAATGGTTGTTTTAATCGTTGCAACTTGAAAAAACTCTCTAGTAATCATGCAATCAATATTATAATTAATATTATCAGCATACATTAAATGAAAGTTTTTATCAAGCCTTCCTATCCATATACAGTAAAGCCCCAGTTTACCAAACATGGGTCAACCGGAACGGTCCAAAAAATTATACAGTATCCTGTAAATACTGAAAAAGAGCTGTAATGAATCAACACCGGCTGACGTTCTTCTGTTAAAAAGATAAAAAGATCATTTACATTATCCTGTAAATACTGAAATAGAGCTGTAATGAATCAACACCGGCTGACGTTCTTCTGATAAAAATTTGGCAAGACATCGCCGCTAGAAAATGAAGTGAAGGAAATAAACAATCCAAAAACCGAGTTAAATAAAGCTAAATTTTATTATACTGTGAATTACACATGTACATACAGTATTTCTAAAAAAAAGAACCAGTAATTTGTTACTAATGGAATCGTTTTTACTGTACATAACTCACAATTCCTACACATCTATTTTAGTAATGTAGGCTATTTTTAGATGTTAATGGGTTAAACGAAAAACTTGTTATCCGAAACGGCTTCACTGTATAAAATATATAGACTATTATCGAGGCTGAAATTAGACGCAATATTACTTCTGTGCATACATTGCAAGCAAACTTGTGCAAAGCCTCACTTGGATTGACAAAAAAAATTCATTTTTGTAAGGATATCAAGTTGTAGTCTGTAAAGGCGCTCTTATTTTTTTCATTGGTTTCTCAAAACTTCAATTTTCCCGTGCTGATGAAGCCCACATGAATCTGAGACTTGTGCGTGGGTGGATGATGAACCTACTTTTATAGGTGGGCTTCTAACCACTAAGTGAGTGATAACAACGTTGATGAGGTAGTTTTTTTCTGGTCACCATTCCAAACACGTGACTCAACATCACGATCCCCCTGTCACCGTGCCCAGCGGGCGGCCAATCATTCCCATTTCTTTAGTATTAGTCAGGAGTTAGAAATAGAGAATATTCTTGATTTCAGTTTCAATTTAAAATTCCGTCCAGGATAAAAAATCATTGTTGCAAACACTTTTCAACCTGACTCTTGTTTTGGCAGTCCCATACATAATTTATTATGCACTTGTAGTACCAGTACAGGAATAATTTATTAGATTTCGAAAATATGCTATTGCAAATCGAATGTGGATCATTTTATTCGGACTGGAAAACAATGCTGCCAGTATTACTCGTTTTCTTTGTTTTTTGCTCCGTTTAGGAAAAAATGAGAGAACTTAACTAGAAATTGCATTTATTTTCTACACTACCGTAGTTGCAAATGGAACGGGGAACTCAAAATTTATTCCTCTATCGAAGAGACGGAATTTTAAAAACACAACAGAAAAACTACTGAAACCACTGTTCTAAAACTGCAGAGTTTCAGTTGTTTGTTTTTTAGCAATTCAATTAAGCGGAGAAAATTCCCCATTCTACTGATTAGTCCCAAACAGAGTACACGACCGCGTTTGCAGCAGTCACTCCAAATTATTTTCAAAACAAAACCTAAGCTGAATTCAAATGGATAGTTACTTTTTAAATTAAGAAAATACTGTCTGAATTCCAAGCATTATTGCTACATGCTGATGTAGAGCTTCGATCTCACTAGCCTAAAAAGTATTATTATTATTATTATTATTATTCTTTTCGTGATTGGTCACTTAGGACCGCGATTTAACAATTTAGACATTTTTAATCTTTGATGATAATCTCGCAGCACTTGTCCCCGTCTTTTCCGTTCTTGTTCAGACAGGTTCATTGTTCTTCTTGTTCTCATCTCCTCCAAAAACTCTCGTGAAGTATCAATCTTGAGTCTGAAGCAGTTCCTATTCTGAATTCCTTCAAACGGTATGTTGAGCGTTCTAAGGTCCTTGTGACAGCCATCAAACCATGGATTATTTTTCTTTGAATCAAAATATTTGAAAATCTTGTGTGGTCAGGAGGGGTCCATTCTATAGAGATGTCCATAGAATTTTAGTCTTCTTTTCTTGATTTCTGAGTAGATGGGATTCATGTTTTTGTAGATTTCTTCAGAACTTTTAAGGCGGTATCCATCTTGTGTAAGTTTTGGACCATAGATCTTTCGAAGAATTCTTTTTTCAATTTTAGTAATTTCATTTATTTTAGATTTTACATTCAAAATTAAATTTTCACTCCCATAAAGAATTCCTGATTTTACAACAGTGTTGTAATGTTTCACTTTGGTGTTCCAAGATAAGTTCTTCTTATTGTGAACATTTTTGGTTTTGTGGTAAGCAGATTCTGCAATTGGAATCTTTCTTGAAATACTCTTATTATCCCTGCCGTTTTCTTGAAGAATTTCTCCAAGATATTTGAAAGACTTTACTCCGCCAATCTTGCTGATGTCAGTATGAAGGGTTGTAATATTTTCCCTTATGTTGGACATCCACTGAGTTTTTTCTGTAGATATCTGTAAGCCTGTCTTTGAAGCAATTTTACTGAGAGTTGAAAGATAAATCTTTGCCACTTCTATTGTGTTTGTAGTTATAGCAATATCATAGCCTAATAAGTATTATTACAATAATGATTTTTTGTAGATTAAGTCTTGGAGACTCCAGTTGAGGAGTATAAAACAAGTCAGATTAACAATTATAAAATCTTATACACTAGTTACTATAATTACTTTTTCAATTAGTTGAGGCGAGGCTTAGTTTTGATGTGAAAGGAACTCTTGTACTTGTACACTATAAAGAGTAATATAAACTTAAAAAAACACTTTTAAATGGAAATTAACTCACGTTATGGCGTGACGGCCGTTTCGCTCTGTTGTCTAGAGCATCGTCAGACGACCCACAGTACACTGACGATGCTCTAGACAACAGAGCGAAACGACCGTCACGCCATAACGTGAGTTAATTTCCATTTAAAAGTGTTTTTTTAAGTTTATATTACATATTAGTGGAAACAAGATGGGTCTAAAACATCACACTATAAAGAGCTTTATCAACTAAATATATATGATAGTTGTCATACCTATTTAATTCAGGCTCCTTCAGATTAGAATACTTTCATACTGTCAAATATTTACTATAATAATCATAGATCTCCTATTTCGGTCATTTCTGAGGCTTATTAATTTTTGAGAATTTAATATCAATTTTAGGACTAAAAGTGGAATAGATTCAGTTTGAAAAAGCCAGAAAATTTTCACATTTTAAAGAATTTTAAAACTAGAATTTAAAAATTCTAAAGGAAAATTTGTCTAGCTTTCTCACTCAGGCTGGATTTATCATGGTTGTGGGAGCTTTCCCGGAAATTAGGCATCTAAATAGTCTGTGTAAGTTCGGTGGAAATTATTATTTTGATTTTGATTATATTTTATTTTTATATTATTTATTGTATTGACGTTTGCAGAACATTCAATGTAATGTACATGCGAAAAATTCAATTATTATTATTATTATTATTGTTACCATGGCAACCAAATAATGTTTTTCGGCTCAAAAGTTTTTATAAAAATTTAATATTATAAACTATTTTTAACTGTTTTTAGTGTTTCAAGTGAACTTTTAAATTAATAGTGAGAAGTGATGTAAAGTGAGAAGATTCATTACATTATTTTTCGAGTGGTTTTCAGCATATCTTAAATTTTTAGTCTGTGTTAACCTCAATGTTTTGGACAATGTAAAATATTCAAAATTTGTGAAGGGAGCAGTTTTGGACTTGAGTCTGTTGCACCTTCACACTCGTTGTAAATTTGTCAGAATAAATAAATAAATAAATAATGGATATTACGTCATTACGTCATGAATATTCCCATCATTATTGGAAGAAAAAGCATTATAATTATATTTATTTAGGAAATGTGTGTACCATAATTACTATTGTTGTATTTATTTATTTTTATTGCAAATTATATTGTAATTCTCTTCAAATAGCTTATAGCTAGAAGAGAAATAATTGCACTGTGTGTATATGAAACTGTTTGTATTTCAGAGAAATAAATTTAAATTGAAATTATAATTATAATTATAATAATAATAGTATATTACTATTATTATTATTATTCATTATTGCCCTCAGGACAGTGTTTAACTTGAATACATCAAATGATCATCCATTATTCATCCTCTTCTCTTCCCAAAATCTCTTCATTCTTTGGCTGTGCTCCTGCTTCCTTTGCTCTGTCCATACTCTTCCAGTTCTCTTTTTTTCTTTTACTTTAAATTTTATGCTCTTAATCCTGATTCGGAATGTGTCTCTTGAGTTTATTATCTCGTTATTCACACCTGCTTGTTTCAAGTCTTCTTTTAACTTCCTGAAACCAGTTGGTTTTTTTGTTTGAGCTGTTAACCACATCAAAGATTTTCCTTGTTAGCCTGCTTTTGTCCATTCTATGTAAGTGCCCATAAAATGCCATTCGGCGCCTTCTGAGCTTGTCCGTGAGCCTGTCTGTGTGTTCATATAGTTTATTTATTCAATTACAATGTGGGAGCATACAGGGAAACCCCAAAAATTGCTCCCCAATCATGAACATATTACAATAACTAAAATTTACAAATTTGAGAAAAAGTAGCTGGAAAATAAACAAAAGAAATAAGAATTTCAGCTAGAAAACTAGTTCTGTGGTTGGTCTCTTCATCCATATACCGTTGCTTTGTACTGCTCCAAAAATGAAGTTATTATAATATTATTATTATAAGCCTATTTTTTTTTTTTTTTTTTTTTTTAATAACATATATTTCCATTTTACTGGGTAAGAGGGTGGCATTGGCTAATTTCGCAAAATGACATCCTTTCTATTATGATGTTTACTATTGATGTTGTGCACAATATGACAGCTTTCTGCATTAAATTTTGCACCCACACAGGCAGTCTCAACTCTTTCATCCTCTCAGACAGCTCTTTTGGTATTACACCTGTAGCTGATATTATCAAAGGCACAATTGCCACTCTCTCTTGCGTCCACAAGCCTTTTATTTTCTCTGCCTAAGGCAGATATTCGAGCAGTTTCTCGTCACTGTATTGCTTTATATTATGGGTGTTTGGTATATGCCTATGTCTATTAAAAATGTGTTTTGGTTTAGTTTGTCCATTAATATGATATCTGGTCTATTGTTGGCTATTTGTTTTGTCTGTGAGTACTGATCTATCCCAATACAACTTGAGAGAGTTGCATTCTCCAAAACTGCACAAGGAGTGTATTGATAATATGGAACCGAATTGGGCAACAGGCTGTGTAGACATGCCAGACTCTGATGTACAATCCTTGCCACCTGGTTGTTATTATTATTATTATTTTCATTATTATTATTATTATTATTATTATTATTATTATTATTATTATTATTATTATTATTATTATTATTATTATTATTATTATTATTATTATTATTATTATTCAACAACCAATCAGAAGCCTAGTTTCTGGTGCCGGGAACAGGAGCGCCATTTGTGGTGGGCAGGGGTTGAGCGTGCTTCCCACCAGATGTAACATAAAGGCTTCTATTGATATTATTATATTGAACAAAATTTCATTGGAATAACATATTAGCTTGATAACAGAGTAATAAGAAACATAATTGAGCCAAATTCCAGCAATTTAGATAGAGTTTTCAACAAATCTGACAGATTTTTGCCACTTGCCCCTATTTTGGCAAGCGGCAAAATTCAGTCAGATTTGTTGAAAAATCTTTATAAATTGCTGGAATTTGGCTCAATTATGTTTCTTATTACTATGTTATCAAGTTATTCCAATAGGTTGGACTGAAATGGTGTTCCAGAACGTACGTAATGTGTTGATGTTATATTCAGCAGTCTACAGTCTGTAATACTCTGTGAATAGCAACAGTTTGAGAATATTCAACCTAGTGAACCATGGGATAGTTTGATCATTTGATGTCGAAGACCGTAGAAGGAACATTTTTGGATTATTCTTGAGAACGATATGCATGGCAATAGAAGCGGCGAAAAAAGCACGAAATAACGAGAACGCTATGAAGATACTTCACGTGTAGCAAAGCGCTATGATCATGAGATTTTCTGGCGATTAAACGCTTGGTAGCGTCCAATTTGTCGATTGGATGCTTCAAGAATTGATCCCAAAATTCGAGAGTGAGAGAAAGAGAAAGATTCAGCAAGAGAGAAGAAAACATGTTCTCCTTCCAATATGTTTGCAAGCGTGGTTATCTCTAGAAAGAAGTTTCCCAGTGCAAGTTCTTGAGATAGAGCGAAAATGAGCAAATCCACTTTTGCAAACGATATGGTGATGGGAATACATAAGCGATAGAAACATGAGCACAACATGATGAATTCAAAAATAGTCGAGGAAAAACACGTAGTCTCTAAATACTTCCCTACTCACTTTAATGTCTTTCTCTCTCATCGACACATCCAATTTCTCTTTTTTCTTCTCTCTTCCCCTTTTAGTTTCCACTTGGCACGTGGGGATCCAACTTCTAAATACAATAAAGGATATTATCGCCTACCCACTCATGATACTTCACTAGTGCTGGTGACATTTTTTGTACTTCGCTTTAGAAGATAATGCAATTTTCGACATGAGCACTCACTTCATGATAAACAATTGGTGTGATCATTTTATTTTACAATGAAGCTCTTGAAGTTCAATTTTTCATATTATTTTTTTGGAAGATGAAGCCCACATAGGTCTGAGACCTGTGCGTGGGTAATGAGTTGGATAATTGTGGTGGATGAGCTGGACCTTCAGTTTTAGGTGGTTCCGAACCACCGGGAAGTGATTTTACAGCAGAGAACATAGTGTCCTTTTTGTTGGCCAATCTAATCGGCCACCCTTACAAAGAGTAACTAGGAGAACGCAGCTTATCTCTATCTGATTGAACAGATACCTGCTACGGCTCATGGCTATCACTTCCCTATATTCACATATAGTTTTACATAAGTGAAGTTTATGATTAGTGATTATGGATAGAGGGGAAACTGTTTATGAAACAAAACCATCAACCACAACCAAATGGCTAACTACTGCTCAACTACTCACCTAACAATGATGGACACATCACTCTAAAAGTCCTTGTTATTATTTGCTCATCTTTTGTTTAACGCAGTGTCAACTGTTATATGGAGATGTTTAACTTTAGGGACATGACAACTATAAATAAAGCCATGTTCATCATGATAAAGCCTTTATTTGAAAATATCGATAGTAGACATAATCATACATCAAATAATAATATAGTAGGCATCGTGTTTACATTGTATTCACCCAAACGACTTTGCATAAATTTTCAGATAACACAAGGTAACGAACAACTTTTTTTCTATACAACTTTTTTCTTATTTTTTGTAGGTTACGTCTTGGAGACTCCAGTTAAGGAGTATAAGACAAGTCAGATCAACGATATTATACACTAGATACCATAATTACTTCAATTAGTTGAGGTGAGGCTTAATTATTTTGATGTGAAAGGAACTCTTGTACACTATAAAAAGCTTTATCAACTAAATATTTCTTCAATTGTTTTTTAAATATTTCTATATTTTCAAGACTTAATTTCTATACAATCAGAAGAATTGGTAATTTAATTTGAATTAACTTCCTTGATTTCTTGGAAATTAACTGTCAATTTAACATACTGACAAATATACAGAAACAGAATTAACCAATTTCGAATTCCTTAAAGTGCTATTAATTTATACTGAAGACTTCCGCACTGGCGGATATTGACAACAGCATTGAATAGCTGATGGAAATCGATGGAATAGAATGTATTAAAAGTATGAATACTTTTGAATGAGTGTAGATCTGTTAAAAGGTTATATTCATTACAAAAATAACGTTTTTCTCTTATTCTGCACAAATAATAATCTCCTTTTGGCATTTTCCCTATGTGTAGGGGTGCAAAATAACACCACTAAGAATAGGAATTCAATTAAACTAGATCTCATTTGAGATGACAGAGGGAGGAATCTGCTATTGTGTAATTACCCGCATTGAAATTCGGTGACCCAAATTGTAGTCCAGAAGAAGAATGAAAACAGTTTCAACTCTCATACCCCCAGAATCGCTCCACCATATACTTCCCACTTTCGCAGTTTGTATTATATCATGACTTGGAATCTCACCACACACACACAAACAAACGCTCACTGGAAATATGTACATATAAAGAATAACAAGAAAGTGGAATAACAATAGTTCCCAGAAAAGGAAAATATACATTATTAGTGCTATGATTTCTACAGTTTTTTGGCCAACGATTTATATCTTTATATCTAGATAGCATCTGTAACATCGATTTTAAAACTTGAAATATCACAAATATGAATGTATTGATACCTTTTAAAAATCTTTCCTTAGACTATCTGTTATGGAACAATAAATTGGTCCAAATTCAATATGTTTATACATAAGTAAACAGGAGAATGGTTTTAGGGGTAAATCTACATCATAAATTATTTGCTCCGTATAGAAGCATAAATTTATGTAAACCATACTCCTAAACTGAACTGAACTAAAAGTTATTATTCTTATTGGATTCTCTTTAGCTACTTTTTTGGCTACTGTTGGCTTCTTTTGACAATACTGCATTGATCACT
Organism: Conomelus anceps; assembly: GCA_948455865.1. NCBI lineage: Eukaryota > Metazoa > Arthropoda > Insecta > Hemiptera > Delphacidae > Conomelus > Conomelus anceps. Next base: position 4,243,015 of record OX418224.1, read on the forward strand.
CTCTAATTTTTTATTATCATATCCGGTAGAAATTTTTCCATAAGATGGCATTGTTTTCAAGTGTGCTATAGTAGTCTAGTATTGAAGATATTTGAGGAATCTCTTCTAAATATTCTTGTTCTGTTGAATGATTAGAGATCTTTTGACATTCATCTTCAATTCAAATCAATATTTGAATTTGCAATGTTGCACATTATGTGAACAAATGTGTACAAGAGTTCCTTTCACATCAAAATTAATCCTCACCTCAACTAATTGATATAGTAATTATGGTAACTAGTGTATAAGATTATATAATTGTTAATCTGACTTGTCTTATATTCCTTAACTGGAGTCTCCAAGACGTAATCTACAAAAAATTAATTAATTAAAAATAGCAAAGGGCATTACGATATTGCACTGAATTTGAATGAACCAAACCAGAAGCGGTCCCAGATGGGGAGTTTGGGGGGGGGGTCACAAATGGGATCTTGCTGGCCTAATTTTGCGAAATTGTCTATCCCTCCTACCCCTTCTCTGGGAAAGTTTTAATATTTTGGAATTGCCATACAACTTACAAGACACATCCATCATTTATAATATTTATTATTTCGAATTCCTTTTAGTGCTATTACTTTATACTGAAGACTTCGAAATTCTGTTTCTGTATATTTGTCAGTCATTTCAAACTAACTTGATTTATAATATATGTCACCTGTGTGTAATGAATTAGTGTAACTTGTATGTTCTTAAAGTTTTTGAGTCCTACAATAGTTTATAATACTCAAAACCAATCGCTATTCAATCTTTGCTTAATTAGTTACCTACTTAAATAAATTCAGCTTCTACTGTTCTTTATATGATACGATACCAGCACCATACCAGATTTCATCTGGGGTATTTGTCCTGCGACAGCTCGCTAGATTGAATGACAAAAAGTTACTTTTTACAGCTTACCATGGGCTCTTACTGTCACATATTAGGTATGCTATCTTAGTATGGGGTATTCATCAAAACAAAACCTTGATAGGGTGTTTAAGATCCAAAAGAAAGCAGTTAGGTGTATAGAAAGAGTAAATAGATTAGATTTATGTGGGCCGTTGTTCAAGAGACTTGGTCTCCTAACTGTACCCTGCTTATATGTGTATGAAGCTACTTTATTATGTAAAAACGAATGATATTAACCAAATGATTAATATCATGAATGATCTTGACATACATGATTATAATACAAGAAGCCGAGGAGATTATCACTTGGTGAGTCACAATAGTAGCTTATTCAAACAAAAACCTAGTTATATTGGTAGGAAATTCTACAACAAGCTACCGCAGTTTTTAAAGAGTCTTGAAAATATAGAAATATTTAAAAACAATTGGAAAAATATTTAGTAGATAAAGCTTTTTATAGTGTACAAGAGTTCCTTTCACATCAAAATTAAGCCTCACCTCAACTAATTGAAGTAATTATGGTATCTAGTGTATAATATTGTTGATCTGTCTTGTCTTATACTTCTTAACTGGAGTCTCCAAGACGTAATCTACAAAAAAGAAAATAACACAGACATTTTGATTGAAAAAGCTGACAGTATTTTTAGCAGAAGCTGCATACATTACAAATATTTTAGAGTTTTTCCAAAAAAATATTGAAAGCGCCAAATTTAACCCAGTGTTGGGTGCACCTAACTTCCCGTTTCCGGTATGAGCATCATTGAAATAAAACTACAATTCAAAAATTATTTTGGCACCAGGAAGAAAATCGACTAATATGTACAGTAAACAAATAGAATTTACGTTTATCCAAGTTTTCAGTTAATTGATTCTTTTGTTCGCGAACATCAATTTAACGGATGATAGAATTCTTTATTCATCCAGCTGAATTGAGGAGTAACCGGAAAGGTCGTTTCTGTTTTATGAATTGAAAATGGCCGCATTGAAAAGCGTGTGTGTGCTGACTTTCCCAAACGTTACACATTGAAAACAATGAGTTGAGGTTAGCAGTTACCCCCGGTTACAGTTTACAAAAAAAGTTATATCTGTAGATAGCTATGCAAGTGAATCTACTGGATTGATAATTGATTAGAGGGGAGATGGCATTGTCCAAAGCTGTCCGATCCTATTGTGGTTGTGTGTACAATGTACAGAGGGGAGGAGCTCCCATTGGAGTACTTTGGTAGACTTTGTTCAGCTTCATTTTGAGAGATATTAAAAGCCGCCATTTACATTTGACAAAAAATCGCATGTTTTCACATGTTTATCCATAAAAAACTAGAGGGGTCAGCAAATACTCATCACCCTATCATACTACATAGTAAGGTCATCGAAAAGGGTGATACTAAATTTAATGAATTTTATTATTATAAGACATGAAGTTGTCACAAACTTTTATTGAAAATGGTGAGACGCTAGTTTCGATTGTTACACCATTATCAATTTCAAACAAACTAAAACTAAAGTACAGAGTACTTTAAGGTTGTCGAAGAGGGTGATACTAAGTTTAATAAATTTTATTAGTGAATAATTTATATATGAATAATAAGACATGAAGTTATCACAAGCACATTTATTAAAAATGGTGAGAAACTAGTTCCGGTTGTTACACCGTTATCAATTTCAAACAAACTAAAACTAAAGTACAGAGTAGCTTAATATAAATACTAAACAGGGAACGATACTATTGGTGGAGAGAGAAAGTTCCTCTAATATGCTGACCTTCATTAAAGGTCTGTGATTGGCTGATGGCCAAAACAAGACCCGCCCACTGGTGGGAGGAGCAACAAGCAAAAATAAGAGTCAAAATCAAGAACCAAAAAACCGTGAACACATAGAAAGCAACAAACAAGAACAGTACACAAGTAGCCTAGAATTAAATGAATTTAAAATTAACAAATTGAAGCTCACTGAAATGCAGTCACGGTCAACCGAGAAAAACAGGAAAGTACCAGAAGTGTAGGCCAGAATTATGATGAAACTAAATTAGTAGTATGGCCAAGATTAAAATGAGTGCTGCTGAGCAGAAGGGTCAGTATAAAGGTCACTATAGTCTAGTGGTTAAGGCGCCCGACCTGCAATTGGGAGGTCCGAGGTTCGATTCCCGGTGGTGACTGATATTTTTGTACGGTAGCATTCATCGATTCCCATCAGCTATACAATGCTGTTGTCAATATCCACCATTGCGGAAGTCTCCACTATAAATTAGTAGCACATAGAGGAATTCGAAATCAATAAATTATGTTTCTGTATATTTGACAGTTTTTTGAATTGTCAGTTACTTCTATCTAACTTATAATTCATGTGTTCAATTATTAAGTTTGAAGTTGAAACTCTGATAAATTATATTTTTCAAGCTCAAACAATCATATACTGCAATCATCTGAATAAATTTTTATTTTGAAAAAATTCTTGTTTCCAATGTTTTAGGTAACTAACAGCCTACCATTTGAGGGCTATGGTATACTGCTGGTGGACTTGTACGAGCAACCACTTGACCTTCCAATCACTGATCAGGAAACTAATCTTGATTCCACATCCAGTGAATTGGAACAGCAGAGTGTTTCCATCCCCAAAGAAATCGACGAACAAGAATTGGAATCATTGGCAGACATTATTGACGTTCTCAGTATTATATCGGAAGGTTATAAAAAGCCCTTGATTGGTATTGAGATGCAACTCTATAGGGTAGATAATGGCTTTCGGCAAGATTTGGTCAGTATGAACATGTTAGTTGATCCCAGTGATGAGGAATTCGGGAAGGACGAATATTCTGGAGAGGATGTATCAGAAAAGAGCGATTCTGAGGACCGCGTTGAGTTCTTTGTCGACTTGCATCATACTTACAGTCCCTATGACAGGTAAGGAATACAGAAGTTGTCTCCCCTCATATTTGAAATAATTTTCCCCAAAGTTCAATCCACACACATCAGTTACGGCGCGTCACAGTCACAGTTCCGTCTCAGTTCAGTCACCTGACGGGTCGGCGCCGGACGAGTGTATACAGCGTAAACCGGAAACTCAGATGAGGAAGTGATTGGGAAGTGATAGCCGAGTGCCGTAGCAGGTATCTTTTCAATCAGAGATAAGCTACGAAACTCGTGGGCCATCTTTGTAAGGGTGTCCGATTGGATGGCCAGCAAAAAAGACTGTTCTCTGATGTAAAATCACTTCCCGGTGGTTCGGAACCCACCCAATACTGTAGATCCAAATCATCAATCACCATCATCCAATTGATCACCCACGCTCAGGTTAAAGAATATATTTTATGACTGTGACGAGACGGATAGCTCGGAACTGAGACGCGCCGTGACTGATGTGTGTGAATAAATTATTTACCTTTATTGTATCAAGTGGATTTTTTCATAGTTCCATGTAACTTTTGTAGCATCTGAATGAACTTACTCAGAGTAACTTCCCTTCATCTGAGTATATACATCATGAATAAATTAGACTTGAAGTTGTCACAACCACATTTATTGAAAACCGTGAGATACTAGTTTCGGTTGTTACACCATTACCAATCTCAAACAAACTAAAACAAAAGTACAGAGTAGCTCAATATATACTAAACACAGAATCATACTATTTGCTGAGGGTTAAAGTGCCTCTCATAGGCTCTCATATAGTATAGAGAAAGTATTATAGTATATAAATATTGTAAAGAAAGTAGATACGTCAATTGACTGTTGCCTGGAAACAGTTCTTAATTTATATCCCATATAAAAAAATTTCCAGGTCTTGAGCCAACGAGTTGCTTATTTTAGGCTAATAATATTTGTCTGCTAATAAAAATAAATAAATTTTGAACCAAATTTTAAGAGAAAAGCAATCAATAAGTTATGATAAAAAATAATTAAAACCAGATTAGCATTAATTAAGCCAGTAAAGCTAAGCTTGAGTGCTAGCCGACCATCAAATGACAGTTATTAGAAAAGAAAAAAACATTATTAGAATAAAAAAATTATAATTTACACATATAAAATTGATTAATTATTAGATAAAAAACATTTATTAAAAAGTCCAAAAATATCACAAAACAGAACATATATGGGATTAATAACTTTAAAGATGATTATAGAATAGGTAACTTTGTCTAAACCAAATAATAGCAAACAATAATATAAATCAATAGCAGAATAGTCTGGAACATGCAAATTATTTATAATGCCTATTTTGAAGACTATATATTTTTTTAAATTTACTATATTAATTATTATGTAAATTGCTATTTATAGTTCCAATAGTTGGGCTTCATCCTCAAAAAAAAAAAAAAAAAAAAATTCAACAATTTATATAAAATATAATGGGTGTGGAGCCTAAAATTACTTTTATTTCTACTCAGGATGAAAATATTGTTAGTTAATGGTCTTATATTGTGCGCTTCTTGTGGTATTCTAAAAATATTCCTTTTGCTATCAATATAATCAATTTTTTATTCACAACTGCCTCAAATTCAGAACTTTATATTCCTGAACAACAGATGTCTAGACTTTGAAGTGATACAATGTACAGGCCTATTATTTACAGGTTTTCAAGTTATTACTCTACACTCATAGAAATAATATTGAATAAAGTATCAAGTAAATCCATTATATAGGCAACGTTATAGGTCCTGGAATATTTCTTTTGAAAAATCACGAATCATGTACTGAATTTTTAATTCAATAATATAATATATTAAAAAACATTCAGTAATAATATTTAGTGATAAATTGTTAAAATATTGAAATATAATTCATCAATAACTATTGTTAATTCAATTTGAAAAACTATTGCTCCACGATAACTTGATAATTTTGCAATAAATTTTGTTTACTCCTTATTCATTAAATATTGATGGGATGTTACAAGAGCTTCCTTGGCAAGTGAGAGGACAAGGAAGCCATCTTTTTTGTAGATTACGTCTTGGAGACTCCAGTTATGGAGTATAAGACAAGTCAGATTAACAATTATACTATCTTATACACTAGTTACCATAATTACAATATCAATTAGTTTAGGTGAACTTAATTTTGATGTGAAAGGAACTCTTGTACACTATAAAAGCTTTATCAACTAAATAATTTTTCAATTGTTTTTTAAATATTTCTATATTTTGAGGAAATTTTAAAAACTGCTAGATGTAGAGTTTCCTACCAATATAACTAGGTTTTTGTTTGAATAAGCTACTACAAGTAATAATCTCCTCGGCTTCTTGTATTATAATCGTGTACGTCAAGATTTTGTATAATATCACTCTTTTTTACATATTTTTTATTCTTTATTGTGATTCTTTCTTTTTTTTGTACATCAGTGACTATATAAATATTTCATTGACATAAAATACATTTATATACATATAAAGTAGCTTATTCATACACATATAAGCAGGGTACATTTAGGAGACCAAGTCTCAAGTCTCTTGAACAACGGCCTACATAAATCTAATCTATTCACTCTTTCCATACACCTAACAGCTTTCTTTTGGATCTTAAACATCTTAAGATGAAAGTTTGATAATTATTGAATGAATCTTTCTCCCACTATTTTATCTTATTTTTCAGGCTGGTCAACTCGTATTATGGTGCAAATAGTGCGAAATTTCTACCCATGAACTTATATAAGTATTTTCTGACTCAGTCTCAACAACAGCCAAATATGTTCCCATACGAACATGAAAAACTAGCCGCAGACTATTGGAATATGATGCTTAACCAAGAAAACTTGGAAGTTCCTTCCTACTTGAACTATCCAAGTGAATATACATTAAAAGTTCACAACAAGGCCAAATACCCAACACTTGAAGATGCTTTGCGGATGTATGAAATGGAAATGGAAAAAGTAAGATCTCTGGATGATAGTGGTGAGGACCCATCAGAGGATAACTCATTGAGCACAGAGTTTGATGTTGATGACAAACATCATGGAATATTCTCTTCAATTGGAAATTTCTTTGGCAGATTTTGGAGAGCTTTGTTCGATTGAATTAATAGTCAAAATACAGTTCTAGTTGGGTTAGGTTAGTATTAGATCAAGTATTCTAAAGTAAGGATACTCTCCAAAAAAACAATCAACCAAATCATCCCATGCTAATGTGGAACATGAAGCTCATAGAAAAAGATTAAAATTTAAATTAGTGGCTTATAAGCTCTGAATCATTTCTGAACCATAATAGTAGTTTATGCAACGATTTTATTTTGACCCTTATTAAGGCACGAGTTAGATGTAAGTTATAACACAAGCGAATGCAAGTGTTATAAATATCTCACGAGTGCTTTAATGGCCAAATAAAATCGTTGCATACACTATTTTATCTACGACCACTAGTATACATTTAATTAAAACAATTTCATTTTACCTGTGACTGTCAGAGATACCTAACCTCTCATCTCAAATACAAGAAGTTATAGTAGATTGTTAGGTTAAAGCAGCTGGTGTAGCAGTTTGATCAAATCAGCTGATAGTTTCACAATATTGAATTACAATATTGATTCCATCAAAAATGCTTCTGATTGGCCCAGAACCCGTGTTATAATGTAGAACCTGTACTATAATGAGCTCATTATGCAACGGGTTTCAAAAAGCATGTCGAAAAGACAGCTGTTTTGGCATCAATTGTGAAACTGTAATGTATACATTATGACATGGTCGTAGATAAATGTTAATAGTAGCAAGGCAGATCGTTATGGAACAAGAAATCCAGGAAATAGTATAGTATTAAACTTACACAAAATAGACTTGAGTTAGTTTGGAATATTTATAGACCACCTAGTTCGTGACACATGTACAGAAGACAAGTAACATTAACAAATTTTCAATTATTTAAATTTTACTTATAATAATTATAAAGTATTGTTATATTAAAGTATTATTTACACAATAGTTGAAAAATAATGTACAATGGTGATAATGCGAAATATCAACTGTAGTTGAACTTATTATCTATTGATTAAAATTGCATTAATGAGAAATCTTAACATGTTTTAGCATTCTTACAGCACTCATATCCAATATTTGCATCAAGGATTTGGAAGAATACATTTCAAGATCGTTTATAATAAAAATATGTTTCAAGACTTATGCAGATTTGAAATAATACATTTCTAGATCTTTAATAATTAAAATATGTTTCAAGACTTATGCAGATTTGAAAGAATACATTTCTAGATCTTTAATAATTAAAATATGTTTCAAGACTTATGCAGATTAAATGCTATTAAAGTCTGTTAAAATTATAATTAGTGGCTTATAAGCTCTAAATAATCTCTGGAGCAGGTTTTTAAAGAAAACTTACAATTTACTGGACTGTCAAAAATAGTCAGTATAACTATTATAGTGCTACTGGTTATCAATATTGTAATCATATTATTTTATAATGAAGGTCTTAATTAAGATATTATTATATTATGGAGACCTCCGCAATGGGAGACATTCAGAACAGCATTAAATAGTTGAAATTAATGAGCGCTACAACACAAATATTTTCAGTCACCGCCGGGAAACAAACCACGGACCTCCTGATTTTGGTAGCACTAGAATCAAATTTAAAAAAATATTTAAGCCATATTTTAAAAAAAGTTGGTATTAACAAATTTGGCAATATAGGGTTATTTATTTATCTCAAATAAATCAAGATCCACTTGTTAATTAAAATGACTTCTTGAATTTAATACTCAATATTCGAAATAGATTCCTGATTTCATAATATATTTTTAAAATTTTAGACATTATTATCAAGTTCAACAATATCGAAATGAATTCCTGAATTCATTATATTTTTTAAAAATTTAAGGCTTTATTATCAAGTTCCGCAACGAAGTGGTTGATCATGAGAGGAATGGTTAATCATTTATTTAAAGTTTCAGATCTAACCAAAGTTAGATCACTGATAAATAAAGCAGTCTAATATCAAAACTGGCATTGTATTTCAAATTAATATATTATTTTCACTCACTTATACTGGAGGGATGCATTTCACTTCTAAAAAGAAGCTTCATCAGCCTCTGTGCTGATAAAAGGCTGATGTTCTTAGAAGTGAAATGCATCCCTCCACTATCTCCAATTAAGGGAGTGAATAGCTATTTGTGTAACTAGAGTGCAAAATAGCGTTTTTCTGCATCGAGAGAAACAGTTTTTCTTCAGTGCAGAAAAATTTCTGCAAAAAATGTTTTCTCGAGTGCAGAGAAAAATTTCTTGAGTGCAGAAACAATACTTTGCACTCGCATTAAACATTAAATTTTTCCTACAGTAATGTATAAAGTAATTTAAACAGAACAAAACAGGACATAGATAACCTGACAATATTCCTCACATAACCTATCTTCGAATCAAATCGATTTCAACAACAACTACAACGACTATTTCACAGCTGAAGCAGAGTAGCCAACCTATTTTTGAAGGCAGAATAGGGAACCTGCGTATTACATACTCACTATTTTGTGTTGTTAGGTTGCAAATCTGGAGTGCGGAAAAGTACTTTCCCGCACTGGTGCAGGAATAGACTACTTTGCGTGCTACAGTTAGTGCAAAAATAGGCACTTTTTCGGGTCACTGTAGGAAAAATAATATATTAATTTCAAATGCAGTGTCAGTTTTGATATTGGATTTCTCATCAAGTATTTCGTCTATTCGTGATGAAAACATTACACATAAATAAGGATTCACTTGTTAAATTCATGAGCTCATCTGCTCATTTAAACCATTTTTAATGAATAATAAGACGAAGTTGTCACAACCACATTTATTTGAAAAAGTACTAGTGTAGCTGTAGAGTCCAATTAATGAACGGTTCATGTGCTGAGCTAATTAAAATAATTTTTTTGAATTCAACTAAAAATACGTTTTTCTTTCTGCTTTTCACATTCAATGATTGAAGCTCACCGTTCAGTTTATATTTCAAATTGTATTACATTATTTCAGCTGTCCATTCAGTAATCGATTTTAAAGAGTCAAATAATATGCGATACTGAATGCAGGGAAAATTACAAATGGGTTAACTTTATTTGTAGAGGTGAAGGTGATATTGTGGAAGATATCCATAATAAATAATAAGACGAAATTGTCACAACCACATTTATTAAAAAAGTGAGTTACTAGTTTCGGATGTTACACCATTATCAATCTCAAACAAACCCACTTTTGTTTGAGATTGATAATGGAATAACATCCGAAACCAGTATCTCACTTTTTTAATAAATGTGGTTGTGACAATTTCGTCTTATTATTCATTATGGATATCTTCCACAATATCGCCTCCACCACTACAAATAAAGTTAACCCATTTGTAATTTTCCCTGTATTCAGTATCACATATTATTTGACTCTTTAAAATCGATTACTGAATGGACAGCTGAAATAATGTAATACAATTTGAAATATAAACTGAACGGTGAGCTTCAATCATTGAATGTGAAAAGCAGAAAGAAAAACGTATTTTTAGTTGAATTCAAAAATTATTTTAATTAGCACATCACATGAACCATTCATTAACTGGGCTCTACGGTATATTGTTGGCCGTTGTGGTCATTGATCTATGATCATTCTTTTGTGTTATCACTGCACATTTGGGTAAAACAAAATGTACTTTGTTAATATCAACCTCATAATTATCAACTCTATGGCCATTGTTTTTCTTTTGAAAGCGTATGACTGCATCCCAAAATGTGATTATTGGTTTTCCACAATAGAAGGGTAAATACATTTTGGGAAGTGAAACGAAAATGGGGCGGATGCTCCTATGATGTCCTTTGAGGGAAATCGTCCATCAGTAAAGCGAGTGAATAAAAACGCTTGCATCAAATTATCTCAGGGACTTTATCCAATGCTTTGAAATGAACTCTGTTATTCCACAATCAGGACTGACCGTATTGGAAATTTATCTGAAAATTATTACAATGAATTCACTTTTATTCATTTTTGTTTCAGGTGGGTTGTAAAATGTGTCAAGTTAACTAGCGAAATATTTTCCAAAATGTTTAGCACAAAACCAGATTGAAACGTTTTTTACACCCTTCCACACTACTTCCTTCTCTTTTACTTCCACACAGCTTTTTCCTAATCTTTCTCTTTCAAACTGAAATGTTTGAACGTGAGCCTTCCATGATTCTCAGAGCTTATTCATGATTCAGAGCGTATGTTCCACATATTCACAGAGCTCCTATGCTCCAACTAGGCCCATGGGATTTTTATTTGTCTATTTTTTATTGGTTTTTTTTCTGTTTTATCAATAGTTGATAAATATTTTTTTTTTGTAGATTACGTCTTGGAGACTCCAGTTAAGGAGTATAAGACAAGTCAGATTGGCATTAGTCATATGCACTAGTTACCATAATTAATTACTATATCAATTAGTTGAGGTGAGGCTTAATTTTGATGTGAAAGGAACTCTTGTACACTATAAATAGCTTTATCAACTAAATATTTTTTCAATTGTTTTTCAAATATTTCTATATTTTCAAGACTCTTTAAAAACTGCGTTAGCTTATTGTAGAATTTCCTACCAATATAACTGGGTTTTTGTTTGAATAAGCTACTATTGTGACTCACCAAGTGATAATCTCCTCGGCTTCTTGTATTATAATCATGCACGTCAAGTTTTTGGTTAATATCATTCGTTTTTACATATAAAGTATATTGTGCTTACAGGTTATATTCAATGGTTGTTTTAATCGTTGCAACTTGAAAAAACTCTCTAGTAATCATGCAATCAATATTATAATTAATATTATCAGCATACATTAAATGAAAGTTTTTATCAAGCCTTCCTATCCATATACAGTAAAGCCCCAGTTTACCAAACATGGGTCAACCGGAACGGTCCAAAAAATTATACAGTATCCTGTAAATACTGAAAAAGAGCTGTAATGAATCAACACCGGCTGACGTTCTTCTGTTAAAAAGATAAAAAGATCATTTACATTATCCTGTAAATACTGAAATAGAGCTGTAATGAATCAACACCGGCTGACGTTCTTCTGATAAAAATTTGGCAAGACATCGCCGCTAGAAAATGAAGTGAAGGAAATAAACAATCCAAAAACCGAGTTAAATAAAGCTAAATTTTATTATACTGTGAATTACACATGTACATACAGTATTTCTAAAAAAAAGAACCAGTAATTTGTTACTAATGGAATCGTTTTTACTGTACATAACTCACAATTCCTACACATCTATTTTAGTAATGTAGGCTATTTTTAGATGTTAATGGGTTAAACGAAAAACTTGTTATCCGAAACGGCTTCACTGTATAAAATATATAGACTATTATCGAGGCTGAAATTAGACGCAATATTACTTCTGTGCATACATTGCAAGCAAACTTGTGCAAAGCCTCACTTGGATTGACAAAAAAAATTCATTTTTGTAAGGATATCAAGTTGTAGTCTGTAAAGGCGCTCTTATTTTTTTCATTGGTTTCTCAAAACTTCAATTTTCCCGTGCTGATGAAGCCCACATGAATCTGAGACTTGTGCGTGGGTGGATGATGAACCTACTTTTATAGGTGGGCTTCTAACCACTAAGTGAGTGATAACAACGTTGATGAGGTATTTTTTTCTGGTCACCATTCCAAACACGTGACTCAACATCACGATCCCCCTGTCACCGTGCCCAGCGGGCGGCCAATCATTCCCATTTCTTTAGTATTAGTCAGGAGTTAGAAATAGAGAATATTCTTGATTTCAGTTTCAATTTAAAATTCCGTCCAGGATAAAAAATCATTGTTGCAAACACTTTTCAACCTGACTCTTGTTTTGGCAGTCCCATACATAATTTATTATGCACTTGTAGTACCAGTACAGGAATAATTTATTAGATTTCGAAAATATGCTATTGCAAATCGAATGTGGATCATTTTATTCGGACTGGAAAACAATGCTGCCAGTATTACTCGTTTTCTTTGTTTTTTGCTCCGTTTAGGAAAAAATGAGAGAACTTAACTAGAAATTGCATTTATTTTCTACACTACCGTAGTTGCAAATGGAACGGGGAACTCAAAATTTATTCCTCTATCGAAGAGACGGAATTTTAAAAACACAACAGAAAAACTACTGAAACCACTGTTCTAAAACTGCAGAGTTTCAGTTGTTTGTTTTTTAGCAATTCAATTAAGCGGAGAAAATTCCCCATTCTACTGATTAGTCCCAAACAGAGTACACGACCGCGTTTGCAGCAGTCACTCCAAATTATTTTCAAAACAAAACCTAAGCTGAATTCAAATGGATAGTTACTTTTTAAATTAAGAAAATACTGTCTGAATTCCAAGCATTATTGCTACATGCTGATGTAGAGCTTCGATCTCACTAGCCTAAAAAGTATTATTATTATTATTATTATTATTATTCTTTTCGTGATTGGTCACTTAGGACCGCGATTTAACAATTTAGACATTTTTAATCTTTGATGATAATCTCGCAGCACTTGTCCCCGTCTTTTCCGTTCTTGTTCAGACAGGTTCATTGTTCTTCTTGTTCTCATCTCCTCCAAAAACTCTCGTGAAGTATCAATCTTGAGTCTGAAGCAGTTCCTATTCTGAATTCCTTCAAACGGTATGTTGAGCGTTCTAAGGTCCTTGTGACAGCCATCAAACCATGGATTATTTTTCTTTGAATCAAAATATTTGAAAATCTTGTGTGGTCAGGAGGGGTCCATTCTATAGAGATGTCCATAGAATTTTAGTCTTCTTTTCTTGATTTCTGAGTAGATGGGATTCATGTTTTTGTAGATTTCTTCAGAACTTTTAAGGCGGTATCCATCTTGTGTAAGTTTTGGACCATAGATCTTTCGAAGAATTCTTTTTTCAATTTTAGTAATTTCATTTATTTTAGATTTTACATTCAAAATTAAATTTTCACTCCCATAAAGAATTCCTGATTTTACAACAGTGTTGTAATGTTTCACTTTGGTGTTCCAAGATAAGTTCTTCTTATTGTGAACATTTTTGGTTTTGTGGTAAGCAGATTCTGCAATTGGAATCTTTCTTGAAATACTCTTATTATCCCTGCCGTTTTCTTGAAGAATTTCTCCAAGATATTTGAAAGACTTTACTCCGCCAATCTTGCTGATGTCAGTATGAAGGGTTGTAATATTTTCCCTTATGTTGGACATCCACTGAGTTTTTTCTGTAGATATCTGTAAGCCTGTCTTTGAAGCAATTTTACTGAGAGTTGAAAGATAAATCTTTGCCACTTCTATTGTGTTTGTAGTTATAGCAATATCATAGCCTAATAAGTATTATTACAATAATGATTTTTTGTAGATTAAGTCTTGGAGACTCCAGTTGAGGAGTATAAAACAAGTCAGATTAACAATTATAAAATCTTATACACTAGTTACTATAATTACTTTTTCAATTAGTTGAGGCGAGGCTTAGTTTTGATGTGAAAGGAACTCTTGTACACTATAAAGAGTAATATAAACTTAAAAAAACACTTTTAAATGGAAATTAACTCACGTTATGGCGTGACGGCCGTTTCGCTCTGTTGTCTAGAGCATCGTCAGACGACCCACAGTACACTGACGATGCTCTAGACAACAGAGCGAAACGGCCGTCACGCCATAACGTGAGTTAATTTCCATTTAAAAGTGTTTTTTAAGTTTATATTACATATTAGTGGAAACAAGATGGATCTACAACATCACACTATAAAGAGCTTTATCAACTAAATATATATGATAGTTGTCATACCTATTTAATTCAGGCTCCTTCAGATTAGAATACTTTCATACTGTCAAATATTTACTAAAATAATCAAAGATCTCCTATTTCGGTCATTTCTGAGGCTTATTAATTTTTGAGAATTTAATATCAATTTTAGGACTAAAAAAGGAATAAAATTTTTACAAAATTTTCACAAAAAAGAATTTTCACATTTTAAAGAATTTCCTAGGAAAATTTGTTCTAGCTCTCTCACTCAGGCTGGATTTAACATGGTTGTGGGAGCTTTCCCGGAAATTAGGCATCTAAATAGTCTGTGTAAGTTCGGTGAAAATGATTATTTTGATTTCGGTTATATTGTATTTTTATATTTATTGTATTGACGTTTGCATAATTCAATGTAATGACATGTGAAAAATGAAGTTTTTATTATTATTATTATTCATTATTGCCCTCAGGACAGTGTTTAACTTGAATACATCAAATGATCATCCATTATCCCTCCTCCTAAAATCTCTTCATTCTTTGGCTGTGTTCCTGCTTCCTTTGCTCTGTCCATACTCTTCCAGTTCTCTTTTTTTCTTTTACTTTAAATTTTATGCTCTTAATCCTGATTCGGAATGTGTCTCTTGAGTTTATTATCTCGTTATTCACACCTGCTTGTTTCAAGTCTTCTTTTAACTTCCTGAAACCAGTTGGTTTTTTTGTTTGAGCTGTTAACCACATCAAAGATTTTCCTTGTTAGCCTGCTTTTGTCCATTCTACATCCATTCTTGATCTATTTACTTTTGATGTTGTGCACAATATGACAGCTTTCTGCATTAAATGTTGCACCCACACAGGCAGTCTCAACTCTTTCATCCTCTCAGACAGCTATTTTGATATTACACCTGTAGCTGATATTATCAAAGGCATAATTGCCACTCTCTCTTGCGTCCACAAGCCTTTTATTTTCTCTGCCTAAGGCAGATATTTGAGCAGTTTCTCATCACTGTTTGCTTCATATTGTGTGTGTTCCGTATGCCTATATATCTATCAAAAATTTGGTTTGGTTTAGTTTGTCCATTAATATGATATCTGGTCTATTGTTGGCTATTTGTTTTGTCTGTGAGTACTGATCTATCCCAATACAACTTGTGAGTTGCATTCTCCAAAACTGCACTGGGAGTGTATTGATAATATGGTACCGAATCTGGTAACAGGCTGTGTAGACATGCCATACTCTGATGTATAATCCTTGCCACCTGGTTATTATTAACTTATTATCATTTAAGAAACTTTTTACCACAAATCCTGAACAGTATCCCTAACCATTTAAAAACCTACAAACATATTCCGCAGTAAAACATGAAATCAAAACTTATTATATTACTGAGCAAGGATAACATATTCATCACAGAGGAATAGGATATTGATTATTCATCACATAAAACCCATAATAAAAACCTGATTAAATTTAAAACTTAGCAAATCACCCCAATACAAGCTAAACTTAGCTTCTGGGGTTGCCACCACTAGAATTATTATCATAATAACTATTTATATATTGAATTTTTTTAAACTGTTGTATATTATTATTTATTAATTGCATGTACTGTTATTTACATTCAATAAAGCTTATAAAAAAAAAAATTATTATTACTATTACTATTACTGTTATTATTATTATTATTATTATTATTATTATTATAATCATTATTATTATTATTATTATTATTATTATTATTATTATTATTATTATTATTATTATTATTATTATTATAATCATTATTATTATTATTATTCAACAACCAATCAGAAGCCTAGTTTCTGGTGCCGGGAACAGGAGCGAAATTTGCGGTGGGCAGGGGGTGAGCGTGCTTCCCACCAGATGTGACATAAAGGCTTCTATTGATATTAATATTATTATATTGAACAAAATTTCTTTGGAATAACATATTAACTTGATAACATAGTAATAAGAAACATAATTGAGCCAAATTCCTGCAATTTAGATAGATTTTTCAACAAATCTGACAGATTTTTGCCACTTGCCCCTATTTTGGCAAGCGGCAAAATTCAGTCAGATTTGTTGAAAAATCTTTATAAATTGCTGGAATTTGGCTCAATTATGTTTCTTATTACTATGTTATCAAGTTATTCCAATAGGTTGGACTGAAATGGTGTTCCAGAACGTACGTAATGTGTTGATGTTATATTCAGCAGTCTACAGTCTGTAATACTCTGTGAATAGCAACAGTTTGAGAATATTCAACCTAGTGAACCATGGGATAGTTTGATCATTTGATGTCGAAGACCGTAGAAGGAACATTTTTGGATTATTCTTGAGAACGATATGCATGGCAATAGAAGCGGCGAAAAAAGCACGAAATAACGAGAACGCTATGAAGATACTTCACGTGTAGCAAAGCGCTATGATCATGAGATTTTCTGGCGATTAAACGCTTGGTAGCGTCCAATTTGTCGATTGGATGCTTCAAGAATTGATCCCAAAATTCGAGAGTGAGAGAAAGAGAAAGATTCAGCAAGAGAGAAGAAAACATGTTCTCCTTCCAATATGTTTGCAAGCGTGGTTATCTCTAGAAAGAAGTTTCCCAGTGCAATTTCTTGAGATAGAGCGAAAATGAGCAAATCCACTTTTGCAAACGATATGGTGATGGGAATACATAAGCGATAGAAACATGAGCACAACATGATGAATTCAAAAATAGTCGAGGAAAAACTCTTAGTCTCTAAACACTGCCCTACTCACTTTAATGTCTTTCTTTCTCATCGACACATCCTATTTCTCTTTTTTCTTCTCTCTTCCCCTTTTAGTTTCCACTTGGCACGTGGGGATCCAACTTCTAAATACAATAAAGGATATTATCGCCTACCCACTCATGATACTTCACTAGTGCTGGTGACATTTTTTGTACTTCGCTTTAGAAGATAATGCAATTTTCGACATGAGCACTCACTTCATGATAAACAATTGGTGTGATCATTTTATTTTACAATGAAGCTCTTGAAGTTCAATTTTTCATATTATTTTTTTGGAAGATGAAGCCCACATAGGTCTGAGACCTGTGCGTGGGTAATGAGTTGGATAATTGTGGTGGATGAGCTGGACCTTCAGTTTTAGGTGGTTCCGAACCACCGGGAAGTGATTTTACAGCAGAGAACAGTGTCCTTTTTGTTGGCCAATCTAATCGGCCACCCTTACAAAGAGTAACTAGGAGAACGCAGCTTATCTCTATCTGATTGAACAGATACCTTGCTACGGCTCACGACTATCACTTCCCTATATTCACATATAGTTTTACATAAGTGAAGTTTCATAGATTTTGATATCGTTTGAATAGAGCATGGGTTTCTAGATGAGAACATACATAAATGTAGAGTGATAGATAAAAATAAATTGGAAAAAGTACATATTTATAGTATAATTCTTATTGATTTTATATATCTATATCCAAATTCATTAGCCATTCTCTGGCCTCGTCAGTCACATTTTTTTTTTTTTTGTAGATTACGTCTTGGAGACTCCAGTTAAGGAGTATAAGACAAGTCAGAAAAGACTTGAAACAGTTCTTTATAGCCATCTCCTGTAAAAGATCGGTAGCAGTCTTCATCTATGTGGCCAATAGTTTGACTTTTAGCACCACAATCACAGTAAAGTTTCATATCGTTTCATTATTTTAGGTATAGTTTCATATAGTCAAAGAGTTTCACAGTAAGCATGAAGCATTATAAAAGAAAAGTAATTCGTTTAACGTTTATACTCAGCACTTTAGCAAATAATTACTCAACTTGCTAGATACCTTACGGTTGATGAAGCACTGCAGTATGAGGAATATGGAGGTAATTTAAGAAAAATTATCGGTGATTTTAGAATTAAAAAATGATGTAATAGAATGACGGGAAGTGTCAAGTTTTATATTCGGCTTTGAAGCTGAAGGATGTGCGGATATAGAATATATAGTAATAATAATAGTAGTAATAATAATAATAATAATAATAATAATAATGATAATAATAAGCGTATTGCTTTTATTGGTAAGGAGACCCTTACGAGTAGTTCCACCTCGCCGTTTGAGCCATGTTATGGAGAACATGGTGGAGCGACAGTTGAAGGTGGATTCCGAACCCCCGGGTGAGTGATAATAATACTTATCGAATAGATACCACATCCTTTCTATCTCATAGGTGAGGTAGGTATATGGAGAATTTTTTGGAGGATGAAGCCCACATAGGTCTGTGACCTGTGCGTGGTTAATGAATCGGATGATGGTGATTGATGAGGTAGACCTACAGTTTTAGGTGGGTTCCGAACCACTGGGAAGTGATTTATAGCAGAGAACAGTGTCTTTTTTCTCGCCACCAACCTAATCGGTCACTCTTACAAAGAGTGCTCAGGAGAACGCAGCTTATCTCTATCTGATTGAACAGATAACTGCTACGGCTCACGGCTATCACTTCCATCCTATTATTCTATTATAACTTATCTCAGGTATATAGGTTATTCCATGGCGATTCAACAGTTCTACTTTTTTACCAGCATTTGTTTTATACTCTTTACAATGTTATGCACACATTTGTGACCCTTTCTTGACTCAAATCAGTTGATTTAGCTCAGTTGATGGTTGCTACAGCACTAGTTTTCATGTTTACCAATAACTATCTTCCTCCATTCATTCTAATTAATGTTCTTGTACATGTTTAATTTCCCAGTTCAATTTCCATGTACCTACCCAAGTTCCAATTATGCAATGAACTATTCGCAAGCGTGTAATTTCATTACAAAATAGTTATAGTATTTGGCGACCAGGATGGGTTAACTACCAAGACCCCGCTCCTGTATGAAAACCATTCTCTCCCTTCTCTGTACAGTAGAAACAATTAGTCTGGGCGCGTGGCTCTGGTTTCACTACTAGCCGTCCAGTAAAAGTTGACTAGTTGACCTTGAAGACATCTGCAGCGTCGCACGGGCCACATGTTTTTAGAAATGAGCAATAAACACTCCCCTCGCCATGGCTGACTACCAAACGGCCGTGCGCCCAGACTTATTGTTTCTACTGTAAATCTGAACAGTTTCGAAATTCAACAATATATAAATCTCGCCTAGTTCGATAATTATTCATAAGTGGTTGTATGTTCCCTTCAGCTGTCTAAATACTCTACAACTTTAGAGACCAGAGAAAGTTCACGACTAGATTAATGCTTCAGCAGTTGAGTTCAAACTTCGATCAGTAACTTTTAGTTTTCGCTTTAAAAGGGCGATGCACTGAGAGCATTCGTCTTGTGGGGCCAGACACACCCCACACCTTTTGTTTTTCAGTCTGGGAACTCACACACACCTAATACACGTGCGAAAAAGGGTGAAAAGAGAGAGTGAGCCTCAGCACTAGTCGTTTCGAATTGTTTTTACTGCCCGGTGTAAATCAAGCTAGTGTTGCTGGCAGTTAGTGTGTGAGCAGAGGGGAAAATAGTGGACGAACGCCCCTGAAGCCATTCATCAAGTGTAGACAAGCAGGTGTGACCATCTTCTTTTTCTGCTCTGTGCTTCGATGCTCCATGGAGTCCCCAGTCCAGTGTGGACGTGGACGCATGGACAGTGTTTGGTTGTTACGTTTGCTATAGTGGCTGAGAAAGGATCGTTAAACGCTGTATCCCATTTCACCAACTTCTCTGTCTGTAATGTTGTTTTCAGGCATCGGACCAATGAAACTTCTGAAATGAAGTTAGCTCCTATTATTTCTACATCTGATTTTTAGCTGAAATCACTGAAATATACTGTTTTCAAACATCTCTTCTCACAATGATATCTTAGTATGAGATAATTCACTAGAACAAAACCTTGATGTTTAAGGCTGTTTAAGATCCAAAACTGACTTGTCTTATACTCCTTAACTGGAGTCTCCAAGATGTAATCTACAAAAAAAAGAAAGTGGTTTGGTGTATGGAAAGAGTAAATAGATTAGATTTATGTAAGCCGTTGTTCAAGAGACTTGGTCTCCTAACTGTACCCTGCTATCGACTTATTTATTCACAAAATACATTAATATCTAAATATATTATTGCATTCTTGAACTTCTTGTTTCATAACGATCTGCGTTGTTAATATTAACTTTTCATGTTAAATTCAACGACTTGCGGTCAATTTTAATTTTAACTTTTCAAGTGAATTAAACGACTTGCAGTCAAATTTTATTAAAAATAAGTAGTATTTCACTTACTTTTGAAGGCCAAACGTTTTCAAGTTGTTGAAAACCATCTTCAAGGCAACCCAGCCTTGAACAACTCGAAAACGTTTGGCCTTCAAAAGTAAGTGAAATACTACTTATTTTTAATAAAATTTGACTGCAAGTCGTTTAATTCACTTGAAAAGTTAATATTAACAACGCAGTTCGTCATGGAACAAGAAATCCAGGAATTCAATTTTAATTGTCAATAAATAATATTTCTATTCACGTAGGTCAAATTTTTTCGAAAAATGAAACTACTTTCAAAATGAATCTCCACGATTCGAAAACGATCAGCCTATCTGAGTAGAAATAATATTATTATTTCACAATTAAAATTCACTGCAAGCCGTTGAATTTACTATCAAACGTCAATTTAATATTATATGGTGCAACAGACTCAAGTCCAAAACTGCTCTCTTCACACTTTTTGAATATGTTACATTGTCCAAAGCATTGAGGTTTTATGGTTTCCAAAACGTTCAAACATTGAGGATCCATGCTTTTATTAAAGCGGCAGAATTTGGAAGGAGTAATATTCTAGTGGTGTTCAAGGGGGAGATTTTCAGTATGCAAAGGACTGAATAATATTTATACAATAATAATTTTTAATAATATAAATATACTATGATAAAATACACAACACAGACTAAAAATTTAGATCATGTACATTGAATCAATAAATATATCAATTTCCAAACAAATTAGATATTACACATGCATATAGAATACTCAGGTGCAGTGGCGTAGCCAGGGGAGGGGGCATGGGGCTCAGGGCCCCCCCCCCCAAATTTCAGAAATAAAAAATTCTCCAATAACTAATAGATAAGGACTTCTTAAAGCCGAAGGGTTCTGTCTGTTTTGTAACATTATAACGAACAAAATACAGAAACCCTGATTGTGTAATAGAATATAGCTACAGTTATAGTCAGATTAATGCATTGTTCAAATATTTCCTCATATAGAAACTTGTTAGGTGCTCAAATGGATAATTTTGATTTAAAATGAGCTAAGAAATCGAATAAAACATGTTAGAAACTGTGACTACCATAATAATTATTGAAATATTACATTAAATAAAACTCATTTTTTCAAGTTCGAAGTTGATTAACTTTGTTAATTATTGATAAATCACCTTTTTGAATAAACTCATCTTGTAGAAAATTTATTTTTGAAGTTAAAGTTCAGTATAACCCACTAGCCTAAACGCACCCAAAGCTCATGAAATCGGGATTTTATAAATGAAAACTCACAAATAAATGCAAGTTCTATGCAATCGTATATTCCGATTTCATGAACTTTGAGTTGGGTGCGTTTTAGGCTAATGACATAAATTATATGAAACTTATAAAAAGGTATGCTTTCTTCATGTATATTTGAGTTGTATTTTTATAAACTTGAAATGCAATTTATTATTATTGTATTAATTTTGAGATTCAGTATATATAAGTTAAGTATGGTTAGTTCCAATTCAAGGGTTTTGACTCAAAATAACCACAGATATTAGAATATCAAACCTTATCATTACAAACCTAGCCACCTAGGTTCTTGGGCAGTAATTTTTCAAAAATTTCTTTTGAACTGTAGAGCCCAACAAGTTGTCTAGATTAGCTTTTTACACCACTAAATTTTTAAAAAATCCGGACCCTCCTATAAACCAGACCCCCCTTTTGGTGAGCCCCCTGCCCCCGAAATTTAATCCTGGCTACGCCACTGCTCAGATGCAAAACCATGCAAAAAATTACTATTATTTGTTATGAATAAATTAATGGAGGAGCGATGATATTCACTTCAAGCCCAAAACACACAGACGATTATCTGCCCATGGTCTAATTTTCTGTTATTTCAGACCACTTGAGTTTAAATTTGTTTTATAAAATGGATGTAATGACTGACGCTATAATATATATAAATATTATCACAATAATATGAATAAAGCTTGAATGCTCAGCAGTGCATAAAAAATTACTCAACGCAAAAGTTAGTAAATTTAGAAAAATATATAATATTATTTTTATTAACCCCCCCCCCCCCCTCCCCATATTTATTTAGCAGGGATGATTGACGATAAAGCCTATTTATGTTCAATAGATGTGTAGATCAACTAGTCATTAACTCTACTAAGATAAAATCAATAATATAATAATATTCATTGAGATAGTTGGTTGTTCTGCACATTAAATTAATGACAATATTAAAGATGTTGTGCTCACAAATCGTGAGAAAAAAATGTAATTTATCATTTTGCTGTAAATACAGGTATAATTATCTTCAACTTTTTTAATCTTGTACAACAGTAATAATTTTACTATACTGTACTCTTATCAAATTAGTAATGATAATTGGGAATTATGGCAGTAACAATTAATAGTCAAGCCGACTTGAAGGATGGATTAGAAAATCAGAACCTGAATTAATTAGATAGTTATGGAGGAGATTGATGATGCAGATCAGTAGAAATCCACTTCGAATTCAAACACTTGACTGCATGCTCAGAGAAGTGAAAAACATGGAATGTCTGAAATCTCTGTTGAATTTTCAGTAAGTATTGAACTTTAAAGTCGATTGCTCTTGAAAAATCATAATTGAAAGCTCAATAAGTTGTTTTGAGAGCCCGCATGTAGTCTGTCTCGAAAATTACCATTCGAACAGAACTTTTCCGAACCCATTGACCCATTTTCCGTTTTTTCACACATTTCACTAACTAGTTCAAGTGCTATGAGCTTTCCAGTCCCCTTGATTCTTCCAGCTTCAGAGTTGACAACTGAGCGGGTCTCGTTTTGTGATGAAAACTCATTAAAAACTCCGTTTTTTCTGCCAGTTTGAGTTCAAAGCCACTGTTGAAGGACTTGGAGCCAACGAAGCACAAGTACACTCTTGTGCATAGCTAGCTGGGGATTAATTGGTAGCCAAACAATAGAACTGCTTGTAACAAAGCTTAGTGAATAACAAGCAACAAATTACCATACTGCATGTGCATGAAATGTGTGAAGATCCTTATCTCTTCTACTCTTCACAAATTTCACACTTCCAATACATTCAGCTCATTGTCTCACATTATCATTCGAGGCAAAACATGCATGAACTCTGAATAATATCCTTTCAGGGATGTGGAAGCTAAAAAGCGCCAAAATTTACAAGGATGCACCTACTTTCACTATCGCTATCACTATCAATAGAATTATCCCTGCTTGTCATTCAATCTCGATAAATCCCTGCTTGATAAATAGAAGAGAATAGAGTCAATAACAATATATTAACATGAGTTAGGGAAGTGATAGCCGCGAGCTGTAGCAGGTATCTGTTCAACCAGATAGATAAGCTGCGTTCTCGTAGGTCCTCTTGTAACGGTAACCGATTAGATTGGCCAGCAAAAAGACACTGTTCTCTGCTGTAAAATCACTTCCCGGCGGTTCGGAACCCACCTAAAACTGTAGGTCAAGCTCATCAATCACCATCATCCAACTCATTACCCACGCACAGGTCTCAGACCTATGTGGGCTTCATCCTCAAAAAAAAAGTTCTTTGTTTAGAGGAAGAGTTATCAGTTTTTGATAGGTATTAGATTAGATTTAAAATGCTTTTTTGTACAATCTAACATCAAATTTGACACAGTATTTCAATAAATATATGATTTTCACTTACTTTTTCTGGAGATATTCTCTTTAGAAGTGAAATGCATTCCTTCAGTATCTCCAGTAAAAATGAGTGAAAATCATGTATTTAATTTAAATACAGTGCCAGTTTTGATATTAGATTGTTCATCAAGTATTTCATCATGGAAAACACCACAGCTTTTTTGTAATTAACTATTCACTTAATTAGAATAGCCAGTCAATATTATTTCAATTATATCCAATATCATTCATATTATAATTCATTTTGAGGAAACATGGGCTGAAAAAAACGTTCGACTTATTCCAACCAAGTAAATTTTTTTGACAAATATAATGTTTGCAATATGTTAACAAGTGGTTGAATTCTAACTAAAAATTGTACCTGGGTTGGGATGAAAAGTTCAATTATAAAAGTATTTTATACAAAGATTATTGGTATATTTTAGATGAAAAAGAAATTGCTTCGATATGATTTCAGCTAAGAAAGCTGTATCAATCTATTGGTACATAAAATTTCTATTTCATACTGTAAAAATTTCTATTTCATACTCAAATTACACTGTAATACAAAATAAATGAGATTTTTGGAGCTGCTGTTGTTTTGGAAGCTTTTGGAGCAGAATTTAATTATTAAAACGTCAATGTCAGGTTCGAATAATGATTTTCATCTTAATAAGTCTGCATTGAGTTGTATTTGTTTTTAAAACAATCAAAGTACAACTATTTGTACAATATTCTTTATTATATTATTTTTCTATATAGGGGAGATACTGAACCTCATGGCTGATGATTGTGATGAAGCTTCTCTTCAGTAGTGAAATGCATTCTTCAGTATAAGTGGTTAAAAATTAAATATTAAAAAGAAATACAGTGTCAGTTTTGATATTAGATTGTTCATTATCGTACACTATCATTATTGTTCACTATTTAGTTCTTTCCTTTGAAGTTTCCTATGGTTCCTATGATATTGCCCTTATTATTATTATTATTATTACTATTATTATATGCCCAGCATATGATCCGCTGTTCATATATTTAAGTTGCGATTATAGATAGAGTAGCAACTGTATATATTTGAATAAGTTACATGATATTTCATATTGAGTTTAGGATTTAAAGTTTACATAAATATATTTAAGTTACAAATTCAGAGTAGCAAGTGTAAATGTTTAAGTAAGTTACAAGAGTTAATATTGAGTTTATAATTTAAAGTTTACATATATTCAAGGAAGTGCATATATTTAAGTTGCAAATTTAGAGTAGCAACGGTATATATTTAACTAAGTTACATACATAATATTGAATATTAAAGCAAAGTGAATTCCTATTCCATTCTTACAAAACAAGGAGCTTCATACACATATAAGCAAAGTGAATTTATATTTCCATCTCACAAAAAAAGGAGCTTCATACACATATAAGCAAGGTGAATCCATATATCTATCTCACAAAAAAAGGAGCTTCATACACATATAAGCAAGGTGAATTCATATTTCTATGTAACAAAAAAAGGAGCTCCATACACATATAAGCACGGTGAATTTCTATTCTCATCTCACAAAAAAAGGAGCTTCATACACATATAAGCAAGGTGAATTTATATTTCTATCTAACAAAAAAAGGAGCTTCATACACATATAAGCAAGGTGAATTTCTATTTCTATCTAACAAGAAAACTAGCTTCATACACATATAAGCAAGGTGAATTTCTATTTTTATCTCACAAAAAAAGGAGCTTCATACACATATAAGCAAGGTGAATTTATATTTTTATCTCACAAAAAAAGGAGCTTCATACACATATAAGCAAGGTGAATTTCTATTTTTATCTCACAAAAAAAGGAGCTTCATACACATATAAGCAAGGTGAATTTATATTTCTATCTCACAAAAAAAGGAGCTTCATACACATATAAGCAAGGTGAATTTCTATTTTTATCTAACAAAAAAAGGAGCTTCATACACATATAAGCAAGGTGAATTTCTATTTTTATCTCACAAAAAAAGGAGCTTCATACACATATAAGCAAGGTGAATTTCTATTTTTATCTCACAAAAAAAGGAGCTTCATACACATATAAGCAAGGTGAATTTCTATTTTTATCTCACAAAAAAAGGAGCTTCATACACATATAAGCAAGGTGAATTTATATTTCTATCTCACAAAAAAAGGAGCTTCATACACATATAAGCAAGGTGAATTTCTATTTTTATCTAACAAAAAAAGGAGCTTCGTACACATATAAGCAAGGTGAATTTCTATTTTTATCTCACAAAAAAAGGAGCTTCGTACACATATAAGCAAGGTGAATTTCTATTTTTATCTCACAAAAAAAAGGAGCTTCGTACACATATAAGCAAGGTGAATTTCTATTCTTATCTCACAAAAAAAGGAGCTTCATACACATATAAGCAAGCTTTTTTAGGTTTATAATAAATACAAAGTTAACATTAAGTTTAAGTAATTTCCTATATGTTTAACTGCAAATATAGAGTAGCAACTGTTTATATTTAAGTAAGTTACATAATATTTAATTTTAATTTTATAATATAAAGTTTATATATTTATGTTTAAGTAAGTTCATACATTTAAGTTGCGAATATAGAGTGGCAACTGTATTAAGTTACAATAATTAAAGTAAGTTACTGTAATTTAAGTAAGTTACATAATATTTAATATGTCGGCTCTGGTAGCACAGTTTATTGGAGCACTTGTCTTGTATAAGATAAGCCTCCGGCTGGCTTTGTTTCCTGCAGCCTTGGGTTCGAAACTCATTCAGCCATGGATGTTTCTCATCGTTCACCTCATTACCCACGCACAAGTCTCCAAATTCATGCATGCATCATCCGCAATAAAAAAATTGTTCATAATAACATATAAAGTTTGCATAAATGTTTAAGTAAGTTCATACATTTAAGTTGCGAAAAGAGAGTAGCAACTGTGTGACCTTTCTGTAAAGAGCAAATTGCTGTTGGTCACGTGTGCCGATGATCGATCGATCTGTTCGACTCTTTCTAGCTCTCTCTCACTCTCTCTCTCTCTCTCTCTCTCTCTAGGGTTAAGTGTAAGAGAGGACCTGCGAGTCCTAACTTCGCCTCAATAAAGACAAGTTATCTATCTATCTATCGCTCTCCCACACTCTCTCTCTCTCTCTCTCTCTCTCTCTCTCTCTCTCTCTCTCTCTCTCTCTCAGTCGTTGAGTGTCCTTGACCAGGAATGCAAGCTCTGTTGATCACATGCTGTGAATTCGCAATCACTAACCCTTCCAGCCCTAGTCCTACCCCTGTGAGCCCTTCGCCAGTCTTTTGCCATATCCAATCTGAAGTGGTTGTTGTGTATGTTGGTCGGAGTAGAGTGGCTCACAATTCCTGCAAGTGACATTCTTCCTCAGGCCGACCTCCATCTGAGCTGCACGCCCTTTTGGAGCCACCGGATACGCACCGCACCCAATAAGCGATCCATTATAATAGCCTATAGAGTGGACACCGCTTTTTCGCTTAACGTCACTGCATCAACTTGACCCAATGCTTGTTCCCCTTGTTTCACACATGCCACTTTGATAGGAAAATGGAAAATTGTTTCTGCTGCATAATATCATTTTTCTTTTTGATAGGAGATTATATTCCTCCAATATATGGGAGACGTTGATGGAAAAGCGTTTTGGTGGTCCATATTTTTTGTAGATTACGTCATGTACGTCAAATCAACAATTATATCCATACAATCATCTTATACACTAGTTACCATAATTACTATATCAATTATTTGATGTGAAGCTTAATTTTGATCTGGAAGGAACTCTTGTAAACTATAAAAAGCTTTATCAACTAAATATTTTTCCAATTGGTTTTTAAATATTTCTATATTTTGAAGTCTCTTTAAAAACTGCGGTAGCTTGTTGTAGAGTTTGTTACCAATATAACTAGGTTTTTGTTTGAATAAGCTACTATTGTGTTTTCAAAATATAGAAATATTTAAAAACAATTGAAAAATTATTTAGTTGATAAAGCTTTTTATAGTGCACAAGAGTTCCTTTCGCATTCAAATTAAGTTACACCTCTACTAATTGATATAGTAATATATGGTAATAACTAGTGCATAAGATTTTATGATTGTTAATCTGATTTGTCTTTAGAGTCTCCAAGAAATAATCTACGAAAAAAAGATAAATGAAAAGAGTTTAATTGAATAAAGGTTGAGTTAATCAGTATAAACAATCTAATACAAGATATGTATAAACAAGATATCAATTTCGGTATTTCTTTTGATGCTATAAACAAAAATTATTACACAGATAACAAGGATACACAGACGTTTTGAAATCTAAACATCTGCTATTTCCATTACAATAGCATCATTAGCCTGCTATGAAATAGATAGATAATTGTCTTTTATTAAATTACCGTACTTTACAATTAAAATAAGTGCTGTGGGCGAAGTTGAGGCATAAGAGCCCCCTCTTCCACTTAACCCACAGTATTAAAAAAATAATAATTTTATTTACAATAAAAAAGTAAATTTTTTGTTGTGGTGAAATTGATAATGTGGAAGTTATCCATAATGAATAATAAGACGAAGTTGTCTCAACCACATTTATTGAAAATATAGAGATACTAGTTTCGGATGTTACTCCATTATCAATTTCCAACAAACTAAAGCTAAAGTACAGAGCAGCTTAATAGTGTTCCGTGTTTAGTATATTATTAAGCTGCTCTGTACTTTAGTTTTTGTTTGTTTGAGATTGATAATGGAGTAACATCCGAGACTAGTATCTCTATATTTTCAATAAATGTGGTTGTGACAAGTTCGTCCTATTATTCATTAATAAAAAAGTAGATAAATATAATAATAATTTTCAAGAAAAGCTGAAAACAAAAGGAAACTTCAAGATTAAGATATAAAATACTGTAATGGAAAAAAATCGAAAGAGGGATTATGTATGATCATGAATATCAAACAGAAAAAATAACGTTGGAATAAAATACCAGTAGTAGGTGAAGGGTTGAAAGTAACAAGTATATCGTTCATAGGAATGGGAATCTTCAGGAATCCAAGATTGGCCACTTCTTTGCAGTTGACGATTTCGGGAGTCCAATTTGAACAGATTCCCAAGAGACGTTTGCCAATCGATGAACGAGAGGAGTGAGGAATGAGAAAAGAGGAGAGAGGAGTGAGAAGAGAGCAGCTTCCACATCATCGAAGCTCAAGAAGCATCAGAATAGAGGATTTCGGGCTGAGGATAAACGTCGGCTGCTGGAGGATCCCATGAGAGACTTGCAGCTCATGCCCTGGCATAATATTTGTTTGCTAGCATCTAAGCCACGAGAGGATTTATCACCACGAAATTCTTCTCTTGAATAGAAAGAAGATTTTTCTATGGACATTATCTATCTATCTGTAATCTATCCATGCACTGACCATCTTGTTGCATGCAGTTGGCTTCCTATACATTTTTCATTTACTAAAATACACAATCTGACTTACTAAAAATATTTGCTGAATATAGTTGAGTGAATCATCTTGGAGAGCATAAGTTAGCACGAGAAAATTTTTATTGTGAATATTCGAGAAATTTTTAGTAAATTAATTTTTTGGTTTGATAAAATAGCTATTGACAATTTTGAGAAATTGAGAATGACTTATGCTGCGTTTAGACTATGTGACTGTATTCAAAATCTTTATTGTCAAGACATATCATTATAATGTTACAACGACGTCATGTGATGGGTCAAAATAATTTTATAGCATAAAATGTCAAAAAAACTTACAATTATTAACAATTTCAGTGCTGTCCTATATGCTTAATCATCAGAGCATAAAATCTATATTGAAATAATCATTTATTGAGTAGATACATTTTTCTATTAGAAGATTTTTTATAGTACTTTTGCATTTTTTCTCATCTATGCATCTTCTTTCTAATGGCAGCCTATTAAATATCTTTTTTGACAAATAGCCTAGAGCCAATTTTTTTTGTGAACATGCCCATTGGTGACACTCCACTCTGATATCATTTCTGCTCAATGTCCCGTAGGTATGGATATCATTATTCAAACTGAATTTTTCTACATGTTTCCTCATTATCTTATTGTATAATGTTATTTTATAAAATCAAGTTTCATAAACAAGGTTTTATTACAGTTTTTTATTACTGATGATGCCCACATGATTTTAAGTCTTGTGCGTGGGTGATGAGGTGGATGATAACACATAAATGCCAGACGGAGAAGCGGGATTGTGAATATTCATTTTTGCATGACATTCAGAACATTAGTTCTTCATTATAGACATTGTTATGATAATGCAAAACTATTTATTATACTGACAATAAAAACAAAAACTTTGTTACACAATCCTTTTATAACAAGTTGTACATGTTGGTTTATAACATTGCTCTGTTATAAGTCTAAAAGCACCCTTACAATGCTACTTCTGATTAGGATACCATATCACTCATGATGAAATTCATTATTCATTAATCAAATATATATTAAACATATCAAGCTGTGAATGAATATTTTTTAGACGGATGATGCCCAAATGAGTCTTGAGACTTGTGCGTGGGTAAATAGGTGAATGGTTATACACTAGAATGGGTAATAATGAGAACGCAAGTTTTGAAAAGCATAGACTATATATTTCAAAACAGAGTATGCGCATCTCAGCACAATAACTATAACATACAGTAACAATAGCAGTAAACTATCACTAACATCGATATTTATTGAAAGAAAAATGTTTAATTAGGCTACACGAAATACAACAGAAGACAATAATGCATAAAATATTACAAAATGTTACTGAAGGGATTTAGCTGATTATGTAACAATGTAACATGTTCCAAAACAATCCACTACATTCAGTAAATAATATGCTATATTGTCTTTCAGTACAATGTCGTATTTTTTTATAAATACAACTCAGTTTGCTACATTAATAGTCTATCAAAATATTTTGTGTTTCCTTTCGCATCATTTTTTATTATGAACTTTATCAATGCAATCTTTTTACAACTTTTTGTTGCTTGAAAAAATTTTATCAATCTATAAAACATCAATAGGATATTCCTTCCCAATAGAAGAGAATATTCTCAAAATATAGTATGCTGTAGTTGAGTCAATCATCTTTATAAGAGCATAAGTTAGCTAAAGACAATTTTTGAAGAATAAAAAGTAAATCCTAACTTTACAACATAGAGATGCATTTTTTCAATGTGGTAGTGCTGCAAATACAGCATCCTGTAATGTTGTAAATTGTTCTACTGTAAAATAGTGAGTCAGCATTAAAGTATGAAATGTATTTAATAAAAATAGTTAATTTAACCATGTGAGGATTTGCGTTACATATATGACAGTTTGGTCAAAAATTCTTGTAAAGTTTGAAATATATATTCATTGAGCAGATGACCGTTTCGGACCACGAAGTCCATCATCAGTGCTCTTAGGGAGTATGCCCACTCATAAATGAATAGTTTAAATATGCAGTTTGTCATATTTCCATAATAATAGTCTTTGAAATATCAAGTTATAGTATAACATTTATTCAATAAACATTAACATTTGTATTCGATTCCCAAAAAAACGACACAGCAGAACTCCTTCTTTCAAAAGTCTATCAACTTCTTCCTGGATTTCTTGTTCCATAACGATCTACGTTGCTAATATTGACTTTTTATGGTTTTGTTTTTGTAGATTACGTCTTGGAGACTCCAGTTAAGAAGTATAAGACAAGTCAGATCAACAATATTATACACTAGATACCATAATTACTTCAATTAGTTGAGGTGAAGCTTAATTTTGATGTGAAAGGAACTCTTGTACACTTTAAAAAGCTTTATCAACTAAATATTTCTTCAATTGTTTTTTAAATATTTCTATATTTTCAAGACTCTTCAAAAACTGCGGTAGGTTGTTGTAGAGTTTCCTACCAATACAACTAGGTTTTTGTTTGAATAAGCTACTATTGTGACTCACCAAGTGATAATCTCCTCGGCTTCTTGTATTATAATCATATAATCAGTTC
Organism: Conomelus anceps; assembly: GCA_948455865.1. Classification (NCBI taxonomy): domain Eukaryota; kingdom Metazoa; phylum Arthropoda; class Insecta; order Hemiptera; family Delphacidae; genus Conomelus; species Conomelus anceps. The sequence goes on from OX418224.1 coordinate 4,275,484, forward strand.
TTGTACTATAATCAGTGGTAAATTCAACGACTTGCAGTCAATTTTAATTGAGAATAAATTATATTTTTACTCACTTTTAACCAAATGTTTTCGAGTCACTCGGGCCTTTGTCTTTTGAAGATGAGTCATGACTCGAAAAAGTTTGGCCTGAAGTGAGTAAAATATTATTTATTCTCAATTGAAATATTGAATGCAAGTCGTTGAATTTACCATAAAAAAATGTAATATTCACTTATATGTTATTCAACAGGAGGATACCAACAGACAGTAGACGTACACGATTATAATACAAGAAGCCAAGGAGATTATCACTTGGTGAGTCACAATAGTAGCTTATTGATACAAAAACCTAGTTATATTGATAGGAAATTCTACAACAAGCTACCGCAGTTTTTAAAGAGTCTTGAAAATATAGAAATATTAAAAAACAACTGAAGAAATATTCAGTTGATAAAGCTTTTTACAGTGTACAAGAGTTCCTTTCAAATCAAATTTAAGCCTCACCTGAACTAATTAATATAGGTAGTAATTATGGTAACGAGTGTATAAGATGGTATAATTGTTAATCTGACTTGTCTTATACTCCATAACTTGAGTCTCCAAAACGTATAAATGAATAATGTCTGTCTGTATGTATGTATGTTCCCCATAGACTTCAAAACTACTTGACAGATCGGCATGAAACTTTGGGAATATGTTGTGTGATTATTGGGGATGGTTTCTGACCATAAATTTTAATAGGGGAGCTAATAATTATTATTAATTAATCCATTTTATAGACCTAACCTGCTGAACTTTCCGGCCAAATAGCTTAAAGGAACAGCTGATAGAAGTCAGAACAGTTTTTAATCTTAAGGCAGGCCTCTTAGCGGCGTTATTTACGCTGTCTTTGAACAGCAAAAGACATTGCACTTTGCATGTAGGCTACCGTCGGAGCCTTGCAATATGTAGTAAACATCCGACTAGGTATGATGAAATGTAATAATACCAGGATTGATGACATCTGTTAACCAATGCAGCTAGAAATTTGAAATGCAGCCTCAGCGGGAGGTGGAGAATAATAAAATTAAAAAACCTAGCTTCTACTCTTATAGTCGTAGGAGGTTTAAATTTGAAACGTTTCTTCATCCAGAGGTGGTGATTAAGAAAACAACGAAGCCTCTATGATCAGCTGGAAGAGCCCTAGGACTAACTTCTTTCCTAATTTGAAATATGTAACCTCAGCTGGAGGTGGCGAATAATAAAATCAAGGAGAACTTTTATGAGAACAATTCAGAATAAAATAAGAAACCATCGGGATCTAACCAAATAATAATTTCCGCCAATTGAAGGGACAACATAGTTTAAGTTTAAGAGAACCTAAATTAACCTAATTAATGCAAATTGGATTGAAGGTGACCCCCGTATTTAGTCTGATTGTTAATCGATAACACACATGAAACTTATGTTGCGGTGTTGAAACTGATGGCCTCCAAAAATTAAGCTCTCACAGTGGCGCGGTCGTCTCGTTCAGAAGTGGCGCGACTTGCATATTTCAGGGCCTTACGACCCCCTAGGCTCCGTCTGTGGCGCCACTGCTGGCAGGCGGTAATTAATACCGGAAAGGCAGGAAGCGCCACAGCGCCTTTACGCAGGCAATATTCATGAATACAGTGCCTGCGGTCAGTCACAATTTGCTTCCTTATTCCCTCCATGCAAGGCAAAGCACTACTCATCCCTACTGTAGACCTATTCTGCGGTCGCCTTCAAGATACTCGCTCATCTGGCTAGAGCCATTCTAGTCGACAAGAGTTATATGTTCAATAAGTTTTAATTCAATTCAAACCCGTATTACTCTCGTACTACACTCGCTCATTCCAAAGTTTCTTAGCTGGTTGGTTCGCCCTACACACTCCACCAGCCCTGCCCTAAAAACAGCAGACATCTCATTAGAATCTTTAAATTTGTTATTCATACGAAATATCACTGATTAATTGAGTTATTACAATATATTATGATTTTATATGAAATTTATATAATACATTCTACATTTTATAGGCTACAGTCGAATAATAGAACTATAATATTACAAAAGTAACTATATTGTACATTCTTGTAACTAGATTAGATTAGACCACTTTATTTATGTAAATTTACAAAATTTCTTAAATGAGTTTAAAATAGCATTATTACCGTCGCATAGGTAGTAATTGTACAGCAATTAATTTTGATTTAACTAACGAAAATCCTAGTGACGTATTTACGTAGCTAGTGTAAATTTTTGGCACAGAAAATTCAAAATCATATGAATAACTTTTAATTAATTTTTATTTTGTCCAAAATACATTAACAATTTAGCCAAAAGGAATCATAGAGATAAATCACTCTTAACTTAACAGAAATATCATCAAATTAATAATATAATTTATCAAATAAAAATATATAAATTATTTATTACATAATTAGATATGTGTAGATTTTTGGCACAGAAATTTTAAAATACAAAATTATATTAATTTTTTTTTACTGTGATGGTGTTTTGTTAAAAGTAAAATCAAAATTGATATTCTTTTTCTGAAAAAGACTCATGAATTATTGTGCTTCAAGGGGAAATTTTAGTGAAACAGACCTTACCTAAGATTTCGATTCTAGTTTGAAATTTTGTGAAAAGCAGTTTGGGCAATAGCCTGTTTATTTACATTGATTGTATGTTAGTTAAATGAATAAATAAATAAAATTTGGATTTTGATCAATTTTTATTTATTTAAATATTTTTTGTTTCTTTATTTTTATTTATTTTTTCCTGTTCTATTTTGATTTGCTAAAACTCTTAAATGAACTTTATTAAGCCAATTTGATTTTATTTTCTTATTTTAGATATTTATTTCGAACACATATATGATATTTTATTAAATTTAAACAAAGATATTATTTGAGTTTATAAAAGTAATAATGATTTATTAGTCAAAAAATGGAATGATAATTACAATTTCCTTTAATTTCTATTTATTAACTTTTTTAAATTGATTCATCATAAATAGAAATTCAGAAATGTAAATCTATTACAGGAAAAAACACATAAGAAAACAATACAACAGCAGAGTACACAATTTCAACTACCTACACTATTCAAACTATTAAACTAATGTAGTCTACATACTATAAAAGAAATTTTCCTGCAAAAACAAGCCCAACAGATTAAAAACCAATTAATGAGCTTGTTGTATTAATTAATATATTGCTATCAACAATACAACAAATTATACAAAAATGAACTCGCATTTCCTACAAAAAATTGAAATTAAGTGACCAACAATAATAATTAATTAAGATCTGTGATGTTTTCCATGACGAAGGCTGACGAAGCTTCTTTTCAGATGTGAAATGCATTCCTCCAGTATCTACAGTGAAAGTGAGTGAAAATCATACATTTAATTGAAGTACAGTGACAGTATTGATATTAAAAAATTGAAACTCAAAAATACAATTTATCAAGGTAGTTGAATTGAGATAAGTTATTTTATATATATTTTAGGAGAAATTTATTTAATGATTAGAAAACATGTATGTAAAAACATATAAATTATAATTTCGCAAGTTTACAGTATTCCTCATCATATTGTCCTTAAATTCCGGTGGTTCGGAACCACCTAAAACTGTAAATCCAACTCAACAATCACCATCATCCAACTCATTACCCACGCACAGGTCTCAGACCTATGTGGGCTCATCCTCAAAAAAAAAATTCCCATCCAATACTTTGAATTTTATTCTACAGTTGAAGATAATTCATATGAATAAAACTCATATTGGTAATTTTTAGTTACTACTATATATTATGGCGAATACAAAAATAATTCCCGTCAGTTCAACTGATTTTACAACCAAATTTCAATTTCTATATATTAATGAGTATAATTATGAAGTGCTTGTTTAAGTCCCAACCTCTGAACTCACCCGTTTCTTCATATTCTAGTACTATTGTGTTACATCGTATCATAAAATTGCTACTTTTTTCGGAGGATGAAGCCCATATAGGTCTGAGATCTGTGCGTGGGTAATGAATTGGATGATGGTGATTGATGAGTTGGACTTACAGTTTTAGGTGGGTTCCGAACCAACGGGAAGTGATTTTACAGCAGATGATGTAAAATCATCTACACCAATCAACTACACCCTCACGCTTTGGTGCATAACTTTACATTGAGGAAGTTTTTAGAATATTAATAGTCACCGTGAATTGGACACTATATAGAGAATTATGTATGGTTTATGATTTTAAAAATTAACATCTAAATAATGTTGAATAACTTGAGCCTGCTTATTCTTTGGATCGTCTCCCTTCACTTTCAGTTTCAAACTCCCCTGTTCTGACTCATGCACCCTGTTCTAACTTTCACTTGAAGATCAGAAAAGTGAGACGATGAGTTACAAATAGGTTAACTGTGTTCTCAAAGGAGTTTCCCTACCAAATAAATGTCTACTCATTAGAATATCAAAGGTAATATACTATGGAAACCCCTCTCTCCGCCCCCACATTTCCACATCACCCCTCCCCCTCTCATTGTCGTTGATCGTGAATGAGCCTGCTCTGTGAATTCCCCCGTCGACTCAACAACTAGCTTTGTGCCAACGCGCCCCCTGATGAAGTTGCTTAAACCACCATATATAGGAAATCTACAACAGGAAAGCTCTTGAACGCGAATCCTCTAATTCTATTTTATTGCCTCCCAACTATCTATATACTATCAACTAGGAGTATAAAATTGTTCAAACCCACGAGGGTTTGAAGAAAAGTTAGCTCTTGGTATGATCGCTCAAAGTAAACTGAAATTAGTAATAATATTTGTGGTGGAAAGAGGAAGTGATAGAAGATCACTAGATAGATAGATACAGATGAAGTGATAGCCGCGAGCCGTAGCAGGTATCTGTTCAATCAGATGAGATAAGCTGCGTTCTCGTAGGTCCTGTTTGTAACGGTGACCGATTAGATTGGCCAGCAAAAAGACACTGTTCTCTGCTGTAAAATCACTTCCCGGTGGTTCGGAACCCACCTAAAACTGTAGGTCCAGCTCATCAATCACAATCATCCAACTCATTACTCACGCACAGGTCTCAGACCTATGTGGGCTTCATCCTCCAAAAAACAAAATTGTTTTCCTATGTCATTATTCCTTCTTCCTTCTGATCAATTTTATGAATCAATATTATTTGAAATCAAACCATTCGATTTTTTTAAATTTTCACCGTAGCCACTGAAGCAATTAATTCCCATTAATTTTTGCACAATTCAGCATTTAAATATACTTTCAATAAATCTCGACTTGAATGAATGAATTTTTTATTGCCAATAAAATTGCATTTCAATAAAAAACAAATAATAATAACAAAGCAATAATAATAGCAATAGATATAATAGAAATGCAATAATATATATTTTTTGGCAATAAAAAATACTCACATGCAAGAGAGACATCAAGTTCCCTGTACGCATGGAGGAGTAAATATTCAAAATATTCAACTCACTGCTAGCGCACAAGCTTTATGCTTATGCTAGCTTTTACTAAATTTTTCTTCCAATCATGGATTGCACAATTTGTTCACGGGGTAGGAAGGACAGTATTTTATGTAGGAAATATAATTAGCAAAACAAAAAACGCAATTTTCGGAATATTTTATTTCATGTATTCAAATGCATTCTAATGTATTTCTAGTGAACAAATAAATTTGTTGATTTGTATCTTATATTCTACTGTTTTGTATTTTGGAATATTCTTGTGAGATTGTGTATGTTGGAATGAAAATAAAAATTGAAATTGAAAAAAAAGTCGCTATTGAAATTTTTTTACAAACAACCACACTGAACAAGCACAAAAGTGAAGGCAAATAAGACTAAAAAAACGGAGAAAGAACACAAAATTATAAAGACATAGAACATATTAACAATAAAATAATTAATCAATTAGAGGAGAGCGCCTACATAGCCATTGAAGAACAGAAAACAGTTCTTCTATCTCATCAGGAAGTAAATTGAACAGCCACTTTCTAACAAGTCTATTTCTTTTTTTTATTGTAGATGATGCAAACATGAGTCTGGAGACTTGTGCGTGGGTAATGAGGTGAATGGGTGAGTGATGAGAAACATCCATGGCTGAATGAGATTCGAAACCAAGGCTGCAGAAAACGAAGTCAGCCAGAGCCTTATCTTATCACAGACAAGCGCCCCAACCAACTGCGCTACCAGAGCCTTCATTTTACACCTTTCCATAAATTCTCTTTTTCAAGTCTCTTCTAGTTCTTCATACTTCTATTTTTTATACTTCTTCCAGACTTTCCGTTTATCTACGGTACGTTTATTTTTTTTTAAATGTTTTCCATTACGCTATACGCGGGCTCTGGTATTTATTACTGACAAACGAAAGCCCGTTTTTAAAGATAAAAATTCTTTTGTTGATAAATTCATTACAATTTTCACCCTATACTTCTAGCTTACCTTTCCGCTCACCCTAAACGAATCTCTGCACACAATTTTTTATGGTCAATGAAAGTGTACAGGTTTTCTAACACTGTGTGAATGTGCTCTCTCACCCTAGTCCAAAATCTCATCTGAATATCCTCACATAATAAGTTAATATATCTGAGAAATAATCTCTTTTGCAGATTACGTCTTGGAGACTCTAGTTAAGGAGTATAAGACAAGTCAGACTAACAATTATACAATTTTATACCATAACTAATTTTGATTTGAAAGAAACTGTTGTACACCATAAAAAGATTTTATCAACTAAATATTTATTCAATAGTTTTTTAAATATTTCTATATTTTCAAGACTCTTCGAAAACCGCGTTAGCTTGTTGTAAAGTTTCCTACCATTAGAGTTACAAAAACTCGCGCTGTGTCATGTCGCACCACACGCGCTGGTCGCGTCTCAATATGCGCCTAGCCTTAAGGAGTATAAGACAAGTCAGATTATACTATCTTTTAACACGTTACCACAATTACTATTAGTTGAGGTGCGGCTTAATTTTAATGCGAAATGAACTGTTGTTCATTATAAAAAGCTTTATCAACTAAATATTTTTTCAATTGTTTTTTTAAATATTTCTATATTTTCAAGACTCTTTAAAAACTGCGGAAGCTTGTCGTAGAGTTTCCTACCAATATAACTCTGTTTTTGTTTGAATAAGCTACTATTGTGACTCACCAAAGTGATAATCTGCTCGGCTTCTTGTATTATAATCGTGTACGTCACTCTTTTTTACATTTAAAGTAGCTTCATACACATATATATAAGCAGGGTACGGTAAGGAGACCAAGTCTCTTGAACAACGGCCTACATGAATCTAATCTATTTACTCTTTCTATACACCTAACCGCTTTCTTTTGGATCTTAAACACCCTATCAAGATTTTGTTTTGATGAATTACCCCATACTAAGATAGCATACCTAATATGTGACAGTAAGAGCCCATGGTAAGCTGTAAAAAGTAACGTTTTGTCATTCAATCTAGCGAGCTGTCGCAGGACAAATACCCCAGATGAAATTTTACAACATATTTTTTCAATGTATGGAGTCCAGGTCAATCGTCTATCCAACATAACTCCTAGAAATGCAATTTTTTCTTCCTGGTCTAATTGATTATCGTTTACAAACACGTTTATAGCCCTATCTTCATTTAAATTATGTTTGTTTTTGAATTGAAGGTATTGGCATTTTTTACTATTTATAGTTAATTTCAACTGATTTAAAAATTGGACAATGGACTGTACACCTATATGGGCACTTATTTCTAAATTATCTAGAATGGAATTGCTATGTCTTCCAGTTGCGAATAGCACATTTATAGAATAAGTGCTACCCAATCCAATCCCATTCGATGACTCGTTCTTTTTAAATATTTGCTACTTATTTCCGTTGTACGTTTCAAGGGAGCAACTGGAGAATCTTGAGTAGCTGACGCCTATCTACAAACGAATAGCGATTGCAGCCGATTTCTCAGGCAGTAAAAGCTTATGATTCTATAGCGCGAAAGAACGCCTCGAGCCTCGTCGAACAGCTGCTATCACCTCCGATTCTGCTTCTGTTATTGCTGGCTGAAAATAAAACAGCCAGTATTCGCTAGTCGCTATAGTCGGCGGTAAGCCATCGAAACGAGGCCCCCATCACGTATGCATGGCATCATAATATATTCAGGCTTGTAGATGAGTTCACCCCGTATGGGAAATCGGTTCCTTTTATCGCCTCGCTTTGAAAATCCTATTATGTGGAAACACCCGGGTACAAATAAAATTGCTCACGGTTAGCTGGTGGATGGGGATACGTGTACGGTACCAGACTGCAGTAATACAATGCTATTGCAACGGCCTTGGTAGTCATTGTATTTATAGAGTTGGCAAATTTCATTGAGAGGGCGCGATAGCATTTCTGATCTATAGGAGCCAAGGGTAGAACGATTTGTTTTCAAGGTATCCATTGATTTTTCATCAGGTCTTCTTTTGTGACTCATGCCTTGGTAAGTTGCATAATCAATAAGTTGGTTACAGGCAACTGCTTGTATTTCAGAACTGACCTTTTTCAGGCCATGTTATATGTCAACCGTTTACCTAAAGAATTAATTAGTGGTAGAGCCCTCTTATTTGCAGACGATACATCCCTCATTTTCAGCAATTCCATTCTAGATAATTTAGAAATAAGTGCCCATATAGGTGTGTAGTCCAATTTTTAAATCAGTTGAAATTAACTATAAATAGTAAAAAATGCCAATACCTTCAATTCAAAAACAAACATAATTTAAATGAAGATAGGGCTATAAACGTGTTTGTAAACGATAATCAATTAGACCAGGAAGAAAACATTGCATTTCTAGGAGTTTTGTTGGATAGACGATTGACCTGGGCCATACATTGAGAAAATATGTTGTAAAATTTCATCTGGGGTATTTGCCCTGCGACAGCTCGCTAGATTGAATGACAAAAAGTTACTTTTTACGGCTTACCATGGGCTCTTACTGTCACATATTAGGTATGCTATCTTAGTATGGGGTAATTCATCAAAACAAAATCTTGATAAGGTGTTTAAGATCCAAAAGAAAGCGGTTAGGTGTATAGAAGAAAGAGTAAATAGATTAGATTCATGTAGACTTGAAACTGTACCCTACTTATACGTGTATGAAGCTACTTTATATGTAAAAACGAATGATATTAACCAAAATCTTGATGTACACGATTATAATACAAGAAGCCGAGGAGATTATCACTTGGTGAGTCACAATAGTAGCTTATTCAAACAAAAACCTAGTTATATTGGTAGGAAATTCTACAACAAGCTACCGCAGTTTTTAAAGAGTCTTGAAAATATAGAAATATTGAAAAAATATTTAGTTGATAAAGCTTTTTATAGTGTACAAGAGTTCCTTTCACATCAAAATTAAGCCTCACCTCAACTAATTGATATAGTAATTATGGTATCTAGTGTATAATATTGTTGATCTGACTTGTCTTATACTCCTTAACTGGAGTCTCCAAGACGTAATCTACAAAAAAAAAAAAAAATGTCACTGGTACAGTAGTACAGTACTGGTACGGTACCAGTAGACATTCTCAAAATGAACAAGGTTGATAGAAACAATTTCTCCAACTTTTTTCACAGTTTTTCTTCATTTACTTTCTTACATTTAATTACATTATTACTTTAATTAATTTCTCACATTTTTTCTCCTCCTTTACCCTCTGGGCTACTTATATTTCTACTTACATTTGGGCTACTCTGAAGGCTTATCTATAAGCTAATACCTATTCTCATCTAAAATACTTTAGCTACTACTTCTCTTTTCTGAATCCTGATTGCTCTTGTTTCTGAATTTTCATTTTTCACCATTTTATTCTAATTTTTAATTCTCCTTTTTACTTAGGCCTACACCTCCATTTCTACTTACACTGAGACTATATACCATCCATTATTATCCCAAATAATTTTTCTCCTACAACACTACCTTTTCTCTAGTCCTTTTATTTCCGAATTTCCACTTTTCCCCAACTTTTATATTTTTCTTTCAATCTCCTTCTACAAAAATAAAACCCTCCTATTTCTTTTCTCCACAATTTGCAGTTCATTATTTTGCAGATTATTATTATTATTATTATTGTTGTTGTTGTTGTTGTTGTTGTTGTTTCCCACAATCTCAACTCTTCTGTTGTTCCTATTTAAATTTTCCCAATTTGTTCTTCCACTTTATTTATTTATTTATTCATTTAAGATACATATAAAGGCTCACAGGCAATGCCATGGAGAGCCTTATTGACATAATTAAAGAAAGTTATGAAAAAATAAAAATAGAACAAGATAACAATAAACATAATTATAATAATGAAAAGAAACAGAGAGTTTCAGCCAGAGCTCATACAAAATTCATCCTTCAACCGAGCGACAAGACAAAATTAATTTACAATACTTTTGAATGTGTTCGAAAACGAATCTATATTTATGTTCATTCAAGCTATTAAACAATCTTAAAGTTTTTAGATCACTATTAAATTTATTTCCTTTATCCACATACTTGTTCATCATCTTTCCCACCTATTTTTGCTTTATCTTTACCCTTTTTCTAACACCAATTATCCGCCTGCTTCTTCATTTCTCTTCAAATTGATCCTCTCATTTTAAATGTTTTAAAATTTTATAATAAAATATCAGAACTGGACATTTTTCATTGAATTTTCAGCGTTTTTCAAATAAAATAATAAACTATTGAAATTAATCGCGTATTTTGGTTGCTAGCCAAATTGGAAATGTTTCATAAAATTTTAAGCGTTTTTCAAATAAAATAGTAAACTATTCGTATTTTGGTTGCCAGACTGAATAAATAATATAGTCCTACTTTTTGAGTAAACCTCTCACCAAATCAGTAAGTTAGCTTGGTCATAGTTTGAAATAGATATATAGCAAAGTATGGAAGTTAAAATCTGGGGAGCTCTAATAAGCTTATCGGCAACAATGATTCAAGTTGAAGCAGTGAAACTTTTTACCACTGAACGGATTAATCTGTTGTAATATGATTTGTATTGTCCATTTCTGCTGCTATATTTACGCATCTGAGCTGCACTCGTCCGACAATGAAGCAACTATGTTTCGTTGTGCGGTTAGGCTAATCCAGCTTTAATTCTTAATCCTTCTGTGTACTCGTTATGTGGAATGCTTCAGTTTATTATCAACGCTAAATCGAGCAAGAAAGCTTCTAAGTGCTGGCCGCGAGCAAATAAAATTGAACACATAAAACAAGATTTACAACCGCTTAAGGTTGACCTAACTAACCGATCGGTTACAGACCGTATCAAGTGGGGAGTGAGGGGCAAATAACCCTCGGTAGGGGGGGTGCGATGGTAAGGGGCTATCTCTGTACCAATCCCCCGCATTATTTCACAAAACAAGCCAAAGACCTCGGGGTAGGCAGATATCAGTGGCTGGCAAAATGGATTTTGTACGCTATATAGGCCGCTTCACAGATTAACTCTAATCACCTTCCATCTATACTTGGCTTGGTTTGTATTGGGGTACTTATTGGTGACGCTATTGTCTAATGCTTCCATACATGTGATATTATTTTGGTTACTGCCTAGGAAACACAAACAATGTACTATCTTAGAACTACAAGGCTCGTAATCATGCACCCATTTCCGGCTCCCTTTAAAATTGAAGGGAGTCTTGAAAAGCATTCGTCCAAACGGTTCACGAATGTGATTCAATTAGGATATTAGCCTGTGATGTTTTCCATGACGAAATACTTAATGAACAATCTAATATTAAAACTGACACTGTATTTCACTTTTATATAATGTATTACTCACATATATTGGAGATGCTTGAGGAATGCATTTCACTTCTGAAAAGGCTGACGAAGCTTCTTTTCAGAAGGAAATGCATTCCTCAAGCATCTCCAACATATGTGAGTAATACATTATATAAAAGTGAAAAACAGTGTCAGTTTTAATATTAGATTGTAGGATATTAGGTCACATATGCTATCTTAGTATGGGGTAGTTCATCAGAACAAAATATTTATAGCGTGTTTAAGATCCGAAAGAAATTAAGCTGTTAGGTGTATGAAAAGAGTAGATTAGATTCATGTAGCCGTTGTTCAAGCGGCTTGGTCTCCTAACTGTACCCTGCTTATATGTGTATGAAGCTACTTTATATATAAAAAAGAATGATATTAATCAAATACTTGACGTACACGATTACAATACAAGAAGCCGAGGAGATTATCACTTGGCGAGTCACAATATAGTGTAGCTTATTCAAACAAAAACCTAGTTATATTGGTAGAAAACTCTACAACAAGCTACCGCAGTTTTTAAAGAGTCTTGAAAATATAGAAATATTTTAAAAACAATTGAAAAAATATTTAGTTAAACTTTTTATAGTGTACAAGAGTTTCTTTCAAATCAAAATTAAGCTTCACCTCTACTAATTGATATAGTAGTAAATTATGGTAACTAATGTATAAGATAGTATAATTGTTGATCCGAGAGTGGTTTAAAAAAAGAGTGATATTAACCAAATACTTGACGTACACGTTTACAATACAAGAAGCCGAGGAGATTATCACTTGGCGAGTCACAATAGTACCTATCTTATTCAAACAAAAACCTATGTGAAGTTCGTTTCAGAGAAATTTTATCATTTTCAAAGCAGTTTCAGTAAATTCGGCCTCAAATATAGCATATTTCTCTGGATTGTTCTGCACTGCCACTCTTTTCTTTTTAACTGAAAGTTGTGTGTTTGATGTCCACCCTAACGATTAGACCTATACAATTAGATCATTTAATTGAAAAGAAATTATTTATTAACATCCAACACACACGTGTGAGGAGTGTAAGTACAGTACAAGAAGTGAGATGGAAGTTTGAACATTCAAATCAATAAACCACTAAAAAAGTTTAGAAAGGTAGGCCTACTATAAAATAAATAGGGCCTACAAAAGGCTATGATCGAAACGATCAAGGAATAAGGTCAAAAAACCAAAATTGATAAAAATAAAATAAGTAAAGCAATAGTGACACAAAAAACTTAATATTTATAATTCCCCAGATATATTTCCCTCTCATAAACAAAGTAATGAACAATATTAATAATAATGTGCCTCACTTGAACTAATTTAGGGTCTTGTTTATGATGTTTGAATATTTCCTATTGTTCCAGTGTATTATTTAGTTTGTGGCTTTTTTTAAATGTTTGTGGAATTTCCAAGTCAGTTTGGATGTTTTTGTGTGAATGTCCAGTATTGATAAAGTAATCTGCAAAAGTTGATTCAGTGTTGGAATGTAGTGCTTTGATGTGTTCTTTGTATCTTGTATTGAATGATCTCCCTGTGGGGTATGTGTTACATTTGAGCTTACAAATTCCTGGTTTGTTGAATTATTGAATTGCACTGTTTATTAGGTGGAATGCTTTTTGTTGGAGCTGGTGTTTCAGGTTGTTTGCTGTTCTGAATGATGTATTAAGTCTAATTTTTGGAAGATGTGCTATTTTGTGTAATTTTTTGTTGAAATATGTGTGTGACAATAATCTGTTTTGGTTTGCAGGTTTTGAATTTTTGTTTTTCATTTTATTCAGTTCTATTAGATTTGTGTTATATCCGTTTTGTTGTGCTAAGTATTTGATAGCATTAATATATTTCTTCTTGGTGGTCAGCTTGTGATAGTGGAACATTTAAGTCTATGGATCATGGATTTGAAAGCAGCAAGTTTGTGTTGATGTGGATGAGTTGTGAATGATTTGTGAGAGTTGGTTTTCTGTAGATTTTGAATTTGTGTGTAGTTTTGTGATAGTGAGGTCTAAGAAGTTTAGGGTTTAGTCTATTTCATATTCGGCTGTAAATTGTAAGTTTCTACAAACAAACCCCATAGAAACTTACAGTTCATATCAGAATAGACTACCAGTAGAGCATACAATACTTGTTGATAATCACCGTGACAAAATCAAACACATGCTGTTGAATGGAGTTATTCACACTGCTCCAAAATGACATACAACATTGCACAACAAGTATTTAATTCGGCGTTGGTGATTTCATCCAGTACTTGATGCTCCAATGGCAAGCACTCTAATCCTTCAATAGTTTTGCATTGATCTGTCAACTCGAGTATTGTGCACTGATTGTTTCCTATTTAATTAGCATAGAGAAGCGCTATGGCCGACATGAGACAGGCCGGTAGGTGCAATGTGACAACACCGCTGCTGAGGACGATATTAGATGTAAATTCACCTCAGCTTCTCACCTCACTATACACCTCAGCGTCGTGAGCTGTATAGTTCAAGTTCAAGTTTTATTCAGCTAAAAGATACAAGTGGTACATATAGCCAAGTCAAATACATTAAAAAAAAACAATTATAAGGTTAACATAAAACATACAAGTACAATACACAAGGTTACAACAGAAGGAACAAATTGATTTCAGTTTGGAAGTCAATGAATACTACAGATACGATAATGACAAATAATACTGAGCTGAAAGGAAATTAATTTAAGAAATTAAGGCAGTTTAGTCTTATCCTAATGGGGTATGGTGTTCCATGGTGCTATGATTAGCAACCAAAAACTCATCTCTGGAATGAAACGGGTTATCCGGGTTAAAATAAAACGGGTTAGCCAGTACCTAATTATCCTGAGAAATCTCGCCCTTGGAAGATCTCTAATTCTAGCAGGTAAAACATTGAAATACTTGAAGGCCACCACAGGAAAGCTTTTCCTGGTCTTGTCCAGCCTACATCTAGGTATGAATATATTGTTTTTAATTCTTGTTGAATAAACACTTTAGTTTGTTTCGTCTTTCGAGCGATCTCGCAAGTGGTGTTGCCACGTTTCAATCTGGAAGCCTTTCTAGAGTCTAAAGTGCTCTAGAGATTGTTATGCAGATGTAAAATAAATGTCTGAGTGCAAAAAGAGAAGAATGCATTATAGAGAAAAGGGACATCTTCAACTTTCTTTGTAGTTGCGAAAGTGATATTGTGGAAGATATCCATAATGAATAATAAGGCGAAGTTGTCACAACCACACTTATTAAAGATAGTGAGATTCTAGTTTCGGTTGTTACACCACCATCAATCTCCAAAATGTTTGAGATTGATAATGGTGTAACAACCGAAACTAGTATCTAACTATCTTTAATAAATGTGGTTGTGACAACTAACACTCTGGTATACTCAGTTTGTTTGAGATTGATAATGGTGTAACAACCGAAACTAGTTTCTCACTATCATTAATAAATGTGGTTGTGACAACTTCGTCTCATTATTCATTATGGACATCTTCAAGGCTATTAGAAATTATCATTCGTGTATCAGAAGTATCCTGGAGTTGTAGATTTTTTTTTAAATTTGGCAACAGATACAGATATAAAAGAATCCGGACGTCACTAGACCATTTAAAAATAGCCTGAAATAGCCGAAGTTTTTAAAGTCAATACATTGACAGAAAGGTAAAGCAAAATACTTGTGACTTTTGCTTGCACAAATTTGAAAATTTGTTAAACGGTACGTCCGTATGTAACAGGTTTTACTGTACTTAGATACTCTATCCTATTACAAATGGGAAAAAGTTTGAAAGTTCGTTGAACTTACTGCAGTTGAAAAGTTTACATAAATTACGTTTCCAAGTAATACAAATGATCACCTCCTCAATAAATAAGAAATCTCTTTTTGCACCCAGCGATTGAAATCCAGCATAGGAGGAAATCTATATAAAAGGATTAAATTCGAGTTGGCTTATCGCTGGTCTGATAAGCCAAAGGTCCTGGGTTCAATCCCAGTTGATTACAAGATATTTTTCTCGAGCCACTCCCGTGTTTCGGAGGACACGTTAAGCCGTCGGTCCCGGTTGCATATAAAAAAAAGCAGTCGTTAAAAAAGCGGCGAGGTGGAACTACCCGTAAGGGTCTCCCCACCACGAAAAGCCATACGAATTTACTTAATTCTTGGATTTCTTGTTCCATAACGATCTGCGTTGTTAATATTAACTTTATGTTTTAAATTTAATGACTTGCATCCATTTTTATATTGTGAATATATAATAAATGTACTCAAATGTACTTCACTGCGCTTGGATGGGTGACCGTGCTTCAATGACTTCATGTAACAAGCTTTATTATCACTTACCAGGTGGTTCGGAACCCACCTAAAATAGTAGGTCCACCATGTTCCCCGTAACATGGCTCAAACAGCGAGGTGGAACTACCCATAAGGGTCTTCCCACCATTAAAAGCCATACGCTTATTATTATTACGGCCTTGTAGATGAGATTCAATACCTCGAAAACGTTCGGCCGAATGTGAGTACATTTATTATATATTCACAATATCAAACTGACTGCAAGTCTTTAAATTTACATCAAGAAGTTAATAAAAGGAGAACGTTTTCGAGGTATTGAATGTCATCTTCAAAACCATGAAGATGAGATTCAATAACTCGAAAACGTTCGGCCGAATGTCAGTACATTTATTATATAATCACAATATAAAACTGACTGCAAGTCGTTAAATTTACAACAAAAAGTTAATAAAAGGATTTTTGTCAGGACTCAATAAAAAACTCAAGCTTCTCAATAATGGGATCAACTTACAATTTATTATTGATAATGAAAGGAGTAAAAAATAAATAAAACAGAATTTTTGAAATTTTACAGTTACAAATTATACCAAACTAAAATACTCGAGTGATGGAACAATATGACGATCAAGTCTTATACTGAGTGCTGTCTTTTAATTCACTGAGTTCAAATTCACCACACAATGGTTCACGAGAACATGCGTTTGTCCTTCTAAAGGACATATCTTTATACGTCTAAAAGGACATGTTGTCGTCTTCGACTGCTTCAGGGTTGACCATTTCATCCCACATGACCTCGACCATTTGCACGGATCCGTCTTCGGCTACGGACAATACCTGTTTTGTGCTGTCCGGATTATCCATGACCTGGACATAGAGCGTTCCATCTTCTGCTTGTTCCATTTTTTGAACAATCATGCCGTTCTCATCGACCATGCATATTGTGCTCGATGCATCAATTGAGTCATCGCCAGGAGCCACCTGCAATAGTAATTAATTTACATCAATTATATGATCAACATATATGAAAATGCGAATAAGAATCGTACTTACGACACCATATCCACGAATATTGAGATTTTAATTGAATAAATAATAAAACAGAGCTTTCAGGCTCAAAATAATCTTGCCAGTCATTAATTAGTTATGATTTTTTTTTATTGCTGATGATGCCCATATGAGTCCGAGACTTGTGCGTGGGTAATGAGATGAATGATTACACACACATAAATGCCTGACGGTGGAGCGGGATTCGAACCCACGACCACTTAAACGACAGCAAGCTGAAGTTGCGACGCCCCAACCAACTGCGCTAAGCGTCCCGCCAAGAAGATCCATCTTGTTTCCACTAATAAATAATAAAAACTTAAAAACACTTTCGAGTGGAAATTATGACTCACGTTATGGTATGACGGCCGTTTCACTCTGATGTTAAGAGCATCGTCATCATTGAGTGTACTTTGGGTCGTCTGACGATAATAAACAAATACATGTTTTATTTCCCATACAATAATATGATACATCATATAAACATAAATGGATATGTAGGATATATCCCTTCAGAGGCATAAGCCTGTGTTGAAGAAAATGCTCTTAACATCAGAGTCAAACGGCCGTCACAACATAACGGGAGTCATAATTTCCACACAAGTGTTTTTTAAATTCTTGGATTTTCTTGTTCCATAACGATCTGCGTTGTTGATATTAGCTTTTTGTTGTAAATTCAATGACTTGCAGTCAGTTTTATATTGTGAATATATCATAAATGTGCTCACATTCGGCAAGGCCGTTTTGAAGGTATTGAATCTCATCTTCAAGGCCTTGTTGATGAATGATCTTAAACGAAGGCTTGAAGATGAGATTCAATACCTCGAAAACGGCCTTGCCGAATGTGAGTACATTTATTCACAATATAAAACTGACTGCAAGTCGTTAAATTTACAACAAAAAGTTAGTGTTTTTTTTTAGTTTTTTTTTTTTTCGAAAACGGCCTTGCCGAATGTGAGTACATTTATTACATATTCACAATATAAAACTGACTGCAAGTCGTTAAATTTACAACAAAATGTTAGTGTTTTTTTTAGTTTTTATTATTAATTATTTTCTTAAACGATTGTATTATGACTGCCCTTAAGCCACAAGTCGCTTAAAAGAAATGTAAGTTAGGAGAAATGGAGAATGCTTATTGTTAACAGTTTGGTACTCTAGACAGTTAAAACAAACTGAATTTGATGGGGACGAATGCTGAATTCTCATTGGTCTAGAGTCTGTATCAAAAAGTTACTCCCGTATCATAATAGCTTCATTGTGCAACGGTTTTGTTAAGGCATGAATAAAGTCAGCTGATATGACATTTATTTTCTAAATCTAATAACTAATATTTAGTCGTAGATAAAGAAAAGTAAGGCACATTGGCCTACAGTGTTTATGAAATAAGAAAGAAAATTGCAAAGCATAAAATAGGGAAATCGGACAAAATATAAATCAAATAGCTAAAGAACGATTGAAATTGAAACAATATCTAATGTTTCCTGTAGAAACCTACTTGATCTGACCCATATAATGATGCAAACTTCTACTAGTGTACCATACACTTAATAAATTGCATAATAAACTGAACAGCAGAGCAGCTTATATATTGTTGAAAGCAATTTTGAAAATCGCTCAAGCCGAAAAAAGTTATAGTTTATAAAATAATAATAATATCGTGTGACCTGGCTGGCTCAGGTCTGGTGTCAGAGTTATCAGGTCGCACCTGAATAAGTTCAGGGCCTCTGACGTGACTTAACGACTGTTTTTAGGCAGCCGGGACCGACAGCTTAACGTTTATAATAGTGGAATAACATGTTAATTTTTCTTAACCCCTAAGCAGCAAGTGCCACAAAATTGGAATACAAGTACAAACATTGCTGCTGGAGTCAGAATAGGACAAATGTATGCAACAGTAGTACCCAAAAAGGTACAGCCTCACTGAATCGGACAGTTACGCTTCATGCATTGAGAAGACATTGTACTGTAGTTTTCATATAACTTGGCAGCAGTATGCTGGGTTCAGATGTAGCATGTCCCATCTGCTACACGCTGCCAAGTTATATGAATACTACAGTACAACATACAGTAGTGTGAAAATAAATGTGAAAAGAGTTGGATTTTAGCTATTTTTAGAAGATAATGATTTATGCATATAATTAAATGTGTCCATCTCTAGCATCTTTCTTTACTTATTTTGGTAAAAGTTTCATCACGAAGTGGTTTGTTGGGCCTTCTGTCAGCTTCCAGTCTCCCTCTCAAAAAAAAGGGTTGAGTGGAAGAGAGGACCAGGAGTCCTAACTCCGCCCTAATAAAGGCATTTAATCAATCAATCTCTGATGTTAAACAAGTTTTGAAACTGTAGGCCTACAAATGTTTATTTTCAAGTTTCTTCTCAGAATTGATAATGGTGATTTTGAGGTAGATATCAATAATGAAAAATACCGGTGTTGTCACAACCACTAAAATTAGTAACACAATAGATACTATAGTTTCGACTTTCACGACATTTTCTATCATTTGATTGAGATTGAAAATTACGTGACAGACTGACTACCCTTGGTCGTTGTGTTACCTTGATTAAGTTACCAAGTATAATTAAAATCTATGATGCAAAAGGCATGCAGTATGTCGTTTGGTGTAATTCTAGTAGCTCTGACATCTGCAGTAGATTTTTCATTCATTTTAGAATTTCTTCATTCAGTTATTTAATTTTCCTAGGTGAACCCTTCCACAGCTCATGGGTTACGATGGTTACGTGTGTTGTAATTCTAGTGGCTGTGACAACATCTGTAGTAGATTTTTCATTCATTGAAAAATTCTTCATTCAGTTATTTCATTTTCCTAGGTGAACCCTTCCACAGCTCATGGGTTACGATGGTTACGTGTGTTGTAATTCTAGTGGCTGTGACAACATCTGTAGTAGAATTTTCATTCATTGAAAAATTCTTCATTCAGTTATTTCATTTTCCTAGGTGAACCCTTCCACAGCTCATGGGTTACGATGGTTACGTGTGTTGTAATTCTAGTGGCTGTGACAACATCTGTAGTAGATTTTTCATTCATTGAAAAATTCTTCATTCAGTTATTTCATTTTCCTAGGTGAACCCTTCCACAGCTCATGGGTTACGATGGTTACGTGTGTTGTAATTCTAGTGGCTGTGACAACATCTGTAGTAGATTTTTCATTCATTGAAAAATTCTTCATTCAGTTATTTCATTTTCCTAGGTGAACCCTTCCACAGCTCATGGGTTACGATGGTTACGTGTGTTGTAATTCTAGTGGCTGTGACAACATCTGTAGTAGAATTTTCATTCATTGAAAAATTCTTCATTCAGTTATTTCATTTTCCTAGGTGAACCCTTCCACAGCTCATGGGTTACGATGGTTACGTGTGTTGTAATTCTAGTGGCTGTGACAACATCTGTAGTAGATTTTTCATTCATTGAAAAATTCTTCATTCAGTTATTTCATTTTCCTAGGTGAACCCTTCCACAGCTCATGGGTTACGATGGTTACGTGTGTTGTAATTCTAGTGGCTGTGACAACATCTGAAGTAGATTTTTCATTCATTGAAAAATTCTTCATTCAGTTATTTTATTTTCCTAGGTGAACCCTTCCACAGCTCATGAGTTACGATGGTTACGTGTGTTGTAATTCTAGTGGCTGTGACAACATCTGTAGTAGATTTTTCATTCACTTTAAAGCTTCTTCAGTCAGTTCTTTCATTTTCCTAGGTGAACCCTTCTACAGCTCATGGGTTATGATGGGTTTTCCTAGAATAGACAGTTCAATGAATTGGCGAAGCATAACTTTCGTTTTTTGCCATATTAATTGGACCAACATAATAGAAATATCTTCAATGTAAATTAGGGGAAAAAGTAGAGAAAATATGTAAGATGAAAAAAAATTGAATTAATAATTGCTCACCTGCAAAGTGACATGCTCAGCGGTTCCAGCAGCGTCTTCCTGGACACCTTCAACTTGATCTGTGTGGCCAGAAGTGCCAGCATTGGCCGCCATTATCACTCTTTCATCAGAAGTGAACTCGTTAATTTCGGCAGCTATCATCTCAACAGTTTCCGACGTATCCGACAGGGCATCGTCTTTATGAGCAGCTGTTACATTGGATGCACTGATTGCATCTTCGCTCTCAATCTGACTCTCCGTCGCATTTCCAATCTTTTGGTTTTCGATAATTTCCATCATTTTGTTTTGCAACGATACCATTGCCTGGCTGCTCTGGTTCTGTTCTTTTCCTGTTTTCAATGTATCTGAAGCCTTTTCTCCGCCGGCAGCAACTGCTACGTCACCAGTTCCATCTTTCACGTCAACTTCTGATTGTCCTTTCTTTGCTGTGTCGTTGCTGTTGTGCTTGCGAACATGGTGAACCATAAATGAATTGTAGAGAGTTGTGTATTTACATTTATCGCACTGCAGCCATGTATTCGCCTTTCCTTCCTTCTTGTCTTTTTCGGAGCCAGTCCACTCTTCTACGTCACCGTCCATGCTGGCTGCTTTTCGCTTCCTTGCCTGCAATGACAATTGAAAAAATAATAATTAAATGTGAATAAATTTACTATTAAATTACCAAGATGATAGAAATAAAAAATGAATGCAATAAAAATAATCAACTTTCCCTTATGTAGATTTTTTGGAGAATGAAGCCCACATAGGTCTGAGACTTGTGTGTGGGTAATGAATTGGATTATGGTGATTCATGAGCTGGGCCTACAGTTTTTGGTGGGTTCCGAACCACCGGGAAGTGATTTTACAGCAGAGAACAGTGTATTTTTTGCTGGTCAATCCAATCGGTCACCCGTACAAAGAGCGCCCAGGAGTTTCGTAGCTTATCTCTGATTGAACAGATACCTGCTACGGCACTCGGCTGTCACTTCCCTAGTTCTCACTCTTTCTACTCAATTAATTCACTTTCTCTTTTAATACTATATCTTCTTTCCATGTACATTTAATTAGAGAGGTTGCGCTAATCACCACTAAAAATGAAATTTTCATTTTCATTCCTCAGTTTTCAAAAATACTTCGTGTAAGTTGTAATTTCGATTTGTTTTTTATTTTATTGATATTGTAGCTTCAACCCGTAATCAATTTAGTTAATTTGTCGAGTTTGTTGTCATGACGTGAATTGTTGTAATAATAATATGTTTCTTTGCAGTGGCGAAGGTGATATTGTGGAAGGTATCCATAATGAATAATAAGAAGAAATTGTCACAAATTGTTGTTATAACGGTATAACAACCGAAACAAGTTTCTCAATTTTTTTAATAAATGTGGTTGGGATAACCTCGTCTTATTATACATTAATAATATATTTATTTATTTAACACAGCACAGTACAGAAAAAAGCACAGGCAAATGAATGTCGTCAAGCAAATTTCACCTAATATTAAAGATGACTTAGGCTAATACTAAACAACTTTTTGCACCTTCTCACAATCCAATGAAAATCACATTGTATGTGAAAATTTAATTAAAAATTCATATTCTTTGTTCTTTCAAATTCACATCAATGATGTGAATTATTACTGGAAATGGACCCCCTATCCATTACTCCAATGAAGCGTAAGGTTTGATTGTTATAATTAAAATCGACTTGAGTAGCTTGATGGAAAGAGGAAGTCGAGTTGGGTGTCAGATAATAATATTCATACAATACAATATTTTTATTGGCCATCAAGTACATAAATACAATAGGCTTTGTCTTTGTCAGCAGTTCTGAGGACGCATCACGCGACCCGGTCAAACATACTACAAGTTCATATGACATCCCATTTAAAAATCATAAATCATACTCCATACCCTGCGTTTAGATAATATATGTAAAATCTATTAATTAAAGGCATTACACAATATGATTTTAAAAAAGCAAGAAATCTACTCACCGCCATGTCATTCATTCCACCTGATTTTCTTGAACCTGCAAAGAAATATAATTATTTTAAAAACTTACAGTGAATTACCAGAATCAATGCAAGAATAGAGTACTCGATTGAAAACATGGGTTTCTTGTTCTTTTTCATTTAAAAAGTACGGTACTGTATAGAAAAAGAAAAACCAAGATTAAAAATAAAACTAATCTATCATAATGAAACGTAAAAGAGAGCACCATAATAAAATATTCAAAGCATGTCAAAGAATCTCTTGAAAAACGTATTTATCTTAATTATTCATCTTATATTTATAATTTGGGGTCATGTTCAAGAAACTTAAAAAACGTAACTTAAATAATTACAGTTATTTCCATACATGGCCTCGTACAGAGAATTTGAGAATGAATAATAAGAAGAAATTGTCACAATCACATATATAAAAAATATAGACATACTAGTTTCGGATGTTACTCCATTATCAATCTCAGACCTCAGAATTTGAGGACCACTAATTGAAATCTCAATTACAATTAATACATTCAACAAATGTAAGCTGGTTAGAGGAAACTTTCCATGAAAACACATTTTTGTGATAGCAATAAATTTCTATTTTGAATAATTTTCTATTTTTTTATAGGCCTAATCACAATTTAAAAATTATTTTTATGATCATATTTCAATGCTTCTTGATCATATTCCATTGGTTCAATTATATTTTATGCAAATGCCTTAATGTAAGCTATGCAAATGTTGTAATATTATGTAAATTTCCACTAACCAGTTAGTCTTGTGTTATTCTTGACCTGCGGCGTAAGATCCTTGCTGAGCTCGTCTTCTTCGAGTTCATATTTTTTCTCAAGATACCGAAGAACAACAGATCGTAATGAATTCATCTCTTTTTCAAGTCGATCCAGTGTATTCATCATTGAGGCACACCCTCGACATATTATATCATCATTGGATATGACAACCATGTACCTGAAAAAAATTATACAAGATACATCACATTTTCTCAACTTGAGTTTCGAATTTTGTCATTGATATTTAAACAATATTTTCAATGTTCAACAAAAAAGGAGATGAGAAAGGACATTGATTTGCTGGCTACCGAACACCGAAACTGCTCAATTCCTTAATTCCTCTTTCTTCATCCATGACCAGCAGACTGGATAGATGGCGTCATAATATTAAAACATGAACTTTAAGTAACACAGCAACATGTTTTCCACAGCAGCCTAAAAATAACAGGAGTAAATTACAAACATAGAAATTACGCATGATTTTTGAAATTAACTTGCATCTCTAATGTTTAAACAAAGGAACAAACCTGGAAAACATGCGTCTTAAATTTAACAGTCTCCCAGTTTATCTGTGCTGCCTAACACGGAATTCAAAGAAAAAGGATTGACCTTCTTAGTATCATTGATGGTGATATTGTGGTGGATATCCTTAATAAATAATACCGTATCGATGTTGCCACAAGCACCTGAATATAGTTTCGAATGTAAAGTCACTTTCAATCTAAATCAACAATGTCTGTCGAATAATGAGCCGGATTAAATAATCAAAAACCAGAAAAAAGAACGAGGAGAGAAAATGACAGTTCATCAACAAGAAAAGAGTGGCGAGTAAACAAAAAAAAAAAAACAAAAAAACAGAAAAAATACTTAATCATTACTTACTTATCACCAACTAGTTGTCCTAGTTTTTCAATAATTCTAACTTTGGATGCTTGGGTGCGACAAGTAGCTAGTGTAAAGTATCGTCCAACTGCAGCAGCATCACAGACGAAACAATTCAGTCCTTCAGTGCCCATCTTTATTCCTCTTTTTTATACAGTCGGTTTCTGAAATGAAGGGAAAGTCAAAACAAAATAGAAATTCATTGAGCATTTTGAAATAGATATGATTGTGATGTTATAAAAAATAATTTAATGTCAGGTTGTCTAATTGTAACTTAGGTCATATATGATGTCAGGTTGTTAAATAGTATGTCATATAGGCCTATATAAACAACATTACACTTGAAAGTGCCTTCTCGCCCTCCCTTCACATTTAGTTTTTCATTCCGCACTGTATTTTCAACAGAGTGAAAAGACTAAGAATTCCAACCCATTAGACTGGGACCGACAAAGGAACATTACTTTGTAAGCATTCCTCAATTGTGCTAATATACTAGGCCAAGTCAACATAAGCATGAGTTTCAAATATTGATTTCACAAGTGGAAATCAATCATTAACTAGATCATATTATACACTTTCATCCAACATGATTTACTCGTTACAAATATGAATAATAATTGATCTAAACATTAGTAACATAATAAAACAGTATCATGATGTTCCCGCTATCAACTGCCAGTAATGTCGCCAACATCAAATTATAAATTAGGCAGCATATTGTGTAATATTGAGCTGTTTAGATGTGAATTCCAACATATTCTATTTCTATTATTGGTGAGAGTAACGGGCTAGTTAGCTAAATCACATAAGTATAATCAATCAAGAGGTGAAATGTATGTTGAAAGGGTTATTTACCAGACAAGGTCCTAGTATACGTGAATCCTTTAGAAATTAGAGCATTATTCAAAAATTGATCACTGAAGACAGCAATACTAAGATTGATCAAGAAACCTCAATTTCCTGACGAGAAAGAGTTAGCACTAACCTCAAACTCAAACAATAGGAATAATACAACAACCGACTTCCATATTCCATAATCACATGAAGCTGCTCACCTGCTCTACTCTGCCGGGATATTGCGCTCTTTTTTTGTATACAATCAAAATCACAGATGGCGTCTACTTCTTGTAATATTGCAGATAAAAATGCTTATCATAAACAAATTAATACTTGCTTATATATATATAGAGTTTTTGTGAGAAATTTTAAAGAAATTCTTCCCAAATAAGGAATGTTCATGAAAATAATTATACATAATCCAGTTTACTCTATCACTATGAAAAGTTGCTACACCTGTCTAGCGTTTGTATCCTGTCAGTCGACAGTCACTTCGTCGGTTTGGTTTCTCTACAAAGTTGTGTATGTACTAAATGCACGTTGTACGTGTGTTTGGTCGAATTATTATGTTGTGATCAGAAATTATAATTTAAACTATTATCACTGTTATTTTATTTACTTTTATCATCGAAATATGTTGGTGCTTTTTGAAACTCCGGCAGGATATGCCTTTTTCAAGGTGAGATTTGTATTTTTGAGGTTATAGTCGCCGGTGGTGGCCTGACCACGTTTTTATTTATCAACAATTTCTCATGTTTATTTTGTTGGATTTATTCTGTCAAAGATATTATTACATTCATATATCTGAAAGTCGTGCTCATTACAATACATGAACTTAGACTTACTTCATGGTTACAGTATTTGGGTTTTCTGCTAGGCCTATACTAAAACAAATATGCAATGCAACACCACGAAGCTTTGATAGTCCCCAGAGCCATGGTTCAACCAACAAATATCCTGTATCATATTCAAGTACTGTATACTGCAATATAGTGAATGTATTCACAATGTATGGTATATGAGAATATGCATGTAATTTATAGACCTACAGCAATTCAGCCTTCTATGTTTATTATGAAATTTACATTTTAAGTCTTCACTTTCACCACCATAGTCCACGAGACTAGGGGTACGTCAAATACTACCTCAGGTATGAGGTTAAGTTTGTTTAAAGGTTTTATTTTGATGTAACAAAGAGGTTTAAGGTTTATATAAAGAAGGTTTTCTGTATTAAGACACATTCAATGGCAGATGAAATTGCATTTAATTTACAGTTGACCTCTTACGCATTCAAATCTCAGGAACATGAATGATTGACTTCCCAATATTGAAATTTCACTGCTAATTCAGGTTGTCTGTCCGCAATATATCGGACGTCTACCGTTGTAAACTTTACATGGTTGTCATTGACTGTTACGTAGAGTTTAGCGTCGAGTCACATAGGCAACTTTGTCAACAACTAGATATATTTATACTCGAAAATGAGTATCATTTTATACAGATTTGGGCAAAGATGTTCTTCGAGTGGCTTGGATTAATGGCACGGAATTATTACAGCATTATTTAAAAACTTCTTCAAAGTTGTTTCATGTACGCTATACCGCTTGACCTAAATAATATTGGCTTTAACCAGTACTTCTGGATTCCTGAATACTACAGCAAGATTTTTCTTCTACCAGATTCCAAATTAGAGTCCATCAAATTCTATTCGCCATTAAGCTTAGTCCACACTATGTTGGGCAACTACCTTCCACTGACAGGTCGAAATGTGCCGCAAAAGGACATATTTTTGTGGGATACGACAGATTTAAATTAACAAATTTAAAAGACAATGATTGGATTGTCTCAAGTTCTCGGCGTAACTAAAAGTGAGTTGGAGAAGAAAGCCTGCTTGCTTTCAACCACGGCAATGATTTTTTTTTTTAACTACGGGTAAACTATGCATATTGGCTATATTTACATTACGCTGTAACTTATATCATGCTAATAATTAATTATTCACTGAAATTCAAATTACAGTAATAACTAATTAACAAATAATCGTACTATACCAATGTGTAAATACTATAATGTATAATGGTGCACTGGATTAGACGAATGCTGAATTCTGTTTGTAGCCAGTTTCCTAGCGGTCTGAATTCACAAAGAGCGGAACAAATTGTCAAGTGGAACGAATATGTGTGCCAACACGTCCACACTACTAAGCATATTAGGAAGAGCAGAAATTCTACTTTTGTTGAACACAATTTGTCAACATAGTGTGAACTAGGCTTTACGTATACCAAGTGTAGGAAATGGAGCTCTATGATGTTGAAGATCCATCTTGTTTCCACTAATATTTAATAAAACTTTGAAAATCACTTGTGGAAAGTATGACTCACGTTATGGCGTGACGGCTGTTTCACTCTGTTGTCAAGAGCATCGTCAGATGTCACACAGTATAGTGAGTGTACTGTGGGTCGTCTGATGATGCTCTTAACATATTGAAACGGCCGTCACGACATAACGTGAGTCATAATTTCCACTTGAAAGTGTTTTTAAAGTTTTATTACATGAAACTCTTCTGTCAGAACTGTTAAAAGAACTGTCAGAATGAGACTTGATTTTCAAAGTATTTTTCAAGGTGTGGATGGAAAATTCAAGAACGGAAACTCTGGTATTTTAGGGCATCAGCTTTTTGGCCTTGTCCACTATAATCTAGTTAAATAAGGAATAAGTTATTCCTGACTACATCGATCTTCCTGCATCGTCATTAGAATGTATGATAATTATTTTTTTTGTTTTCAGCTGCTGGATAAAAAGGCCATTGAAAAAACAGACAATCTATATCAGGATTTTACAACCGTTGAAAAAGCTAGTAAAATGTAAGGACTGTACTTTATCTTTCAATTGCTAATCAAATTTTAATCTTTGTATTTGCGTCATTTTTTGTCGGTGTTTTCACAGTAAAGCGACCAATACTTGATAGTAATCATAATCGCAAAATAAAGCACATGCTGTAGAAAAGTATGACAGATTGAAGAAATGTAGATTAACGTTAATACAATTTCGCAAAATGAATTTTTTTTTTTCGAGGATGAAGCCCACATAGGTCTGAGACCTGTGCGTGGGTAATGAGTTGGATGATGGTGATTGATGAGTTGGACCTA
Organism: Conomelus anceps; assembly: GCA_948455865.1. Taxonomy (NCBI): domain Eukaryota; kingdom Metazoa; phylum Arthropoda; class Insecta; order Hemiptera; family Delphacidae; genus Conomelus; species Conomelus anceps. The sequence continues at coordinate 4,304,155 of OX418224.1, forward strand.
CAGTTTTAGGTGGGTTCCGAACCTAATTTGATTTTGCGATGTTGATTATGAGTATCCGATACAAGCGCCCTTTATTGTATTTTTTTATGAAGCCGCAAATCTATTTGATGTGTGAACACTGTTGGTTTTAGCTGTTGCAGGGTTACTTATTTTGAACAGGTACTACATTTCTTGCATTTTTGTATTTATGAATGAGAGTGTATTGATTTGAATCATCCTGTTCCAGAGTGAAACTAAAACACTTTGAAAGTTTTGCTAATACTGCCGAAGCTTTGGAAGCTACCACGGCTGTTCTAGATGGAAAGCTGACAAAGAAATTAAAAAAGGTAAGTTTCATTAATTTACTAATAATAATAAGCGTATTGCTTTTAATGGTCGGGAGACCCTTACGGGTAGTTCCACCTCGCCGTTTGAGCCATGTTACGGGGAACATGGTGGACCTACTATTCTATGTGGGTTCCGAACCACCGGGTAAGTGATAGTAAAGCTTATATCATCAAGGATCTTTTCTGTAGTATGTATTTCACTTCTTGAAACTAACTTTCGAGTTAAATTTACTAATACTTTTATTACTTTTAAATCTCTAAAAACTGATTTGATCACAAAAATGCTTCAGGCGTTCTCTAGAATTCTGTTTGTAGAAACAACTAGTTACTATGACAATCACATGGTTTTTGTAGTTCTCATGTTTTTTCAAAATGCTTTCAGACTCGGCAAAACGCTGAGTATTGACGAGCGATTTGTAGGTAACTCACTATGTATGAAGTAAATGGTATACCTTATACTCCAGATAAACCTGGTTGAGCTGTATTTACATTTAACCAATATTATACTAGTTAGATGAGGGCGCATGGCAGTACACTTGTGCACTATTTATCAACTACATAATAATGAGCGTATGACTTTTATTGGTGTGGAGACCCTTACGGATAGTTCCTCTTTACCGTTTGAGCCATGTTATGGAGAACTTTAAAATTTTAGGTGGGTTCCAAACCACCGGGTAAGCGATAATAATTGTTATCACTTACCCGTTGGTTCTTAATCCACCTACAATAGTAAATTCACCACGTTTTACAGTACATGGCTCAAACGGCACGGCGAGGTGGAACTACCCGTAAGGATCCTCCACCAATAAAAGCTATGTGCTTATTATTATGTAGAGTATTTTATAGTGCACAAGTGTATTTTCATGCTTTTTCATCTGACTAATATAATATTGGTAATATGTAAATATTGTTCAACCAGATTTGTATTTTACTCCTGTAGTAGTATCAGGTATACCAATTTCTTCATAAATAGTGAGTTACCTACACTAATAGCTATATGCTTATTATTTAATCAACTACAAGGGATTATGTTTTATTGAATGACATATAATCGCGATCATTATCATATTTTTGTTTCAATAGTCTGTTTTTATCAAACTATTTTTCCTTGTGTTTCAGGTTTTGAAGAAAGTCCTCGGTGATGTACAAGATGAATTATTAGTGTCAGATGCCAAGCTAGGCAGTGCCATAAAAGAGAAATTGAACCTACCGTGTGTAACGAATACCGCTGTCAGTGAACTAATGCGATGCATAAGATCGCAAACAGATGCTTTGCTGGCAGAAACAAAAAAGAAAGACCTGAGTGCCATGACTCTTGGCTTAGCTCACAGGTAACTTGGCTGTGTTCTATGTAAATCTACTGAAAATTTATGTATATAACATCGTCAAAATGTAGACTGTCACTGTATCAGTAAAGTAGTTTATCTCGAATTATGGGGCTCATGAAATAATCTATGTGTTATCTTCAGAAGATAATAATTCAGTTTTATATGCCATTAATTCAGTTTTATATGACATCAATTCAGTTTAATTTATTTATGTTATCTTAATATATTAATTCGGTGAGTTTTTGTCTGAGGAACATAGCATGAGACGTGGATTGCATCGTCACTGAAATTTTCATTTTTCTAAATTATTAAGCTCGGTGTGATTAGTTTACTTTGTTCTTATCGCATATATATCCACGCAAAGATAGTACTTTTAAAGTTTGTAATATTGATCAAAATGTAGTTGAGGATAAATTATTTGAATCTCAACACTGATAGTTTTTAAATCCACTATTTTGTCTCTTTGACATTATTATTTTAGCTTTATTATCACTCAACCGGTGGTTCGGAGCCCACCTATAGTTTTAGGGACAACGACCCATGTTCCCCAGAACATGGCTCAAACAGGGAGGTGTAACTACCCGTAAGGGTCGTCCCACCAATAAAAGCCGTACGCTAATTATTATTTTAAATTCCAATATTGATTTTCTATAATGTTTTACCTGATTCCATAAAAAATTAAGTGAAAGGGAGTTTAGAGCCAAGTTGAAGAAGGATTTAATAAGTATGGTATTTTATTCCATAGAAGAGTACAGAGATTACTATTCAAACGTTTTAATTCAACAATACCCTGGTTTTGGGTAAACAATTATAGCTTGAAGAGGATCTGATGCTTGGTTTGCTTTGTCTTGCTCTTGAGCATTCTATTGCCTTTGTCTACTTACAGTGCATTTTGAAATTTTTGACAAGCTCCAGATCCCCCTGTATAGGAGGGCAGTGGGCGCCCTCTGTCTATCTATCTGTAGATTAAAGTTTGGCCCACATTGCTTCAAAATGCAATACAGTGGAATTACGGTTATTCACTTTGATGATAACACAATTAAAATAGTATTATGTGAGTATTACTATTATATTGTAGCTACCTTCTGTAATTAGTAATTATGTATAATTCATTTCTACAATAACCGGTAATACACTCACGTGGAATGTTTGTCATGTGATTTTTCTGTGCGATTTCTTTTGAATACCGTAACTATAATTTTGTTACTTTTCAGCTTATCAAGGTACAAATTGAAATTCAGCTCAGACAAAGTGGATACAATGATTGTGCAGGCCATCTGTCTGCTAGATGAGCTCGACAAGGAGCTTAACAATTACATTATGCGCTGTCGAGAATGGTATGGGTGGCATTTTCCAGAATTGGGAAAAATTATCACCGATAACTTGGCATTTGTGAAAGTCGTTAAGCTCATCGGTTAGTAGAACTTGACTTTTATTCGTTTTTTTAATTATTTCAAAAGTATCAATTTTATTTCCTCTTCGTTTTAAATGAAAAAAAAAAACCACATAAAACAGGAAATTAATACCCACAAAGACAAAATCTGAGCGTGGGTATAAGAAATAATTGGATACATTTTCATTACTGCTATTAGGATTAGACACACTAGTTACAACAAAAATCCCACTTCCCTTGATGGAAATGAAGTTACCACACTTAGTAGAGAACAGTATTCGTCATAAGATCCACACGAAAACTGATGAAATGACGTCTAAGCTATTAAAGTATGTTATAAAATTATTTGCGTAAAAAGGTTTTGTTTTTTGTTTAATTCATTTAAACTATGGTCCTATTATCTACTAATAGCTCATCAATTTGACGAAATTAAACAAGATTTGCAAACTCTCAAAGCAAATCAGATGGTTCTGGCTCATAAGGTGAAAAACATCTCAGATAAACTGGAATTCAAAGATGATGATATTTGAAGTGTTTCATACCGCATTCCACTCACAATAGTTCCAAACCTAAAGCAATATTTTTTCTTATCTCAGGTACAAGAGAGAATGTCAAGAACTCTGATCTATCTGATATACTCCCTGATGATATTGAAGAGCAGGTCAAAAGTGCAGCTGAGATTTCAATGGGTACTGAAATAGCTGAAGATGATATTATCAACATCCAAAATCTCTGCGATCAGGTTAGTCATACCTAATTTCTGTTCTTGTAACACTACCATAGTGCAGGCTTGAAGTAATGAGATAGATAATTTTGTTATATTTAGCGCAAAGATTGTCAGCTACTATACCAAATCTATCAATTAATTTATTTATTTTTATCACGATAATCTTGTCCGTTCTAAATGTTACTTGAATCTTCAATGTCAGGCTAAACATTCTCAATATGCTTGCATCTCACTTGAAGGCTGACACTATTGATGGTTGTTTTTTGAACAAATTGAACTCTTATCTTGTCCATATAGCTGCCCATACAAGATGCAAGGTTGAAGAACTATTTCAATCAACATTTCTCTTGATTTTCTAATACTTAACTGTTTCTTACTTTGCCAAACTCAAATACTGTAACTTTAATCCTATTATGAAACTTTTCATAGTTTTTGACGTGTTTCTATGTGTTATGATTAATTGTTTGTAATGAATTTATTGTATCTTTATTATTGACATGTCACGGTTTGGTAGAGAATTGCATTAATGCAAACATATGTGATGGATAAAGATCTAATCTACTTCTTCTATCTTAAAAAAGGCGATAAGCAGGATGATTTTTTTTCTGTTTGCCCTGACTTCTCGCATTCGTTTTGAGAATTTCTGCTTTCGTTCTTGCTGTCCATTTTGATCTCTTTGGTGGCTCTGGCGTTATCTCCCACTTGTTTACTTTGTTTCTGTTGGTGATGTCGGCTTCTATCAATCATTTTTTATGGGATTTCGACATTTGATTTTTGTAACCCACCTTTCCTCCAGGTCATTGATATATCTGCGTACAGAACTGAACTTTACGACTACCTTAAAGCAAGGATGATGGCAATAGCACCAAATCTCACCGTTCTTATGGGAGAATTGATTGGAGCCAGACTGATTTCACAATCAGGTAAGAATTACTACTTTTATTAGGCTGAAGAATTTTAATGAACGACAATTCCATGGATTTTGAATTCCAGTTGAATCAATGTCCTTCCATGCTGTCGAAAATAAAAAAAATCTTTCTATATTTCCAGCTATTTTCTAGCTGGAATTTGCGAAGAATTGACAGAAGTTATCGCATTGCATTTATCACTTTTATTTATAGTACCAGTGAATCTACTAAAGTTAGTATGAATAAAATTCTTTCTTATTTACTTTTGTCTCTTATTTAATTTTTTTCAATTTGTGCTTCATAACAACAGAGCTTATTTACAGCAACATGAGTCTCTTCACACGTTAAACAATTTCAAATCATTCACATTATACGTTCCTATAATATGTTCTCCATCTGCTACCGTGTATTTATTTTTTTTTTATCGATTATTTCCATTCAAATATAAATAAAATTCTTTCATATTTACTTTTGTCTCTTAATTTAATTTTTCTTAATTCGTGCGCAACAAATAACATCGTATATACAGTGTTGATTGCATGTGTACTCATTTTTGTATTTTCAAAAATATTTGTGTGTAAATTTATGCAAATGTGTGACTACGAATTGATAAGGAATCTTTTAATTAATCAATCATGTTATGAAGAATCCAGAACTTTATACAAAATGCAATCGTTTTTGGAATGATTGCATTTTGTATAAAATTCTTGATTCTTCATAACATGATTGATTAATTAAAAGATTCCTTATCAATTCGTAGTCACATATTTGCATAAGTTTACACAAATATTTTTGAAAATACAAAAATGAGTAAGAAATGACAAAAATTGATTATTATTTCTGTATTTGCATTATCCCCGAATATTTCAATGAACGACAATTCCATGGATTTTGAATTCCTGTTGAATCAAAGTCCTTCCATGCTGTCGAAAATTAAAAATTCTTACTATATTTCCTGCTATTTTCTAGCAGGAATTTGCGAAGAATTGACAAATAATTGCATTCATCACACATTTTTGCAAGTATGTACCTGAATTACTACATATACGAGTAGTATTCACGAAATGTCGCTACTAATTTACTCAATATTCTAAATTTATTATAATATTTGCTAAATAATCAATCAAACGTGAAATATTTGAATCGGATTATCACATATTACAACTTTTGTAGCTATTTTATTACTGCTAGCTAATTTCCGACTGACTGTTTTACTCTTAATAATAGGTCGTTGGATTTAAGATAGCCTATGTAAAATACTTGATTTATTAATTACATGTGTATTGTTTTATCGTATTTTTCATTCTTTCGCCTCCTTTCACTAACTCATTGTCATTCTTCTCCATACATTACTCATCTTTATTTATATTTTTCTGTCATATCGTACAAAATGGTTTTATGTTGAACTCCCGCTCATATTATAAGGTAGACTTGCTGTCTCACCTTCTTTGAGTGTATATTCCTATCATTCTTTTCTTGGTTGGCTTTCCATGGCATTTCTTTTTTTCATCAACGACAATACTTTGTAAATCTTTGTTTCTAATTTTGTGTTGCTCTTATTTTTCAAGTTATGTATTATTTATGATTTATAAGTTATTCATTTCTTGATCATTTTTCATGTAGTGAACTCTTAAAAATTGTACAATGAATTGAAATGTGAAGTGTTTTTATTATGTAATTTTCGAGGAATAAAACATTTATTATTATTATTATTTTTGTAAAGATAGGCTACTCTTTGAAATAATTGTTGATGAAAAGTCAATATCTTCGAAGATTTTGAAGATATCATATAAAATGTAATATTATCCAAGTATCAATCTCAAATATAATTGCTTATATTGTAATTATTGGTAAGATTTTAAGTGTTGCATATCACTCATAAGTCAATTTAAAGTGTCAAGTTTCATTTTACATGGTTTCTTTTTCTCAATATTTTTCATTATTGTATTTGGATTTGACTGCTTTCAGAATAAGTTCAGATAATATTTCTTTCAAGTTCTATTGAATTATTATTTCGTTGTACAATTATTCTCTTCATCTGTTCACCACATCTTCATTGATACAATTTTTCTTTGCAGGATCTTTGTTAGGTTTGGCTAAACATCCAGCATCTACTGTACAGATTCTTGGCGCTGAGAAAGCTCTTTTCAGAGCCCTGAAAACTAAGAAAGATACTCCGAAATATGGTCTCATCTATCATTCCCAAATAGTTGCTCAAACTAGTGCAAAGAATAAAGGAAAGGTACGAACCCTTTTTTATTTTTTTCGTAATATTTATTGGTGTTCCAACAGATACGAAGGGTCGTTCTGTTGGAAAAAGTTTCTTTAAAATATGTTTTCATTTTCAGTAGGAGATTCTACTAAGATCATTTGAATTCTCTCTTGATCGAATAATGGAAAAAAATAATTTAGGCCGCAATTTTTTGCTCCATGAACGTAGATGCATCCTAACAATTTATTTCATTGTTTTATTTTTTTCGGAGGATGAAGCCCTCATAGGTCTGAGACCTGTGCGTGGGTAATGAATTTTATGATGGTGATTGATGAGTTGGACCTACAGTTTTAGGTGGGTTCCGAATCACCGGGAAGTGATTCTACAGCAGAGAGCAGAGTCTTTTGCTAGCCAATCCAATCGGTCACCCTTACAAAGATGGCCCCATATGTATGTGTAAGCTTTATTGGCTATTATATTTGAATATCCATGAACATTTTATAAGTCCTTTGTTCATTATGAAACCTTGCGGCTGGTTTGACCAATTCGACCCGGAGACATAATATGTCCGGTCAACATAGGTGAGCTTCAAAATAAAGATTATCTATTGTTTTGAACTTACACGTTTATTCTTCCACACAAAATTCTATCAAACAACTCGAATGGTTTTCATTAAACAAATTTTGGAGTATCAGGATTAAGATACCTAGTATTTTTTTTTTTTTTTATTTATTTATTTGAACATTACACAATGCAATAGTATCCCTCTAGCTGTAAGCTATTTGAGGGATATTTTATTAAGACACTATATTACAATCAAATTCAACAATGAATAACAATAGATTCCTTTTCGTAATCTATATAACTGTATATAGCCCATTATATTTTCTTTGTAATCCATTGATCTGTCTATTGTCTATTGCACCGTAAAAAATCAAGTCACTTAAACAACCAATCAATATGGTATCGCTCTTCACTCATTGACACTTATCACTTTAATACTCACTTGACACTCCTATTTCCTACATCATAATGTGTTTCTTATTTTTTATTGAACAACTCTAACCTTCATTAATAAATAATTATTTTTTTTTTAGCTTAAACTAAATCATTTATTCTCATAAAATAGACTTTTAATTTTGTTCGAATCTCACTGAAAGTGTAATCAGTTTTGTTTTCAGAAGATGAGTTAGGAGCATATGAAACCAAGAAAGGTGTATTAATATTAGTGAATGATATTCTGTGGAGAAAAGGCTTCTACCGATAGTTTTAAGATTATATTTATATGATCGTTATGTAACAAGTGTGTAACTATTGTAGATTTTCGGCTCAGAAATTTCAAAATTCAAAATTATAGTAACCTTTTTTGGACAAGTGTTTTTTGGATGATGTTTTGTTAAAAGTAAAGTCAAAATTAATATTCTTTTTCTGAAAAAGACTCGTGAATTATTGGGCTTCAAGGTGAAAATTTTAGTGAAACAGACCTAACCTAAGATTTCGATTCTAATTTGAAATTTTGAGAAAAGCAGTTTTGGGTAATAGCCTGTTGTATTCACATTGATTGTATGCTAGTTGAATAAATAAATATGCAATTGAAGCATAATATTGATGTGTTCAAGAACTAGTGTGAAATGCATTATGCATGGCGGCTCTGGTAGCGCAGTATACTTATATATATTTATATTATACAGTATAGTAAAATTTTCCATCAACGCGCATTTACAGTAACTATGACTTACCAGAATATATGAAGTTACTGGCGTCTTTATTGAGTATTAAATTGATTAAAATGTCAAGTTACTGGAAATTTTGGACATTCGTTTCGTGAATTGTTTCAGGCGTCAAGAATGTTGGCTGCTAAAGCGGCGTTAGCTTCAAGAGTGGACGCTCTGGGTGAAGGTACTTCCATGGACTTGGGCACAGAGCACAGGGCTAAACTAGAAGCCAGGTTACGTATATTGGAAGAAGGCAATCTCAGAAGGATATCGGGTACAGCTAAAGCGAAGGCAAAGTTCGAGAAGTACCATGGTGTAAGGTGAGTGCCTTCCACTACAATGTTACCAAATGTATTATATCCAACTTATGCAAGAACTGCTTTAGAATGTTTGCAACTATCATATTCGATAGCTACTACCGCAATGTTTGTCGTCTATTTATAACTTAGGTTTAAATACTATTCTCTGTTCACGCAAACGAGAGACAAACCGAAACAAACGTCTGCGTTTGTGTGAGTGAAAAAGTGATGACTCATTTCAGCTGTAGACCGATCGATTAATTTCTACCAGTTCACACTGAGTTTAGTATCACATTCGCTGTCACAGTTACCGGTTCACATACATACTGTGCGTTAATTGTATTTCTGTAGTTAATTTTGAATCGGTCTTGTTGGAAGATACACTCGCAAGCGCATCGTTGTTTACATCGTCTCCCCTTTCCGTGAACAGAGTATAGTGCAATTTACATGTTTTATATTTAATCAACCTTTTTCGACAATTGTGTATTATTTTCTATTAAGACGATTGTTTTTATTGTATCTTTGTGATTATTTGTATTCTCTTGTTTCTTTTTTTCGACTTCAATATCGCGCTATCAATATTATATAAACGTTCCTCATTTTCAAAGCACTGAACTGGGTAAAGAGAGGTGTTTATATACGAGCGATACATTCCAAATAAAAGGGATAAATAATTTATAGAAAACATACTATACATTCAGTACGCACTTGATAATAACGAATTTATCTTGAACTAATATATTCACTATAACGAATCAGCGTTGAATAGGGTAGCGCTCAGTGGTTATCACTGTACTTCAATGCAATGTTGATAACTGACACCAGACCTGAGCCAGCCAGGTCACACGATATTATTATTATTAATGCAATAAGTAAGTCATTCAACTCATTGCAAATACCATGCTTCATTAATATTAGAGTTGATGCAATAGCGTGTACTCGATTTTTCCATTCAGTATATGGAGATAGATAGATATTTTAGTGACCAACAAATGACCAAGCCTTTTTATGTTTATTTTAACCGCCCACAAAATTATACATCTTAATTACATACAATCACAATCTTAAATACATCCAGTGGTTCGGAACCCACCTAAAACTGTAGGTCCCACTCATCATTCATGTCATTACTCATGCACTGGTCTCAGACCTATGTGTGGGCTTCATCCTCTGAAGAAAACATCAAATTTACATCTTATTTGTTTTCGTTTCAGTGAAGTGAAACAGTATCCAACAGCAGCTGACTCCACAATTGGAAAGAGAAAGTTCCCACTGGTTGAAGATATAACTCCTGGTGAGTGAAATATTTCCATTTCGATTGAAACTATTCCTCTCTTTATCTGAACACTTGGCATTGAGTCACTTGTTTCTAGCAGGAGAGGTAAAGCAAATGTGACTATTACCAAACTGGTTTGCCATTATTGAAGCTTATCAGATTGACTTGTCAGTACAGATTTTCCAGAATTGCTACAGATTTCTTTCTAAATATGCATCTACGTCTTTCTTGTTGGAAACTTTGCAAAAGATGTAATGAGTAACACAGTGAGCCTAAATTATTCCCCAAATTGAAATCATTGTCCAAAGTTATTTCAGTAATACCTAAATCATTGTCCATTGAATCTCAACCAGTTCTATCTATAGTTTTCTAGTTCTCCTGGAACATGTTGTATAACCATTTTACAAACTCGGGAAGTGATAGCCGAGTGCCGTAGCAGGTATCTGTTCAATCAGAGGTATCTGTTCAATCAGAGATAAGCTACGAAACTCCCGGGCGCTCTCTGTAAGGGTGACCGATTGGGTTGGCCAGCAAAAAAGACTCTGTTCTCTGCTGTAAAATCACTTCCCGGTGGTTCGGAACCCACCTAAAACTAACTCATCAATCACCATCGTCCAATTCGTTACCCACGCACAGGTCTCAGACCTATGTGGGCTTCATTCTCCAAAAAAAGTAGTTTTATTTGAAGCTATCAAAAAGCCATAGAGAGCTTACACAGTTGAAGATTAAATACTTGGTGATAATCACAATCAAACATATGCTGCAGAATTGCATATGACAGATTGAAGTAGCATGAATACCTCCATTGCACAGCATGTGTTTGATTTTACGATGGTAGTTATCGAGTTATTGGATGGATGCTCCACTGTACAAGCACCCTAACGGAAGATTTTCCTACTTGTAGATTGTAATTTGTAGAGTTATACAATTGACCTCTGCTCTTTGTTTGTGCTTATTCAGAATGGTGAATTTATATTAATTTGTCAATATGGCTCCTTCACTCTTGAATGAAGTTTTTTATTCTATTGTGTGTTCGAGTAGAAGCTTTCCAATTCTCGTTTTGTCTCTAAATAATAGCTATTTGTGTAACTAGAGTGCAAAGCAGCGTTTTTCTGCATCGAGAGAAACAGTTTATTTCACGAGCCGAATGCGAGTGAAAAAGGTTTCTCGAGTGCAGAAACAATACTTTGAGCTCGTATTACACATTAAATATTTCCTACAGTAATGTATAAAGTAATTTAAACAGAACAGAACAAGACATACATAACCTAACAATTCCTCACATAACCTATCTTCGAATCAAATCGATTTCAACAACAACTATTTCGCAGCTGAAGCAGAGTAGCCAACCTATTTTTGAATGCAGAATAGAGAACCTGCATATTACATGCTCACTATTTTGTATTGTTAGGTTGCAAATCTGGAGTGCGGAAAAGTACTTTCCCGCACTGGAATTTACTTTCCCGCACTGGTGCAGGAATAGACTATTTTGCGTGCTACAGTTAGTGCAAAAATAGGCACTTTTTTGGGTCACTGTAGGATCAATATATTTTCTATTGTTATTTTTTTTTCAAAGAATGATTGTAGTGAAATTTTCCGGGACGCATGTTATTCATTCTTCATTTTATTCTGTTATTTCAGAAGCTCCGAAAAAGAAAAAAATCAAAACTGAAGAAAGCGCAGAGGTGGAAGTAAAACAAGAAAATGAGGGTGAGTTCACTCAGTATTCTCAATGTTTTTAAGCTATTTCATTATCGGAATTCCTTTTTTTTCATTTGGTATTTCAATTTGAATAAAATTTCAGTGAATTGATCACTGTTATTGAAATATAATTTAGTGTGATTTGTAGGAATATAAATTGTAAGTGTACATTCGAATTTTATTCTTACTGTAGTGGTGAAATACGACCTATTCAACGTCTTGTAGATTTATTAATATTTTTCACAGATTTATTCAAAGATTGACCAGTGAATAAAACCCCATTTCAGTTAGCCATTAATCAACTGTATGAACAGCATTTACTTTTAATAACCCTCAAAACTTTTATTTGATTAGTGTCTACTCTGAACTTTTTACCATCTCGACTAGTAAATATTTTAAAACAGCTAATGACTATAACACTGTTTTTTCACATTTTTACTTTGCAAGTTAGTAGTGTCTCATTTTGTGTAAAACTTAATGGCAATAAATTTTACTTACTTATTCACAATAAAACTGTATTTGACGAAGTTATTTTTATTGTAATGGGTTAATTTTTATTCATTGTCAATAACTGTTTTGAAGGTGAGCAAACCCCTGGTGGAGAAGGTTCCTCGAAAAAGAAGAAGAAGAAGAGGAAGTCGCAGTCTGAGGAAGGTACTAAATGAATGATCTTATCTGTCATTTACATGATTATTATTAAAATGTTGTAAACTGCTCTAAAAGATTGACTATGGAAATGCAAGAATGCTTATCTATTTGATATAATATTATATATATATATATTCTCAGGCAGTCCGTACACGGAGCGATTGCCAAGTGTCATTTATAAAAATAAAATGGCTGGCCTTCTAGTCACTGGACATTTAGATCTGTTAGCTAATGATGATAACAGTTCATATTTTTGTTTTCTTATAAATCCAATCAATGAAAACTTTATTTAAATAACAACAGAAAAGAAATTAAATCTCTTAGTTTTTGGTATAAATATGTACATAAACCTATACAGTATCGTATCAGTAGCCTACTTGTGATTTTCTGAGTAAAATAAAAGCTAAATTGATTTTAGAGATTTGATTGAAGGTTTTTTCACGAGATCTACTTTATTTCAATATTATTTATTAGTCACTGATTGAATGGAAGCCCAGTGAAACTATTTTAGAAACTTACCTTTCATCTCATTCAAAAATTGATAGTAGAACAATTCCTCTTTGCAAATTAAAAACTGGACATAACTATATTTCTAGGAGATTGAATGTCAAAGAGGGAAGAACATTATGTGAAGAAATGATGACTGTTTTTAGAATCTAGCGAGTCATTTTACTGTTATTTTATTCAAATAGGGAAGAGCATAATACTGTATTATAAAATAATGAATGTTCTTGAAATCTAGCAATTTATTTTACTGTTATTTTTTTGTTGTGTTCCAGTTTCCATGGAATTAAATGAGAGTGCTCAGCTTGAAACAACACAAGAAGGAGGAGACGGTAAGTTTTTTTTACATAATTATATAAAAATTCAATTACATAAATTATGAATTGTAGTTCAAGTGCAACGTTGTTATGCAGTCTTTCTTCACGACAGATCCATGGATTCTAATTTCTTCCAATTGAAGTCCTTCCATACTGTCGAAAATAAAGAGCTCATTCTTTTTTCTGTTACTCAAATTGAGTGACCAGATTTTAGATGGGGCGACAAACATTTTGTGTAAGTGTTTTCTTGTATTTACTGTACTAGATGTGACTGACGGGATCATCAATTTCAAGAGAGAAAATGGTAAAATAATAGTTTCGGGAATCAATGAACAAGTTGAAAATGAAATATACTGGCAAAAACTCGCTATGATGTTACTCAGAATAAAATTGGGATCTACTTCTTCAGGACTTTTATTCTAATTATTAGAGTTCTCTGTAAATGGGATGTTTTTAGTATTGAAGCCAAGCCCACTGTAATAATGTAATAGAAATGTTTTTAGTTGAAACGAACAGAAAATATACCTGTGTCTTAAGATTTATCGAAACAATTTTTGGCACTGCCAACATAAGATAACTAGAGATAAGTCATTGCTATTGATATTTTTCATTTATAAATTTATTTTCTTTGTAGGTGAATCGCCGAAAAAGAAGAAGAAAAGCAAGAAGAAGATTAAAGAAGAGCCCTCTGAATAATTTGTTTATCACAGTTTATATTTTATATCACTGATAGAATTCATGAAACATTTTATCCAATATCAACGAGTAGTCAATGTTTGTATATCCTTTACCTGTAGGTTTTTTTACATAGAATCTACTTCATATTTTACAACTTGAGATTACTTTAATTTGCGTTCAAACATCAATCCATTGATGTCGAGTTAAAGATGTCAAAATTAGAAGGGTAGGATTATCATTTTGTTATCTTTAGATATTAGGTCTCCTGTGTAAATAGCATGATAAAAGTGTAGATGTAATAATGTTAGAAAGCAAGATTATGAATCGTCCACAAGAATTTATTTTCATTCTAGTTAATTGTATTTTTGTATTGGAAATGCTCACACTCAGTCTTTATCAGTAAAATGATGATCTATTTGCATTTATCTTGCGGGTAGAGAAATCACTGTACTTGGAATTTAAGTTAATTTAACTCAATTTAAGAAAATTCAGTTGAATGAATTGAGAAAGTCAATAAAAATTGGTTACTAAAAATATCAAAATCATTTGTGTTTTGAAACTGCTTAGAAAAATGAAATTGTTTATTGAACCAATAGTATTTAATCAGTACTATAGTTATATCACTTCAACTGGTCTTTTTACTGAACAAAGGTGCGTTAAAAATTACGTTCTAAGACAAGCATGCTTTCGGCTGCAATAAGTTCAATTTTCAAGCATATCAATTTATAAAATAGTGCATCAATTACTGAGCTAAAAGTGAAAATCTAAAGTCCCACTGAGAAACTCCTCCAATGAGTAAAAAGGATTTATAGTGAGCCAATCCTTCAACTTTACTCTAAATTTGAGCTCTAAATCTACTACACTTCATGCCATCAAATTAGGCGACTCAAAATGCGGTATAGCAAAAACAACTGTCGGAGGTGACAAACCAAGTGACTGCAATAACCTGATTTCATGGTTTCATATTTGGCAATACCACAATTTGTTCTAGCGGCCTAATTTGATTAGCATAAAGTACAGCAGAAGCATTTATAGGATTTTTAAAAACTGGAGCCAACTGCTAAAATATAGAAGCAAGCTGCATGGTTTTAGTGAAACAGAAGTTCTGTTTTATTCATTAAAAACAGAAGTTGATTAAACCTGATCTCAACTTTGCTTCTCATTTTTTCTATACGGTATTTCACGAAGTCATCCTGCATCACGTCCCCACGCTTGCGTTTTTTTTATTCTTTTGTGATAGCCAGGTAAGCTACATAGTTGTAATGGCGGCCTAGATGCGCAGGAACAGATTGGGTTACAAATAATTGCAATATGGATCACAAAATTGAAGTATGATTCGTAGAGTAAAACCATATATTTCTTAATCTGTGGTAACATACCATCAATATTTACTACCGAACACGGTCAATTTATATGGAAATGAGATCCAAGATATCACGTCTATTTTGCGGACTGTTGTCTTCAGAGATAAAATGTTTGCACATTGTAGCATCCAATTCGTGAGTTGTGGAATGATCTCGAATACCGTTCACCATAGTCCGCAGCATGCTTTTGGTTTTAGGATGGTGATTATCATTGAGTATTGGATGCTCCACTGTGCAAGCACCCTAAAGTCTATTAGTTATGGTAGAGTGAATAGGCTTTTATAATAGTTTTTTGAGTAGAGAACAATATGGTCTTGAAAATCATAAATTAATAGTGTCAGTTTTTATATGAGATTGTTCAAGAACGGTATTTCTTCATGGTAAACATCACAGATTATTAGAGAAGTTTTATAAATGATGTTATTACACTATCAGAATTGCCCACAGGTGTTACCATACCAAGTTTAGTTCATGGGAGCCTTACCGGAAACCGGAGTTTGATTGGTCTATTTAAATTCATAGACGTCGATGAATTTGAATAGACCAATCAGGCGCCTCGAGGTGAAACCAGATCTTTGCTTTATCTAAGAATTGGAACATTAGTTTTATTTTTTCCAAGTTGATGTTTTGAAAAAATAAAATTTGCAGATCCTACATTTTGAGCAGAAATTCTAAATTTTACAAGTACAAAATTTCAAGTTTAAAATCTGTTCATCCAGAGTCGACTTTCGATTGCTTTGAACTTGTTAACGAAGTCGATTATTATAGCTCGATCGACATTAGTAGTCGATATGTTTAACATGTCATGTCATTTTTGGTTTAGAACAAAACAGATTGAAGGTTTCATTGCTTCAAATTTTGTTTTTATGTGACGGGCTATCATGCATTAAATTTGATTTTTAGTCAGTTATCTGTTGAAAAATTTGACGTAATTAACCGAGTTGCGAGCCTTCCGGATTTTTAGTGTTTCATAGGCTGAGAACAAAGCCTGCATTTGAAAATTGAGTCTTCTTTAGAAATGGAATATGGCTGGATCAGCTTTACGGAGATTAATGGCAGAATACAAACGTAAATATAAATTATTTATTAATTTCAAACAAACTATGGACTCTTAAAGTAGCTGCCCCTTTAGGGTTTCAAAACTGAACTTGTCTTACGATGTGGAGTCTTCTCCCTGACTTTACCCTATAACTGTAGCCTATTTCTTTTCAGGCCAAGTAGAATCCTCATCCTTATTATTTTAACGAATGTCAATAATGTATTACAGGAAGTTGTGGATTTGTTTGTCAGGTTGTAAAGAATGACGTTCTATCGTTGCTCAATTTTTACACATAGGTCAAGGCTTGTAGAAGACTGGAATAGGAAGAATGAAGCTTACAGTTCATAAAACACTTTTGAACCTATATAAGTTATCATCATTACTAGTATCTTAGTCAACCATGAATACTGAGTAATTACATGGGCCTACAGCACATAAAGGTTATGTTTGGTAAGTTAGTAGCCTACTGATTCAGGTTTTCGCCCTCTCCACTTGACCAAGAAATTATTCAGTGATTTAGAATCTTGGGTGCATAGCCTTTAGTTCGAACTACTGTCCAAGGCTTAAATTAGGGTAAATAAATCACTAGCTAACACTTTAGTGAGCCAATTCATGAATATTATCTATTAACTTTTAAAGCTATTGTATGGATTCATCAAAAAGTGTTTACAAGCTATTTATTCAAGACTTTTGAAGGACTAATTGAAATTGGAATCAATTTAGAAACAAATTTAAACTTGAAATTTTAATTTTAAAATCATGACATCTATATCGATAGCTGACACCCCCTATCTTGGTCACCTCCAGTAGCTGATACCTTGACACCTGTAGCTGACATCCTTGTCAGGTGAGGAATGAGCTCATTTAATTATATTTCAAATAGTAGTCATACTTATACAACATAACTTAAATGAAATTTTCAATGAATCTTGCAGTGACATTTTGAGTGAAAAAAAAAGAATAGCTGTTCCACCCTACGCCTGACATGGTATAACCATAAGCTAACATGGGGTGTCGGCTACTGGATAAAGTTGAGAGCCTTGAAATAAATAGGCATATTAAATTGCGCTTTATTATGTGTTATGGCATAATCTGACCCAAAAAAATTTAGACGTGGTCCCCAGTGGCTGACATCCCTCAATTAACATAAAATATGAAAATGATTCCCTAGCAAGTGAACACAGGGTATAATCAGCATTATATTCTAGCATCCTAATCATTAGTTCATTTTCAATCATGATTATTTCGACAATACTTGGAGATTTTCAAATACACTTACCTCGATATTTCCTAAAGAATTCCACCTAGAAGTAAAGGATTTTTGTAGACTGTCTGACAGCTTATCCTCAAAATACTTCCCCCGTAAAAAATGATGCCCAGTACATGATTCAATGGTATTGTGCACAAAATACTAGACTAATTCTCAATGGTTGCAATTTCAAAACTTCCCACTAAGTTATGGCCTTAATAATAAGAAAAAATATGAAGATGTGTCAGCCATTGATGAAGGGGGTTTCAGCTTTTGGTTCCTTTACTGAATAATAAAATATTTTATTTTTTGAAAACAGGAGGATATACATAAATAAAGTTAATTCCATTAAAATTAATATAGATTCTGTTTCAAAGCACAACGTATTGTTAGGTGGTTTTCTCTTGAGTTCAGTTCAAAAACTGTTATCTTTGATTGGAATCGTTGGTCAAAAAAGCTACTCAATTCAACATTCAAATGCTAGTAGACTAAATAAAATAAAAATAGCCATTATCGGCCTGCTTTCATTTTCAACTTTAAAACTCCGTAATTTCTCAGATTTCCAAATTAGATATGTTATCATTTTTAAAGACAATAAACCAATGAATCATCTGACGTTAACAACTTGAAGCAGTAGCTTATTTTCAGTTGAGATGTGTAGTGGCTGATATTTGGTAGGGGGCTGTAAATTACTGGTACGTTTACCTTATTGTAAGCTAAATTTGAAAAATGGAAAATCAGTAGACTACATGGTTGTGTTAACGCACCTTTATTCATACAGTTCCAAGAAGTGTCATTTCATCCTTTCGAAGACTGTATCATCATATACAGAGTGTTTCGCATAGTTACCAATACTTCCTGGGATTGTTATTTGTGATCACTAAAATAATGAAACAAGTTTCTATCAACATAGGTCCCGAAATGCTTAGTTACAGAGTTAAAGATGGCAAATTTAAATGTGTAGTGCCTTAATTTTACTTGTAATAAACCTCCCTCGTGCTGATGTTGGGCAAGAAATCCCATTTAATACATTCAATTCAATTAAATTTTCTATTTCCAAAGTATATAACAGATATAATACAACATAGAGATTAATGGAAATTTATTTCCCCGCATGGACTATTGACCCATGTATGGGGAAAAAGTCCATAATCTGGAAGTCTTACAATGTTAACTTATTTTAAAATTAGCAAATTGTTATTTATTTCCAAATACATAGTCAATAATACTATCTTAATATCTCATTGTTGTGTTAAGAACTAAATTTAAATAGCGTCGTTCAGTGTCTTGTATGCTACAGTATTTAACGGTACCTTCCAGAAGCAATGCTGCGTAATTCACTCTTAAATCTGCAGTAATGTTATTTTAAATCACCCCAATAATTCCATTGTGATATGACTTCTGAAGCTAAATTATTTTGCAGGTATTCTACTTCAGTTTGAATCTAGCTTTGAAATTATCTGATGAGATCAGATTTGTTAAAAGAACATGAAAATCATGAGGTCTAAAGATGAAAATATTGGTGGGCTTTCAAAATCCAATTCTCATATTTTGTTATATACAGATTTCCAGTACATAAATCTAAATCTATATTTTCAATATAAATCTAATTTATTAAGGTCTCAAATGATGAAACAATGAAAATGTTTACTTTTTTCAGAATTGACTTTGAATCCTCCCGATGGAATTATTGCTGGTCCTATCAATGAGGAGAACTTCTTTGAATGGGAAGCTTTGATCACGTACGAAACATTATTCATATAACCGTATTAATAACATGTCATTATACTGTTTACGGTACTTTATTTGGTAAAATAAAGTAAACTAAAATAATTATTTTTATCGGCAGATAATAATCATCTGTGAATTATTTACTGCATCATAACTGATTGAAAACATTCTTTCAATTTTTGTCGTTTGATGCACAATTAATATATTATAGAATAAACTTTTATACTGTTCCACAAATATTTAGAATTTTTTATTATCAATAGATCGTGTGGTAAAGGTGGCTTGCTTCTTGATATTGTTATGCTGAGAAGTAAAGAATGGTTTGAATGTGGTCTTTGTTTAAAAAAATTATAAATTTGTACAAAATTGAACCTCGTCTCAATATTAAGATTGTAGTTAGTCCTGTATGTTAGCATTGTATGTGTGTTTTTTTTTTATCAAGGATAATTCCAATTCTATTAATTGACACAAGATATACTATTATTTTTACACAAGTCCGTTGTGCTACTGCGTTATTTTGAGCCAGCCGGTCTATCAATAATTGTTACTTATATTTTGGTTCAATTCATTTTCAGAGGTCCTGATGGAACGTGCTTTGAAGGTGGTGTTTTCCCAGCTAAACTAATTTTTCCCCCAGACTATCCTCTCAGTCCACCAAAAATGCAGTTCACATGTGAAATGTTTCATCCTAACAGTAAGTAGAGTTTTCTAAGTGTATAAATAATAATTTGTAAACATATATTTTTTTTAATCAAATTACTTAGTTTCAGAGAAAGAAAAACCTTGATATTTATTTTAATGCAACAATTTTCCAAATAAATTTGTAAATTATCATTATTAGTTTTAAAGTATTGATTTTTACTTGTCCGTCGTTACATCATATTAATAGAGTGGTATTTTCCTTATTGGCTTTACAAACTAAATTATAGTTGAATCAATATTGTTCATATGTTGATATCATGTTCATGTCCAATAAATTTAAATTTTACATAGAGCATCCATCATATACTTTACTTTGATCAAAGATTCAGTTTTTAAATAATAAAAAGGAAGTATTGTATTTGTTATTTTAGAATGCCGATAAATTGCTGCTTAATGGAAATATGGTGGTGATTGGTCATGTGGTGAGCGTGGTGTTCAAGTGGTCGTGATGTTCAGTCACGACCGCTCAAGACTGCGCTTGGATGGGTGACCGTGCTTCAATGACTTGATGTTACAAGTTTTATTATCACTTACCCGGTGGTTCGGAACCCACCTAAAATAGTAGGTCCACCATGTTCCCCGTAACATGGCTCAAACGGCGAGGTGGAACTACCCGTACGCTTATTATTATTAATGGAAATATGTTGAAGATTTTCAATAATAAATGGATAAAGCTTGAAAAGTCAACTAATTGGTGTAAGTAGGGTGCCTTAATATAAAAGGTTATACTGTATTTAAAAAATCAGTTTAAAACCAGGATAACACTGTGAGCAATGCTAGACTTTCCCTAGTTACTCACCTAGGATGTCTTATATACATAAACTTACTTTAAAAATTATCATTTGGGAGTAGCCTACAATACTTACAGTACAACACTTTCAATTTTTAGAATATTATGCTTGTAATCCTAGATTATGCCGATAAATTACTACTCAATGGAAATATGAAATATTAATTGAATAGTTATTTATGTATTAAGAGCGTGAAGCGCGACTTTATCGCTCGAGCCAAAACATTTACTGCGCGACGCGTAGCGGAGCGCAGTAATTTTGCGAGAGCGATAAAGAAGCTTCACGCGCGAATTGCATACAATATTTTTCCTAAAACTGCAGTTCTGGATTCCAACACAATAAAAGCTTGTAGTTTGTAACATCACAGACCATGAGCGGATTTGGTTAGCGTACGCCTTTTTGAGGTTATGTGAATTTCACGGATTCCGTGATCCACCAATGAGAAGGCATCAAAATCAAAACAGAAGCGTAAAGAAAACAGCTGGCGAGCGTAAAGTACTTTACCGCTTGCTGAGCAGTAAAGAGGTATTTTACAATTAGTTTTCAGTACGTAAAGAACTACTTTACGAGCAGTTGTAGGAAAAATTGTAAATATTAAAGAAGTCAAGTAAATGATCTTTATTTATTTGTCTTTAATTTCTCTTTACTTGTAGTGTTTCTTGTAATAAATTAATAAATAAAATTTAAGTAATTTTTATTTTAACACTCTCAGCTAAGTTTCAATAATAAAACTTACTCATCTTGCATCAAAAAAATTCTGAATTCAGTCAGGTAAGAATTTTAGAGCTCACAATAGGCCTACTCTTATACGTTAAAAAAAAGAATTCATCAAGCTCTCAGTTAGTCACAGTTGCCCTGTTTGACTCATTCTTATTGTAAAATAATATTTTAATAATATTTATATATTATATAATGGAATAGAAATATTGTAATGTAAATATTTATTAACTTTTGTACATTTAACAACTTGCAGTCAGTTTTAATTGTGAATAGATAAGCCTTGAAGATGAGTTTCCATGACTCAAATGTGAGTAGGAATATTATTTATTCACAATTAAAAGTGACTGCAAGTCGTTAAATTTACAATAATAAGGTAATATTAACAACGTAGATCGTTATGTAACAAGACATTCGAGAAGTAAATAGATATAATCAATATGTATAAAAATTGAGTACGTGCTTTTGTTTCGTTCAAGTTTATTTATTTTCATTGCTTGTGAAATAAGATTTTTTATTTGATTTGTAAATGTTATATTGTAGTTTAAATTGTCTTTTGCTTGCAGTTAGAGTTGCTTTTGATCTTTGTTGATTCTCAGTTTTTCTGTTTACGCTTCAATCTTAATTCCTTCTAAATGAATTCATTCATTAATTACATCATAACTGATAAATGAAGGAAATTTCTGTTATAATTTATAAAAATAAAGTTAAACGGTCTGTACCAATGTTATAAGATTTCTTTGTTTAGTTTTGTGAATGCCACATTTTAATTTATTGTTTTATTAATTTCAATTTATCTTTTGTTCATAGTTTACGCCGACGGCAGAGTTTGCAT
Source organism: Conomelus anceps (assembly GCA_948455865.1). Taxonomy (NCBI): domain Eukaryota; kingdom Metazoa; phylum Arthropoda; class Insecta; order Hemiptera; family Delphacidae; genus Conomelus; species Conomelus anceps. Next base: position 4,326,615 of record OX418224.1, read on the forward strand.
TTCGATTCTGCATGCTCCAGGTGACGATCCCATGGGTTATGAATCGAGTGCAGAGCGGTGGAGTCCTGTTCAAAGTGTAGAGAAAATACTATTATCAGTTGTCAGCATGTTGGCCGGTAAGGAATTCATTGAAAATCATAATTTTGAATTTATTTGCCCATAGATGTATTCAGAAATATTGAGATAACTACTTGAACTATACGCTTATAAGTGGAGTTGTTAAAATTATAAAAGGGTGTTGAAAATATAAAGTTAATAATATGAACGGTCTCTTCTCAAAACGTGTATTCGATTGCGATGCAGTTCGATATCCCATCCAGTGAAATAGTCTGCCAGTAGTGCCATATTTAAGCTTTATTCTAGAAATATATTTTATTTTTATTTATATTTCAGTGGAGTGTTTGATTATGAACATTGTGTACATCTTATGTTACTTGAATTTTGTATTTCATGAATGACAATAAAAGTTTTCTATTCTATTGTCGCAGGAGTTTCGATACTGTATCGACACTGATACACGAACCATTTGATATACAATTGCAATCGATGGCATCTAGTATCGATATTGTCAAGTATCGAAACTCCGACTATTTCACTGGATGGGATATCGAACTGCAGCCTTGGAGGGTGGGCCAAGTTTCCAATTATGTCCAGATGAAATCAATTCTATTCACAACAATTATCAATTGAATATTTACCAGTGCGTATCCAATAATTTACCTGAATAATCTTGTATTCTGTCTGCTTTCAACTATTAAAATCATTGTGTATCAACGAAAAGAAATCTATTGCGTGACAAGCTATTTTCAATCTTTTCCAAAAATAGCCGAGTTATTAGACAAGAGTTATATCTATATAATAATTATTTTAACTTTTAAACACCCACCATCTGATATACTGTATTTTTATAGAAATAAGTACATTATATTTTTTTATTCAGTCTATCAATATTTGTTCGGTATAAATTTTTATCGAATAATAATCTTTTCTTCGTTTGTACTTTTCAGAACCAAATGACGAAAGTGGGGCAAACGTGGACGCCGCGAAAATGTGGAGGGAAGATAGAGAAGAATTTAATAGGATAGCGCAAAGAATTGTGAGAAAAACCTTAGGTATACCAACATAGTTGTCTATGTTTTAAAATTGATTTGGAAGGGATTAAGTTATTTGAAGAAATGGGGGTTTTATTTAAACAACTAAGTTTTAGGAGACTGTATTGTATTATACTTTTTATGTAAACAAACATTATTATAGTCTTGATATATTTGAAATCATTTTTTACTAAAACGCCATCAAATTTTAACCAATCCTTCCTCCCTTGTTTGAGTTCCTTGAGTTCCACCCTTGTTTTTAAAAATATCTCCTGGTAGTTGTCAAAATAATATTCTGTTTGCATTTCATAGTCAACGCATCTACTTAACCACCTAATAAACATTCGAACTGAGACAGTAATGGAAAAAGAAGTTCAGTTTTCGGGATAGAATTCATTAGGAATGTATCGTTTAGCCTTTCGAATGTAATTTCTTTGAATAAATGAGTTCTCACTTCGTCCAAAAATTGTTTCAACGTGAGGTCTCGGCCACGATACGAGCGGTGCCTCTTGATTGGCTACCAGTTGACCGACCCAAACAAACTTTACGATTTAACCTAACCTAGCCTGACAATGTAAAATGCTTTACTTCTTTCATGAAATTTTTCTTTCGTAAAGATTGTTTTGGTCGGTCAACTGGTAGGATCGGGAAACTGCGGAGTAGGGTTACTGGTAACCCGCCATGCCACTTGCCTACTCTCGACATTAACATTAATTTTCTACTGCCTCTCCTATCTTGGCCGATGCTTTTTTCGGAGGATGAAGCCCACATAGGTCTGAGACCTGTACGTGGGTAATGAATTGATGATATGAGTTGGATCTACAGTTTTAGGTGGGTTCCGAACCACCGGGAAGTGATTTTACAGCAGAGAACAGTCTTTTTTGCTGGCCAATTCTATCGGTCACTGTTACAAAGATGGCCAAGGAGTTTCGCAGCTTATCTCTGATTTAACAGATACCTGCTACGGCTATCACTCTCCCCTAAAGAGCGCAAAGCTAGAATCCGGCAACTACAAGAAATGATTGGAAGATTGTTGCTTCTAATTTTTGTGAGAACAACTTAATTGAACATTTTACGTGTTTAACTTATCTTAACTTTTACGTTCTAGATAGTTTTCTTTCCAATACTATTATTACTAAATGGACGGCGACGTATAATAAATAAGCAAGCTGAAAAGAAAATCAACAGAGAAAGACTCTGTTCTCTGCTGTAAAATCACTTCCCGGTGGTTCGGAACCCACCTAAAACTGTAGGTCCAACTCATCATCCAATTCATTACCCACACACACGTGTACAGGTCTGTGGGCTTCATACTCCGAAAAAAGGAGAGAAAATGTTTAGAAATTACTGACAAGTAAGACTGATATTGGGAGAAAAAGGGTTTCAGAAGGGAAATATATTGATTGAAACTACTTCATATTCTAAATCTCTAGGTAAAACCAGAGATTTATTCTGTTTATTTCACGTTAGATTTGAAATAATATACTCATCAACTACTATACTTCTTGTCCCTGAAATACATCTACAGTATTGCCAAACTACAAAAAATAGAGAAGCAATAATCACTATTTTAAAATAAAAAACCGAAATGAAGCATTAAATAATAATTTTATAGAAATGACTTCAAATTAACCTATAATTATTAATAACATGACTAAATAGTACTTCGTTGTGAAATGATGTCAATATGGCACAGTTTTCAGCAGTGAATTAGAAAATGAGAAATGTTCTGTACAATAAATTATCTTGAAACTAATGAACACAGTAAACGATTATGACTGGGTACATGAACGTTGATCCCATTACAGTATTTTATATAAGTACATGTAAAGAACCATATAGTTATTAGCAAATATTCTCAATCGTCAATATTTATAAATATATAAAACTTAATTTATAGTACAATTTACGAAAATTTCAACAAGTATAAATTTTGTATCGATGCACTGCAATAACTTCCATTATTTTGTAACATGCATAAAAATCCAAAATTCAACATTCGCTAAAAAATGGAAGAGCATGCTTTTTTATAAGTTCAACAAGCAGACCCGACTCATAGTAGGAAATCATTTAATATTGTTACAAAGTACTATTTCAAATTGTATTTTGGAATAATATAACAATACATAATTATCTAAGTTCTAGTTCAGAAGACAAAGGGCCGTATTTATGAACGTTACTTAAACCCACACTTAGCTTGAATGAAAGAGTTACTTACATAAGTGTTTCTTATACTGAAAGTGTCACTTGAGAAAAATCCGTATTTATAAACGTTACTTAACTTTCGTCAGCTGTTTCTTACTGAAGAGCGATTCCGAAAGTGTCACTTGAAATGACGTCACCAACAATTAAGACGTCACGCGCAGCAGCCAATAGGAACGCGTTATTAGCATTTCGTTCAATGTAAACAACAAATTCAAAACAGATTCCGGGTTATCTCTTTTGTGATTTTTATCGGCAATGGGCTAAATTATTGAAAAACGCAGACTCTTCTCATCGAAAGAGAAGAAATTTCTCAAACAATTGGTCCTGCAATATTTCGACATTATTGTAAGCAAAAGGACAGATGGATCTAATAACAAAAAAAGAATGAAATATGGACGCGAATTGAACAAGAGTTCAACAGTTTTGGCGATCATAGCCAGGTAAGCTTTGTTATTCTTACATATTTCTAAGGTTTCATTAATTCATAATTATTAATTCGAAAGGTTTACTAGTATGTTATTATCAAGAAGCGATATCATAAAACCATTGATAGCGATACAGTCGCATTGTCAAATGTGGGTATATCCAAACAAAACAGGATTAAGCGTTAGGTTAGTTTTAAGGCTGTAACTTACTTTCTCAGATGCGGCTCTGCATTGCGTATTTCAATGATGATAATGAATGTGAAACATACATTCAACTTAGACAATGAACTATACGAATTGAGCACATAAATCTACAGCAGCATAACAGAATAACAGGATCATCTGAATTTGTCTTTCATTTTTCGTATATTTTTTAAATAGGTGACTGACTAGAAATGAATGTTACAAAAGTTGAAGATTATACAACTTTCAAGAATCCATTATTGGAATAATTCCCAGTTGAAACCAATTCAGTAGGTACCATTCTAGTTTGATGTTCTTCAGTTTTTCCATATAATTACCGTATAATTGAGAAATTTCCATTAGAATAAATTTTATTGAACTGATTAGTTACAATACCTATGACTTAGAAAGCTAATTAGCCTGATTGCTAGTAAACTAGGAGATAGGAAGCGTTGAAATTGTTATACATATATAATAAACATCTAATATTTCTGAATACCTTGAAAATTGATTCAAATTCAAATGCTCATTCAAACACTACTGTCCTAATTTGATGCCGCGTTTACACGTTGCCAATAGCTGAAGCAAGTCCACTGGTGCCAGTCAACTGTCCTGTCCAGTTCATTCAGATGAGAACTTGAAACAATTCTAGTTCTACTTGACATTAATTCTAAAATGTAGTATGATTGCAAAAAAAAAATATTCTTCCATACATTCATACATTACTATTACATACAATATTTCAATTTTTTTATTATGAAATTATTTTAATCAAGTCTCAATATAGTATGTGCATAGTGTCAACAGACTTTATTTTATTAATCATGGGATATCCAAAACTTAAAAAAGTTCACACGCCGTTTTCCAGAAATTATGTATATTTTATGATTATTTTAAAAAATGTTTAAATTACAGTAACAATAATTTACATTTATTATTGATACCTTTCATTATTTGATTTCAGAAGAGGTATAGCAGTCAACACAGTGCACAAAAAAAAGAAAGCAAACCGATATTTTTAGAGATGAGTTGGAGATGGAACAGTCAGAAAAAGCTTTCCTTGTTTAAATTGCCCACAAAGAGAGAAAATGGGAGCTTGAATTACAAATTATACAAAAACAATTGAAGTCATTTTTTATAAATAATTCCGTATTCCTTATTAATAAATTTATTTTATTATTAAATTTATTTCAATAAATTATTTTTTCCCTTATGTTTTCTCAGTGTTCTATATAATGTGATAGCTATTGTTAAACTATAAACTGTACCGGTCCGTTGAGTGAGGATTCAAGTAAGCTATCTCCCTCACTTGATTAAGTATGGTTTTCGCGTAAGAATTGAAAGTGACACTTTGCTCGAAAGTGTCACTTTCGATCAAGTGTGATTCATAAATACGGATTTCACTCAAGTGTGGCTTTTCAAGTGTCACTTTCGGAAAGTAACCCTCAAGTAACGTTCATAAATACGGCCCAAAGTTTTTCCAAACAAGCAGCATCGCACCGTAACGTAACTCCGTCCTGTAACGTCCCACACGCCATAAACATAACGATACGTTACGTTATTACGCAATGGTGTCTTGTTGGATTGCTGCGGCATAATTTGTTACAGTAATGAAATGGAACGTAGTTACGTTACGGTGTAATGTTGCATGTCTGGTTGTGAATTTATAAACATTTAAATCAAGTTTAATTCTCAGAAATAATTTCCAAATAAAAAATAATTTTTCGTAACAAAAGCAAATGAACTGATTGAAATTTTACAATATTCAAAACAGATGTATTGGCTTATTACTTGAAATTATGTATTATTTTATTTGTTTCTTTTATAATTTAATTCATGGATTAAATTATGAATATAGAGATTGGTTCTTCTTTGGTGAAATTTAATTTTATCATTTTTATTTAATCAACTGAGCAAAGCCTTGAATTAGCAAAATTTAATTCAATAAATAATAAAAACTACACTCAATTGATAAATGCAAAGATGCTAAAATTCATATTTATTAATCATGTAGGTCTAATTGCGAGAAGCTGTCTTCTACGTATACAAAGCAAGTCTATCAATTTAGTACTCTGCCGAGATGGCTATGAAAATCAACAATATAAATATATTGTTCAAAATGGGAAAACTTTATAACATTTTACAAATATAACTTTTCCATCATTTATTTATTAACAGATCATAGAGTTCAAATTATCAGGGTGTTTACCGAGCTAGAAAAAAAAACTTCTGGAAGATAGTTTATGGCATTTGGAAGACAGTAGTATTGTCTGTTAATCATTTAATAAAAGGTTTAAAATAGCCAGGCGTGTACTGAATACTGCATAGTAAAAAATTGTTATTTTATTGCTAGTATAAAATAATATCGAATGACCTGGCTCAGGTCTGGTGTCAGAGTTATCAGTTCGCACCTGAACAAAGTTCAGGGCCTCTGACGTTACTTAACGATTGTTTTTAGGCATCCGGGACCGACAGGCTTAACGTGACCTCCGAAACACGGGAGTGGCAAACGCTTTACTAGTCATACGTTTTCTCTTCTCTATGGGTTTATACGTAAAACACAATACATTTAAGCTCAAATCATTTAAAATGACAAAATTTATGGTTATCTGACTCTTGATAGGCCTACTATTAAACTATACAAGTAGATCAAATGAACGGTAAGGCATTTTCTGTCAATATTATTATGATTCAACTAAAAAAAGAAACTCGACGAGGAAGATAACACCAACATTAACACATACTAAAACGTCTCCAGTTCTTTCTTTCAAATAAATGAAAAACAAACACCCTGATAAATTTACTCATTATTTTCAATACAAATAATTATCATTAACATGCAATATTTTCCAACAAGAAAAACATCAAACATGAAATATCTTTGTATATAAAAAATATGAATCTCATTTATAGGAATATATTGATGAATACTGTTGGTCGGCAGTATTGTCTTTATTTTACCAATAGAAAGAGTTTTGGAGAAAGGATGTAGCCGCATTCAGCCAGCCTGACGCATTAGTTCGTATTGCATCAAAAGTTGACACAGCATTTTCTTCTATTATAGGTGGTTCATATGCTTCTTCAAGGTATGGAGGCAAACTATCCGTTTCTTCTTCTTCTGCTTCATCTAGTATATTTTGTAAATACTGAAAAAACAGATAATTAAATTGTTTTGAGGAGTGATAGCCGCGAGGCGTAGCAGGTATCTGTTCAATCAGATAGAGATAAGCTGCGTTCTCGTAGGTCCTGTTTGTAACGGTGACCGATTAGATTGGCCAGCAAAAAGGACACTGTTCTCTGCTGTAAAATCAATTCCCGGTGGTTCGGAACCCATCTAAAACTGTAGGTCCAACTCATCAATCACCATCATCCAACTCATTACCCACGCACAGGTCTCAGACCTATGTGGGCTTCATCCTCAGAAAAAAAATAAATAAATATCTGATTTTAATAAATATGTACATGTGGCATGGACAAACAATAACAAGAGGTTCTTCCTTTTTCGTGTTTGTGATCACATATCCTTGAAGCTTCAGTAAAAAATCAGAAAAAAATCTCGTAGGTATAGGTTGCTAGAAAAAAATCAACATAAGCCAGAAAATAGAGAATATAGGCAACATTTTATGTTTAGAGCAATCCCTTCCTTAAAACCTCTAATTTGGTGAATGAGATATCAAAAATTAAAATTAAAAAAATTATATTTATCCAGATGTTGATTTCCTCCAAGATTTCTCTTCTATCTTCAAGTTTATCTTGGAGCTTATTCTTTTAGTTGCACTTCCAATTATATCACAATAATTCATAGCCAATATTTCAGTAAAATTTATATGGTTATACAAATGTTGATTTATTATTGAATAACTTTGTGTTGTTTTTCTAAGCTCTATTATTTGTTAACGTAGAAAGAATATACACTAATAAATTATGTAATGAGAAATTGTGTCACATTCTTCAAGAAAGATGCATAAGGAGAAGAAGGATAATTATTCAGGATCTACTGAAAATTTACAACTTGTTATACTCACTTCCTGATTATTCTTATTGCGTAGAACAAGCCTTGGGACCATATCAGTCCTATCCGCTATAGTTTCAGCTATTATCTGTGGAGTTACTGTTTGCAAAGCTCGCACCACGCATCTTTGAGATTCCACATCAACTACGACTGAAACTACACCTTTGACTTTCACCACAGCACATTCCAAATCTTGCCTAGTGTCCTGAAATTACAATAACAACAATAATCAACGCAAAATAACATTTGATAGTTTAAAATGAAAAAGGATTGAATTATGATGATTTCAAGAAACGAAGCTCTTTGTAAGGGTGACCGATTGGATTGGGTAGCAAAAATGATTTTTTATTATGATTCTTTTTTTAATTTTTGAAGGATTGAAGTAATTCTATCATGATAATCCTTTCAACGTGCATTTTCGAGTACTTTATATTTATTATATATATATATTTTTAATATTCTAGAAAATGTAAACATTACAGAATTTAAGAATTTACAGACTTAGCAGTTCTGTAAATTTCATATCACGCCAAGAAAAGGTACGAATAATGCATGTATTATACATGGTACGTTTAGCACTCAATCTTTGACATACAACTGAATTCGAATTTTAAATGAACTATTGAACTGTAACTGTATCATTTATATTCTATGTAATTATTACAGCCAAAGTAATTACAAAACATTCTTTATCTACGAATACGTTATAAAATGATTTTTTAAAATTTATTTTTTTTAATTTTATAAAATGATTAGAGTTTGGGAAGTAATGTCAAAACAGCTGACTATTCATGATTGATCAAAACCATTGTATAATGAAGCTATTATGCAATGACTTTCAAATTTAAAATGGCGTTTATCCACTAACACTAATTGAACAGGTGAAGCGTATCACAGTATAGGCCTATTGAATTTCAACTAATTTTGCTATGGAAACACTGTATTTAGATACAGGATCAACACTGAAAAAACAAACCTAATTTGAGAAACTTTTGCCGCATTGCAAGAGGATAGTGTGTATGCACTATTGATTATTTGTCTCGTCCGATCATTATAATAAAAAGAATTACAGCATTAAAAATGATTACCACAGACAATCCTTGTACTTGGAACGTGGTGACTTTGGTGGACATCTTCTTCCTCAATATGGGTGTGGACTTGGTAGATTCTAATGTTCCTCGCAGGGGGGTGAACGTGTTTGAAGTTAACATTTCATGTAGATTTTTGGCATTGCCCTTCAGTTCATCACTGACATCTTCCCTAAAATCATATGCATTAAAAAATTGTTGATATAAACAATACATGTGTATTGTTTCAACGCTAGAGCAAAGGTATGATCTCACATTTCCCATGTTTGGGAAGTCAATAAGAGGCCCCACATTTAATAGCTCAAGGTTCAAGAAATAAAGTTGATTGCTGGAAGAAAACTGTACATAATTTGAGCTGCATTATTATATTCCACCAATATATTTTACACTTTCAGGCGACTAGAAAGGTTACTCACCAAACTGCCATCAACTAAATTGAAAGAAAAATTATTGTTTCATAATTTTTTTTCTATCATCACCAAATATCTAACGGATTCACCAGAAAAACAAACTGTATCCTCAAGTTATAAAACACTACCAGTAACTAGGGCTTAAAAAATCTATTGAGAGACTGGTTAAAGAAACTCGTTAGATCGGCTTGAATAAGAAAAATGGAAATTTAAAGTGTACAAACCTTTCAGTAACAGCTTTAATTGCTTCTGCAACGCCAAAAACTGAGCGCAATGTTTGTTGATTCCTCCCATGATTCATGAGATTATAAAATGTTTCAAGGGTTTCTGAAATTACTTGGAGATCAGGACTTGACAAACTATAAGCCAAAAATTGAATCATGGTATCATCCTGCAACAAACAAAATCCTGATCACACGAAGGCTAGGTTCAGTTCTCACTCAATTACAGTGAGATAGTAAGTAGTGAATTCGGTATTCAAAATTCAACCATGCTCAATTTCATTATTTCTATTTTTATAATTTTGTACTGTAAGTTACTGATGTGTAAAATTTCATTTTATGTGCTTTATATGTTGACTCATCCTCCGTTTCAGCTCATGTTCTGGGATGTACATTGAACTGGAAATAACACGTTTAGATTGAGCTTTGGTAGAATTTTAAGACATTAGGTGCAATTTGATATATAATACTCGAGAAAATTATAAAAATGTAAAGCATGCTAAACATTTATTTTTGTTTTCTCTTATTAACCTAATTTATAAAAGAATGTTGAGCGATGAAAGTTCTGCACTTGAGACTGACACAGTTTTTCAACAACTTTCACGATATTTTGGTCTGGGACTAATATCAATTTCTTTGAATTTTGAGACAAGCAATTTCACCATCAATTCAAAACTGTGGACTACAAAGTATACCGAAGAAATAATTTGCAATAGACTATGTTGATGTAAATATAAATTTCAACATTCAATTTTGTTTCAACAATCAGCCCTTTCAATAAATAACCTTATAAGCATCGAAAAAGATTCATAAACTAACCTTTATAAGAGCAGGATGATTTTCTATCTCAAGTGAAAGCGTTTTATAACGAGTTACTGTTTGCAGCACAGTAGGTCTATCGTCTACCATTCTGAAATTAATAACTGTAAATATTGTCAACCTGAGATCACACTTTTAAGAATTTGAAGTCTTCTTCCAAGGGAAAATACAACTAAAAATATGGCATTAACCTCTAAGCATTTTCCCAGCAAAAACAAACAGATAATCAAACATAACCACTCTGCAACTTGCGACTTGCGACTGCAAAATGAAATTCCAAGCTACAGCTGGCAGCTGGAGAAAAATTATTCATTGAGCTGATCCCACGTAAAATGTTGCATTACGATAAAATACTAAATTTCATACTCATCAAAATATTTGAACATAGTTATACTAGATTTTTTATATAAATTTTAATTTTCAATAAATAATTTATCACATTTCACTGGATCATTTTGACAGCTCTTGAGGCCATTTCCATTCTTCACGAAAGCGACGTCTCAACGATTCGATAAAGACACTACAGACGACGACGTCTGTCTGCTGTACAGTACTTCTTTGTCACATCACTTACCGGTACTTTGAATATACTGTCTTCATTGATATTAAGTGAGAGATACATTTTTATGAATTGCAAATCATTGTTCGAATCATGTCAGAATATGCTTTGGTTTGTAATTATAAAAAATGTAGGAACCCAGTCAATTCATACGCTTGGGTTACAAGTTGTTCCCATGCGTTTTGTGATGAACATTCCCATGATCAAGAATGGGGTAGAAAATGTCCAGCATGTGATTTTCCATTCAATGGAAAATATGACATGGTAAAAGCTGACTTAAATCCATCTGAAGAATTTAAATCGGTATAGTATATCTCATTGATAATTGATAATTCATTATATCATATGTAGTGTGCTTTTAGCACTAAATACAAGATGGATCCTCAACATCACACTAAATACAAATTATAGCATTAGTAGTAAATTAGGGAACTACTGTACCGGTAGTAACTTATAGGAGAAGTAGGTTCTTTCTTCCTTGAAGCAATCCCACTAGCAGCGCAAAACAGCGCCGTGCTCGTCAATATGTAGCTTGTCAGCCTTCATCCTCAAAATATTCATGATATGAAGGCTATAATATGGCTTCCCCAACAGATGCTTCCTTGAAGGGCCCCATATTGTCAATTTGTTTAATTTCCTGGGGTAAGATATTGTATATCTTGCCACATAAGTACTTGGGTCCCTGTTGCACCAGCCTAGAACTCACTGCTGGCAAAAGGGTGTTTTCTCATTGTCTAGTATTATAACCATGGATGTTCTGGTTCCGCTGGAAATCTTCTAGTTTTCTTCTCACCAACAGTGCTGACTCAAGTATGAATAATAAGAGTGCCGGAAGTGTCAATATTCTGGCTTCCACAAAGAGGGGTTTGCAATGTGCTTGATATTGTTGTTTGAACATAGTTCTGATAATTCTTTTTTGGAGGAGAAAAATAATAATATACGTTGTGCCTCAGGTCTGTTTCCCCAGAATATAATCCCATAATTCATGATGCTTTGGAAGCAACCAAAATACACCTTCAACAGAACGTCCCTATCAAGTAGTGTTTGCAGCCGGCTCATCATATAAAACACAGCCGTCAGTTTGGTCGATATGTGCTCAACATGTAGTTGCCATTTATTTCAAGTTGTCGCAAATGGTAACACCTAAATATTTTATATTTTCATCAACTTTGATACTAGAACCCTCTAGTAGGGTTGTAGACTCGTGTTTTTCCTATTGTAAAACTGTAAGGCTCTCGTTTTACCCTTATTCAGCACCAGCTTATTTTTACTACACTTTGAACACTCTTTTATAACAATACCTATCTTCTTTCTATTAACTTTAATTCTGTAAACATTTCGTTATTCTTATCTTTATCTTATCTATAATTCTTAATCTAATTATTTTATTCATTCAATGGGCTTTTTCTCTTCTCTGCTTTCATTATACTTATTGCTTTGTGAATGAATTAATCGCATCTGCTTTATATTGTTTTATTGTATAGATAATTATTCGATATTGTTATCATTAGTGAAGGCTGTTTTGGGCGTAATGCCTGTAGTCTTCCTTGAAATACTAATAAATAAAATTAAAATAAACGCAGAATGCTACAGATGAGCAGGCAGATGCATAAAGTTTTCATGAAGTTATCATTAGCGTTATTGTTAACGTAGTTCTGTTCAAACTCTCTAATTTCTGTGCTAAGCACTGGACCTCATTTTCCTTATTTAACTGAGTTTCGTTTCTTTAAGTAGAAATGCATTTACGCCAAAACTACTGTTCAAAATACAATATTCTATTTGTTTCCAAATAATTTGTTCACATTTATGTAACTTATTACATTCATACAAGATGTTTTTCAATTATTTTTTAATTAAACTACCGTAGGCCTAATCGATTTTCTTCTAGATGATCCTTGCTGGACTGCGGCCTGAAATTGTATTAGATATCGCCTCAAGAGCTATTTCATTCTGGAGCCATCAAATGTACAAAGAAAAGCTTATTCACTATTCCCGAGCAAACAATGTAGAAGCACAGTTGAACCATGTTGAGTCTTCATATGAAACGTTAATAGTGAAAATGAAGAACGATATTGAGGCGAAAAACAAAAATTTTGAAAGTATGTATTCTAACAATTGAACAAATGAGTTACATACTATTTCCTTCTTACCCCTTTTATTTGCTGGAAAACAATGTATACAACATAATTATATATAATACAAATAGACTGTATCTGTTCAATCAGAGAGATAAGCTGCGTTCTCGTAGGTCCTGTTTGTAACGGTGACCGATTAGATTGGCCAGCAAAAAATACACTGTTCTCTGCTGTAAAATCACTTCCCGGTGGTTCAGAACCCACCTAAAACTGTAGGTCCAACTCATCAATCACCATCATCCAACTCATTACCCACGCACAAGTCTCAGATCTATGTGGGCTTCATCCTCAAAAAGAAAAAAAAAGAAAAAGACTATGACCTTACATTTATACCAATCTACTCCAGACTAGAGTAGAATATCCTGAGTGATAATGCTAAAATTAATCAACCCATTGAAAAACAGGTTTTATCATTATTTATTATGTCTTGATGGATGAATCAGATTTGTTGGTATACTTTATTTTCAAACATTCAAACTTTACCCAATCAGATTATGTTTTTTTCAGCACTCAAAAGCCAATTTGATGACCAAACACAAAGAGTTCAGGAGTTGGAAAACTACTTGAACAAGAAGGATAGACAATTACAAGCTCTACAGGTAATAAACAATATTAGCAAACTCACAATACGATAATCATATAATTGTTTTTGAATTACAAGATACAATATTCTTATTTGAAATCAAGTTATTATCAGCTACGTTTTTTTAAATCTACCCCCCCGGTGGGTTCGTAACCCACCTAAAACTGTAGGTCCAGCTCATCAATCACAATCATCCAACTCATTACCCACGCACAGGTCTCAGACCTATGTGGGCTTCATCCTGTTCGATTTCAAGTTTTGGTATTAGATTATAGTAATTTGTAAGGTGTAGTTCTTGATTATTTATCTCATTTTATTTTATGAAATCTTATGGCAGTTTCGTGAAATTCAATTTGTAGGTAAAATATGAATCAGCAAGAAGGGAAACTTTAACCGCAACTATTGCTCACGAGCATAGATCACCCTCCTGCCCTAATCACGTGATCGACAGAATTAAATCACCAAAGTTCCTGAGTCAGCAAGCCATGCTGCAGGTGCCAAATAATCACTGCAATTTTCAAAACGCACGTCAAGGTGTCGTGCATCATTGCCATCAAGGTGGACATCATCAGCGAGTGTTTATGGAGTCCAGCTCAAAGTTGGCATTTCCAGGTGAGCGGCCGTTGCATATTAAATTTCAAATTTGTATCTTGCTTGTCAAAATTTTTGCAAGGAATCATTGTAAGGTGTGTTCAGTAAAGACAGGTAACAGGTGTTATAAGTTTTCATTAAATGTTTTTCATGATGTTAAAGATCCATCTTGTTTCCACTCATATAAATTAAAAACACTATAAATAAAAAAAAGTGGAAATTATGTCTCACGTTATGGAGTGACGACCGTTTCACTCTGCTTTCAAGAGCATCGTCAGACGACAGACATCGTCGAAGTCTGTGAGTGTACTGTGGGTCGTCTGACGATGCTCTTGACAACAGAGTGAAACGGCCGTCACGGCATAACGTGAGTAATAATTTTCACTTGAAAATGTTTTTCTAGTAACATGTTACTTCCATGGAAAATGACTATTGAATGTACTGAGTCTACTTTAATTTATAACAGTTGTTTCTAACTTCTAACAGTTAACTCTAACTAAAAAAAAATATATTTTATTTTAACTCTAACTTATAACTGTATTAACTAATAACAGTCAATGTTCTAAGTTACAATAGAACCTCGATAATTCGGACTATCTGGGACCGGAGCCGATCCGGATTACCGAAAATCCGGATTAACCAGAGAATGACTAAACAACAGTGAAATAAATCGTATATTTACAGAAAATCACCTTTATGTAGTACAATCGATGTTGGACACACATATTTACACAATAAACACACTTGAAAACACTTACGGCATATTCTCAATATTTACTGTACATTAGAGAAATAAACGATTACAATATCGGGTTTACAATGTAAGCGGGCCGCTTAGCGTAGTTGGTTGGGGCGTCGCAACTTCAGCTTGGGTTCGAATCCCGCTCCTCCGTCTGGCATCTACGTGTAATCATTCACCTCATTACCCACGCACAAGTCTCGAACTCATGTAGTCATCATCGGCAATAAAAAACACACATATAAACAGACAGTTTACTATGCAGTAACTGTGGTACTGTGTAATGCTTAAAAATGTGTAGTATTATTCCCAGAACTATAATATTTACGTCGATAACTACAATTTTAAAGTAAAAAACCATAGTAAAAAAGTCGGAAAATACCACAAAAACCGGTCGGGATCATGCGGAGATCCGGATTATAGAGGTCCGAAATATCGAGGCTCTACTGTACTCAGATTCTTGATACACGCCCAAGGATTTTATGTACAACTTCAAATTTATTATTTCATACAACTTATTTAGATGAATTATAATATTTTATTTTTGATCTTATATACATTGGATATACAAGTATACGACGATGGATTTTTAATTCAATAACCTAATACTCATCTACATAATAACACGAGATGGATAAACAGACTTGAACAGAATGATGAAAACTCCAAGTGAAAATATTGTTAAAACTGATAATATTTAATGATATATTGATTTTCCTATTTATTAAGCTTTAATTGATTCATTTCTTCTTCGACTCTGAGACTATATTTATCAAAGAAGCTATAACATCTTTGATATGTATTTATTTCTTAACTTTTACCCAATTTCAACTTTGCTATGTATATTTATTTATTATTTATTATTATTTATTTATTTATTATTTAATTATTCATTTATTGTATATCATTTACTTACTTGATTAGAACCTGTTAAATGTAGTTTTTAGTTGGATAATCTAATATAAAAACTGCACTGTATTTCTATTTAATATATGATTTTCACTCACTTATACTGGAGATACTCAGCCTCGTGGCTGATGAAGCTTCTCTTTAGAAGTGAAATGCATCCCTCCAGTATACGTGAGTGAAAATCATAATTTAAATAAAAATACAGTGTCAGTTTTGATATTAGATTGTTTATCAAGTATTTCGTCATGGAAAACATCATAGATTAGTTGTATACTTGAGCTTCAGAATAAAAATCAGTAAACTCAATATCCTCTTTTAGAATAATCTGTGAATTTATAAACTTGCAAAGTAATGAAATACAGAATTTGATTTAAGGAATCAACAATACTTGGCTTGGATCTAGAATTTAACTACAAGTTAGTGACAATTTAACAAACTGACAAATATACAGAAACAGAATATGAGGAATTCGCAATTATAAATTCTGTTTCTAGAATTTACTCACAGTTATGTTGTCTTTTAAAAGTTTGGTTTTCAGCTTCTCCTGCATTATCTAAGGGACCAAGATTATCACAGATTTATGGTACTGTATTTTTATTGAAGAAAGCTAGAAATGGAAAGCTAGAATGTTTGATTGAGATTGATAATGGTGTAACAACCGAAACTAGTTTCTCGAAGTTTTAATAAATGTGGTTGTGACAATTTCGTCTTATTTTTCATTATGGATACCTTCCACAATATCACCTTCGCCATTACTAAGAAAGTTAGAGAAATGTAATTACTTACTCTTTTAGAAACTTCTGTCATTATTATTATTTTGTGTAATGTGTTTTTAATACCTTTTTTATTAAATGTTTCCTAAAAAGTTATGCTTTGTTGTTGCAGACAAAACATTTGAATTTAATCCAAGTAATCAAGAGGCGAATACGAGAAGTCCAGCCTGTAGATCTGGAAATGTCAATAATGACAACAACACTTTCAAGTTTGATTGATTTCAACCTTGTGCTATGCGAATTTCATCAAACATGTACTGAGATTAATTGTGCAGCCTAATATGATTTTGGTAAAGGGACTGTCACGTCTGCCAGTAAATTCTATCACCGAGTTCTTTTTTCAGTAAGTAGTTGAGTATAATTTATTATAAGTGTTATTCTAATAAAAAAAAATATATATATATATAGATAAGATTCAAAGAGTATGCTGACCTAAAATACTACTATCAATAACTCGATTAACCCTCTGCTCTCAGCCCATCAGTATGAGTAACACTATACAATATTAAGTGATATTACAATATTTAGTGAAAAAACGGAGAGAATCATATTCAGTTTGAATAAAAATGAGCCTACTTCCATGGCGATTGAATGATTTTTATCATCTGGCTCTAATTGAATGATTTCAATATTATCAGAAAGTGTTGAATTTTCTGTTTCGATCAATGATTTATTTATATATTCATCACCCAGAACTATTCTCAGGTTTTATCCGATATTAATCCGTTATAATCTCATTTTGGTGTACGGGAGTATGATTTCTTGATATCAATCATACATTTCAATATTTATAAGGAGTTGTAAGTTATAATTGAAATCTTAATTATTGTAAAAATCTACTAGTCAATAGCTCAAGTGCAAAGTGTTTTATTTATTGAATTTTGTTAAGTGTTGGAACATATCAAGCTCAATATTATTTGATGTGAATTTATTTATAGAACCAATACAAACTAATCTTCATATTAAGTATGGTAACTAATAATAACGAATTTGTCAGGTTAGGTTAGGTTAGGTTAGTTCAATTTGGCTAGTGTGAGTATTCGAACCATTTGTCAGCTAGTTATTATATGTTCTGAGTTTATTTTATAGATTGTTGTTCATTTTAATACTCTTTGTAAGTAGGGTATTTAATTGTTGACATTATCTGATCACCGCACATAAGTAGAGTTATAAACATATTTTTTTCGCAGTATTAATTATTAATATATTATAATAATTATCAATTATTTATGTACATTTAGTTACCCTTACCATGTTCAACCTATGTTTAATTAATGAGATTGTATCTTTTTTGTGAGTATATTTTAGTAACTTATTGGTGGCTTAGAGTCTTGAATATTACCCCGAATGTAACTAAATTTCTTAGTGTCGCCTAATCAAGACTGGTTGTCGAATAAGTTACTGTAGTTCCTAACCTAACCTAACTCAAGGATATTTTTAGTAGGTCTACCATATTGTTACCTAATAGATTCCGCCGTTCAGCAGTCAGTCTACCTAGCAATCAACTTATCCAGTAAGCTACCGTACATATTTTTTCATAAATTTACGAAGCTCCTTGTATTAAGAAATAAACTTTTTTACAAGTGGGTATATGTGATCATTTATGTAAATAGTTTTCATTTATTGGTATTCAATTATTATACATGCTGGCCAATCTAATATCTGCTATCTCTACTCTTTCTTATATCCTGTTTTAAAACGTAGAGCAGCTTTCCAAACAATGTTGATAAGCTACATCATGCTTGTCTTTTAGCTTCCAAGTCTAAGCTAACATAATGACAACGGTATGTGTAAACAGATTAATCAAATCAAATGAAATTCGTTTTTTATTTGCATGAAGATGAAACAGAATACAATCACATAAATTCAGCACATACCATAAAATATAAAAATCATAACTTTATAATGCAATTGTTA
This sequence comes from Conomelus anceps, assembly GCA_948455865.1. NCBI lineage: Eukaryota > Metazoa > Arthropoda > Insecta > Hemiptera > Delphacidae > Conomelus > Conomelus anceps. Next base: position 4,345,275 of record OX418224.1, read on the forward strand.
TTATAAATAATATACATGCGACTCGTCCACGAAGGCGTAAGCCTGTGTGTGGAAGGGAGTCTGGAATATATTTCTCTGCCGGTTTTTACAATTTGATCAGGCTTTTTAGATTTATCACACTTGAAAGCTGTGAACATTGGTTTAATAACAGAAAATTCCAAATAAAATACAGTAAATGTTTACAATGAATCGGAACGAGAACATGACACAATTCAAAACGATGAGTATCTTTAACTCCAATCAGGGTACACTCCATAAAAATTTACGAAAATATAATTTATTATTTAAGTTTTGTATGATATTATTCTATGAATTTGAACAATGAGAACATGACACAATGCAAAGAGATGTATATCTTTACCCAAATCAGGGCGCACTACAAAAATCACATATTTAGAGTAGAATTTATTATTTAAGTTTTGTTTCATATTGTTTTTTTTTCTCTTTTTTATCTCTTAGGCACACCGCGGAATACAATTATTGTTGAAATCAATGACAATCCTTTAAAAATAATACATGAAAGCGATGATTCCACAAACAAATGAGAACTTTCTTTAAAAACAATATCAAAATTGGCACTGCATTTCTTTTTAAATTGAGATTTTTACTCACATACTGTAGATACTGGAGGATTCTCACTTCTAAAGAGAATCTTTATCAACCTGTTTTTTCTTTTTGTTTTTTGTTTAATCTCAACAAAAAAAGCATGACCTCTGGTGGCAGTCTGATGAAGCTTTAGAAGTGAAATGCATCCCTCCAGTATAAGTGAGTAAAAATCATCATTTAAATAGAAATACAGTGTCAGTTTTGATATTAGATTGTTCATCATGGAAAGCATCACAGATTTTTATTAAATCCAATTAATTTCCATTCCAAGAAAAATAATTTTGAAATTTTTAATACTGTATGCTAGAGAATCTGAAATTAATAATACTAATGTGATACTAAACAATAAACATCAATAGCGAAAGTAACTGAGTAGTTTTCCATATTTAATGAAATTTTATAAAATAAATCTCATGTATAAGCTTTTAAAACTCAAATTATTCTCTGCGGTGTTTTACATGACAAAATACTTAATGAACAATCTAATATCAAAACTGACACTGTATTTAAATTAAACATATTGTCTTTACTCACTTATATTGGAGATACTGGAGGGATGCATTTCACTTCAGAAGGCTGACAAAGCTTCTTTTCAGAAGTGAAATGCATCCCTCCAGTATCTCCAATATAATTAAGTAAAGACAATATATTAAATTGAAATACAATGTCAGTTTTGATATTAGATTGTCAAATTATTCATTAAAATATAAGCTTGCAAATGTGTTCGAAAACTTTCGACAGTGTTAGTACTGTATTTAAAGATTAAAATCATATTATTTGTTGCATTCTTTAGGTGAGTATTAATGGCTCGATCAAAAAAAAACCCCCCAACCAGTTGAAATTGATGATTTTGTTGGTAACTCTATCCATATTCGACCTATATTTATTTAACAACCTGTAAAATAATTATTGTGGCCTACTAATAGAAACTAGAGAAAAATAATTCGTATACGAATGAAGCCGATGTATAGATGTGTGATTGATTAATCTAATCATCTACCAACATTAAAACATTAAAAAATATTGCTAGTTGGGGATCAGTATCAGCTGGTAGGCATTGGTCCACTTGGGATTGTTGACCCACTGACAAATTATTATTTTTCTTTGTAGATTACGTCTTGGGGACTCCAGTTATGGAGTATAAGACAATCAGATTAACAATTATACTATCTTATACACTAGTTACCATAATTGCTATATTAATTTATTCAGGTGGGGCTTAAATTTCATTTGAAAGGAACTCTTGTACACTATAAAAAGCTTTATCAACTAAATATTTTTTCAGTATTTTTTTTAAATATATAACTATATCTCTATATTTTCAAGACTCTTTAAAAACTGCGGTAGCTTGTTGTAGGATTTCCAACCAATATAACTGTGTTTTTGTTTGAGTAAGCTACAATTGTGACTCACCAAGTGATAATCTCCCCGGCTTCTTGTATTATAATCGTATACGTCAAGATTTTGGTTAATGTCATTCGTTTTTACATTATAAAGTAGCTTCATGCACATATAAGCAGGGTACTGTTAGGAGACCAAATCTCTTGAATAACGGCCTGCATGAATCTAATCTATTTACTCTTTCTATACACCTTAAGAGCTTTCTTTTGGATCTTTAACACCCTATCATGGTTTGGTTTTTGATGAAAATACTTTTCGTGTCTTGTCTAGTGGTGTAGCACTTGCATGTTATCTTTGAGAGTACGTGTGAATAGTTTGCTGTGTGTATCAGTGCTGCCCATCCATTCCACACAACACTTGAGATTGAAAATCGTCTTCCGCTCCACGAATAAGAGCAGGCTCGACACAGTTGCCTTTCAGAATGAGGTGTGATGAACACACTCCAGTGCCAGTGACGACACACACATGCAGTCGATGCGATGACTCGTGCCTTGCCATCTCGTGATGACGTCATGCAGCTATCTCGTCTGGTTTTTGCGTCCCAAATGTTATTGCGAAGGGTGTGAATGGATGAATGATTAACAACAATGAAAATCACATTATGTAAGCGGTAGATTTTGAAGAGCCACAATAGAAAAAGAGGATATGTTAGAAAAAATTGGCATTGAAAAAGAATAGAATAATAGCAATAATGTTGTGGAACATTAGATTATTGAAGAAGTATTTCTTCCTATTTTTGAAAAAATAATTATCAATCAATTTTTTGCATTTATTGTATCTTTATTATTGGCATGTCACGGTTTGATAAACAATTGTATTTATGGATAGATAGATAGATAGATAGACAGATATTTATATCATCCAGTGACCTCCTGTGAAAGGGGTATACGGATTTGTAATAGCGTTTTTAAAATAAATACTCTACTGTGTAATAGAGTTGTAGGAGTTTATATCAATTGCTTGATTCTTGGTGAAATGATCAACAAACTCACTTGTAGAATAAAAACAACATTTTTGAAGGTCTTTTTTAAATCAATTCTAAATCTGTCAAGTTTTTCAGTCTTTTGAGGCGTTCGGGCAATACATTGTAGAGATTAATTCCCAAACTCTTAACTCCCTTAGCATAAAGAGTAGTTCTATGATAATCATCCTCTAAGATGATGTCGTCTCCTTGTTCCATACAAATGGATCACAGAACCTCTTATTATATCATTTGAATTTTTTGCAAACATATGTGATGAATAAAGATCTAATTTATCATTTCAAAGACACACGTATTATATCCGTTTCAAAATCACCGAATTTGAATTTAATTATATCAGATAGAGAAGCAGTGTCTAGAGAGTTTTGACTCAGCATGTATTAGTTTATTGGACAAATAAGTAGACATTAGTATAGACAAAAAGTAGACAGATAATATAGAGGAAGATAGATCACTACTCACTACACTTCGATAATATGACCACTACTGTGTGTAATTTATGACTGTAGATGATTTTGAAAAAATGTTTGGTAGGAAGTATGAGTGGAATAGTATAGAATGGGTATACGTAGGTATGGATCAGTGTGGCATTATTGTACAGAAATGAGTATGACTATATAAAGAGTTAGTTGAGCAATCGAAGAGAGGTCTCTGTTTCAAGTCGGCCGTTTTGCATTTGTCTGTCTGTAACGTATTTACGGCTAAACTCGTAGACCAAATTCAATGAAATATTGCATGTATCTTCCTTTAAGGAATGTCCAGCGATGTATGTGTAAGGTTTTTAAAAAAATGCCCTCATCATTTTTAGGGGGCCCAATTTACCTCCGATTACTGGAGTGTCTGATTTGGGTGCAGATGGTTTTAAATTAAAATTAAGACGATTTAAGAGGGGGTTTGATCCGTGAAAAATTCGATAAACCCAGCGTTAGAGAGGGGGGTTCAAAATCTTGAAAATCTTTTTTTTTTGTAGGACTTTCTGAAATGAATGGAATGGTACATACTAAACTTTTGATAAATTTAGAATTTGAGGGGGTAGCGTGGGACTTTTTCAAAAAATGCATTTTGCAGATAATTCCTGTTTTTTAGATTATAAGTGGAAGTTGACTCTATAATAAGAAGGTTGACACTGTACTACACTTTAAATATTGGTGGGAAGAGGGTGAGAAATTTAAAAAATTCAAATATTGAGATAATTGGGAAATTCTTCTCAACAGGTAGAGCATAAATATTACTCAGGAGACTTCCATTCGAAGAATTTACAAAAATAACCCCCTTTGAAGCTAGAGGTGGAAATCTGTTTTTCTCTGGTGAACGGTGGGGGTGGTGGGGGTGCTTTACAAATTTTGAACTCTTTTGATAATGGATAATGAATAATTTTTGTTTGAGCTTAACAAATTTTGAACTTTTTTGTTAATGGACAATGAATAATTTTTGTTTTTATGTTTGAAGGTTAATATTATTAAGATCTGCCAAAAATGCAGTGATAATATTTCTAGACGGCGTCAAAAATGTTGGACTTTTCAAGTATTGATTTTTGCAGTTTTTATCAAGAATGAAAGATTAAACAATGAAAATTAAGTCGAAAGTGCTCTTCAACTTTTTCCCGTAAATATCATCCCTTTTTGAGGAAGGAGTGTTGAGCGAGTGAGGTCTACTGTTCACAGAACTACTAGTACAAAATTATAATAGCAACTTGTCTTGTAATTATTGGAAAATCAAAACTTTTCTCTTCAATTGAAAATGTAAAATTGAGCGTTTTTATCACTTTATACAGCTTTGTTACGTCTTTCCGTTTTTCACTACAATATCTGGAAAAACTTGGAGGATTATTTTGAAGCATGAATTTATTTCCTAAAACATAAAAAATGAAGTTGGTGAGTTAAAATTTTGTTTGGAAACAGAATAACTTAATTGATTATTTAATGAAATCAATATTTTTTTTATTCTTCTCTTTGAGATTGATAAAAATCAATTTCATCTGAAAATAGTAATAAGTAAGTGAAGTATTTTACAATTGGTTTGAATTTTGATTCAGCCCAGTTTTATTTTTCTGTTCTCAATATTATTGAAGTAATAAATTCCTGAATTTTAAAACAGATTAAGTTTGATTGATTGTTTTCAATGCACTGGCCAATGACAACGGTACTTTGAAGTATTGACAAGCTACGAAACTCCTGGGCGCTCTTTGTAAGGGTGACCGATTGGATTGGCCAGCATAAAAGACTTTGTTCTCTGCTGTAAAATCACTTCCCGGTGGTTCGGAACCCCCCTAAAACTATAGGTCCAACTCATCAATCACCATCATCCAATTCATTACCCACGCACAGGTCTCAGACCTATGTAGGCTTCATCCTCCGAAAAAGTACATCTCCACTGAGAATACTGTTTTCATGTTGAAATGGCCTTGATAACAACAGGCGACTTATCTATTACAGAATCGGGTCTCATCAGTGCATGAGTGTAGTAAGAGATATATGATCTCTCACTGTAAGAGAGAGAATTTTTAGAAGAAGAGCAAGATAGAGTTGATTCAATGTGTAAATACAGCGGGAAAGAGAGAGAATGATCAAATGAAATTAATTGTGGTAACTGTGGGAGAGAGCAAACCCAATCATAAAACCGTGTGCTTGGCGCTTTGATTATTTACTTAATTGGCATAGCTGTGAAACTGTAGCGTTTCTGTTCACATTTATGGTCTGGCAATAGATTTTATATAGAATTGAATGACAAAGCTGCTTCAAGAAATACGGCAATAAAGAAGTTAAACTGCATGAAGAGGAATATGAATCAAAATCTACCGAAATATTTCTTATCGATCTAATAACAAACCTGTCACTGTTTTTCTATTTAAAATATGATTTTCACTCACACTGAAGGGATGCATTTCTTTTGAGGCTGATGAAGCTTCTCTTTAGAAGTGAAATACAACCCCCTAGTATCTCCAGTAAAAGTGAGTGAAAATCATATATTAAATAGAAATACAGTGTCAGTTTTGATATTAGATTCTTCTAATTATACTTATTCTTATCAAATATTTGACTGCAAGTCGTTAAATTTCACATGAAAAGTTAAAATTAGATTCTTCATCAAGTATTTTTTCATGGAATACATCACAGATTTCTTATCGAAAGCAATAATCAATAATTATTGTTTTACAAAGTTCAATAATTAAATCTATAATATAATAAAAACTTAAAAAACACTCAAGTGGAAATTGTGACTCACGTTATGGCGTGTCGGCCGTATCACTGATGTTAAGAGCATCGTTAATGTTAAAAGTAAAGAAATCAATTATTGAATTATAAGCGTGTTTTAAAAATACATGCTATTTTTATTCGATTGACTACCCGCTAGGATATGAAAATGCGATAATTTCATATCCAGCTTGAATTTTTGTTCAGATTAGTTGTAGGAATAATTTTTCGGGCGTTCTTAAATCATCGTTTACAATATTATTACTGTATTAATTGATTACAGTAGCAGTTATTTCATTTTCAATGTTTACATCACATTCATAAATCAGCTTTAACTCTGCATGTCAATTTGAATAGTTATTTCAAACTTTGCATTAATTTAAATATACACTTGTGTGTGGGTAATGACTAGAAATTAATAATTCTGTATTGAAAATGACATGCTTCATTGATGTACATTACAGACTATTTTTTTCGGAGGATGAAGCCCACAGGAATGAGACCTGTGCGTGCGTAATGAATTGGATGATGATGATTGATAAGTTGGACCTACAGTTTTAGGTGGGTTCCGAACCAACGGGAAGTGATTTTACAGCAGACAACAGAATCTTTTTTGCTGGCTAACAGCTATCTCTGAACAGATATTTACCTGCTACGGCACTCGGCTATCACTTCCCTTTTTATTAGTTGAGTTATTTTTTGTTATTAGTTGAGTTTATTTTTGTTGAGTCGGCCTCAACTCAATTTACTTTTGAATTAATTCTAATTAGTAAATTTATTGGGGAGAAATTGAGCACACTTACAGAAATAGTTATACATATGTTAACCATAGTTAACCTATATATTTAAATTAATGAAAAGCTTGAAATAACTATTCTGATTGATATGCAGAGTTAAAGCTGATTTATGAATGTGATGTAAACGTTGAAAAAAATAGTCTGGAGTGTACATCAATAAGGTATGCCATTTTCAATACGACAGTCAGTAATTTTCTCACGTATCAAAAAAGTAAAATATTCACATTAGGGTTTACTTTCTATCTTTAGTAAAAAGCTTATTGTTAATCTTAATGACAAATTGATTTGGCAGCAAGCCAATTGGAGAGCTCTCCAGTGAGCACTTGAGAATATTAGTCACGTGTCGTCTTAGCTTTGCCTGGCTTTTCGTCAATCAACGCTTTCAAGAATGGATAAGAGAGAGGATGAAGGAGGAGGAGAAGGAGAAGGAGAGAGGCAATTATCGCTTAGAGCTTTTTGAGTGGTTCTGACACTACGGTGTCATTGGCTTGAGAGCCAATAATAAATCACTGATCTTCAATTGTGGCGAGTAGGGTAAGAGAAAAAGAGAAAGAAAAAGGAATTGGAGAAATAAAAATAAAGAAAAACTGGTAAAAAAGGAGGATAGAATTTGGTGATGGTAGGTGTTGAATTATTGAAGTATTGTAGCACTTAACATCGTACACATAATGGGCACAGACCTCTAAAACGTTTAACTTTTGTTGGAAATATGACAAAAATGAAATAGAAAGTATTTTATGGTGACGATTTTGACGGGCACAGAAAGAAAGATGGAAGATGTGGCAAAGATAGTGGAAGGAGGACACGAGCCTTGAAAATGTTCAACCACTTGAGTTGTGAAAAATGATTCCATAAATTTAGAATCGAGTGTTGTCTGCTAAATCTGGCTTAACAAAATCCACATTCTTTCTGTCAACCTTCCCCATACCGTACTCAATATTCTCAATACCAAAACACATTTCCATCAGTGATGTTTTCCTTGGAGAAATACTTGATGAACAATCTAATATCAAAACTGACACTGTATTTCTTGTTCCATGACGATCTGCGTTGTTAATATTAACCTTTTGTTGTAAATTTAACAACTTGCAGTCAGTTTTATATTGTGAATAATAAATGTTCTCACACTCGGCCGAACGTTTTCGAGGTATTGAATCTCATCTTCAAGGCCTTTCGAAAACGTTGTGAGTACATTTATTATATATTTACAATTTAAAACTGACTGCAAGTCGAAAAATTAAAAACAAAATGTTTTCTGTATTTCTATTAAAATATTATTTTCACTCACTTATGCTGAAGGGATGCATTTGACTTCTGAAAAGGAGCTTCGTCAGCTGACGAAGCTTCAGAGGCTAACAGAGCCTTCAGAAGCCTGTCAGAGGCTGACGAAGCTTCTTTTCAGAAGTCAAATGCATCCCTTCAGCATAAGTGAGTGAAAATAATATTTTAATAGAAATACAGTGTCAGTTTTGATCTTAGATTAAACATTTTCATTTTTCGCTTTATTAATATGATGCATCTTTCCATTTCTTTCATGATATATGCTCTTTCATTCTCTTCCTCATTGAATAAGAGTGATCATATTCCTCATTGAGTAAAAAAAAATCTTCATTGAATAAGAGTGAAAAGAAAATTAAAATGTGTCAAAATTTTAAAAAATGAAAGAAATCATGAAAGAAATAAAGAGAAAACATAGAAATAAAAAATATGTATTTTTTATTCATTCAAACTAAATGTAAGGAAACAACATGATTGAAGGCTTGAAGCCCAAAACCACTCCTATTACTAAACGTCAACTTGAGTCCAAATCTTCTGAGAATATTGATTATATTGAGTATGAGAAAAGTAGGTACTGAAAAGTGAAAATGCGTAATTTATCCAACTTGAATTTTGTATGTTTTCAATTCTATACTTTCTACACTCGTATGAACCTTTTATTATCGTTCTCACTAAGCTTAGTAGTGAGTAATAGAAGGCGTGAGAAAGAGAATTATAACCCTATTTTGCCTTCCCATAGCTGCTTGGAAACTGCTAATTATTTTCTATAACTCTTCTATGTGAGTTATTTTTTATACTGTGGGTTAAGTGGAGGAGAAGGCTCTTATGCCTCAACTTCGCTCACAGCACTTTTATCACTTGTAAAGTGCACAAATAAAAGCCATTTATCTATCTATGGGCGTCAATTCAATCTCTATTGAAAGTGCATGAACCAAAATTCTTGGAGATAACTTGAATGAAACTACTGACATCATTTCAATTCAATGACAGTGATTTTTGTTACAAACAACAAAAACTCTATACCAGAGTGAGGCCATCATAGATGAAATTTATTGAACAAAAATCAGAGCAATGATTTTATGACTAATTCTTCTCAAAAATGACATTACATTATTTATAATAGAAAATTATAAGCGATGAAAAACATTGTTAAGAGGTGGTCAAGGTTCTTTATTGATAATGATTTTTTTCAATAGAAAATTCACATTTTTATTTACAAATATCTTGATTATGTGAAAAAAATCAACATATTTCATTTTTACAAAAACTGAATTTATTACTAGCACTCCATTAGTATAAACTTCATGTATCATTAAATTATTGAATGAATCTAATAATAAAATTGAAAAATATAAAGTAAATAATTTTTGCATACAGTTTCAAGTTAACACTTTTTTTGGTATGGATTTTAGATTATAAAAAAATCTTGTTTACGTTTCAAATACTGTAATCAATTTAAAAATTATCAAGGAGTCAATAATCGCCATTTAATATGGGGAGGGAAAAATCATTACTATTTAAACATGAATTTCAGTATTTCTTTCATTTGGGTTTTTGTTTTTGGCTGAGGAAAAGTCGTCTTCCAAAAATTAACGGATTTTAATGTGTATTGGAATAAATCGAAAATGTAATTCTAACTATCTAAAATCTAACAAATAGCTTTCAAATTAGAATGTACAATTTTAATGGTGAGAAAAAAATTGTTCACAATATTTATTAAAACCTCAGTAAATCTGAATATTACAGTTCAAATGATATCTTTTAAATCTGTACTGCTTGTCTTCCCACCTGACTCTCCACTTATTCTATAAAACTTGTCAGTAAAATTTATAATAAACTTACAACTTGACGAGTTGATAAGTCGATTACTGTATAATGAAAAAAAGTGTTTATATGAAATAAGCGTAGTTTACCAGGTTTTTTCTAAATGATGAGATTTTAATTATGAGGTATTTTTCGTTTGTCGTCCACTTATATTTCCAGCTTGACACAAGATTATTCAATGGTTTTCATTGAGAAGAGTTCCCACTTGGTTTTTGTTTTAGTTTCACTGTAAAGTCCTGTTTTTTTTATCTTCCCCAAATATTTTCAGCTCTTATCAATGATATTCCTTGATCATTTCATACTGTTGAAAGCTGGGATTCACCTGTCCTCTGCCATAAGTTGCGGCTACAGCAAAAGCAGGGGTTAGTGGAGGCGGGGAAGGCGTTAGTGCTGCGAAAGGTTTTCTCTCCCTGAAACCTGTAATTCAAAATATGATTGGTTAATTTATTCAGTATTGATTAGTATAATCTTGAATACTATTACCTTATCAACCCTATTCCAATATAAAAACAATCTCCTATTCAGGTCACACAAAATTGTTTCATTGATAGGGGAAGTGATTGTACAATTTGCTTCCCGGAGACTTATCAAGGACATAAAAATTTAAAAAACATAGGGTTGGATATTAAATACAGGAGGACAACATATAGAATACATATTTTTCGATAATGAATTAGCTCATTTGAACGAGTGCCGTAGCAGGTATCTGTTGAATCAGAGATAAGCTACGAAAAACTCCTGGGCGCTCTTTGTAAGGGTGACCGATTGGATTGGCCAGCAAAAAAGACTCTGTTCTCTGCTGTAAAATCCCTTCCCGGTGGTTCGGAACCCACCTAAAATTGTAGGTCGAACTGATAAATCACAATCATTCAATTCATTACCCACGCCCAGTTCTCAGACCTATGTGGGCTTCATCCTCCGAAAAAAAAATAGTACCGTAGTTGGAATTTTTCGATTTTTTACACTCCCAATATTTTTTACCTTTCTTCCTGCTTCTGAAAATACCATTCTAAATCGCATATTCCAAATTAATACCCTTCTAAATTGAATTGAATTGTATTCAGGAAAGGCAATTTTGGTTTCTCAAGCCCGAAAAACGTGTAATCTGTCGCCTGAGCCGTTTTTTGTTGTTTCTTTTCTACCTAATAAATTATAATAGATGAATTTTAATCGATCTAATAACAGTGATATAAGTATATAGAATAGAATAAAATGATGATAGGCCTACTAATCTAAGAATTCGATCTGATATTTCAACAAATTCACGGCTATACTTTCTTCTACACTATAAAGAAAGCATCATTCTGATTTTTTCTGTCTTGGCTTCATCGCTTTCTATTCCTCATTATTAATATTGTTCTCACTATTTATTAAACTGTTGGTCTATTTAATAAGTTTATTTTATATGTACTGCTGGTATAATTTGTTTTCTTTTTGTTGTGCCAATGTACGGTAATAATTTTGTAGATCTTAAATACCTTCTAAGAAACCTACTTGTTCGAGAAAACCTATGTTGTATTCGGATTTTTGTAGATAAAATTGATGGATTAATACTTCCAATTTCGGAGAGGAAGCCCAGGCTTCTGGGCCCTTTCTTATACACACTTGCCTATATACTTATACACAAGTATGCCATATACACACACTTTGGAAAACCCCGTAGGGTCTCCCCGCCATACGCGTATTTATTACTACCTTGGAAAAAGCCAACAATAGTGAGATTGATTCCATATCCCCTTTCTTGGGCCACCAAGTAATCGCAGTTCTGTAATGGTAGTTACAATTTATCAATAATGTTGTATATGGAATAAGAGTGGCATATCGAGCTTCATTATCTAGAAATCATGCATTTCAAAATCCAGCATTCCTGTACAATACAGTGGACCTCACAGGAGTGAGCACTCTATAGGATTGTGGTTAAGGGTGCAGCTGGTCTTTTGAACCTGAAATGTCTCATGGCTTTACAACCGAGCGGCAAGCTGCAGGCTTTAGGCAGTGAAATTATAAATATAAAAAGATTATGTAAACAGCGCAATGAGATGGACGGGTTGCTAGTGCTCTCTCTTACTTTTTCTTCTCTTTCTTTCTCTCCATATTCTTCCCTTATTCCAAAAATAGTGCGATGTGTGAAAAAAGAATGATTTCTCTTAGCAGGCCATTATCTCTTGCATTCTGATATAGGCGCCAGCGTTGTCACTCACTCTTTCACTCACATTGTCTCTCTCTCACTCACTCACTCACTCACTCTTCCTCTCTCTAGTCGTGAGGGTCGATCTGTTCTCATACTAGTTTACAAATGATGAAATGACTGAGTGCCAAAAAAAGTTATAAAATGTTCAACTACAAATAGGCAACATCATGTGTGTTAGTTTTCTTGTCTATAGCATGTATATCGTTGGCTGTCTCATCTCATTTTAATCAATCTTTATAGATGTAGGCTAGAAGGCCTACAGATTAATATATAAATAGAATGGTAAAAATAGAGCCATATAAGGAAAACATACATATTATCGGCCGGTCAAGTACAAATTTTGATATTTGACTGCAAGTCGTTGAATTCACATAAAAAGTTGATATTAACAACGCAGTTCGTCATGGAACAAGAAATCCAGGAACAAATTTTGAATTTATGTTCCAATATTCATGTTTTAGATACGATACATCTAAGGTTATTGAAGTGAATGTCTCAAAGTTTTCTTAACATTTTATCATCATTTGCAAAGAAGAGAACCTTCAGAAGTCTTTATTATTAGATGTTTTGGCTTCATATTACTTTTTCACTTGATATTTAGGCATAAATATTTATTTCAATAATTATTCATGTTCATATTATTACTTATTTTTTCAACTCTTGTCCATAATGATTACCGAACTTTCTAATATCGGCTCCATGTCTTAGTAATCGCTAAAAAAAACAGAATCCTTTTATGGGCCGCTTAGCGCAGTTGGTTAGGCGTCGCAACTTCAACTTACTGTCGTTTTAACGGTCGCGGGTTCAAATCCCGCTCCTCGGTCTGGCATCTATGTGTTATCATTCACCTCATTACCCACGCACAAGTCTCAGACTCATGTAAGCATCATCAGTAATAAAAAATGTAAAAACGGCAAAGTTTCATACATGCCGGGAGATCAAAACCTACTAAATCCGTAATTTCTCATCGATTCTAAAACTTCTGTTATTTTAAAGACAAAAAAACAATGGATCATCTGATACAAATCAGCTCTTTAAAGTTTGAAGTAGACCTTTCTTTTAGATTAGAAGTGTAAGAATCAGACTTTTAATAGTTGACCGAAAAGGGTTGTCATGGTCTTGATTGCTAGTAAAGAATTTCATCTCAGTATAAATTAAAAATTAACTTTTTGTAGTAAATTTAACGACTTGTAGTCAGTTTTTTATTGTGAATATGTAATAAATGAATTCACATTAGGCCGAACGTTTTCAAGGCCTTGAAGATGAGATTCAATACCTCGAAAACGTTCTGCCTAATGTGAGTACATTTATTATATATTCACAATATAAAACTGACTGCAAGTCGTTAAATTTACAACAAAAAGTTAATATTAACAACGCAGATCGTTATGGAACAAGAAATCCAAGAAAATAAAAAATATTTATTTGTTTATTTCATACGGGTTGATATGAGTCTGATAACAAGTTATACATTAATGTGGTTTTATTTGTCTTATTTTTCTTAAGAAAGTCTGTCTATGATTTCCTGTCTTGGAAGTTCAGGAAAGCATCAATTGATCCAACTGTCGTTGGTTCGGAAAAAATAGTATTGTTGAAAAGTGCGATAATTATTGGAGATACTCCGAAATGGACCTAAATGGACTCTGAAAATCACCTATAGATAGACAGGCAGACAGACAGACAGACAGACGAAGAAGAACTTTGTGAGTGATACTAACCAAACAGAGTGTCACGTGATTATTTTTTGCGACAGTGGTTTGTTATTGCAGCCATTTAGAGACAGACGACTTGAAAATCTGATGTCATTGCTGTGTGTCCTCTCATCTCATGGGGTCGCCCTCACATGTAGGAGACGAAAGCCAGAGGTGTGAGTGCGACAAGGAGGGAGCCGATAGGGAAAGATAGGATGGTAAAGGAGGAAGATATATTTTTTGCTCGGATGCGCCCTAGCGGTGATGTGTTGGAAGTGGGTGGCCTTCTTACTTGCTCCCCTTCATCATTCGAATAGTAAAATTTTGACAACGAAAAAAATGTCACCTCGACCTTGCTGGTCCACTGAAGTAGTTTGGTATGGAAGTAAATTGAGGAGACTGTCGAACGTTGACATTCTGAATGATGCTATTCGTATTAATTTTAGTGGCACGGAGTAGGTTAAGCTAATTTTTCAGTTCTGTGTTTTGTTATGAATGGACTAATATGTTTTTTTTTTTTGTAGATTACGTCTTGGAGACTCCAGTTAAGGAGTATAAGACAAGTCAGATCAACAATCTTATACACTAGTTTCTATAATTTATTACTACATTAATTAGTTTAGGTAAGGCTTAATTTTGATGTGAATGGAACTCTTGTACACTATAAAAAGCTTTATCATGAGCGTTTGCATTATCATGAGCGATGTTCATTTTTTTTAAAGATTTAGCGCACGTGCGTGGGTAATATGATATTCATTGAAAGTGATATAGCTGGATGATAGTGATTGTTTTGTTTTGTTTTTGTTTTTTTTTCTTGAAGACTCCGGTTAAGACAAGTCAGAGTATAATATTTAGCGGGCCGCTTGGCGCAGTTGGTTGGGGCATCGCAACTTCAGCTTGCTGTCGTTTAAGTGATCGTGAGTTTGAATCCCACTCCACCGTCAGACATGTATGTGTAATCATTCACCTCATTACCCACGCACAAGTCTCGGACTCATGTAGGCATCATCAGCAATAAAAAAAAATATCGAGTAACCTGGCTGGCTCAGGTCTCGTGTCAGAGTTATCAAATAAAAACCTAGTTACTGTATATTGGTAGGAAACTACAAAAGCTACCGCAGTTTTTAAAGAGTCTTGAAAATTTAGAAATATTTAAAAAAACGATTAAAAAAATATTTAGTTGATAGAGCATTTTATAGTGTACAAGAGTTCCTTTCTTATCAAAGTTAAGCCTCACCTCAACTAATTGATATGGTAACTAGTGTATAAGATTGTATAATTGTTAATCTTACTTGTCTTATACTCCTTAACTGGAGTCTCCAAGACGTAATCTACAAAAAAAGATGGCTTTCTTATCATCTCACTTTTCCAAGGAAGCTCTTGTAACAACCCATCACCATTTCATGAACGTGGGATAAATAAAATTAATTTCAAAATAATGTTGTTATCGTGGAGCAATAATTTTTCAAAATTGAATTAACAATAATTAATTATTGATGAATTATATTTCAATATTTTAACCATTTATCACTGAAAAATCACTGTATGTTTTTTTCTATATATATTATTGTATTATTGAATTGAAAATTCAGTACATAATTCGTGATTTTTCAAAATAAATATTCCAGGAGCTATAACGTTGCCAATGTAATGAATAACGTAATCTACAACAACAAAAAAATAGTTGGAAGGGATTTTCAACTCTACACACATATTTATACAAGTTTAAGAAGTTCATGGATTTTACTTTTGATATTTTTTCTATCATTGTATTTTAATAGTTTTGTTTTTGCATGTTTATGTACGTGTACGTTTTGTATGATTAAATAAATATGACAAATGTGATATCGAAATATAAAATTATAGAAAAGAAAGTTGTGTTAGTAACACCGTCTATAACTCAAGAACGGGTGGACCAATTTTTATTATATTTGATTTTTTGATTCCTCTTAGTCAGGAATAGTATAATCAGAATATAATATTTATCAACAAAAAAATATGTAAATCAAAACAATAATCTAGCTGTTTAGTAACAAAACTCAACTGACAATCCACAACATGTTGTCCAAGGCTTGCTTTTTTTAAATAACGCAAAACGTCAGAAGGCCTAATTTTAACAAAATTCAGAACCGCATAGAGGAAAAAGGCATGCGTCAAGATAGGGACAACAGATGATTTATTTATGACAGCAATGAATCTACGAATCACTCTACTACGGCCGTATGCTTTCTACTATATTGACACTTATATGATCGTGTGATTTGGGCCTTGATAACAAAACACAACTGACAGCGCACGTCTTGTTGTCTGTGGTTTGTTTTGAGCCCTAGGACTCAATAGTCTGTGATGCTTTCCATGACGAAATACTTAATGAACAATCTAGTATTAAAACTGACACTGTATTTCACTTTTAAATAATGTTTTACTCACATATATTTGAGATGCTTGAGGAATGCATTTCACTTCTGAAAAGAAGGCTGACGAAGCTTCTTTTCAGAAGTGAAATGCATTCCTCAAGCATCTCAAATATATGTGAGTAAAACATTATTTAAAAGTGAAATACAGTGTCAGTTTTAATACTAGACTCAATAGTCGTAGGAGATTTAAATTTCAAATGTTTTTTCATTTAGATGTGGTGAGTAAGAAAACAACGAGATCCTCTCTGATAATCTGGAAGAGCCCTAGGACTAACCTCTTCCCTAATAGTCATAGAAGGTTGAATTTGAAATGTAGCCTCAGTCTAATAAAATCAAGGATAATTTCTTTTGAGGTCACAGCAATGCGCGACGGGCCATATAGTAATAATATATAATACGACGGTAGATTTAAAAAATAAGATGGTAGCGCACTCACCATTATCCATGGAGTCAGGTGGCGAAATGCTGTTGGAATTGAGGTGAGGAGTGTTGTTGTAGGCCGCTAGGCAGTCGAAGTTGTCCCCCGTCGACCACTGCAAAGACAGCTGAGCTGTGGGGTCTGGGTATCCTGCAGTCGAGTATTGGTGTAATTGTTCGTAAGGGTTCTGCAATCACCAATACACAAAGTTCAGTAATAATTGTAAACTCTTGTTGAAACCAGGAAGAAAACGTTGCATTTCTAGGAGTTTTGTTGGATAGACGATTCACCTGGGCTCCATACATTGAGAAAATATGTTGTAAAATTTCATCTGGGGTATTTGTCCTGCGACAGCTTGCTAGATTAAATGACAAAAAATTACTTTTAACAGCTTACCATGGGCTCTTACTGTCAGATTCACCTGGGCTCCATACATTGAGAAAATATGTTGTAAAATTTCATCTGGGGTATTTGTCCTGCGACAGCTTGCTAGATTGAATGACAAAGAGTTTCTTTTTACAGCTTACCATGGGCTCTTACTGTCACATATTAGGTATGCTACCATAGTTTGGAGTAATTCATCAAAACAAAACCTTGATAGGGTGTTCAAGATCCAAAAGAAAGTTGTTAAGTGTATGGAAAGAGTAAATAGATTAAATTCATATAGGCCGTTGCTCAAGAGACTTGGCCTCCTAACTGTACCCTGCTCATATGTGTGTGAAGCTACTTTATATGTGAAAAACAGTGATATTAACCAAAATCTTGACGTACACGATTATAATACAAGAAGCCGAGGAGATTATCACTAGGTGAGCCACAATAATAGCTTATTCAAACAAAAACCTAGTTATATTGGTAGGAAACTCTACAAGCTACCGCAGTTTTTAAAGAGTCTTGAAAATATAGAAATATTAAAAAAACAATTGAAAGAATATTTAGTTGATGAAGCTTTTTATAGTGTACAAGAGTTCCTTTCACTTCAAAATTAAGCCTCACCGCAACTAATTAATATAGTAATGATGGTAACTAGTGTATAAGATTGTATAATTGTTACTCTGACTTGTCTTATACTCAGTGGAGTCTCCAAGACGTAATCTACAAAAAAATTAAAAGCTGAAATACAAGAGTGAATACACTGCCTTGATCTATGTTTCTTCCAGCACCTACTAAATGCATTATATAGCCTTCTACAGAAAATCATAACTCAGTTCAAGAGGTTGTAATTGTGATCTAGTGGTTGAGGCGTCTGACCATAAATTGAAAGATCTGTGGTTTGATCAACCAAACGTGCCAATCATCGATTTCCTCCGTCTATTTAATATTTAATGCAGTTATCAATGTCCGCATTGGCGGAAGTTTGGCATTTTTTTCCAATTTCAATTTATTTAACACACAATGACATACACAACAGCAAAACAATAGAGCAAAGAAGTAAAAATAACAAGCAGACAATAATTTCAAATAGGTAGCTCCATGGTGGGGTGTGCAGGAAAGCGAAACTTATCCAACTATGGCAAGGCCATGTATTTAGGATAAGTGGAAAAAGGAGATGAGAAAGGAAGGGGAATAAATAAAGAACAAGGAAAACAAGCGAGTCCACTGTCCACAAACACCAATATCAACAACATTGAATACGCTCCGGAAGAAAACAGGCAAAAAACGTTAGAAAAAAAGAAATCCATTTGGTCACATAATTTTTGGCAATTGATAGCATTAGAAGGATTTTCGAAATTGGTTTTAATCAATTACCTTATTAACATCTAGCATTTTTTTTTTTAAATTGTTGGCTAACATCTTTCTAAAAAGTTGATTTTTGTCATCGGATTAATTTCAAAGTTTAATTGATTGATTACCTGGAATACTTGATAGCCGCCATTAGCAGTCGGTATATGCTGATACAACGCTTGTTGCTGCTGATGATGGTGATGGTGGTGTGCATGCGCGTGCGGGTGCGGGTGTTGGTAGTCGATCATTGGTGAGCTGGTGATGCGTTCGACAGGATCCGAGCCGCACGGAAAGAGCTGCATGGGCAGTGGACATCCCTTGCCTGGCGGCGGTAGGTTGTGCTGCGGCGGCTGCAATGACTGCAGCTGCTGTTTCTTCTTGCAGGAGCCGCGACGTCTGCGCTGGAAAGAGCCGTTCTCCAGGATGTTGCAGTCGTGTCGCAGTCTCCAGAAGTGGCCTTTTGACGGACGTGACACTGATTTGTCCACCTGTAACAATCACCACATAGAATACTATTTGATTAGGAAATTTATTTAAATATAAATATGATGAAATAAATATTGATTTTTATCTATATAAATAAAATTAGAGTTTTGTCTGTACATTTATCAGAATTGTACATTTTTTGGTTATTTTTACGTTTTATACATTAAATAAGCCGAAAATAGTCTTATCTCACTTTCTGTCTGTCTGTCTGTCACGGCCCCAAAGGCATTTACGCGGCCTTCTCCTCAAAAACGAGAGCATCGATCGGGATTTTAGTTATTGAACAGTATTGAAAACATTATTGACAATGTCTTTAGCTATAAAAAACTAAATTAACTTTTTTTTTAACAGAGTAATAAACGTTTAAAAACCAAGTATTGTGCGATTTTGGATACATTTTACGCGGCCTTCTCCTGAAAAACGAGAGCATCGATCGGGATTAAAGTTATTTATCAGTATTGAAAACCTTTTTGACAATGTCTAGCTATAAAAAACTAAATTAACTTTTTTTTAACAGAATAATAAACGTTTAAAAACCAAGTATTGTGTGATTTTGGATACATTTCTTCTAAGTTTTATTACCACATAAGAACAAATCACGTAATTTATCAATCAGCTGTTCTCAAATATAATCTGAATGGTGGGCCCTTCGCGGCGTTATCTACGCTGTCTGCAGACTTGTGTAGTCGGAGCATTGCAGTCTTTTAGGAAACATATGACTGGCGAATCAAAGCTCATCTTATGTTTCATCAATTATTTCTTTGTTGAAAAAAAAACAAAATTTTCTAATTTAAATTTATCAAAACAAAAATTAACGTTTTAGGAAGGTGCGGTTTGTGCTAGGCTCTTGGGAATTCGCCAGGTAGCACTATTATTACCACATAAGAACAAATCACGTAATTTATCATGATATATCAATCAGCTGTTCTCAAATATTCTCTCTGATAACTGTCACTGAATTGTTTACGTTCAAAGTTGTTTACTAAAGCCGCGTCTCCACCAACCAAACATGCTCGGCGAACAGTGTTCGCTGGAATCAGCTGATGTCGCCAAACAATTTTTGGAGTTGGTTTGGTGTGGACGCCTTCTCGAACATTATGATCGGTGTGGTGGGAATCTGATGTTGGTCGTCAATGTTCGCTCACAGATCGAACATTTCAATTGAACTCACGTGCATGTTTGGTGACCCATAAGTTTAAAGTTTGACCATTTTTTGTATTCGCCAACAATGTTTGACAGACATGTTCGGTTGGTGGAGACGCGGCTTAAGCTGCTAACAACTTCATGATCGTTGCTATCAAAAAAGCCGAAACATATTTAGTCATATTTCTAAACATAATCCGTACGAAGGACGGGTAGCTGCTAGTTTTAAAATAAAAAGTAAGATAGTTAAATAGATCCTTGTTCAGTGGCGTAGCTTCCATGGGGCAGCCGCGGCAATGCCCCGGGCACCCGAGCTTTTTCTGAAGATATGTCATCAACTTTTCCCGCAAAACTTTCCAGCATGCGAGCAGCTTTTTCTAGTAAAATTAAGAAAATGACGATCATTAAGCAACTGATGGAAATCACGTTGAAAATCACATTCTCGTTGCAAGCTATCCTTTTTTTGTAGATTACGTTTTGGAGACTCCAGTTAAGGAGTATAAGACAAGTCAGATCAACAATTATACCCTTATTCTTATACACTAGTTACCATAATTACTATATCAATTAGTTGGGGTGAGGCTTAATTTTGATGTGAAAGGAACTCTTGTACACTATAAAAAGCTTTATCAAGTGGTGTTCAAGTGGTCGTGATGTTCAGTCACGACCGCTCAAGACTGCGCTTGGATGGGTGACCGTGCTTCAATGACTTGATGTTACAAGCTTTATTATCACTTACCCGGTGGTTCGGAACCCACCTAAAATAGTAGGTCCACCATGTTCCCCGTAACATGGCACAATCGGCAAGGTGGAACTACCCGTAAGGGTCTCCCCACCATTAAAAGCCATACGCTTATTATTTTAGCTTCATCAACTAGGTATTTTTTCTATTGTTTTTTGAATATTTCTATAATAATATAGTTGTATAACATATTAATATCCTGACGTGTGTACTGCTTGTTTTATGTACTTAATTGTGCCCATCACAGTAGCTAAAGCAGAAACATCTTTTCCAAGTTGAAAATGATCAAGACTTACTTAAGTAGCACAATGTGCCAAGATAGGTTGAATGGGTTGCCCCTGTTATCAATCGAAAATGAAAAGGCAAAGAAACTGAATTTCTCACAAGTTGTCATTTTTGCGAATGCAAAGAGTAGAAAAAAGATTCGAAAAGAGTAATTTAGGTCAGATGATATGTTAGTTTTACTCGTTCAATATTCTTTGCTTAGTAGCAATAAACAACAAGATTTCGTTTGAGAGTTTGGGGGTAAGACTAATATATTGTAGACTATATTTTAAAGGAAAAGAAGGAAGAGCCCTTCGTTGTTTTAGTAAAAACAAAGTTGAAATTCACCGAGCAAGCTTACTTGAAACTAATTTCACTCTGCTGTTTTTTATCCCCCACTTTCCCTGATTAGGCTACCGTGTAGTACCAATCAGTGGCGTAGCCAGGGGGGGGCCCATGGGGCCCGGCCCCCCCCCCCCGAAATTTCAGAAATAAAAAATTCTCAAATAACCAATAGATAAGGACTTATTAAAGCCGAAGGGTTCTATCTGTTTTGTTGTATTATAACGAACAGATTACAGAAACCCTGTTTGTGTAATGGAATATAGCTACAGTTATAGTCAGATTAATGCATTTTTCAAATTTTTCCTCAATATTTACTCATATAGAAACTTGTTAGGTGCTCAAATGGATAATTTTGATTTAAAATGAGCTACGAAATCGAATAAAACATGTTAGAAAACTGTGACTACCATAATCATTTATTTATTACATTAAATAAAATGCAATTTTCAAGTTTGAAGTGGATTAACTTTGTTAATTATTGATAAATCATCTTTTTGAATAAACTCATCTTGTAGAAAATTTAGTTTTGAAGTTAAAATTCCGTATAACCCACTAGCCTGAACGCACCCAAAGTTCATGAAATCGGGATTTTATAAATGAAAACACACAAATAAATGCAAGTTCTATGCAAGCGTGTAAAATCAGTGTGCTATGATTAAAAAAAAATTCAGATTTCATGAACTTTGGGTTGGGTGCGTTTTAGGCTGACATAAATTTTAGAAACTTTAATAATAAATAGTATTAATTTTGAGATTTAAGTATGATTAGTTCCAATTCAAGGGTTTTGACTCAAAATAGTCACAGATATCGGTATATCAAACTTTGTCATTTCAAACCTGGCCACCTAGGTTCTTGGGTAGTAATTTTTCAAAACTTTCTTTTGAACTTTAGAGCCTAACAAGTTGTCTAGATTTGCTTTTCACACTACTAAATTTAAAAAAAATCCGGACCCTCCTATACCCCAGACCCCCCCTTGGTGAGCCCCCCCCCCCCGAAATTTGATCCTGGCTAAGCCACTGCCCACCCCCCCCTTGTTGAGCCCCCCCCCCCCCCGAAATCTAATCCTGGCTACGCCACTGAGTACCATACTTGATTTATTTTAAATTAAAGGTTTTTTTTTTAAATGGGGTGTTGAAGGTTCTTTAACAGAAATGTTTTGAAAAAATAATCCCTCCAAAGCCACATTTGAAGTGATTCTAAATATAAATTGAAATTTGTTTATTGGCAGAAACAAAACTTTCACAAACAATCTTAGAAAATACGAAATGAGCAATATAATAATTATAAATATGACAAGATAAAAAATAATATTACAAATATTTCTACCTACGTTGCGTGTTAAAGCGAATTCTGCCTACTTCTTAGGTCATTGTCAATGAATGATCCTGACCCCATTGTTTTAGTACGCATGTCTTCTATTGACTCTAAGTGCCTATTATTAATTAATTAAATAGGCCTATTGTTAATTAAATGAACAAGCTGTAGCGAAGTCAATACTAATGAAAAATAAAGTGAATGTAGACTTTATATTTAGCAAGTTAGTTTGAAATGACTGACAATTGAATAAACTGACAAATATACATAAACAGAATTTATTAATTTCGAATTCCTTTAATTGCTATTACTTTATACTGAAGACTTCCGCAATGGCGGATATTGATCAAACTAACTTGTGAGATACGATCCGATATGGCCAAGTTGAAAATGAATGCTGCTGTGCAGAAAGGTTTCCATGGTCTAGTGGTTAAGGGCGCTCAACCGGCAATTGAGAGGTCCGTGGTTCAATTCCCGGTGGTGACTGATATTTTTGTACAGTAGCATTCATCGATTCCCATCAGCTGTTCAATGCTGTTGTCAATATCCGCCATTGCGGAAGTCTTCAGTATAAAGTAATAGCAATTAAAGGAATTCGAAATTAATAAATTCTGTTTATTTATATTTAGACTTTAAATATTTATTTATTAATTGATCTCCAAGAAAATCATGAAAGCAATAATCTTTTTCAACTAAAAACTCTGAAAAACGACAAAAGAGAAACGTAAAGTTGGTAGAAATAATGTTAAAATGGATGAATTCATATTTAGAATTATTTTAAATGTGGTTTTGGAGGGATTATTTTCTCAAATTATTTCTGGGTGAGTACCTTGTCGGTTAATAATTTTCTAATCTATCAATGATAGAATAATTCAAGCTCAATTGGTGATAATTTTTAATTTGATATTATTTTGATAGTAAGATAGTATTATTGAGATGGTATTTGGAAATACATGTTGAATTCAGATAAGAATAATATTGTATGAATTCCAGATTATGGACTCTTTTCCCGTACACGGATCAATGCGGGGAAATAAATTTCCATTGATCTTTATGTTGTATTGTACGATATTATCTGTTCTATACTTTGAAAATAAATAAAATTGAATTTGAATGGAATTGAGATTGTGCTTGTCAACTATATTGCCTACGAAAAACTTTTGATTAAGGATCACCCAAGCACAAGAAATTCACTAGATTTGGTATCACGATTTCTAAGACCTATTTTGAGGACAATAATGTGTTGAACTGAACTTTCCTATAACATGTTCCTTTCAAAATTAAAATACTTGTACTTGTATTGAAATGTTTTGATTTTTTTTCGTAATAAACACAACACAATAATAAATTTAATGATACTTGTATGAACTATTTACTGCCGATTTTAAATACGGTAACATAATGAAAGCATGCCATAATCCTTAATTGCTGCGATTAGTGAATCAGTGGGAGAGTAAAATCACTTCCCGGTGGTTCGGAACCTACCTAAATCTGTAGTTCCAACTCATCAACCACCATCATCCAACTCATTACCCTTGCACAGTTTCCAGACCTATGTGGGCTTCATCCTCAAAAAAAGTGCGCCGTGGCTAAATTAATATGAATTTTTAGTCAGTTTGACTAAACTGGTCTTGGTCGTGGAGGGGGGGGGGGGGGGAGTTAGGTAAATACGGTGATTGTTGGAAAAAAGAAACTGCTGATTGCAAGTGGCTCGACTAACAATGGTTTTTATTAGCAATCCCACTGCAGTACGTTATCAGGGTTGAAAATATGTTCAGGAGATGGTTGCCTACATTACTCCTGCAATAATTTTCATAGACTGCCTATCACCATAGACAAACCATCAAGTTTGGTGGGTCATCAACCATGTAGTCACCATCTTGATTTCCTTATTCTATGCTATCACAAAGAGTCTCTGCCGGTAGCAGTCCTGCCAATGTGATCCGTTACAGCTGCCTTATTTTTCAGGTCTACCGCAATCAAAACTCACTGATTTCACTCTGAATTAAAATTAACATAGGAAAGACACAATTTTGGTAGACGTTTGTTCCACTAAGGTAGTAACGTAAAAGATCTACATAAAAAACTCAATTGACCGTTGCTCTTTCAATAACAAATTAATAATATAACGGAGAATTATGACGGTGATAATTATAAAATATCGTTCTAAAAGCTATTAATAAAAGAATATTTAAAGTATAATTCTCCAAACAATAACATTAGATGATTCTATTGCTAAATGTGTTATCATTATTATTTTGAAGCTTCTGCACACAAAACATTGGTCAACTAAATATGCATAATGATTAAATTGAATTGAATTGTTCTTTATTTCCTCTTTAAAAAAAAAGTACATAGGTAATGACAATAAGTTAGAGAAAATATATTCTTCACATGGGCTACAATGCCTGTGTACGAAGAAGAGTCTGAATCGGTAGGATTTTATATAGAAGAAAAAAAGACAAATTTAAAAAAAAATTGAAGAGAAAATGAAATTACAACGAAAAAAGAGAGAAAAAAAGGCTTAATTATTTGAGGAGGATCATCTATCTACGGGAAATACGAGGCCAACAAGAGACACCAAAGAGAAAAAACGTATAATACAGCATAATGATATGCATAAAACATTGGTCAACTAAATATGCATAATGATTAGAAGCTTGATATGAAAGTGCATTAATAAATAGGGTTTGAAATTTTCTCTGTAGAAAATTCTACGATAATAATTGGATGTTAGAGGAAAATTATGAACATTGAAATGATTATTGTGAAAAATTCTGAATTCCACCCTACGCCTTTTGAAATTCGACTTGCTACTGCATTACAAGAATATAGAAAAAATAGAACGAATTTCGAAATTAGATCTTGTTAACATTCAAGAACTCAATAAAATTGTAACGTTTACGTAGATAGTTTGAAATATAGATTTTCTATATTGTAGACTATATTTCTGATATAACAGGACTCCTGCTTTTTAACAGGACTCCTGCGTCACACCTGGTCTTTACAGTTCACTTCTCTAAGAGAACTCTCGTCTTAAATTTCTTTCAATTCAATTTTCGACGTTGATACAATTCTCTTTAATTTATGAATTTTCCATAGAATTGCTTCAATTTATTGTAGAACTTGTACAGTATCCAAAATTGATTATAAACTTGCAGCTTATCTTACATCTAGGCTCTTAATCTGTACGTAGGTGAAACATCCTTGTAGACAGGGGCGCACCCAAACTTTTCGTTCTCCGAAGAGCGGTCTGTAAAATTTACTTTCTAATATCAAAACTGACACTGTATTCTTCCACTATCTCCAGTAAAAGTGAGTGAAAATCATATATTTAATAGAAATACATTAGATTGTTCATCAAATATTTCGTCATCACCGATTTACTTTTTTTTTAATTTAGCGATCTTCCCATATCTCTTGAACAACTTGGCCAAAAAAGTTGAAATTTGGTATACATATTAGGGTTAAGGCCCAAGTCACGTGGTGAGAAAGTGTTCCAAAATATTCACCAAGATTTTTTTATATTGTGTGAATTATGTTGAAAGTATCTTATATTTCCAATTGTATTTCTTGTTCTTTAATGGCAGTAAAGTTTCTATCTAGGCCTATCTATCTATATGCCGAAAACTGAAAAAAAATGTTTGAATCCAGAATAATCTACTTTCGAAGATTTAGTTGATCACCGCTTCTCAAGCGTCAAGTGGCCTAGGAATTTCAGTATCCAGAATCATTCAAGACCAAGTACAGCTTTCAAAATTTATCCCAAAAAGGGCAAGAATTAATAATTTAAAAAATGTTGGACTAATTCTCCTATAGTAACATCCGAGTGCCGTTGCAGGTATCTGTTCAATCAGAGATAAGCTACGAAACTCCTTGGCGCTCTTTGTAAGGGTGACCGATTGAATTGGCCAGCAAAAAAGACTCTGTTCTCTGCTGTAAAATCACTTCTCGGTGGTTCGGAACCCACCTAAAACTGGTGGTCAATTCATCAATCACCATCACTGGGGTCAGTCAGATAGCTGCAAGCGAAGAGAGCATGCCGACTTGACTGTTTGAGTTTTTTCCCTGGCTTGACGTAATTTTCAATCTAAATAAACTAATATTTGAAATTTTTTTAGATTAAAATCTTAATAGAGTTTATTGACATTGAAACAAGTAGAGTAGACTTACAAAGATGATTAATAATGAGTGTACAATTCTGATCAATTAATTTAATCATACCAGTATCTATTAACAGTGACTCACCTTAACAAAACAGTCGTTTAGACTCAGATTATGTCGAACAGAATTCTTCCAACCAGTATACGGTCCACGAAAGAACTCGAACCTCTGATGCAAGTAATCATAGATCTCACTCAATCTCATCTGCTTTGTTTCAGAACTCTGTATGGCCATTGTGATGAGAGCAATGTAGGAGTAGCGGGGTTTTTCGGGCCTTCTTGTTGCAGGTTTCCTAGGTGAGCCATTTTTGGTGAGCTGGGAGGTTGAGGTTGAGGTTGATGAGAGTGCAGAGGATTCGTTCGCAGTGATAATCGAGTCTGGTTGAGGTCGTTCGTAGCCGGTGACATGAGTTGTTGGGAGTCCTGGGTTCGATGAGGAAGTTGGAAGTGAGGGTAAAGAATCGTGCAGATGCAAATGAGTGAAGTGTTGCTGAATGCTGATGCTCTGATGAAGCAGTCCATGGTACTGAGAAGACTCCCGTGTGGGTACTGCACTGTTGTATAGTTGCTGCGTTTTTATCATTTCCGTTTTTATTTATCAACGTGAGTATCAACAACCCAAGAAGGAAAATATAAACTGTAATGCGACAGGCAAATCCATAAACATTTAAACTCCGAATACCGTATTCTCGACAAACAAAAAGAAAAAGGTTCAAGTATTGAAGTGCGGCGTATGATACACAAACAATTTCTCTAGATGTTTAGACGGATTATACAAACAACGCTAGAATGTTTCTATGCGCTTTTCTATACAACACTCGATGCTGAACTGTTCACTCCAAGTCCACACGTTGTTAGTTTACCATCCAGATAAGCTACGTTCTCCGGGTACCGAAAGAAGAGATCTGTATACAAAATCTCATCCCGGCAAGGAGGTAATCTCTCCCGAAATCCACGAGACAAAAAACCTTTTACAAAATGGCGGCGATGCCACCGCCCTCAACCAATCGTACTCGACCACCCCAAAAGAATTCACCAATAGCAGAGCAGATGGGTCAAGTCTGCTGAGCGTCTCTGTCATCGTTATTTTTAAGTGCAACAGATACGGACAAATATCTTAGTGGCCTCTTCATCCAGGCTCGATTATTATAAACAAATAGCAGATGAGTCTTGAAAATCAACTGGAATTTTTATAGCTGTCTATACAACGCTATATTCAGATAAGAAGATGAAAAGATGCACATTAATTAGTAAATTTGGTAGGTAATTTGTAAGCAATGAAATAATTCTGCAAACTATTTTAGGAATTGAAAATAATTCTGCAGAATATCGTGGAAAATGAAAATCTATTTCATAAACATCTACAAGAAAAATGATAACTTTTTGTTGTAAATTTAATGACTTGCATTCAGTTTTAAATTGTGAATAATAATTTTACTCACACTTGGCCGAACGTTTTCGAGTAATTAAAACTCATCTTCAAGGAGTCCTAAATCGGCGATGTTGGTTTGTTGGTTAAAAGAAATGTGGTTTTTGTATAATGTGGTCAAAAATGTTGTGTAAACTTACAACAAAAAGTTAATATTAACAACGCAGATCGTTATGGAACAAGAAATTCAAGAAAATTATAATCGTACAAATGATAACCGAAAATTATAATGGTACCGACATGAAACAATGTATAAAAAAGATTGTACTCATAATTATTTTTCAAATAAAATTTTTTAGTAATCATTCAACATAACCAACAAATATTTGGACTTTAGTT
The DNA here is from genome assembly GCA_948455865.1 of Conomelus anceps. NCBI lineage: Eukaryota > Metazoa > Arthropoda > Insecta > Hemiptera > Delphacidae > Conomelus > Conomelus anceps. The sequence continues at coordinate 4,374,024 of OX418224.1, forward strand.
GAAATTTATTTATTGATAGGAGCAGAAATGGCTAAAAGCATATCTCTATACATCCAGTTATTTAGCCTGTATGAATAATTAAATGAAATATTCCTATCTTTTTGTTGTAAATTTAACGACTTGCAGTCAGTTTTATATTGTGAATATATAATAAATGTACTCACATTCGGCCGAACGTTTTCGAGGTATTGAATCTCATCTTCAAGGCCCGAAGTTAAGGCCTTGAAGATGAGATTCAATACTTCGAAAACGTCCGGCCGAATGTGAGTTCATATATTATATATTCACAATATAAAACTGACTGCAAGTCGTTAAATTTACAACAAAAAGTTGATATTAACAACGCAGATCGTTATGGAACAAGAAATACAAGAAATATTCTTCTGAAATTCTTTCTGTGATGTTTGTATTAGGGCGGGTGTCCACGGACGACTATCGCATGTGGTAAGTGGGTACTACTGACCGGGAATTCGAAGAATGCGTACGGTACCACAAATCGCACTCACTGGTGTCCACGATGTGGTATGTGGCGGCTGCTGCTGTGCTACTTATTACATTCTATACCGTATATATATATATTCAAAATAATGTGTTTTATTATTTTCAACTTCAACTGTACGACTGTCCTTCGTCCAATCGTAATAAGTAAGTTATCGTTGAAATTTGCATAAAATTTGCTAACTTTGTTTTCTCTTGGCATCTTTTTGAAAAATAACAAGTTTTTGTAAAATTTGGCATCAAATAATTGAAACGGCCACCACTTTGGAATGGTTTAAAATTTTTAAGAGAATTTTGTATGAAAATTTGTTTCTAATAACAAAAATATTTATGCAAAATTTCAACATTGTATCTCAAACAGTTTTTAAGTTATGAATATTTTGTAAACAATAAAATACAGACAAACAGAAAACCAAGCATCGTAGGTAGATCCATGTTTATTTTGTAAAAATCATTTGTCTCGACCTAAGGAACAATTTGTAATAAAATGTTCCAGCTAGTTCTGGGACACTTTGTATATTTTATTATATTATTAGGCCTTTCAAATGATAACAAAAAGTAAATTTTTACTCTACTGTTTTTGTTTCATTAATTTAACGTGTTTATATTTCACCACATAGGCCTACTAGATAGTTACACATCATTATTTCATTGTGCTTATAAATAAGTTATTTTACAACAATGTTCAACATTTCTCCACCTTCTCTCCACTTTCTAGTGACTCATATCCCGGGACCATGATAGTGCACACATCTTCCCATGCTTCATGTTTAGAATGTTTATTGGAGTATTCTGGTAAATGAAAATTCCAAAGCGCCGGTCTACACTCAATTTCTATAATAAAACGTTCTGTCAAATTCAACCATATTTATAACAGCAAATATAATATACACGCACAAACACTGGGACAGAACGCAGAAAACGTCGTCCAGACGACGAGGGAAACAGGCTGCGACTACCACAGAAGCTAGGGGACAATGTGGTATGCACGGCGAGTCGGTACCACTAGCGCACCTCATAAAAAACCTACGACAAGACGCGTGGTCAGTGGACACCGATAGACGCGACTGCCATTGTTTCAAATGTACTGACTCGGAGCTGCGTTTCCGGACCGACAATTCCAAAAATTGTGGTAACTACGTCCTTCTGCGATTGTCGTCCGTGGACACCCGGCCTAAAACAGAGCTACCTCTCTCCAAAAATATATAACCACACTACATGAACATCATCCTTATAATTCAACTGATGATACAAGTTCAACTTCGAAAGTTGTCAAGCAATGGAGAATGGAGTTATTTACTCGCTTACTCTCCTCACACTCCTAGTTTCACCTTTTTTATCCATGCGTTTCCCACAACGTATTCGAAGTAAGAGTATTACATTTTTGTTATTCCAATTCTAGCAAATGTTCAGAGATTATGAGTTCTATCTGAAGCTCTGCAATTTTATATCTTATCTACTATCCTTTCAACTCTGAGAACTTCTTTTAAAATGTAAGTTGCATAATTATTCAGCCAACTCTTTCATAGTTTTTCCAGTCTTTTCTTATGATAGCTTACTGACTCTTGGAAAATAAGATACATGCATGATTCAGTAGTTGTATAGGATTTTGTCAATAAATAATAAATGGCGACAATCTTAGTGAAGTGGTTATTGGTGACTTACCACAATAATTATTGCTATTCCGACGGTCTGGGGTTTAATCATGATCTAGACCTAAAATTGTTGAAATCATTCGCCTCATCACCCACCCACAAGTCTCAGACTAACGTAAGCGTCATCAGCAGAAGAAAAATGTGTTCCCAAAATAAAAATTAATTATAAAAGTAATACTATTATTCTATGGATTGAAGCATGGTAGATAGAAGAAGAATATACATATATATACCCTAACCTAACCTAATAATAAGATGTACTTCTTCTACTTACCGTGGATTGAAGAATATACCGAGAAGAAGCATCATTTTATTATTTTGTCGATATGACCTATTTATTTCCCCTTTTATTTAAAATCCAAAGTAGTCTTTAGTACATCAGAAGAAAATTTGAGTTCCAGTTATACGAATAACGAAAACCTCTAACATAAGCTCCGTTATTGAAACTTGAAAAATCCAAGAAATATTCAAAGATACAACAAACAATCTATAAGTAATCAGATTTTCAATCTACATTTTACAACAAAAACAATACTGTTTTTTGTAATTGTGAAATTTTTTAATTTTTTTTGAGGATGAAGCCTACATAGGCCTTAGACCTGTGCGTGGGCAATGAGTTGGATGATGGTGATTGATAGGCTACAGTTTTAGGTGGGTTCCGAACCACCGGTAAGTGATTTTAAAGCAGAGAACAGTGTCTTTTTTGTTGGCCAATCTAATCGGACACCCTTACAAAGAGTGCCTACGAGAACGCAGCTTATCTCTATCTGATTGAACAGATCATTAGTTTTTGAAGAGTCTTGAAAATATAGAAATATTTAAAAAACAATTGAAGAAATATTTAGTTGATAAAGCTTTTTATAGTGTACAAGAGTTCCTTTCACATCAAAATTAAGCCTCACCTCAACTAATTGAAGTAATTATGTAATATAGTGTATAATATTGTTGATTTGACTTGTCTTATACTCCTTAACTGGAGTCTCCAAGACGTAATCTACAAAAAAAAAAAAAAAAAGATACCTGCTACGGCTCACGGCTATCATTTCCCTAATTTGAATATACTTTTATAATTATTAGTTTCATCCCTCATCTATTAGGCTATTCAGTAGAGGAAATTTGTTGGAAGCCGTAGGCATATATCTATATGACACCCCAACACTGAGAAAAAAATAGAAATAATGCTTAGATAAAAAATGGCGAATCGTTTTAAAATTCACATGGACATTTTGAAGATCAGGAGGTGTGCTTCTTCAATGCACGAACCAAACTTATTCAATTCATGTTTGTTTAATCCTGTTAATCGACTGTTGTAAACGCATCTTATACAATCCAATAAAATTTAATGAATTGAATTCAACAAAGATTTTCAAAAATAAGTGAATCAACTTCTGTAGGCTTCAATGTTGAGAATTACAATCTTTATGAACAAAAGCAGAATCTCTGTTTATCTAATCATCCTGCATTGTTTCATCATCGGTCTGAATATAGTGAACTAAATAATAGTGGTGAAGGAATAAATCAACCTTTTTGATATTACAATATCAACAATTTATTATTATCTAGAATAATAATGGAGTGTGAATGGGAAGGTTTTGATGGGGATGGGATATAAATAAATAAATTTCTCTCTTCAAAACATTTGTTTCTCTCATCATAATTACTATAGCTGAATGTTTACAATAAATGTTCATATGAATGTTTACATGAAAGTAATGTAATAATTTGAGAGAAATTAGGTACTCCCGAGATACATCCTTATGGGAGCTACCATATCTTCAAATGATTGTGATTACTTTTAAAATAGATACAAGATAATGGTTGAAAAATCAAGAAAAAACTAAGATATTATGCCTATATAAATTTATCTATTTAGAATACTTAAAATTAGAGTAAAGGAATTTAGACTTTTTATAGAAACTACAGTATCTTATTCTAGGATAAAAAACAAAAAGATTAAATACTGTACAATATACTGGGAATATTTAGGGAAAATGAAATAAAAGATAATACGATTGAATAAAGAATTCGGAAAAATTAAACTACTATAAAAAAGATATAATAAAAAATGAATAAAGTATACAACTTTGATTTTTTCTTTTTGTGTGTCCATTCTCTCAGATTTAATTGAATATGTTGCATTGTTTATTACAAGCTTCCTGCCTCCGAATAAGAAATAAGATGATATTCCTGATGATAAATCATAACCTGAAAAAACATTGTTTTATCCTCCTAAAAATCCTTCAAAAACATCTCCACATCCTCCCTCTCCAACAGCCACTTTTTCTGGCGTCTGATTTCTACAGGGATTTTATTTAGGTGCTACATACAAATAGAATTTACGGTATATCTCTTTGTTTGGTTGTGGTGTTACTATATATTCGCCAGAGGAACGCAAATCCTATTCGATATCCCTATTTCCGAAATGCCCGCTAATATCAATCCAATCTGCTATTTTGTATTTGAGGGCTTGTAAGCCATTCTAGCGAATTTCTGAATAAACAGTTGTTTTTTTTGTAGATTACGTCTTGGAGACTCCAGTTAAGGAGTATAAGACAAGTCAGATCAACAATATTATACACTAGATACCATAATTACTTCAATTAGTTGAGGTGAGGCTTAATTTTAATTTTGATGTGAAAGGAACTCTTGTACACTATAAAAAGCTTTATCAACTAAATATTTCTTCAATTGTTTTTTAAATATTTCTATATTTTCAAGACTCTTCAAAAACTGCGGTAGCTTGTTGTAGAATTTCCTACCAATATAACTAGGTTTTTGTTTGAATAAGCTACTATTGTGACTCACCAAGTGATAATCTCCTCGGCTTCTTGTATTATAATCATGTACATCAAGATTTTGGTTAATATCATTCGTTTTTACATATAAAGTAGCTTCATACACATATAAGCAGGGTACAGTTAGGAGACCAAGTCTCTTGAACAACGGCCTACATGAATCTAATCTATTTACTCTTTCTATACACCTAACCGCTTTCTTTTGGATCTTAAACACCCTATCAAGATTTTGTTTTGATGAATTACCCCATACTAAGATAGCATACCTAATATGTGACAGTAAGAGCCCATGGTAAGCTGTGAAAAGAAACTTTTTGTCATTCAATCTAGCGAGCTGTCGCAGGACAAATACCCCAGATGAAATTTTACAACATATTTTCTCAATGTATGGAGTCCAGGTCAATCGTCTATCCAACATAACTCCTAGAAATGCAATTTTTTCTTCCTGGTCTAATTGATTATCGTTCACAAACACGTTTATAGCCCTATCTTCATTTAAATTATGTTTGTTTTTGAATTGAAGGTATTGGCATTTTTTACTATTTATAGTTAATTTCATTGGACAATGGACTGCACACCTATATGGGCACTTATTTCTAAATTATCTAGAATGGAATTGCTGAAAATGAGTGATGTATCATGAGTGATGTAGGTAATATAAGTGCTCTCTGAAACAATCATTGTTTTATCCTCCTTAAAATTTTTTAGTTAGCATGATTGTCCAAACTCTTTACGTCATATTCAATAAGATTCCATTTTTTAAGCTTGATTTTCTCTAAAATTCTTTGTCGTTTGAACGGAATAGAATCAGGCACTCGGTGCACAGGACAAACTCTTCAGAAGTAGAATCTTCATCTATAATTCTCTAAAATCTAGAAAAAGGGAGTAAAGTTTCCAAAGTTTAGTCCATCCCGTATTGTTTCAAAACGGTCCACAAAACGGAAGACATCAGGGCTAGTTTACATTTTATAGGGTTAACAGACTGTGTGTTTCCTGTGAATGTGTTACAAGCATTGTAAACACAAGTTTTGAATAGGAGAGCTGGCAGCTAGCAGAGCCACGGCGAGCCGGTCCAGATGATGACAGCTGGGAACAATCGCCTAAATAGCAGGAGACTTAACTCTTTGCCACATTCAATTTTTTGCTTTTTTTTTCTCAGACTCTCTTGCTCCCTCTTCCTCACTCTCATTCTATTTCTCTTTCTTCCTTTCTTTTTTATATCACCTCTTTTTAGCCTGGTCATTCATCACTCCGTACAAAGACGGAAAGATCTAGGAATCCCGCCAACAATTAATAATAAAACTAACGACCTATTTCCTTGATTGTGCAAGTATGGAGATGAATCAAAATCACGTTCTAACATAGAAAAACATTTCAGCCCAATTGGTTACAATGTCACCCCAATTTTTTTTTTTTTTTTTTTTTTTTTTTTTTGAGATGAAGCCCACATTGGTCTGAGGACTGTGTGTGGGTAATGATGATGAGGTGATTGATGATTGATGAGTGATTGGTGATTGATGAGCTGGACCTACAGTTTTAGGTAGGTTCCGAACCGTTTATGTTATTTCATGTATGCCTAGATGGACAGCACTTCCTGCTCCTCTTGCAAACACTTTGTTGATTTGAGCTTTCCTTGAATCTTGTAAAACTTGTAAGCGATAGGCTAAATTTAATAAAACTGTCCACGATTCACGATAATCAGTCTAACTAAATTTGTTTTGTATCTATCTATTGAAAGTAGTCACCTTCATTATTTAGAACATCGTGTTGTGCCTTGTGCCAATGTGATGTTAGACTAAGCTAAGAGCTGGTTATTTTTATCATAAATTTATTATATCTGATGGTTTTACTGAGCTTTAAATACAAGATTAGTAGGAAAAATTACAGGATTATGTTTGTTAACCGTTATAATAGGTATTTTCAGTTGTTTAAACATATTTATTTAGCCTATGAAAGTTTGAATTTTCATTCCAACTGGCTGGACACAGCTGGCTGAGCGAAATTATTTGAATTTACCTATAGTCGATTTTTTTTTCTATAAGATTGTCATAGAACATTTACGGTACGCGTTTTTGACAGCGTCACATGGTAATTTACAAGTCATTACTAACTATAATATTTTATTCTGTAATATCTAAAACTGAAATTTATTTTCTAGTGCTTTTATTCCAATGAAGACACCAGCTCTAAGCTCATTATTTTTTCAACACTTCATTTCTCCATTTTTTTATTTTTATTATTTTATCTACCTAAATTGAGAGTTGTATTTCTTGAAAAGATTTCCAAAATTTTGGAATCAATATTGTTACGAAAGCAAACAAAGCAGTTATTTACGCACTTGTTCTACGTAGATCGTTCCATTCATGGTCGGACGTGACTTGAAATCTAATCTTCATTCTCTTGCTTTTGACATGTCTTTGTCACGCTTATTCTTCAAGTGTGCTACTCTCTCACTCAATTGAATTTCTCGAGATTTCTACACACCTCCTGAACAATCGAGGTCGTGTTTTTCTATATTCTGTCACCTTCCACAGCATTCTTGAAGCATCAAGAAGCCGCTAATTCTTGGAATTATACAACTATAACAGCTATATAAAGATTAAAGAAGTCCACGTGAACAAGCTAGTTAGTCTTAAAGCTCGCGTGTCAAATTGTGTTACAGATCTCCTGCCGTTGAGTAAACAGTGCTCGATTCCAGTGTCAAGTGCAGAGACAAGTGTTTACTGTTTGTGCAGCTTACTAATAGTTTAATATTTATATTTACTTTACCTTAATTAAATTTATTAAACACAGATAGTTAATTAATATTAATATACCCTTAAATATTAATATAATAAAATATTTAATTTATTTATTATTGTTATTTAATTTAAAGAGGTGTCAAGTGATATTATTTGGGACTGTCAAATAACGAATTGGACTGTGCTTTGTAAGTAATTAGTTTCTCTTTTTATCGTTTCCTTCTACATTATTGTACAGTTTATTGGACTCTTGTTTCTTTTATTATTGGTTGGCCTGTAATTAATTATTCATTATTTCTTGTAAATAATTTACTGAACAAATAAGTATTAGCTTGCCATTTGTTGATCTGTTTTTCTTTATTATTTGAACGTGCAATTAGTGTGTGTAAATAGACTAATTTGTGTAAATAAAGTGCAAGTGTGAACTTTAGTGTTGCCAGCCTTATTTTAGCCATTAGAACCCGTAACAATAATCAATTTTTTAAGTTTGTCCACAAGGAGAGCGCAACAATAATTGCATAGATGAGCGCTCACAGCGGCAGCGTAGATCAGTGATTTAGACTGGTCTACACTGCTCTAAACTCTCAATTTTTGCATAATGTGTCGCTCTAGCTCTCGCCGTTTGAATGTGCTATTGAACTAAGTAGACTACTTACTACTACTACTACTACTACTACTACTACTACTTACTACTTACTAGTTACTACTACTACACATCAAAATTCTATCCTATTTATAGAAAATAAACTTTTATGTTGCATAACGGCTCTCAAGCTATGCAAATTTAGGTCTATTGAAAACCACAATGAAATTAAGGCAAATTTTAAATAGGTAGTCTAATAGTCTAAAATACTACTAGGAGTTTCTCATACTCTTAACCAAATCAGTAGAGATTCGCTAAACAAAATAAAAATGAGTGAAATTTTTAAACTGAAGGCCGATGGTGCTGAGATCCCATTAGGCTACTCTTTTAACTCGGCTTGACAAGCATATCGACTTACATTTTAAACATCTTCTATATCTAGACTGTCAGCCTAAAAGAGACCGACAGGCCAGAGTGAAGAAGGCAAAAAAATGGTCGGAGAGGGAAAGGAAAATAGCTATAGTTTTTCGGCATAACGCAGATGAGAATTATTGAGATGAACCATAATAAAATCGCTTGGTTTTAGAGTATATAGAATGTGTAAATAGAACGTATATTTTTTTTAAATTACATGGAGTAGTTGACTTGATATCAAAGAGTCTACCAGCGTCTGCCAAAATCTTCATTGATTTGCAATTTCATATTTTATCAATGGAAATTTATCAATATTATTTATTCATAAGTAAATAAATTTTATTTTCCATTAAATTTTTACAAATAGAATATTATGGAACTTCTAACCATCTTACCATCTAAACCAGTAGTGATGGCTAGCACAATTTTAAAAACAAATTAAAAACCTGATTTCTTGTTCCATGACGAACTGCGTTGTTAATATTAACTTTTTATGTGAATTCAACAACTTGCAGTCAAACATTCATCAAGAATAAGTAGAATTTACTTACTCTGTAGGCCGAACGTTTACGAATCTTTGAGATCCTGAAAATGCATCTCAAAGATTCGAAAACGTTCGGCTTACAGAGTAAGTAAATTCTACTTATTCTTAATGAAAATTTGACTGCAAGTCGTTGAATCCACCTAAAAAGTTAAAATAAAAGCATAAAACAGTCAAAATAAACTCATGAATTCGGCGATTTACCGCATAGATATTTCATTAATAGATGAAATGAAATATATTTATTATACTCAATAAAACAAGATACAAATAAGAGAAAAAGAAACAAACTATGAATATACTCCTCACCTAGACAGTAGACACAGGTCTGTGTGTGAGGAGGGTCGTTTTATACTAGTTCATGTATTGTCTTATGGTATAATAAATTTTTTAACATAGGTACAGAATAAAAACGATATTATACGCAATATAATCAAACAAATTTTTATATAGTCAAAAGTCACTTATATAAACAAAAAATCTAAACTATCTAATAATTCAATAATAATTCATTTTTTTAAATGCAATCTAATTTTAACCAGCAGAAAGAAGAAGAAAAAAGGGGGAAATAAGATAGAAAGAAAACAGCAGAAAATATCAAGAAACATGAAAAACTTGAAAGATAAGTTTTGAGAGATAAGCCAGTATCAACGTTGCAGTGATTTGATGTTTTTCTTGTGAAATCTCTTCCTTACAATTTGCAGTTCAATAACATTGGTGCTGTCCAAATAATAATTATTGCATAAATCAGAATGTCAAGACATTTATTTTCTGCTTTGATTCTAGCTTGAATTTGGCATTCTTGCCTTCAGTAATTTGCCCAATTATTCCCCTACTTATAGTCTAGAAATCAGTTCAACAAGATTCTCGTACTTCTCCCTCTGAAGTGTTTTGAATTTTTTTAAAAGGATGCTTCCTAGTTTAACTGCTGTATAACTTTGGCCTTGACATTGATGATTCGTGTTCGATCCATTGTGGTTTATAAATGAACGAGGGAAAAAAATCAGAAAAAAACTATTGGTTCGAATTTGAATATAACTTCCAACTACTGCATTCCAAATTCCAAAAAGTCAATCAAATGGGGGAATAACTAGAGCTAACATCTGCGACGTAAACGACCCAACAGGGAGTTGAAAATCTGCGTGTAACGTCAGTCAAGCAACCCTTTAATCTTCTTCAAAGGGAACGTTTCGTTGAAGCAGATGCGATAGTGAGCTAAACATTATACGTAGGCGCCACACTCCTGGTTTTACACGGGACTTTTTCTGTTTATTTGTTTACAGCTATTCGCTTAGAGAGAATTTGGAAAAAATATAAAGAAAATAAACATTTAAGCGGCGAGTGTTGTGATGTGGGTGATCCAAAGTCTTGGCGGTGCATCTCATGCAATAAGTCGGCATGAGATGGAGCTAAAGCCTTTCTTTGATTAGTTTCCTCTTGGCAGATGTTATGTCAGAAAGATATGTGATCAGAGGTAGGTATTGATGTAATAATCAATTTCTTAACTCTGGAATGTTTTTAGTGACAAAATACTTGATGAACAACCTAACATTATAACTGACACTATGTATTTCTCATTGGTTTCTTGTTTTACTTACTTGAAACTGAAGTAAATTATTTAACTATTACATTACATATTGAATTCTTCGGCCTCCGGATACCAGTTAATATAAATAAAGGTTTAAATACCTGCGTTTTGGTATTCAGTAATTATTTTATTCACTACCGGTTTCAACCCTCCTATGGGGTCATCATCAGGTGGTTGTGGACGTGTGTCATTGCCGATTTGGCAATTCGTCGTAATGTGAAACTTCGGAAAATAAAAAACACACGCATCACATAACACGAAACGATAGGAGGGTTGAAACCGGTAGTGAATAAAATAATTGTTGGACACCAAAACGCAGGTATTTAATCCTTTATTTATTACATTACAATAAAATATTTGAGTACTTTGACATGAACCAAGACACATATTTCAATTGCACAATGATTTTTAATGTTTGTTTTTTCTTTTAAACTATTCTTAAACCTATTCGATGTTGTTAAAATAATTATCAATTAATAATTATTGCTGCGAAAATGCTATTAATTTTTTATCAAATGATTAGTCTATTGGAATTCCATTAACTCAGAAATGTGATTGTCAATTATAAGTACAACCAAATATAGTAGAAGTATACCTCGTTATGCAAATGTTTGCTGTACCACCGTACCATACACCAGTTAATTTTATTAAATGTTCAGGTGAATTCTACGATTTAATATTAACAACGCAGTTCGTCATGGAACAAGAAATCTAGGAATTTAATTTTATTACAGTGCTAAGTTATTTATATTGATAGACTAAGTAATTTTTATTATATTAGTCAATGGTCTTATGTTAATTAATGTCATATTTTCAATGGTCTGCCGGTATCGCGGTAAATGGGAAATTTGAAACAAGTCATGTATCTCATTATAGAATCAACAGAATTTGATTCATTAGAATTAGATGCATTTGCCCACAGTATTCAATATAGTGACAGTTTGTTATTAAAAATATACGAAATATAGCGTAGTAGTAGTGGCGTAGTATTATATATATATATATTTTTTTTAATTCATATTTATATTAAAATTTATTATAGATATTAATAACACAGGAATTCTAACAATGTTAAGTGTCCTGGAATTCATGGCACTTTATGTTTTATAAAAAATTATAAATATGTTATAAATATAATTATAGATATTTCCAAAAAAAAGAAATATACAGTATATATATATATATATATATATATATATAAAATTATAAATATGTTATAAATATAATTATAGATATTTCAAATTTATTACATTATTTACATTAAATTTTATGACGTCACAACAATAATAGGTACCAATTAACTACATCTTCCTTCTAGCAAATTTTCCTCTCAAATTCAATAGTTCTTATTTCTCTTACACCCCTTATTCCTATTTGTTATCACCTTTTTTGTTCCAAAAGACCAGAAGCCTTCTTTTTACCCCGTTCTATTTTGTAGCCTATGAGCACTGAGCACACTCTCCCTTTGGTAATGTGTTGGGATTTTTCGTCCCATCATGGGTGGCCGTCTTCTCCCTTCTGAATAATGTAAACAAATAACAAACATAAAAATAACTTTATGACACCAAACTATCTCCAATGAAAAAGCATGCCACATGTTGCATCAACATGGACAGATTAATTCCGCTGTTCTCTGCTGAGGAGACACTTCTAACTATTAAAGGTTCAACTATTCAAAATTTAGTCTATTCAAAATGTTCTAAACAGTAGGTATTAGCTAGAAGAATAGAATGGATAAAAGATGATTTAGATTCCACGAATAGGTATGTTCAATAATTATATTTTGCCGTTTAATTACTTTTTTTGTATTTGTAAAAACCAAAATATTATTACTGTATTGATGACTCAATCAATAGTATATTACTCTCAAGCAATAATAACCAATAACTTCTTGAATTTATTGCTCCATAACGATCTGCTTTATTAATGTTAATTTTTTGTTGTAAATTTAACGACGAGCAGACAGTTTTAGATTGTGAATATATAATAAATGTATTATATATTCACAATCTAAAAAATTTACAACAAAAAGTTAAAACTTATCTCGTTTTAATTATTTTTTTTTAAATTTTTTAATTTAATTAATTAATTGAATTAAAACTTATTCAAGCTTATCTCGTCAATTATTTTGTAGGTAAACGTGTAGCCTCTACCTTATCTATATGATAAAAATGAGAGCTTTTTGTATGGAGTAGACTACGCGGTATAAGACAAGTCAGTTAGTATTAGAAAAACTTTTGGATTAAATAAAAAAACTGGATCGATCTACTATAACTTACTTATCAAATTGAAGACAGTTTTGATTTCTCAAAATTTTAATATGTATTCTTCTGCAAATTAAGGCCTTAGTTCTCCTCTCCGCTTTGTCTACATTCTGCAGAATGCTAATTGGGAAGTGATAGCCTTGAGCCGTAGCAGGTATCTGTTCAATCAGGTAGAGATAAGCTGTGTTCTCCTGGGCACACTTTGTAAGGGTGACCGATTAGATTGGCCAGCAAAAAAGACATTGTTCTCTGCTGTAAAATCACTTCCCGGTGGTTCGGAACCGACCTAAAACTGTAGGTCCAGCTCATCAATCACCATCATCCAACTCATTACCCACGCACAGGTGTCAGACCTATGTGGACTTCATCCTCAAAAAAAATAATAAAAATAATTGAAGACACTATACTGTATATGTCTATTGAAAAATGCCAATTTTATAACCATCCCACGAAATTGATTTCACAGGAAAACTGCATAAAAGGATATTGGGCTATATCTTTTTTGGTGGATTTTCCAATCTATTCAAAGTTCAACTTAAATCAATGAGCATTCTATAGGCGTGGAATGATTATAAACAATCTTCCAAATTTAGCCGAAGAGGGCAATCTGGATCAGCTCAAACGTTTTGTTTACTTCAACTAGCACAGATTTTACGACAGAGAACTGCTTCGATTGAAACATGTTCCTTGCTAACGATAGACTCTTGAAGCTCAGAACTTTAAAAATGAAAATAGAATTTCGGTGCTATTTAGCAACAAATCACTGTTTTGCATAATAATAGCCTTCAAAGTTGGTAGGTACAGTAAATCTGTTAGTAGCCTACTAACTGATGTGCCTACCGTAATTGAATAAGTTACAAACTAATATTAAACATGAGACTGTATTTCACTTTTCTATATTGTTTTACTCTGTGATGTTTTCCATGACGAAATACTTAATGAACAATCTATTATCAAAACTGACACTGTATTTCACTTTTAACTAATGTTTTACTCACATATATTGGAGATGCTTGAGGAATGCATTTCACTTCTGAAAAGAAGCTTCGTCAGCCTACCGCCAGGGGTCATGCTTTGTTGAGGTTAGGATGAGAAGCCATTATGTAGTTAAAAATTGCGTTTGATTTGAATTGTATTTGGTCATTGAGTACGTTGGTTCTATCTTGTTTATGGTGTTTGAATATTTCATATTGCTCCAGTGTATTTAGTTTGTGGCTTTTTGGAATGTGTGTAGAATTTCTAAGTCAGTTTGGATGTTATAGTGAGTGTCCAGTGTTGATTAAGTGATCTACAAATGTTGAGTCAGTGTTGGAGTGTAGTGCTTTGATGTGTTCTTTGTATCTTGTGTCGAATGATCTGCCTGTTTGTCCTATGTAGTACTTCGGGCATGTGTTGCATGTACATAGGACAAACAGGCAGATCATTCAACACAAGATACAAAGAACACATCAAAGCACTACACTCCAACACTGACTCAACATTTGCAGATCACTTAATCAACACTGCACACTCACACAATAACATCCAAACTGACTTAGAAATTCTACACACATTCCAAAAAGCCACAAACTAAATACACTGGAGCAATATGAAATATTCAAACACCATAAACAAGATAGAACCAACGTACTCAATGACCAAATACAATTCAAATCAAACGCAATTTTAAACTACATAATGGCTGCTCATCCGAACCTCAACAAAGCATGACCCCTGGCGGCAGGCTGACGAAGCTTCTTTTCAGAAGTGAAATGCATTCCTCAAGCATCTCCAATATATGTGAGTAAAACATTATTTAAAAGTGAAATACAGTGTCAGTTTTGATAATAGATTGTTTTACTCACTATATTGGAGATGATTGAATAATAACACAGATATTGTCAATTTCTACTAGTTAAAACTCAACATGCAACTGATGATGATGCCATGAGCATTGAAACCTGGTTTTGCATATTAAAAACTAGTAGAAATTGACAATATCTGTGTTATTATTCAATCATGAAACAGTTCTACAATATCTCTGAAAGCAGTGTTAAATATATTGGAGATGCTTGGGAGATGCATTTCACTTCTGAAAAGAAGCTTTGTCAGCCTGCTGATTTCAGAAGTGAAATGCATCCCTCAAGGATCTCCAATATAAGTGAGTAAAACAATATATAAAAGTGAAATACAGTGTCAGTTTTAATATTAGATTGTTCATTAAGTATTTCGTCATGGAAAAGATCACAGATGAATAAGTTCAACATGTTTTTAGTTAGTGTATTTTCTGTAAAGGTAATTTAATTTCTTGCTGAATCCGATCAAGAGAATGAAAGACAAACTTAAGAGATATGTAGTTACAGCTTTTCTTTCCTATAAACATTATAATTTCTTAATAATCTAATATCAAAACTGATCAAAACTCAATTAAATATATGATTTTCACTCACTTTGTCTACATTCTGCAAAATGCTAATTCTAAAAAACGATAAGGTTATAAAACGACAATTTAGTAATCCTCTTGTAGGTCATTTTAATCTCTACAAATTGTGTTCTCCATAAAAACCAGCTAGGATGAGTCGCTCAAAAGTTATAAACAAAAAACAATAACAACTACCGATTCTGGGTTCAAGATTACGATGTTTAAATCCCTGTAACTCATTTGATATTGAGTGTATACATAGGCGTAACGAGGAGGGGGTTATTGGGGACGTGACCTGAAATTGCTTTTCAGCAATTTTCAGCCATTGCTTGAAAGAAATTCAAAAAAAATTGTAAAAAACAATTTGAAAAAGTAAAAATTTGAAAGATTACTTATTTAATTTGAAGCTAGGGTAAAGGAACCTGTAGCTGACACCTTAGTAAGTCAATTCACGAGCATTATCTATTAACTATTTGTGATGTTTTCCATGACGAAATACTTAATGAACAATCTAATATTAAAACTGACACTGTATTTCACTTTTAAATAATGTTTTACTCACATATATTGGAGATGCTTGAGGATTGCATTTCACTTCTGAAATACATATTATTATAATTAAAATTTAAAAATAAGAAATACATAAAAATACATAACATGAGGCTGCCGAAGCTTCTTTTCAGAAATGAAATGCAATCCTCAAGCATCTCCAATATATGTGAGTAAAACATTATTTAAAAGTGAAATACAGTGTCAGTTTTAATATTAGATTATTAACTATTGTATGGATTAATAAAAAAGGGTTCAGAATCAATTTATTCAAGTCTTTTAAAGAGCTAATTGAATTTAGAATCAATTTTGATACAAATATGAACTTGAAATTTAATTTTGATTTGATTTTAAAATCACTTGACATCTACACCAATAGCTAACACCCCTATTTTTGTCACCACCAATAGCTGTCAGGTAAGGAATGAGCTAATTTGATTTTATATATAAAATGGTAATCATACATATAAAACATATACAACACATACTGGAGATATCAGCAATAATTTAAAAAAAAAATAATTTATAATATATTGAATAATTAATAATATTATACTAATAAGCAGAGTAGTGAAATTTGAAAATCAATAATAATCAATAGCTTAGAGTCCTCATTGTAATCAACTCATTTGTTTATTTTCTTCTATATAAAACAGACCTAACAATATAGTCCAAGAAATAAAAAACAAAGATAAATTGTTGTGCTATACAATTCAAGCTAAATTATGCAGGGTGTCCCATAAGTAAAGTGCCAAACTCTGGGAAAAGGTTGTATGGGTTTTTATAGTTTTATAAAGATCGGTTGAAAAAATTTAGAGATAACAATTATTTTGTAAAAAAATACAAAATGGCGAATATTCCAGAGTTTGGCACTTTACTTATGGGACACTCTGTATAGCTCAATTACGTCAAAGCACAGAAGGCATACACTTATTTAACGCTGTTTATCAACTGATTTTTCAATCAAATTTACCGGGCTGGTGTAATTTAGCCTAAACTATGGCACGCGACCGCGACTGCAATATAACAAGGCTCTTACTCAATAATTTGACTGTTTAGACATAGCCTAAGGCCGGCCTTCCACTACAAGTGGAGCGGACTCATTTGCGACCAAACTACAAATACAAATGCTACTTTATACACTATTAACAGCCGAGAACCCTAAATATGTGTATGAGTAGGATATTATTATTATTATTATTATTAGCCGTAGAGCTCCCGAAGTGGAAGACGCTGAACAAAATGATGATCACTTATTGGACTTTGTGGTGTTCCTCCTGTTCGCCTTTTTTCATTTTCTGAGAAAGCAGCTTTTCTTTCTTCACTCCATCTTGTTCCGACTCTTGGAGCTTTAACCTCTGGAATAATTTCCCATTTATTAACTTTTGTTCTAAAGTTATTTCGATTGGAAATGTCATTATCAGTAATTTTTGCCAGAACTAGATCTTTTTTAACATTTTGAATCCATTTTCCTCCATTGGCAAGCGAAGCTACATATTTTATAATTTTTTTGTAATTCTATGACCAGGAAGCCTCATGATATGCCCATAAAATTTAAGGCGACTTTTTCTCATGTCTGTTGCTATATTTGAATGTTCTTCAACTATGGTATTTTTCTGTAATCTATAACCGTTTTCAGTTAATCTTGGACTAAGAATTTTCCTAATTATTTTCCTTTCCCCCTTCTTCAAATTTTCCATATTGGCTTTCCTGTTGAGGTTCAGGGTTTTGCTGGCATTTAGCATTGAAGGTTTGATTACTGTAGGATATTATTTATATTAATTTTATTTTCTATATAAATAAAAATGAATGTCTGTCTGTATGTATGTATGTATGTATGTATGTTCCCTACAGACTTCAAAACTACTTGACAGATCGGCATGGAACTTTGGGAATATGTTGTGTGAATATTGGGGAAGGTTTCTGACCATAAATTTTAATAGGGAGGCTAATAATTAAGCCTTGCAGTATGTAGGAAACATATGACTGGGTATGATGAAATGTAATTATGCCAGGTTGATGACATCTGTTAACCAATGCAGCTAGAAATTTGATATGGAGCCTCAGCGGGAAATGGCGAATAATAAAATAAAAAACCTAGCTTCTACCCTTATAGTCATAGGAGGTTTAAATTTGAAATGTTTCTTCATTCAGAGGTGGTGATTAAGAAAACAACGAAGCCTCTATGATCAGCTGGAAGAGCCCTAGGACTAACTTCTTTCCTAATTTGAAATGTAACCTCAGCGGGAGGTGGCGAATAATAAAATCAAGGAGAATTTTTATGAGAACGCAGCAACGCGCGTCGGGCCAGCTAGTTAGTTATAAAAAATATTATAAACATGTTTCCTAGATCATTGAAATAAACTGTTTTTCGTTTACAGAGCCCAGACCCCTTCAGAGCCCAGACTCCTTCAGAGCCCAGACTCCTTCAGAGCCCGGGCCCCTGGGAAATTTCCCCCCTTGCCCCCCCTCTGGGCGGGCCTGCCTAGGTGACTGCAGGGCTCCGACTACACAATAGGCGTGTAAAGGGAAACCTTTGAGTTCTCGCCAGCGTAGCCTAGATGCAATAGAATATCATAAGGCCCATAATACATACTACATTCTATATTGTCTATAAAGAGATAGATCTCAGTCACTGTAGCCGACACTTAAAGGTCGATTCACATACATAGCAGTCATGGCGCGTCTCAGTTCCGAGCTATCCGTCTCGTCACAGTCATAAAATATATTCTTATCTGAGTTTCCAGTTACGCTGTCTACACTCGTCCGGCGACGACCCGTCAGGTGACTGATTGTCACCGTGACTGAACTGAGACGGAACTGTAATTTTAGGTGTTTGTGAATCTTGCGTGGGTCTTCCTCTGTTGGTTTATTTAGTTCGCTGGGTTAATTTATTTTATGTAGAAGACGGAACTGTGACTGTGACATGCCGTAACTGATGTGTGTGAATCGGCCTTAATTTGGATACTGACAGATGACCGATTAGCCAATCAGAAGCGAGATGTCCAATGGCCGGCCACAATGTCGCAATTGAAATTGATCAGCTGGATTATGATGATTCAGCATTTGATTGGTCAGGTGCGTGTACCTGGTCTTTAAAGTGGCTTTTAGTCATATGGAGTTTCAATAAGTAAATTTTATAAAAACAAGAACACCTGTCAAATAAATTATTTGTGAATATGAAGCTCTGAGACAATCTTTTCACATTGTTTGGTTTTAAAGAGTTCTAAATTTTCAGTGAACTAAATTTATTAAATAGGCATCAAAATGCCTTCTCCAAATGATATAAGTGCTTTGTCACAAGAAATTGTCGACTATATTACTGAGAACCTTAGAGGAGACATAAATTTCAGAGAGCTTAAAAGAACAATAACGAGAACATTGAAACGTGCTGAGAGAAATGGAACATTGAAGAAATTCAGGGGCCGATATTATTTGGAAACAAATGAAGCCGGGTCGTACTACCTTACTGGATTATTTCTTCAGAAATTGGCGAGCAAATGTGGTCCACGAGGGATTGTTAAGAAAAGGCATAGTAGGAGGAGAAGTAGATCTGGATCCAGATCTCGATCTCATAGCAGAGGATGCCGGTCAGCGAGGAAGACCAGAAGAAAACGTTCAACAAGCAGTCGATGTCGATCAACTAGAAAGTCAAACAAGAGACGTCACAGGACTGCCATGAAGAAAAGGTCGAAATCCAAACCCAGGCCATTTAAATGTACATCTAAGCCTATGCCCAATGCTTCAGAACCTGTTCCAGAAACAAATCAAAAGGATACAACTGCAAAACAGAAAACTCCAGAAGCAGGCACAGAAATTGAAACTAGAAACAGCCCTACACCAGAAGGTCAGGAAAAACAGGACTAAGCTGCTATTTCACTTGTATCACTGTCAACTTGAAAACTTGTATCACTGTCAACTTGAAAACTTGTATCACTGTCAACTTGAAAACTTGTATCACTGTCACAGAAATTTTTTATGTAGATGAATGGAGTTATATGTATCAGTCTTATCACATGTTTCAGATCTCAAATTAAAAGGTGTAATTACTCTAACACTGTGTGGCTTTATTAGTTTAAAGAAGGATTGTTCCTTCAATGCGGGGTTAAAATTTTGAACAATTATATCTATGTATCATGAGAATCGCTAGAGGGCCCAACGCGCATTGCTGCGTTCTCATAGAAATTCTCCTTGATTTTATTATTCGCCACCTCCCGTTGAGGTTACATTTCAAATTAGGAAAGAAGTTAGTCCTAGGGCTCTTCCAGCTGATCATAGAGGCCTCCTTGTGCAAATGGGCAATTAGAGTGATGATGGGAGAGTCCATCAGGAATAGTTGCCGACCTCATTTTAGGAGTTTGAAAATGTTTCGTCTCCCAAGTTTATATGTGCTTGAGACACTATGTTTTGTAAAGAAAAATGAGTCAATTTTTAAGCGTGTTGATGACTACATTTGCATAATATCAGGAATAGGCATTTAATGAGGAATGAGGTTCATTGAGGTTACATTCTATAAGCGAGGTGTCAGGAGTTCGGGAGTCCGTTTATATAATGTTTTACCTGATTCCATCAAAAAATTAGATGAAAGGGAGTTTAGAGCCAAGTTGAAAAAGGATTTTATAAGTATGGTATTTTATTCCATAGAAGAGTACAGAGTACTATTCAAACGTTTTAATTTAGTAATACCCTGGTTTTGGGTAGACAATTTTGGCTTGAAGAGAATCTGATGTTTGGTTTGCTTTGTCTTGCTCTTGAGCACTCTATTTTACTGTGCATTTTAAATTATTTTGACAAGCTCCACATCCCCCTGTATAGGAGGGCAATGGACGCTATTAAATCTATCTATCTATCTACCTCCTTCGTTGTTTTCTCAATGACCACCTCTGAATGAAGAAACATTTCAAATTTAAACCTCCTACGACTATAAGGGTAGAAGCTATAAGGTGTTTGATTTTATTATTTGGAGCCTTTAGCGCCAGGCGCGTGAGTGCTAGCCACTGGGCTACTCAGGCATGGATCAAAGATGTCAATTTTTGTAATTTTGAATTGCACATGATCATCTTTCCGTTCCAATCATTTTGGTAGCCTAATGGCCGGCAAGTTCAATAGGTTAGGTCTGTAAAATGGATTAATTTCTAATAATTATTAGCCCCCTATTAAAATTTATGGTCAGAAACCATCCCCAATATTTACACAACATATTCCCAAAGTTTCATGCCGATCTGTCAAGTAGTTTTGTAGTGGCGAAGGTGATATTGTGGAAGGTATCCATAATGAATAAAAGACGAAATTGTCACAACCAAATTTTTTTTGTAGATTACGTCTTGGAGACTCCAGTTAAGGAGTATAAGACAAGTCAGATCAACAATATTATACACTAGATACCATAATTACTTCAATTAGTTGAGGTGAGGCTTAATTTTGATGTGAAAGGATCTCTTGTACACTATAAAAAGCTTTATCAACTAAATATTTCTTCAATTGTTTTTTAAATATTTCTATATTTTCAAGACTCTTCAAAAACTGCGGTAGCTTGTTGTAGAATTTCCTACCAATATAACTAGGTTTTTGTTTGAATAAGCTACTATTGTGACTCACCAAGTGATAATCTCCTCGGCTTCTTGTATTATAATCATGTACGGTACATCAAGATTTTGGTTAATATCATTCGTTTTTACATATAAAGTAGCTTCATACACATATAAGCAGGGTACAGTTAGGAGACCAAGTCTCTTGAACAACGGCCTACATGAATCTAATCTATTTACTCTTTCTATACACCTAACAGCTTTCTTTTGGATCTTAAACACCCTATCAAGATTTTGTTTTGATGAATTACCCCATACTATAAGATAGCATACCTAATATGTGACAGTAAGAGCCCATGGTAAGCTGTAAAACGTAACTTTTTGTCATTCAATCTAGCGAGCTGTCGCAGGACAAATACCCCAGATGAAATTTTACTACATATTTTCTCAATGTATGGAGTCCAGGTCAATCGTCTATTCAACATAACTCCTAGAAATGCAATTTTTTCTTCCTGGTCTAATTGATTATCGTTTACAAACACGTTTATAGCCCTATCTTCATTTAAATTATGTTTGTTTTTGAATTGAAGGTATTGGCATTTTTTTACTATTTATAGTTAATTTCAACTGATTTAAAAATTGGACAATGGACTGCACACCTATATGGGCACTTATTTCTAAATTATCTAGAATGGAATTGCTGAAAATGAGTTATGTATCATCAGCAAATAAGAGGGCTCTACCACTAATTAATTCTTTAGGTAAACGGTTGACATATAACAAAAAAAAAATAATGTATATTATATCTATATTCTGAGATTTTTTTTGAAGAGAGTAATGTGAAAGAATGGTTGACTAGGGGGGGGGGTAAACCCCCCATAAGCAGGGGTGCCCACAGGGGGGGCTATGACGCAGACTGCGTCATTGAAATTCTTGGAGGGGGGATTCCAAAAAACGTTTTGGGGGGGCGTAAAGTTGATTGAAACCGTGTTTAACGTGACAACATTCAAAAATATACTACGAAGTCACCAGATAGAATGTCAATTAATGAAAATATATTTATAATTATTATTATACAATTGAATATGAATTAGCTAAAATAGTTATGTTTAGGATTTGTGCAGGAAGTTATTATTCATTCTTAAGAAGACACTAAGTGAGTGCTCTGAAAGTGGTTTATACAACTTTACTCTCCTAGTTACTAGTTAATCAGCAGAAAGAGCAGTAAGTCGATTTAAAATTATCAAAAACAGACTCAGACAGATCAGCTATGGGAGACTCATGGTTGTCCAATCTATAATGGTTCTAGCTGCAAAAAAAGATGTACTTGAGTCTATTTCTAACAAAGAAATAATTGAAAGGTTTTCTGTTTCCTCATCCCAAAGACAAAAACTTCTATGTGGGGTTTAGAGAGATAGATTTAACAAGCTTAGAAGGTGCCTAGCTAACTTGTAGATGGTTACAGCCTACAAATTTAACATGTTTGACTTCAAACTGTTGATGTTTTTCATGTATTTTACGATAACTACTTACTAATAAGTAAGAACTGCTTTTGAAAAACTTACTAAATACTAAAAATTCAGTAATTTTTCATAACTGTCTTTATTTTGTTTTTGAAAGACACTTCTTTCGATTGTGTGTTGTAAATAACTATACATGAAATGTGTGCCTTTTATGTACTTCATCCATACATAAATTCTCCCAAGATACTACACTAAGTAAATAACCTGTTGTTTAACTACTGTCCAATAAATGACTTAGTATTTTGAATTTTTGTGTTTTACAAATGAGTTACTCATTGTTTTCACTTCCTTTAAACTTAAAGGAACAACTTTGTAGAATTATTTAACCTTAATGTGATTGGTACACGGAACATAAACTTACAAGTTAGGTATTTCATTTTTATTGAACATTGTGTATTTGTAATAATATTTTATTTTTTAAAAACCATTTAGATTCAAATTCTTATTTAGCTATTCTGCAATTAAGTTTATTGAGCAGAAGTTCATATATTCATTTCATTGATATTTCGTTTTTACCTTTACAAAAAATGTTACCTATGTATAAGAATCTCAAGAAATATACATACATTTTGTATATTATCGACTGGGTTTGAATTTTTCCAATCGTTATAAAAATCTTCTTTTAGTTTTAGAAAGAATACGGGGGGCTTTTTTCGCATTTTTGGGGGGGTCTAATTAATGGGGTGGGGGTTGGTGCTAAATTTAGGGGGGGGGGGTGCGTCATGAGGCTTAGGGGGGTGGGACCCCTGCCATAAGTCAACTCTAGTTACGCCACTGAGTGTATAGGCATTTTTAATTAAGTAAGCATCTTGTAGATAATTGAGTTTTCTACAAAAAAAGGTTAGCCTATTTATGGAATTTCGCTAGGTTGCGTTTTTTTTAAGCGAAAAACTGCAGAAACTCAATTTTTGTGATAAATTTCTGCCTTCCAATTTATTTCAATGCACAGGCTTCTTGGAATTGACTGTCGAACTTGACAAAGCGGACGCCCACACCATCTAGCGGCGCAATTGGAACTAAAAACCAGATATTGCTCTAGTTTTCTGTAAATACTGACCTTATCCTTCATTTTATCGCAAAAATGCAAAAGACAAACTTTATAGATAATAGAACGAAAAATAAATTATAACACATTTCCTTATATTTATTCGCATTAAGCCACAATTTATCAAAAAATGAACAAAACCTTCATTTACAGCAACGATTGTTGAAATCGAAAGTGACATTGTTTTAGTTTATTCCAAAAATAACGGCATTAATTTTCATTATTTTGAAAAATAAATTTGACAAATTTTGTAGATAATAAAACGCACAATAGCCTAAACCTAGTTATTAAAAATAATATTTTATTCATTCAAAATGTATCAAGAACTGGAATAAAACTTGGCCTACATAGAGCCGAGAAGATTGAAATCGTATATATGCTGACATCGTCCAAGATTTTTTTTAAATTAAATTGGAAATGCATTGAACATTTTTCAGAGAATGAAAAGTAAGTTAGTCATGATTCTTTTTATCCATGAGTATCCAGCCACAATTCACAAAAAAAAAGATAAATAAACCATGGGGTCACACAAAAATAAGTTTTCAAGTCATGATTCGTCAATTCGATATCAAATAAAATGTTCACTGAATTGGCACTTATGTGATGGAAATATGAAAATAATATTACACTAGGTGATAAAATAATTCCAAATACAGTACTCTATTTACATGTTTTACAGTCCAATACCGTAATCCATTATAAAAATTAATCCCATAATTGGTTGAAAAACAAGAGTAAGTTATAGGTTGTCTTTAACTCATATAAAAGCTACTTCCAATTTTATTTTTAATTATATCGGATCTTACCCTTCAACGTATCAAAAATATTAAGAGAACAATATATTTGTTGATTTTTCTAATGTCTACAAATAATAGGCTATTCTCTCTTGTTTTACAACGAAATTTAGCATTTTGCCACAACTCATAAAAACGTTCCCTCTATACCCTCTGAAAGTGAGATCCAGTTTCTTCAAAATTACAATTTTACTGTTGATCGTATAAAAAAAACTTATGAGACAAAATTTATAGAACGAAAAATTCGCCACAAATATTTACTGTCACATTGTGAATTAAGGCACAAACCTGACAAAAAGTAATACATCCATCTGAAACGCGATCTAGCTAACAAGAGGCTTGCAGCTATGAAATTCCACAGAGACAGACTGCACTTGTATGCTATTTAGTGAAGAAACTACAAACTAATTTGGAATAGTTATGAAATTTATCGCTAGATAGCGCGACCTGTCCCTCAAGATCGCTATCGGTCCAACACTATAATAAAAAAGTATACAGTAGAAAGCATTATCAAAGCTTTCGATCTATTGTGATATTTGATACGAGAAACATGGTTCTTCTCAAGTGAAATATGGTTCCCATTCTACAAGTGAATGGCCGTTTCTCATAATTATACTGACATTAAAGCAAGTATTGTTTGTTTTAATTGTTGCTGATTCGTTTTTCTTTCATAATTCCTTGAAACTACAAGTTTCCAATTCTACGAGAAAATAATTAGCCTATTACTACGTTCTATAATGTAGTGATTTTGCTTTTTAGCTTATAACTCGAATAATTATTGAGGTAGATTGAATTCTCCGCATATTATCATTTTTCTTTCCTTTGATGATTTGGTTTGGTTCAAATGACAGTTAAAAATAGTCATAATTTATTGAATCAGATTCTATAAATTGAGATATTCAAAGGACTAGCCTACTGACAAGACACAAAACTAAAGATTCTAAAAAGAAATAAACTTCATTGTAGAAAGATAACAGAATTCTCAAACAAGACATGAAATATAGTTCTTATATTCACGTTTTAGTTTTTTGAGAGTTCCAGCAAGTCCTCTGTATTCATTAGGTAGAATCTCTTTTGGAATAAAGTCATACAATGTGGTTGAGTTTGGTAATCTACATGAAAGTGCAGTTGCAAAAAAACAAAAACTGGGAATATAGCTGCACAAAAAATAATGAATGGTGCAGAATTATTAAAAATTCAGAAATTATGATTGACTACTGTTAACTTTGAATACATAAATAATATACCTGAAAGATATAATAATAATAATAATAATTCTTTATTTGCCATAATATCGATGTTAATTGCGATTTATAAACACGCATTAAAAGTACGGTACTTACATTTGTGAGTAGTAGCGTACGCGTTTCAAGACCCGAGTACCATCTTCAGCGAACAGAGAATACATAGAATACAGAGCCTACTCTGCTCTGCGCACTCTGTGTAGCAGTTTATAGGCCATTCTCTATTCACTATTCACTGAGAATAGGACTCATGTCTGATGTCTGATAGGTCGCGTCTGCTACTACTTACTGTTGTGCTGTTGTAAAATGCAAGTTCGTTATCGTCATTGAAATCAATAGTACAGTACCAACAGTTCATATGTAAGGGTGAAAACCTCTAAGGAAATTAAAATGAATATATATTATTTCCCTCCTTACTGGCTCTACCCCCTTGAATAGAACAATTATAGTTTCTTACTTTCAATAAGTTTTGTTTGAACACATGCGAGAACATGATAATTTTCAATTACTTTTGTTATAATACAATGATTATTTTTGTACAAAACTAGCAGCAATTTTTTCAGTTTAAGTACTTCAAAAAATTTATTCCCAGGCATTTTAAATTAAATTTTTCTTGTGGGAAAACCCCCGGACCCCCTCCCATGGGGAGTATTTCTTTTCTTTTTTTTTAAATTGAATTGTTCTTTATTTCCTCTTTAAAAAACAAGTAGGCCTACATAGGCAATGACAATAAGTTAGAGAAAAAAATATTCTTCACATGGGCTACAATGCATGTGTGCGAAGAAGAGTCTGAATCGGTAGGATATTATATAGAAGAAAAAAAGACCAATTTAAAAAAAAATGAAGAGAAAAAGGAATTACAGCCAAAAAAAGATGGAAAAAAGACAAAAAAAAGAGAGAAAAAACGGCTTAATTATTTGAGGAGGATCATCTATCCATGGGAAATGCGAGGCCAACAAGAGACACCAGAGAGAAAAAACATATATTAATAAGGTTTCTAGGATGAGCACTAGTTGTAGCAAGAAAAGAAAATTATCCAGAAAGCTCAGCACATGTTGAAAAGGTAGGAGGGCAGAATGCATTATTAAATAAAAGATCAAAGAAAATAGTATGAGGGTGTGAAAATAATAATAATAATATTTCATATCCCCTTACAAAAATATTTATAGGCATTTGAAATTAACTTTTTTTTAGGGGAGTACCTCGGACCCCCTTTTCATGCAGGGTATTCCATACCCCAGTGCGCCCCCCCCCCCCTACAAAAATCCTGGATCCGCCCCTGCAGGTATTACCTGCTGGATGTGTATCAGATGGCAACACTTGATTACAGTCTCTTTCTGTGGATCTTTAGCATACATGTTTTCTTCTTCATCACCTGATGACTCATTGCCATTGAAGTGTCCACTTTAAAAATCCATTGAACTGCTATCATCTGAATAATCCTCAACATCTTTTAGGATCACTGTTTGTGATGAACTGTTTTTCAAAGCCAGATCCAGTTCACTGAATGATGCCATTGAATCTAGACTGGTGTCATCATCTGATGGCATTGCCATATCAGTTACAAATGATATTGGAGTTGCAGAACCTTTTGAGTAGAAACTGTCATTGGTATTTGAATCAACAATTTGTGATAAATAAGCAATTGTTTCGCTACTCTCCTCCAGCATATATTCGTCATCTTCTTCGGTGTTTGATGTATCACCTGTTGGATTGAAAATACTGTGTAGCAAGTCCATACAGTTACAAATAGATACTTTTGTCTCCTCTGATATGACATGAATCCATATGCCTGGTAAAATCATCACGGACATCACCAACACATAGCTCAGTAGTATACCAGACATCATTCGTCCAGATATAAACAATGGAAAAAGAACGCCTGCCATCACTGAACAAAACTTTCCTTGATTTTGTTCCCTCAAAGTTTTCAGCCATAAATAAAAGTATTTTACAGCTTTACTAGAAGTCTGGATCAAGTCACTCAACATTGTAATACTGAGATGTTCATCAGCATTAGCATCGACTGTGGATGATCCTCTTCTGCCCTCTTTCCCATGTTTATCTTCTTTCCTTTTCACTCGAATTTCTGGCCAAATTCCTTTTATCAACATTTCACGCAAAGTCATTATCAGCATAATTGTGAAACAGATCCCATACAGCTTCCACTCTTGGTTGAAAATCAGCCAGAACAAAAGGTTCACAATTCCTAACCACAAAAAAGTGTTTGATGGCTTTTCCCACATGAGAATATTCTGTATTTTGAACACATAAAACTCGTATTCTTTCAAAGTTCTTGCAATGTTTTGATCATTATTAACTTCAATTTGTTTGTCAGTCTTTTTCCAAAAACAAACTTTTTGTAGGATATTTTTGAAAACAGCCATTACATCAGCAAAACAATAAACTGCAACACAAATCTAATAGATTCTGATATTTCTGCACATTTACTACCGAATGTCATTCACTGTATAACTTTTAGATATCCTTTGCTTCCAAAATAAATCTCACTGTGGTTTGTTTCTCAATACACAGCTGGTGTGTTGTTATAAACAGCAGATGTATTCCAGTATTGCCATCACAAATTTTTGGTAGTCAAGAAGAAAATCTATGTGAATTTTCGATAAGTAACTCACTAAAAATCACGAAATGATTTTAAAGCTAACAAATTGAGAATTTATCACTTGGACCTACTTTTCAATGTAAACTGTAAACAACTAAACAATACGTTTTCAGTTTTCGCTTGTAACTTCCGAACGGTGCACTCTAGCTTGATTTTGTTAAGGTTGTTTTTAGTAAAAAATTAAATTTACTACAAGATTCTACCTTATAAAAAATAGAAAAACAAGCAATCTCAAAACCAAGAAATACTAGTTTTGGTTTTCGTCCATAGTTTTCAAACAGATTATTGTATGATGTTGAAGATCCATCTTGTTTCCACTAATATGTATTATAAACTTAAAAAACACTTTTAAATGGAAATTGACTCACGTTATGGCGTGACGGCCGTTTCGCTCTGTTGTCTAGAGCATCATCAGACGACCCACAGTACACTCAAAAGTGTACTGTGTACTGTGGGTCGTCTGATGATGCTCTAGACAACAGAGCGAAACGGCCGTCACGCCATAACGTGAGTCAATTTCCATTTAAAAGTGTTTTTTAAGTTTATAATAAAGATTATTGTAGCTAAATTTTGTTGAAAACAGGATAAAATTGCCTACAAGATAAGCACTCAAAATTGTTAAGTTAACAGAAATTGAAGGAGTTACTGGGTTGTAAAGTGATGGTGGACTCGCAATCTTTAAAAGTTCTTACAAATTGCTAATTCGTTAACAAAATTTGTCTGTAATAGCTGCCAAATAATTTCTCCAAACTCATTTTTATAGAGAATAAAATTTTCTACGAGAGTCAAATAATCACTACCTCATACATAAACATAACCAGCAATGAAAATGTCTTATAGGTCTTCAAAAATGGTTGAAACTTTTTTTTGTAGATTACGTCTTGGGGACTCCAGTTAAGGAGTTAAGACAAGTCAGATCAACAATAATTATACTCCTGGATTTCTTGTTCCATGACGAACTGCGTTGTTAATATTAACTTTTTATGTGAAATTTAATGACATGCAGTCAAATATTTGTTAAGAATAAGTATAATAACTCACTTAAACTGGCCGAGTACTTTCGAATCTATGAGATCCATCATCAGAGGCTCCTAGATCATCATGTCAGTTTTTTGGTTAGAAGTGTTGTGGTTTTTGTAAAATATGATCAAAAAGTTTGTGAGATTTAAAATTTAGTTGTTCATTGAGAATGTTTTGTTTATTGTGTGTGGTGTGTTTGTATATTTCAATTGTTCCAAGGTGTTGAGTTCGTATCCTTTAGATTTTATGTGTAGAATGTGTAGGTTGGTACTGATGTCGGTAAAAGTGTGTCCAGTTTGAATGATATGGTCGGCAAAATTCGATTCAGCTTTGGATGTGAGGGCCTGAAAGTGTTCCTTGTAACGTTGTTTGAATGTGCGGCCTGTTTGTCCTATGTAGAATTTGTTACAATCAGAGCAGTTTAGTTTGTAGATCCCTGGGAGATCGTATTTGTTTGTGTTCAGTGTGGTTTTGAGTGTAAGTGCATTTTTTATTTTGTTTTTTGTTTTGAATGAGATGGTGTGGCCGGCTTTTTTGAAGATTTTTGCTAGTCTGTGTGATTGTGGATTAATGTATGTCATTGTGATGTATTTTTTGTCAGTGGTGTTGGTGTTTTTTTTTTTTGTTTCTTATTTTATGATTGAGTTTGTCAATTAGGTCGTGTTTGTAGCCGTTTTCTTGTGCTAGGTATTTTATTGTATTTAGTTCAGTGTGGTAATTGTCGGTGGAAAGCGGTGTGTTGTTGAGTCTGTGTAGCATTGACCTGAATGCTGAGTGTTTGTGTTGTGTTGGATGATTGGAGGTGCTGTGTATTAGGGTATCTGTCATTGTCAGAATTGTGTATTAGGGTATCTGTCAAATTCTACTCACAACCTGATGGACTGCCAATGGGCTCACCAATTTCAAGCATATTTGCTGAAATCTATCTCCAACACTGCGAAAACACTCATATACTCTTTAATAACAAATTTTCACAGAACATAATATACTGGCACAGATACGTAGATGATGTTCTATTGCTATACAGAGGAAACAAAAGACAATGTGAACAACTTCGATCATACATAAACAAAATACATAAGAACATTCAATACACAGCTGAATATGAGAAAAACAATTCAATAAACTTCCTAGACCTCTCAATTACAAAGAACACAAACCAACAACACAGCTTCAACATCTACAGAAAACCAACAATGACAGATACCCTAATACACAGCACCTCCAATCATCCAACACAACACAAACACTCAGCATTCAGGTCAATGCTACACAGACTCAACAACACACCGCTTTCCACCGACAATTACCACACTGAACTAAATACAATAAAATACCTAGCACAAGAAAACGGCTACAAACACGACCTAATTGACAAACTCAATCATAAAATAAGAAACAAAAAAAAAAACACCAACACCACTGACAAAAAATACATCACAATGACATACATTAATCCACAATCACACAGACTAGCAAAAATCTTCAAAAAAGCCGGCCACACCATCTCATTCAAAACAAAAAACAAAATAAAAAATGCACTTACACTCAAAACCACACTGAACACAAACAAATACGATCTCCCAGGGATCTACAAACTAAACTGCTCTGATTGTAACAAATTCTACATAGGACAAACAGGCCGCACATTCAAACAACGTTACAAGGAACACTTTCAGGCCCTCACATCCAAAGCTGAATCGAATTTTGCCGACCATATCATTCAAACTGGACACACTTTTACCGACATCAGTACCAACCTACACATTCTACACATAAAATCTAAAGGATACGAACTCAACACCTTGGAACAATTGAAATATACAAACACACCACACACAATAAACAAAACATTCTCAATGAACAACTAAATTTTAAATCTCACAAACTTTTTGATCATATTTTACAAAAACCACAACACTTCTAACCAAAAAACTGACATGATGATCTAGGAGCCTCTGATGATGGATCTCATAGATTCGAAAGTACTCGGCCAGTTTAAGTGAGTTATTATACTTATTCTTAACAAATATTTGACTGCATGTCGTTAAATTTCACATAAAAAGTTAATAATTATACTCTTAGTTACCACAATTACTATATCAATTAGTTGGGGTGAGGCTTAATTTTGATGTGAAAGGAACTCTTGTACACTATAAAAAGCTTTATCAACTAAATATATTTCAATTGTTTCACCAATGGGTGAATCCACTTGAATCCACCAGCAATATAGCATATTATCAGAAGCTCTATTTGATAAAAAAGGAGAATTTGCACCAATGTAACATAAAATATGAGAAGCTGTTTGATAAAGTTTAGGAGATACCGAATGGTTGCAATTTTGAGTAAAAGATTTGTTGTCATTGAAATTGAAAAGACTTTGTTATTGTTTCATCTAGTGTAATATTAACCAAAATCTTGATGTACATGATTATAATACAAGAAGCCGAGGAGATTATCACTTGGTGAGTCACAATAGTAGCTTATTCAAACAAAAACCTAGTTATATTGGTAGGAAATTCTACAACAAGCTACCGCAGTTTTTGAAGAGTCTTGAAAATATAGAAATATTTAAAAACAATTGAAGAAATATTTAGTTGATAAAGCTTTTTATAGTGTACAAGAGTACCTTTCACATCAAAATTAAGCCTCACCTCAACTAATCGAAGTAATTATGGTATCTAGTGTATAATATTGTTGATCTGACTTGTCTTATACTCCTTGACTGGAGTCTCCAAGACGTATTCTACAAAAAAAAATCTTTTTTGTTTTGAACCTGAGATCAGTTGTCAATAAAAGTAGACTTTTTTCTCTTTTTTCTTTCTTTCTTTTTCTGAGGATGAAGCTGACATAGGTCTGAGACCTGTGCGTGGGTAATGAGTTGGATGATAGTGATTGATGAGTTGGACCTACAGTTTTAGG
This sequence comes from Conomelus anceps, assembly GCA_948455865.1. Taxonomy (NCBI): domain Eukaryota; kingdom Metazoa; phylum Arthropoda; class Insecta; order Hemiptera; family Delphacidae; genus Conomelus; species Conomelus anceps. The sequence goes on from OX418224.1 coordinate 4,406,752, forward strand.
TGGTTTCCGAACCACTTGTTCTGTTGTTGTGAACCTTGATTAAACAATATTCCATTTGGTTATTTTTACTTTTTCTACCATCTCTGTAATTAGTATTCTGAAACTCTATACCTACACTCCTCTGTAATGATACCTGTTGTATCCATTAGAGTGTAAATAAATATTTAAAAAAATAAAAATATCAAAAATAATTATCCATAAGTAATAATTACTTTTAATCCACAGATGCGAGGTGGGGTGGTTGCCGAAGTCGGAAGACACGTAGCCGATGCGCGGGCGCTGGCCGCACAACTCCTTCAGGTATTTGTAGGGCGGCATGTGCAGGACGTGAATCTGAAAAATCAGTGATAGTTAAGTTATTCAAGAGCTGGATGTACTGACAAACACGATCTAACACAAATGTACAAGTCCTTTTTTTGGACAATTGATTTTGTCAGAATGATAGTGAAGTAAATTCATTTTGCTTGGGGAAGACAGTGGCCACCAATATAACTATATTACTAACTAGTAGCATGTAGTCTAAAAATATTATTATTTATTGTTATACTTATCAATTTAATACTCAATAAATTAGTAACATGTAACTTTGTAAAACTAACGTAATATTTTTTTTGCATGTTCTAATACCCTATAAAGAAATAGACAAAATAGTGGAATCCCGACACATATTTATATAGTGGGAACCACAAAGTTCACAACTGCAATACTTTAGATTTAAGACTTTAATTTATTTTCTTAAATGTTAATTTTTAAAATTTATCGTGAATAAACTCCTCTGGTAGTGCTGTACTCACAACCAGAGAAATTATTATTATTATTATTATTATTAATATACGGTAAGCCAAAAGTGAAAAAAGCGGTATAGATAATTATATTATTATACCAAACAACAAAATTACTTTATTGGAATAAGATATTAACTTGAAAAAATAGTAATAAGAAACAAAATTGTGACAAAATTCAAACTCTTCAGATAGATTTTTTAATAAATGCCCCTTCCCCCTCATAAGCTGGACTAAAATGACGCCCTTGCTTAGACCTAGTTTTTTGATATGAAGGTTTTTGCGTTTTATTCCCATGATTTTTTTTGGAGGATGAAGCCCACATAGGACTGAGACCTGTGCGTGGGTAGTGAATTGGATGATGGTGATTGCTGAGTTTGACTTACAGTTTTAGGTGGTTTCCGAACCACCGGGAAGTGATTATACAGCAGAGAACAGAGTCTCTTTTGCTGGCCAATCGGTCACCCTTACAAAGAGTGCCCAGGAGTATCGTAGCTTATCTCTGATTGAACAGATACCTGAAAATGGAAAGCAGAAATCGAAATCACGCACTATTTCCACATCAAATTCTACTCTAAAGAATTTTCACATCATTACAAGAATTTAAAGTTACTATTCTTTAGACGTCCTATATGTTCTGCTGCTCGCATGAATACTAGCTCAAAATATTAAGTTTAATTCAATTTTTTCACATAATTTAAAATAAATTAAATTACACAACAATCTAAATAAGAACTGCGAATGATAGGATGATAAAATAATAGATGCCTACATGAGAAAATAAAAAAATTAAAATTAACAACACCTATTACTTGGCCCCAAAAGGGAATTGAGAACAGAAAGGAAGAATAGTAAAAATTCATGAAAAGCGGTAGTGAGAGACCACCAAGATTAGTAGCAGATAGATCTGTCTACTAACTTTGGGTGTCCCTAACTTCGCCAATCGCCAGAGCCTTGTCGGCCGCAGTCACTGTGGTATCCCACCGTCAGGGGACATCTCAACACTGCCTCCAGTCAAGAGATGAACCAAACCGAGGGCACCCAGGACGTACGTTTCCCAGCCCACACGAGGTGTGGCATCAACACCATTCGAGGACGTAAGGTTGACTTGCCCCCCTTCCGGGAGGGGCCTTGTGGGCCACGCGAGGTGGATACTGCTCCTAACTACAACCCATTAACGGAGGGAAGTAGTGTTGGAGTTGAGAGGCAATCCCTGGGGTACCTCCAGAGATCACCTCTGTCCTGCCAACCAAACAGTATCCCCTGACCACATTTTCTATTAATAAATAATAATTGTTTTAAAAAGAATATATTTTAATATAAATCTCATTTGCTGGGTTTTCTGCAGTACTCCTCTGATACAACAAATAGACATCAAAAGCTATTCTACAAACTGACACCGTAGCAACACAATAGAACCAGTACCGCAAACAATACCCCCCTCCAGCAAACAATACCCCCCTCCCTTAACACCAAAAAGAGAACATCATCAAAATACACCAGAAGAGCAGAACTTCAGATGTAATTCAAGATGGACAAAAAGAGCCTCTCAAAATTCTCCATCGGTTTGTACAGCAGAGAACCCAGTAAGATTTTATAAATGAAATTCATACAAAAGAGAAAATAATTTTGAATAAATCATACCATTTAAAAAACAATGTTTCCTATCTATATAACAATAAAATATTATTAAAAGTGGAAATTAAATTAAATGTTGATCATTCAATATAATATACTAAGAAAGATGGAGAAGCCCGTGGCCTAGACCTCCCACCTTTCTCGCTTCTTCCTTCTTCTGCCCTTTTCATCCTGTATTTTTATTTATTATTATTTGAATTTTTTAAAGATTAAGCCTTGAAAACTCCACACATGGAGTACAAGACAAGTCAATACCAACAGTATTCTCACATTACATTAGTCACCATCGATAAAATTACAGCAGTTTAAACTTGAAATTATACTTAAATTATAAATCATTATCAACTAGATATATCTTCAATTGTTTGAAGTGGGAGCTGACATTTTTTAACAATGATTGATACAAAGTGTCTGGTAAAATCAATGACAAGAAATACACAATAAAACAAATAAACGAAGTAACAGAGAACTGCATGCCCTACCTAGTAGTGGATTGTACAAACTGTGTTTCAAAATCATGCCTTGAAGCTACTGAAACTGTGTATTGGTAGCCTAATCATGTTTACAGAAATTTTCATCAAATTTCCTGCATCAATATGATAACAATATAATCTTTTGAAGAATATTATTCTATCATTTTCAACAATAATATTGATATTATTTTTTCAAGTAACTGTCCAGCTAGCAGTTTGTCTGGATCATCAAATACCAAGCTTCAAACAAAAATTCTGTTCAGGTAAGCTACCGGTACTGCTATATATCTTATCAGTTTTAGTTTTGGAGTTTCCATCCTCTTTGATAGCAATTAGATGAACACTTCTGCTGGCAAACTAGCCTAGAAAACAATCAGAGATAAAAGAAATTTTCAAAGCATAAAGTCCACTAAATAGTTTTAAAACAACATAATTTAATTTTTAATTCAAATAATCAAGAATAGTTTAGAATTGGATAGCATTTAAAAAAGCTAAGTCGGATTGGCTGGATTTATTATCTGATTTATTGATGGAGATTCAGAATCATCACTCATGGAAACATTCAATTATTACTGCGTTGAGATATCTGGACAAATCTCAAAATGCAATGCTTGAAACTCAGCACTGGATTAGATATTTGAATTGCTCTGAAACCGAATCTGTTTAGCTATGAAGGCTATTGTGATTTCTTCAGTTATTTAGAATAGATTCTACAAGAAAAGAAAAACAGTTAATTACCTAGTAGATGAAGCTTAAAAAAAGACTGTAGCACAAATGGAGTTGAATCTGTTTGAGAAGAATACCCGAGAAGAAGTGGTGATGACAGCAACACAGTGTGGCTGAAACAGACTTGAGCAAGAGTGATTAAATGGGGAAAATTCCTTATTTAACAATAGATAGTATCACATATTTGCACTCCTACCATCTGCAGGCAAGCGCCAATAATCTATCAATAAATAGTATCAAATTTTTTGCACCCCTACATCAGTAGGAAAGCGCCAATAATCTATCAATGAATGATTTCAAATATTTTTGCACCCCTACATCTGTAGGCAAGCGCCAGTAATCTATCAATAAATAGTATCACATATTTTCATTTCCTAGCAAGTATAGGACAGCACCCTTAAACTACCCTTGAATTATTGCTTCCATGCTTGAATGTACCCAAGTGAACTCTATTCTCAGTGTGGTAGAGCTTATGACATTTTCACTGCCAAAGCATTGCCAGAGAGAATGGCATAAACTCTAAGCACAAAGCCAGTAGCTGAAGCTAAAGTGAGAGCCACTTCCCCAAATTTTGAATAATCAATGTCTAATCTCATTTCTTATCACATTCACCATACATGAATAGGCAAGAGCCAATAATCTCATGGTGTTCCTCAGGGTTCGATTTTGGGTCCTACCTTATTTATCATCTATATAAATGATTTGCCCACAATAGTCAATCCTCCAACCAAATGTTATCTATTTGCGGATGATATTTGTGTATTCCTAGGCTCACCATCTGATGATTCCCTGAGACTAGCCACCAATGGTATAACGGAGCGGATTGAGAGCTGGTGTGAGTCTAATTTGCTGTGCCTCAACTCAGAAAAAACTCAAAATTTAGAAGTAACTTACAATAGAAGACTGGTTACTTCTATAGACAAGAGAGTGGCCAAGTTTCTGGGGTTTACTTTTGATGGTGGTCTGAATTGGTCAGAACATATTGATGTCACTGCAAGAAAGCTTAATAAAGGAATCTTCATGATCAGAAAATTGAGAACCTGTGTTAGTACTTGTATTTTGAGGGTAGTGTATTTTGCCCATATTCAATCGCACCTGTCATATGGTACAATTCTTTGGGGGTCAAGAGCACATTCTTCAAGACTGTTTGGCATCCAGAGAAAAGCTGTAAGACTGATATGTGGTCTCCCAAAACGTGCTGACTGCAGGGAGAGTTTTATTCTGCTTCAAATTTTGACCCTACCTTCCCTCTTTGTTTTACAATGTTTGATTTATGTGAAAGATAATTTGGAAAACTTCACTATACAGGGGGTGATACATACTCACAACACACGTGCAAGAAATAACTTGATTACTCACTGTTACAATTATTCAAACACACAAAAAACTTTTCTTTTTATAGGTGGAAAACTGTTTAATGCCATTCCAGAGAGCTTCAAAAATCTGCCATATCCAATTTTTAAGAGTAGACTGAAATTGTTTTTGATGTATAACCCATTATATAGGTTTGAGGATTTTTATGAAAGAGCCAAGACTTTGTAGTTAATTTGGAGACAGCTTTAAATGCAATAGACACTGCAATAGATAGGTAGGCTAATTTTAAAAAATGTGATTTTGTTTTTTTTATCTGTTTTAACGTTCAAGCAATGTTGTATGAGAAAAATTATTTTGATGTGACTATGACAATTTGTAATGCTTCTGACGACCTCAGGAGTTGCTGCAATAAAGATTTATTTATTTATTTATTTATCTATTGAATGTACCCAAGTGAACTCTATTCTCAGTGTGGTAGAGCTTATTACATTTTCACTGCCAAAGCATTGCCAGAGAGAATGGCATAAACTCTAAGCACAAAGCCAGTAGCTGAAGCTAAAGTGAGAGCCACTTCCCCAAATTTTGAATAATCAATGTCTAATCTAATTTCTTATCACATTCACCGTACATGAATAGGCAAGAGCCAATAATCTATCAATAAATATGGTATCACATATTTTTGCACTCCTACCATCTGTAGGCAAGCGCTAATAATCTATAAATAAATAGTATAAAATATTTTTGCACTCCTACATCTGTAGGCAAGCGCCAATAATCTATCAATAAATAGTATCAAATATTTTTGCACTCCTACATCTGTAGGCAAGCGCCAATAATCTATCAATAAATAGTATAATATATTTGCACTCCTACATCAGTAGGCAAGCGCCAATAATCTATCAATAAATAGTATCAAATATTTTTGCACTCCTACATCTATAGGCAAGCGCCAATAATCTATCAATAAATAGTATCAAATATTTTTGCACCCCTATGTCTGTAGGCAAGCGCCAATAATCTATCAATAAATAGTATCAAATATTTTTGCACTCCTACATCTGTAGGCAAGCGCCAATAATCTATCAATAAATAGTATAATATATTTGCACTCCTACATCAGTAGGCAAGCGCCAATAATCTATCAATAAATAGTATCAAATACTTTTGCACTCCTACATCTGTAGGCAAGCGCCAATAATCTTTCAATAAATAGTATAAAATTTTTTTGCACTCCTACATCTGTAGGCAAGCGCCAATAATCTATCAATAAATAGTATCAAATATTTTTGCACTCCTACATCTGTAGGCAAGCGCCAATAATCTATCAATAAATAGTATAATATATTTGCACTCCTACATCAGTAGGCAAGCGCCAATAATCTATCAATAAATAGTATCAAATACTTTTGCACTCCTACATCTGTAGGCAAGCGCCAATAGTCTATAAATAAATAGTATCAAATATTTTTGCACCCCTACGTCTGTAGGCAAGCGCCAATAATCTATCAATAAATAGTATCAAATATTTTTTGCACTCCTACATCTGTAGGCAAGCGCCAATAATCTATCAATAAATAGTATCAAATATTTTTGCACTCCTACATCTGTATAGGCAAGCGCCAATAATCTATCAATAAATAGTTTCAAATATTTGCATTCCTACCATCTGTAGGCAAGCTCCTCTAAGCAATTGATAAATAGTATCACATATTTCCACTTCCTAGCATGTGTATAAGAGCCCCAGAAAATTTTTTGATTCTTTCAAATCATGATTTGTACTTTTGAAACTGGTATATAAATACCATATAAACTAGTTATATATTTGTTGATTTAGTGCAATTTTATTTTATATTATTCAGATGTATTTTTTATATTTTTATGTTTCTATTTTTGTTGAGGAGGATATATAAATGATTTGATTTAGTGAACTCTATTCTCAGTGTGTTGGAGCTTATGGCATTTTCACTGGCAACAGTAAAAACGGCATAAGCTCTAAGCACAAAGCCAGTAGCCGAAGCTAAAGTGAGAGCCACTCCCACAATTTTTGCATAATCAATGTCTAATCTAATCTCTTATCACAATTACCAAACATAAAGGTGCTAACACCTGCACTCAACATATGTCGGAGACATCATTACTCCAGGGTTTTCACCTGGCAACCGGCATCTCTTGATCACAGGGTAACACAGTCCATGCACAATGAATGTGACATGAGAATCCTGACAGGGACCTAACAGCAAATCCCTATTTACATTTGTTAGCCTTATATCAACCCACCAGCTGCAATGAAATGTACCACACCATAATAAAATGGTTGTGGCGACTGAGCAGTGCACCCTGTTCTCCTTGTGGAACTAACAAGTAGTCACAAGGCCTTAGCGAGGAGAGAGACTCTCGAAGCATCCGTGAGAGCCACTGAACCCAGCCAAAAAACCATCAAGCGCGATAAGATTATGTCATGGCACAAATCAAGAGCCCGGATAGAAAGTGTGATACATGATTAACAACTGCAAATGCCCTACAACCCAACAAATCTCCATTCACGATTGTTAGCCTCATAACACATCCCACCAGCTACAATAAACAGTACCACTCCATCATAAGACGGACGTATAGCAGCGTTATCTGACAACTGCGGTCATGAACTCTACAAGAGAGACATGGACTCTCAGATGCAGACCCTGCCATCGAAGCCACAAATATGACTTTGTGGCACAATCCAAGAGCATGGTTGAAGAGTGTGGTACTTGACTAACAACTACTGTAAACCTCCTAGCATATGCAGGAGAATGGTGGGAAACTTCTAACCTAACTGACTATAAAAGCAAGATACATAATACCAAATCTCCAGTTTCACGTCCTGGCCAGTTTGTACTCCACCATCTTGACCTACTGAAGAGGTTACCGTGAAGTTGAGTCTTTTCATATCTCCTTCTTGAAGTAGGTTGAACTGGTCAGTCATCCTGTTGAAAAAAAAATAGTTCAGTTAAGCTATTACAAATTTGGAGGTGTGTTGATTGCTTCAATTATATCAAAATATGTGGTGGTGTTACATTGATGAAAGTTTGTAAAGTTGATTGGAAATTGATATGTGCTGGCAATATTCAATTGACTATAGAATGTGTTTGAAGTGATGATGTTGATTAAGATCAAGTATCTTGAGCATTAAACAATGTGTCCTAATATACTGATACTGCATCATATGTTTTGCTGGATATAGTTGAAAACTCAGAAATACTTGTTCTTAAAAATGGAAAGCCATACAAAATAAACCAGTATCAATACGGCTCCAACAATAATTATATTGAAATTTTGATAGGGTAAAACAGCCACTTCATTCATCAAGTATATCAATGAACAATCTCTGCCCTTGAGAATAATGTTGGAGGATACTTGGAATAAATTAAAATTTCCTATTCAATCCCAATAAGACTATCATTAGTATATATTAGAATTAATTGGTGATCCAATGGAATTGAATTTGGAATGAGTCATTTCGATTCACTGGCATGGAAATAACATCATGATCAATTTAATATATGGTTCATGCCTGGTTTCTTAGTCGTTTAGAAAATCATTCAAAAGCTATTGATTCATTAGAGGCCCTAAGGCTTGTTTCACACATACCCAGCAGTTAGGTAACTATTATTGTTTATCCGGTATGATTATACATAGTCCCATATAATGCAATGTTCGTACAGCTGGGCAAACAACACCAGTTACCCGACTGCCGGGTGTGTGTGAAACAAGCCTTAGGGCCGCTAATGAATCAATAGCTACTGAATAATTTACTAAACGACTGAGAAACCAAACTTGAAAAAATATTTTACAAACTAGCTTCAAGTTAATAATCTTGCTAACTATATTCAGCAATGCCTGAAACGACGTCAAATAGTGGAACCCAATTTTATAATATCCTAAAAATAATTGTGAAATAATCAAAGAAATTGGTCAATTTGGGTTGCAGCAACATAATTTTGAGAAAATGTTGGATTAGTACAGTAGGCCTATCTATAGTCACTGAACATGTCAAATTGCAAGTGGGATGTGTATATATTTGAGTAGTGAGTAAGTGGAGTTTGAGCAAAAGGACAGAGATTAAAGATAATAATTAAATGAGACTGAAAAACATTTTCTCATTGAAAAGAATATGGATTAATTATCTATAAGGATTGGAATAGTTTGAATCAATTATTGGTAGATCATGGTTCAAATCAGTACGGTAGCTGCTGGCTTGTAAGAAACATTTCTTGAAATCATAAAATTAAATTAGCACAGTATGCATACAAGTTCTAATAAGAGGTTTATCAATATAGTTACTAGTTACTTGGATGATCATCATGATATAAAAGCTCATTGAAATTCCACTAAGAGGCTACTAGTGTGATAACTAATTTTAATTTGATTATATAATATCACTATCAATTTATAATAGTTATAATGTAGGCGACGACCAGTTCTGAACTTATTTTTCAAACAATGAATTATTTCTTTTTTCAGTCAAAAACAATTTAAATTCTCTGCTTTTGATTTTTGAAGGACGTTTCAATTGATGGATAGTTTTAAGATTGACTTTTGAAGCACACTGTCTGGAAAATAATGTCCAAGGGAAAATAGAAGCAATAATAAAAATAAATTCATGAGAAATTTGAAATCAAGCAGCATTGGTAGATTAAAACTAACAAAATGAGAAAATTCATGTTCACTGAGAATGTCCCAATAAAATTTATAAATTCTAATGATCTATAAAATAAATTGGTACCGTAGTCAAGGTCAATGTATAATAATGAATAGCAAGAAGTCTACCTAAAAATGAATAACAATTCTTTCTTGGTTTTTATATTAAAAACTGTAGTTATTAAATAGTTTCTTAGCTTGGCTTTGAAATAAGTTAATAAAGGGGAAAACTAGTAGAGTTTACCCTACCCGAGTATTGAAACATAGTTATTGAATTAGAGTTGGTAACTGAAAATGACTAGACAGATTTCAAAGAGTTAGTGATGATGAACTTTTTAGGTTAAATTTTAGCCATTTCATTTTAGTTATTTCTCACTTCAAAATAATGGAGCAAAGCTATGCAATTAAGAAACTATGGTATTTAAGGGTGTCTCAAAATAGACTAAATTGCAAAAATTGATATGAAACTGCTTACCTTGTGAAAGATATCCAGAATTGATTTTCCATTCATTCATCACTAAATCATTTGAGCACTTCAGTATTTAATCAGTAGGCACTGTTTAAATAGCAAATTTAAGGTAACATTCCAGTGATGTGTGTTGAAAAATCTAGTGGAGCACAAAACAGCTCTTCTCTCTATCAGTGCTAGACATCAACTGAAGAAAATGGAGGCAGTCAGCTGATTATGAAAGCCGGTAACTGGTAGCAATGCCAACTTGATTATCATGTGGTTCTAGTTGGTATTAATGGGACTGTTTTTATTTACAGGAGACCGAATCAAAGTGGACCGGTTCATCAGCTGATGTTACCATATTAACGCTCTCAAATCGACAATAACTATAATAATTATTGTACTTTTTAAAACTATATATTTTTGGATTTTCAAAATTTTTCTTAGAAAAATAACAGTTTTAGATCAAATAGTATTGTTACTAGTAATACAGTCGTCGCCCTTCCACTTCTTGATTGCCCATTTTGTGCCAAAAGCGTTTTCAAGCCCCCCCCCAAACAATTTGTAAAATCAGGTTGAAAAGTAGATTATTGGTTGAGTTTATGGGAGCCTTCTCATTTACTGGTAAATGTTACTGGTGGAGTCTGATTGGTCTATTCAAATTCTTCAACATCTTTGAATTTTAATAGACCAGACGACAGGGCAGTGATAGCCGTGAGCCGAAGCAGGTATCTGTTCAATCAGATAGGGATAAGCTGCGTTCTACTGGGCACTCTTTGTAAGGGTGACCGATTAGATCGGCCAGCAAAAAAGACACTGTTCTCTGCTGTAAAATCACTTCCCGGTGGTTCTGAACCCACCGAAAACTGGTTAAGTGGTAGATTGGACATAACTGTCCAAACTTCGCCACGTCAACAAATAAAAAAGTCATTCTATTCTAAAACTGTAGGTCCAGCTCATCAATCATCATCATCATCATTGAACTCATTACCCACACACAGGTCTCAGACCTATGTGGGCTTCATCCTCCAAAAAATGACACTGGTAACATTTACTGGTTTTGAAATCTTGAAATTTGGTATACATGACGAACTGCGCGTATTACTAATAATAATTACAGTATTTGACTTTATGAATAATTGCACGACTATGAAGTCAAATATTTGAGTAGAAAATTAAAATATTTTACTCACTGAGCACTGCAGTGGCGGCCGGCAATCAAAAATTTTGGTGAAGGACTCTTATATTAAATTATTCCACAGAAATTAAATTATTTTTTAATATTTGGATTTTCTCTTAGTGTTGGAGACACATTTCGACCATTATGCTAGAAATGGATGATCACATAGGGAGGTCGGCAGGATGGCTGTAGTATATTCGTCATTGAATTGGAAGTAATTTTATTCATGATGTTGAAGATCCATCTTGTTTCCACTAATATGTAATATAAACTTAAAAAAAAAACACTTTTAAATGGAAATTAACTCACGTTATGGCGTGACGGCCGTTTCGCTCTGTTGTCTAGAGCATCGTCAGACAACCCACAGTACACTGACTTAAGGTATGAGTTTGAGGGTTATGTATGTTGGAATGGTGCTGGGGTGGGGGGATGAGTAGGCGGGAGGTTTGAAATTGGGATTATTTTGTCAAATAGAGTGTGTGTGAGAAGAAGTTAAGTTGATCATTTAAAATGTTGTCAGGTTCCTGCTTTGCATGTTTGTAAATCTCATATTGTTCTAAAACATTGAGTTTATGGCTTTTGTGAGTGAAGTGTAGTGTGTCTAAATTAGTGTCAATGTCTGTATAACTGTGGCCTGTTGAAATGATGTGTTCAGCAAAAGTGGAATGTGTGTTTGGGTGTGAGATGGCTCTTGTGTGTTCTTTGAATCTAGTGGTGAATGTCCTGCCAGTTTGTCCTATATAGAACTTGTTGCAGTCATCACATTTCAATTTGTAAATTCCAGATCTGTTGTACTTGTTTTGAGATGTTGTCTGAAAATGCAGGTGTTTTTTGAGTGAATTATTTGTTCTGTAAGCTATTTTATGAGTTTCCTGAATGAAGCTGCTATTTCATGAGTTTTTTTGTTGAAGTAGGTAAGTGTGATGAATGTATGGGGGTTGTCATTCTGTTTGTTGCTGGTGTGAGTGATTGGTTTTGTTGATATTCTGTGCAGTAGTTTGTCTATTAGTGTGTGTTTGTAACCATTCTGTTGTGCTATGTATTTTATAGTATTCAATTCTGTAACGTAGGTGGTAGAAGTAATCACAAACTCATTGTAATTGATGAAATACATTTTATTAAAAGAACGAATAGCGTAAGTAAACTCATTACATCATGAAAATTCAATCGACAATAGATACATAGTACAGTAGGCGTTGTCTCTCTGGTGTGGCACAGTCTTGCCAACTGCATAAAATAAAACTAAAATTCATGTTGTACAAGGATATATGACACCTCCCCCCGTAATGAAACCTAGGGTGAATACCTTTCAGGAGGTTTTCTGAACCTAACAGGTCTAGCCTGTGGCGTATGGTAAATATAGTATCTGTCACAATCGGTAATTTTGTAGAAACTGGCGTTAAATGTAAAACATTCTTGAAAGAATTAGAAAAGAAAGTAGAATCATCAACATCATTGCTTGTAATAGCTTTCGATTGTTCAGAAAGTACTGTTGATTTAGGCACAATTACATCAGTATCATAATGAACATTAGGTATATCAGTTGAAAAATCCTTTAAATTAATTTTACAATCCTTCATTTGATTAGCATGTCTCCTAATAGAAAGATTATCATCAGTAATGATATTGTACATAGAAGAACCAATTTTATCAGCTACAATACCTGTATTCCATTTACCCTTATTATTGTAAATTCGGTACATAACTCTATCATTGATATTGTACATAGAAGAACCAATTTTATCAGCTACAATACCTGTATTCCATTTACCCTTATTATTGTAAATTCGGTACATAACTCTATCATTGATATTGATATATTGATAAATACATTTATCTTTAATTGTCTGTTTTTGCATTTCCTTTCTTTGAGTATCTAACACTTTGTCAGTAATATTGGGTAGCATCAAATCTAGTCTAGTTCGAATATTTCTTTTCATGAGTAAATTACATGGACTTTCACCAGTAGTAGCATGTGGTGCTTTTCTGTAGTTCATTAAAAAATTATTTAATTTGAACCGTAAAGTAGAATTTACAATCATACCTTCGCAACATTCAATTAATCCTGACTTCACAGTTTGTACTGTGACTGAACTGGTGACTTTAATTCACAACTTTGACGAATAAATTTTCAACTTAGGCTCAGTAGGGGAATAGGTGTCAATATTATTAGCAGCAATAGCAGTAATAGTATATCCATAGTATAACACTCAATATGGAAATTCAAATCATTAGCAGCAATAGCAGCAATAGTATATCCATAGTATAACACTCAATATGGAAATTCAAATCATTAGCAGCAATAGCAGCAATAGTATATCCATAGTATAACACTCAATATGGAAATTCAAATCATTAGCAGCAATAGCAGCAATAGTATATCCATAGTATAACACTCAATATGGAAATTCAAATCATTAGCAGCAATAGCAGCAATAGTATATCCATAGTATAACACTCAATATGGAAATTCAAATCATTAGCAGCAATAGCAGCAATAGTATATCCATAGTATAACACTCAATATGGAAATTCAAATCATTTCACCAAAACATTTTCAGACAATTATTAATTTCAAAATGAACTGCTACCTCATATGCCACTTCGGTCCTATTTCGTCTAACCAAAATGCAATTATTGTCCCTTCTATAACAACTGGCATAAGATACCCCGTGATCATGACTTCTCAAAACAACCGATCAATCAAACAAGATTGATTAATGAAAGAGAGGAAGAAAGAGAGTGAGAGAGAGAAAGACAATATATAAAGAGAAACACGGATGAGAAGCAACGCAGACAGAAAAGCTTAGTCAACAAGAAATATGGCTTAGATATTTCACGAGAGAAGGGAGATGGAAATAATTTTTTTTTGGAGGATGAAGTCCACATAGGTCTCAGACCTGTGCGTGGGTAATGAGTTGAATGATTGTGATTGATGAGCTGGACCCAAAATTGATTTGTTACAGAACTATTGTATTTTCCCCCAATATTATTCCACCTGGTTCATCGAATTTCAAGGCTCACTGCATATTCACAATAATCCCAAAAGGCGAGTTATTGAATTAAATTGCATTTTCCTATTCAAACAGCTCACTAAAACTAAATAGATAAGAAAAATAGGCTTTTATATTCTTTTCTTTTTTGTAGATTACTTGATTACGTCTTGGAGACTCTTTTTAGATTTTGTCTTTGTAGGCTAGATTACCTGATTACGTCTTGGAGACTCCAAAAAAGTGGATTTATACATAGCCTGCCATGCCCCTGCCGTGTTCCTGCTGTGCGTTTTTTCCTGAATCACTATTTCGGATTTTCCATTTACTATACATAGTACAGCATGTTTGCGATTTACACATAGCCTGCCGTGTCCCTGCCATGCCTCTTCCGTTTTCGTCTGATCGCTCTTGAGGGCGATTCGAGCAGGCGACCGGTTCGCGGCAGTGGCATGGCAGGGACACGGGACATGGCAGGCTATGTGTAAATCCACCTTATTACTGTATCATATTCTAGGAATCCACCTATATTCTATAGTGGAAACAGGAGAAGTATAGTATGTTTTTAACATATTTCCAGGTGGTTCAAAGTATTTCAAGGCCAACTACATAATTATGTATATAAGCCCAAAACATTTATATTGGCCCAAAACAAATTATTAAATAAAAAGCATTTTTCATTGATAGAGCATACTGTAACTCAATAAGCAGGTCACATTGGCTTAAATCTTATATAATGAAGGGAGGGGTAATATTACATTGTTTCAACACCATTCCACGTAGTTGAAAGTATTTCGAAGCCCACTATATCTTCATAATGAACCAAAAGCGAATCATTAAATAATAACATTTTTCCTATAATACAGCTTTCTGGAGATCAATACTAGGCTAAACAGGTCAAATTAGCCTAAAACTTGTATACTAGTGAGAGGGTAATATTGTATTATAAACTTAAAAACCACTTTTGAATGGAAATTGACTCACGTTATGGCGTGACGGCCGTTTCGCTCTGTTGTCTAGGCCGTCACGCCATAACGTGAGTCAATTTCCATTCAAAAGTGGTTTTTAAGTTTATAATACATATTAGTGGAAACAAGATGGATCTTCAACATCATAACATTGTAATATTGTATTTTTCCCAACATCTATATTTGAAAGTATTCTAAAGCCCACTACCTCTTTTTATAATGATCTCAAAGAGAATTATTGATTAAATTGCATATTTCCTATAATATACAGCTTACTGGAGCTCAATGAACAGGTCAAATTCGCTTAAATCTTATGTAGCGGTGTGTTGTTGAGTCTGTGTAGCATTGACCTGAATGCTGAGTGTTTGTGTTGTGTTGGATGATTGGAGGTGCTGTGTATTAGGGTATCTGTCATTGTCAGAATTGTGTATTAGGGTATCTGTCAAATAGCTTTCTGGAGCTCAATAAACAGGTCAAATTGGCCTAAAACCTATATACTATATAGAGAGAGGGGTAATATTGTATTTCTTCCAAAATCTATCCACGTATTTGAAAGTATTCTGTAGCCCACTACCTCTTTATAATGATCTCAAAGCGAATTATTGAATGAATTGCATATTTCCTATAATACAGGTTATTGGAGCTCAATAAACAGGTGAAATTGGCTGAAATATTACATAGTGCAGACAGAAGAAGCATTGTATTTTTCTGACATTATAAGAGGCAGTTGAAAGTATTTCATTGCTCTCTACACGTTAATAATGATCCCAAGGCTAATTTTTAAATAAATTGCATTCTTATACATTAATTTTGCATAGGCTACTAGGCTACTAATAAACAGTTAAAATTGGCTTAAATCTCATACACTGAAAACAGCAGAAGTCTTGTATCATTTTCCTAAGTTTTTCAATTTTTTTAAAGTACAGTACTGTATCTTAAATTAAGTCTCATTAAATTTTCATAAAAGACCCAAGGCGAATTATCAAAATAAAATTATGCGAAGCTTATGAGGAGTAAAAGACCCACACACTAGAATTTTTAAAATGACATTTATCATTCATGAGTATACATGGAAACTTTTTATGAATCAAAAGTACCTTCTCATATCTTATTTATACCAAAAAAGTTCAAATTAATTAATCTTTTACCGTATTGAATTGAACTATATGACGATTTTTTTTGTGACCCCATGGTTTGTTTAGTTGTTTTTTATGAATTGTGGCTGGATACCTATAAAAAATATTGTATAGCATGTTTTTCCCCTTTTTATTCTCTTAAAATTTGTCTGATGAATTTTCAATGTAGGAACTATCTTTTCAGATACCGGTAGCCTACCCGTAAGGGTCTCCCCACCACGAAAAGCCATACGAATTTACTTTACCGGTAGCCTAATCTTGGACTACCGTAGTCTGTCGTTTACGATTTCATTTACCGGCTCTATTAAGACAGAATATTGGTTTCGATTTTGATGCATTTCAAGTTGCATGAGTTGAAATGAATAAAATATAATTTTTAATAACGTGATTTTTTGTGCGTCTTATTTTCTACAAGTTTATTGACATGCATCTTTGCGAAATAATGGAAACTAAAGCTGTTATTTTGTATAAACTATCTAGAACAAATAAATAATTGTCACTTTCGATTTCAACTATCTGCACGGTGATGCCGAGGTTATTCAGTTTTTGATAAATTATGGCTTAATGCGAATAGATATGAAGAAATGTGTTATCATAATATTTATTGTGCGTTTTCTTGTCGAAAAGTTTGTCCCTTGCATTATTGCGATAAAATGAAGGATAAGGTCAGTATTTACAAAAAACTGGAGCAATGTCTGATTTTTAGTTCCGGCTGCGCCGCTAGATGGTGTGGGCGTTCCCTTTTCCAAACTAGCAGTCTCCGGCCAGTCGCTTGGAATGATAAGGAGCTGAGTTTTTACCAAAATTCCAAGGCCACGACAACAAACGTAGTTCCTTGAGTTTTTCATTTATAACTTTGAAACAAAGCATTTTAGCGCAATTCATACAAGAACCTTTCTTGTAGACAATAAATTTTCCTTTAAGATGATGTATACAACCCAATTCTACAACTATTAACAAATGAGTTACACGAATAAGAATGTGGGGTAGAATCGAAATTATGATCGAAGAATTGGCAGTTTTTGTTATTTTTCATTTATAACTTCCAAAGGGTTCATTTCAGGTGAATTTAATAGAGAATAGTTATTGTAGAGAATGAATTTTTCTCTAAGATCATACCTTTAGCTTATCTCTGAAATGAATTAAAAAGGAGTTACATGAATTCTTTCAAAAATTTGTCTGTCTCGAGTTTTGCCGTACCGTATACCAAAGTAGTAAGTTACGGTATTTTTTATTATCCTCTTCCGACCGAAGGTTAGAACTTTTTCTGGAAGAGATGATATTTATATGAAAAAGGTTTATTCGGTTCATAAAAAGTTTCCATGTATACTCTTGAATGATATGTCATTTTAAAAATTCTAGTTTGGGTTGAAAGACATATGTCTTTTAGGCTAATCATAAGCTTCTCATGTTTACTGACTTTCAGTAGGCTGTATTAATGGAAAAATACAATTTATTCAATAGTTCGCCTTGGAATCATTTTGAACATGTAATGGGCCTTGAAATACTTTTAAATACCGTATGTGAAATTATGTTAAAAAAATACAATACCACCCCTCACACCATTAAATGAGATTTAAGCCAATTTGACCTGTTTATTGCGCTCCAGTAAGCTGTATTATATAGAAATATGCAATTTATTTAATAATTCGACAGGTAATGTATTGTATTTTTTTCAATTATTCTTTGTATGATTGAGGACTGCAAGTCCTACTCCACCCTTATAAAATTTACTAGGTGAAGTTTTTATTAAATTACATTTTCCCATTGATTTAGCTTACTGAACCATCATTACACGGCAAATTGACTTGAATCTTATATAGTAGTGACAGGAAATGCTGCATTTTTTTCAACTTTATTCCAAGTATACAAATGTATTTCTAGACTCACTACATCTTCAAAATAGTTTCATGGCGAATAATTAAATAAATAATATTTTTCCATTAATACCAGCTCACTGGAGCTCGATAATCAGGTGAAATTGGGTCAAATCTTATACTTGTGACAGGAAATGTATTTTATATTTTCAATATTATTTTCGATGCATTTATCTTGTAAATAATGCTCACTCCAACACAAAAACGTTATAGGAAAGAAGTTTTAGATCATTGAATTTACTTCCAGAAGAGTCCTCAATTTGAAAGTTTTGCCAATTTGTTTGTAAGATACCGGTACCGTATGCAAAAAACCTGAACCACTTTATTGCGCTATTAGGACAGTAACGAAGTTTCATAATTATAGAATATAATTTTAAAAACTCCTGCTTTGTACCAATTTTTGTCCACCACGGCCTTTTTTGGTTTAATTTTCCTGAGCTAATAGCAGTGCCTTATTTGAGGTGAATTACATTTTGTTCATCTCAGATACAAAAAAGGCTAAATCAGGCGGGCCGCTTAGCGCAGTTGGTTGGGGCGTCACAACTTCAGCTTGCTGACGTTTCAGCGGTCGTGGGTTCGAATTTCACTCCTCCGTCTGGCAGCTATGTGTGCTATTATTCACCTCATTACCCACGCACAAGTCTCGAAATCATGTGGGCATCATCAAGAATAAAAAATTAAGTGTTGCTTTCCAAACGTCTCTGTCGAATGATGGCTTTGACACAGGAAGTAGCTCAGAGGTGTGCTAGATAGTATGCACACTCACCTGTGCAGCCAGACCCTGCGTAAAGGTGGGAGTGGACTGTCAAGCATAGAGCTTCAGAATTTGTTTCGGTGGGCTTGGCATACTGATGCAATTTTGTTAGCTCAGTGAGGAAAGCAATCACAAACTACCTCACTCCTCGTTTGTGTAGAATGCTCTTCGGACTTGAAACAAAAGGTTGAGGTCTAAAGAGTCACCTATATATTTACTTACGTAATAACAAATCTTAAATAGAACAAATAGCACATAATATCTTTATAAGATTTGATTTTGTATAGACAACCATATCAAAAAATTCAAATGAATGTTGTTTATGTAGTTCTATCTCATTTTCCACTAGTAGATTGATTAAACTAAGTAGAATTAAACTAATCTGAGATTTAATTTCAGAAATAGTTTCTGTAGCCTATATGTGTCAGTTTGTTAAATTTATCAGCTACTTCAAACTAGCTTGTGATTCAATTTCAATTGGCAATAAACACTCACATTGGTGTGACGCTCTACTGTACGAGCACTTCAGACTCTGCTGACAGTTTAATTGATCAAGGTACCAACCTTAATAATGTGTAGCCTAAGTATCTTCTCCCTTGACAGTTAATCTTAGCTCAACAAAATGAATATATTGTACAATTTTCAATGTTGTGGTGACATGTCATCGGTCATCAGCTAAACTCCTATAATTGCTGAGCTTGGTTTCGTTTCAGCCTATTATTATTTTATTGCTGATGATGCCCACATGAGTCCGAGACTTGTGCGTGGGTAATGAGGTGAATAATAACACACATAGATGCCAGACGGAGGAGTGAAATTCGAACCCACGACCGCTGAAACGACAGCAAGCTGAAGATGTGACTCCTCAACCAACTGCAATAAGCTACATTGATAAAAGAAAATATCCAGTTTTCCATGTCCCGTTAATTATGAGCTATACTTTTTTTCAACAATAGGCTACAATGCTAACGACTTGCAGTCATATTAATTTAAACGAATGAAGGCGAATCTATTCTCTTTTCCTGGCAATGCTTTTGAGTTGTCAACACTCTGAAAGTTCAAATGAATTGCTTCGAGTGAATAAATTCGCCTATGATCATAAAAAAATATGACAGTCGTTAGTAACCTATATGTGAATTGTGTTAGTGATGAAAAGTAGCGTTGACATCACACAGATTGTTATGGATCGTCATGCTCCATATTACGCGATTTATAGTCTTGATAACGTAGGCTATAATTATTGAGCGCTCCGCACATTTTTTTTTTGTAGATTACGTCTTGGAGACTCTAGATAAGGCGTATAAGACAAGTCAGATCAACAATATTATACACTAGATACCATAATTACTATATCAATTAGTTGAAGTGAGGCTTAATTGTGATATGAAAGGAACTTGTACACTCTAAAAAGCTTCAACTAAATATTTTTCAATTGTTTTTAAAATATTTCTATATTTTCAAGACTCTTTAAAAGCTGTGGTAGCTTGTTGTAGAGTTTCCTACCAATATAACTAGGTTTTTATTTGAATAAGCTACTATTGTGACTCACCAAGTGATAATCTCATCGGCTTATTGTATTATAATCGTTTACGTCAAGATTTTGGTTAATATCACTTTTTTTACATATAAAGTAGCTTCATACACATATAAGTAGGGTACAGTTTGTCTCTTGAACAATCTAATCTATTCACTCTTTCCATACATCTAACCGCTTTCTTTTGGTTCTTAAACACCCTATCAAGGTTTTGTTTTGATGAATTATCCCATACTAAGATAGCATACCTAATATGTGACAGTAAGAGCCCATGGTAAGCTGTAAGAAGTAACTTTTTGTCATTTAATCTAGCAAGCTGTCGCAGGACAAATACCCCAGTGGCATGACGATGTAGCAGTACAAAAATTTATCTTCGATGCCAGCAGTTTCTGTCCTGTTCTTCCGACTTTATCACTTATACCTTTTCTAATAATGTGTGCATTTTTCATGGAAGTCTCACCGCTTACCGGTGCACTGGAAACTGAGGCGTCTGATTGGTGTATTCAAAATCATAGATGGTCATCCTACAATCAGAAGCCTTAAAACCTTTTGTCTTGTGTGAATATCTGTTCAATTTTGTGAAGAATTCAATTTTCCAAAAAGTAAAACCTAGCCTTCTAAACTAATTTGTTTGTTACCGGTGCATCGGAAAGCGGTGAGGCTCCCATGAACACACCCAATGTACATGAATTGGTAAATATGGACCATTTTGGGCAACCGCCTGAAGAATCAACCATGACAGACAAAAGTTGTTTAGGCCTACCCGAACTAGGAAGGAACAGAAATGGCTTAAAGTAGCGAGTTCAAAAGCAACGGGAAGTGATAGGCGTGAGCCGTAGCTGGTATCTGTTCAATCAGATAGAGATAAGCTTCGTTCTTCTGTGCTCTCTTTGTAAGGGTGACCGATAGATTGGCCAACAAAAAAGACACTGTTCTCTGCTGTAAAATCACTTCCCGGTGGTTCGGAACCCACCTAAAACTGTAGGTCAAACTAATTAATTGCTATCATCCAACTCATTACCCACACACAGGTCTCAGACCTATGTGGGCTTCATCCTAAAAAAATACAACTTGTAATAATTATTACAGGTTCGTCAAAAACTTATCCAATTTTTTTTTAATAGTGCATTTTCTTAATAAACTGGGTTCAATGTTCAGCCCCTCTAGCTAATAGATAGAAGGGAATCTACATAATAACATATAAATTACAAAAATTATCAAAATTACCATACAATGTAAATGCATAAAACTTTGATTTTGTGTCGAAATCATGATAATTTTTGTAATATTTATTTATTACATTGAAAATCCTTCATCATTTGCATGCGCGAATCGTTAAATATAGGCTACATCAAGAATAAGTACTATTGAATCACAGAATTATTAAAAAGAAAAACTATTTTCTTTTATATTTATGCCTTAGCATCCTAGGTTGGATTATGGTGAATAGAAATTCAATTTCATTAAGTTAAAAGAGAAAAACAAATATGATTTACCTACTGCATAACATTAAATATTAACACAAACAATATTATTCATTTTCCGTAATAAATTGACAAGTCAGAAAGTTTGCCATATTAACCGGAACCATTGGTTCAAAATGATCATCAACCATTTCATATCGAAGATAATGTATTGAAAAGTAATATTTTTACTAATACGTCACCAGTAATAAGATTGTGGTGTGATAGACAAGTTTTGCCCTGTGATTTGTCATTCGTTTTCAAGCCGAGTACACACCACACTATATCAAAAGCAGGTTAGAGCTTAGGGTAGTGTGTACCCGGCTTGAAAATGAAGCAGCAAAAAGCATCGTATCACCCCACCTTAACCAAGAAGTAAAAACTGATGATCAGCAATGTTAATCAAAAAATATTAATGTTTTTGAAATATTATTATTTGACATTTATAACTTCTACAAGGGACATGTATTATGGTGCCTCAACAAAGGTTAGGAGCCCAGCTGGGATCGGCGAGGAGTTTGGTGTGGAGGTTGGGGTGCATCAGGGTTCAGCCCTGAGCCCACTTCAACCTGGTGATGAACTACCTCACTGCAGAAATACAGCAACCTCCTCCATGGGACATTCTATATGCTGATGACATTGTCCTCATAAGGAAAACACCAGATGAGCTACAACAAGCACTAGATCAGTGGCAACTAAAGCTGGAGGAAGCTGGCCTCAGAATCAGTAGAGAGAAGACGGTGTACATGTATTGTAACTTTGATGTTAATGATGATCAGGCACACATACATCTTGAGGGCACTCTACTCCCAGTAGTCCAACAATTCAAATATTTGGGTTCAATCATCAGCAATGATGGAAGTATAGATGCTGACATTTCAACCCAAATAAATACCGGATGGATGAAATGGAGAGAGCTTACTGGAGTGCTCTGTGACAAAAGAATGCCTGTGCATATCAAGGGCAAAGTTTATAAAGCTTTTTTTTGTAGATTACGTCTTGGAGACTCCAGTCAAGGAGTATAAGACAAGTCAGATCAACAATATTATACACTAGATACCATAATTACTTCAATTAGTTGAGGTGAGGCTTAATTTTGATGTGAAAGGAACTCTTGTACACTATAAAAAGCTTTATCAACTAAATATTTCTTCAATTGTTTTTTAAATATTTCTATATTTTCAAGACTCTTCAAAAACTGCGGTAGCTTGTTGTAGAATTTCCTACCAATATAACTAGGTTTTTGTTCGAATAAGCTACTATTATGACTCACCAAGTGATAATCTCCTCGGCTTCTTGTATTATAATCATGTACATCAAGACTTTGGTTAATATCATTCGTTTTTACATATAAAGTAGCTTCATACACATATAAGCAGGGTACAGTTAGGAGACCAAGTCTCTTGAACAACGGCCTACATGAATCTAATCTATTTACTCTTTCTATACACCTAACCGCTTTCTTTTGGATCTTAAACACCCTATCAAGATTTTGTTTTGATGAATTACCCCATACTAAGATAGCATACCTAATATGTGACAGTAAGAGCCCATGGTAAGCTGTAAAAAGTAACTTTTTGTCATTCAATCTAGCGAGCTGTCGCAGGACAAATACCCCAGATGAAATTTTACTACATATTTTCTCAATGTATGGAGTCCAGGTCAATCGTTTATCCAACATAACTCCTAGAAATGCAATTTTTTCTTCCTGGTCTAAGCTTAATTGATTATCGTTTACAAACACGTTTATAGCCCTATCTTCATTTAAATTATGTTTGTTTTTGAATTGAAGGTATTGGCATTTTTTACTATTTATAGTTAATTTCAACTGATTTAAAAATTGGACAACGGACTGCACACCTATATGGGCACTTATTTCTAAATTATCTAGAATGGAATTGCTGAAAATGAGTGATGTATCATCAGCAAATAAGAGGGCTCTACCACTAATTAATTCTTTAGGTAAACGATTGACATATAACAAAAAAAGCAATGGACCTAGTACTGACCCCTGAGGCACTCCAGCTTGCACCTCTAATTTATTAGATTTATTCTTTACTATACTATTACCAACTACTGTAGTTAGTTCTACACATTTTTTTCTCCCAGTGCGTCCAGCAATGCTGTATGGGGCTGAGTGTTGGCCTCTAAAAAAATATCAAGCTGAGAAACTCCATGCGGCAGAAATGAGAATGTTGAGATGGGCGGGAGGAGTCAGCAGGCTGGACCACATCAAAAATATTCATGTCCGAGGCAGCTTCAAGGTAGCGCCCAGTTCTGACAAAATTACTGAAGGAAGACTGTGCTGGTATGGTCATGTTAGCAGACGCCCACCTCAGCATATGACAAAAAAAGTTCTGGAGACACAGCCGAGGAGCAGAGGCAGACCCCGCCTTACATGGATGGCTCTAGTTCATAGAGATATGAAGCAATTGAACATACCACCAGAGACGACCCAGGATCGTGTATGCTGGCGACTTAGATCTAGGAGAGCCGACCCCAAATAATGGGAAAAAGGCAAGGATGTAGAAGAAGAAGAAGAAGAAATTTATAACTTCTACAAAACGTTTGTGAGGAGCCTCTGAAAATTTACTGCATTCCACAGTAAAATAATGATTATAGTATAATGCATATTACATGTCACAGCCTTATTATACAGAGCCTCTCCAGTTGCGGACGCGCGCCATAATCAAGGCCAAATTATACAGGCGGGTAAATGTAATTGAAAAATTAGCTGACAGACAGCTCAGGGCTCTTATTTGCTTACCTTCGTGTACTTCAACATTGTTGAGCTCCGTCACTCGCTCGGCTGATGTAATTTAGCCTTAATTGTGGCGCGATCCCACGATATAATAAGGCTCTCTCTTATTCAAAAATATGTAATGGAAGGAAATGATTATAGAAAAACTTTGAAACTTACTCTTAAAATTATTTATTTTATACATTTTTGTATAGATTTACATTTACAATCAGTCCTGATTTTCGATTTAACTTTCTGTACTATTTTCTGCGAAGAGAAAATATTTAAAAAAATAATAGATCAACATGAAGATTTGAAAAATACAAGTCATTATGTATTTAATAGCATTAGATACGAAGCGTAATATCACTAAGGAGCGCCATCTAATAACATCACAGACAAGAATAATCACAACAAATTGAATAAATATAAAAAATAGAATAAATAAGACCTAAATTCTATAAGTTCATTCATTTAAACCACATTTAAATTTGACCTGCTGAGTGCAGATCAAAGAAACATTAGTTGAATCATATGATCGTATTATGAGTTTATAAAACATCTCTATTAACACAAATTTAATCAATTTCAACATTTTAAAAGTTCGAAATTTTCAAAGTAAAAAGTTTACGCAATATATAAATAAAAATATTACATGATCGCAATACAATATGTATGAAATTCTTCATACCTCAAAGGGCATGACTTGAAAAAAATGGTGTCCCTATAAATATCAAAACTGTCTTATTTGATGTATGCTTCATCACATTCTCTTAACATTTCATCTTTCAAATCTTTGTTGAAATTTACATGAAATGTTAACAAAACTAATGTAAGAATGAACTGATATTATGAATATTAGGCTCTATCAATTAATTATTAGCATTAATAACCCTTCTTTAGAGAAGGGTGCATTTACCCTTCTTTAAAAAAAATATTTAGAATCAAATAGAACATTATTTGTAATATTTAGTAATGCGAAATAATTCCTGAATAAAAATAAAATTCCAATAAGAAAATTGAGCTAATGCGAGTGCATATTGTTTTAATAAATTGAAAGGAACATACATGTATTTATGTAAAAGGTATGAAGGGTATAAAGCTTTAAAGGTATAAAGGGTATCACCGCACCTGGAATGCACTGTAAACTTTATAATTATTATCTACATACTCAAAGGGCATTCAAAATTATTGAATTATCAATCAATTAAAGCCTGTAATCGTAAATGTATTTTTTATACTAATTTTTAACTTCAAAAATATACGAATACCTATGTGAAAAGAGATTTTTTATTATTCCAGAGCACAGAATGCACAGTATTGGTTTTTTTAAATTTATTCAATTCAAAGTAACTACTTTTCAATTGCATTGATCAGATATAATTTTTTTTGTAAGACTGAAAATAGGTGAACTTTGATTTCCAGTACAATAATGCTATTCCAAGTCCCGTTAAAGTGAGCATTATTGTTTATAATTAAGAGGGTAGATTGAACAATAAATCTCCACGAATAAAATTAGGAATATTTCATGTCAGTATATTCTGACAAAAATGGATCTAATCAAGTGGATACAATCTAATTTTCACCGAAGCATTTGGAATACAAATAAAAATTTAAGGTTTGTTGAAGAATATTACTGGAAGTTGGATTGAGAGTTGCAAAATTAATCAAATATGGTTAGGAAAGCAACCTAAAAATAATACCGTAATAATATTATAGAGCACAATAAGTTTTTTTTTGTGAGAGAATATTATTAAATTAATTTTCTACCATATATTATAAGATTACCCAAACGAAGGGTTGACAAGAGTGAACGTTTTTTATAACTGCTGTGCTCCATTAGTTTTGTACTCTCTTAAAAGTATGTTTTACAAATGAAGTACCAGGTAAATACATTAATATCTTGGTATTCCAAGTTAATATCTCAACTATTCCAATGCATTAAAGTAATAAATACTTAATTTCCTGGATTTCTTGTTATTTCTGGATATTCAGAAAATAATCTAAAGAAGCTGAACGAGAGTCTATTACATTAAAAAATTAAGTAGTTGGTTGTTTGTTACTGTAACTGTCGGTACCATTTTATTATTTAAAGTCGACAGTTCTAATATATACAAAAGAACCAAGGCCTCATAGCTAGTTGCCAGTTTCAATATTTATATTGCTGACTCAGCAGAGGTGAACTATCAGGGTGTTTGAACCCATTCTGTATTTGAGGACATGACTACTTTGTGCGTTGAACAAGTTTAATTATTCATAATTACATGTGTTCGGAACCCACCTAAAACTGTAGGTCAAACTCATCAATCACCATCATCCAACTCATTAACCATGCACAGGTTCAAGACCTATGTGGGCTTCATCCTCAGAAAAAAATTAAGCGTCATTAATGTGATCCTGTATAAAACGATACAAAGTTATATACAAAAGCGCGTTAGACAAGTTATTCTCTATAAGAAAATTGTATCACCTTTCATCAAGATGCCAAAAAAAAACGGTTATTGCACATGATTTATACATTCAACGGGTTCTTTTCTTGCTTGTTGAACCTTTCTTGCATTTCCTTCTGTTTTACGCTAGTATAACCAGCACTTCCAAAAAGCACAATCCAATTTGAAAGCCACCACATCCAAGGTTTATTCTCCTGAAACCAGTAAGTGGCTAAAACTGTTTGAACACATGCCTTAGCGGTACCTGAGATATTATGAGTGAGGGGAGATGTTACTTTTATTTGTAAGGAAGTTACATAGCCTATGGCAAAACCACATAAGCCACCGCCAGTCATAATAGTCCAAAACTGGATTGTCCAAAGTTTCTCGGCGTTAATAAGCGTGCCAATTTCTCCATTAAATACCATTAATGGAATAAAAATAAAACATGCATACGTATTATTATAATAAGACAATAACCAAATGTGATTGTTGACACTAGGAAGAACAGTCTTAGTATGAATTGAATAGAATGCTAAGCACAATGAACCCATAATTCCATAGAATGTGCCAAGGAGTGAGAAAGATCCTATGCCATGTTCTTCAGAAACGCCAAGCCAGAATCCAACCACTATAATACAACAGTACATGATACATTGTAAGGAAGTTCTTTGACGAAGCACTATATAAGTCAAAATTACATTAAAAACTGTAGTCAATGAGCGCCCAACAAAATAGAATGCTACTCCTACATATTTTAAACAAAGATTGTTCGATCCAATCATACCAGCAAATATTAAAGACAATGGTAACACCTTTCTTACAACGTCTTTATTAAATGGAGATCCCTCTGGAAAAGAAACCAGTTCTGGGAACATTTTTGAAACATTTTTCAACGATAGGCAAATTAACACTGATGTTAGGCACTGATACCATATCACAAAAAACGGAGCGTCAAGATCATTATCACTCAGTAATGCTTTATTGATGAATACAGTTGTAATTGAAACTACCCAATACAATGCCACAACACTTGTTATATGTAGATACTTTCCGAGTAAGCCGTGAGAAATCATTGCGGTTAGGGTATTTATATAGTTCTCAAGCGTAGTAGTTCAATAGTATTGAAAAGACAGCCGGCTCAAGTCTATACTCTATTATTGAGTTCACCGAGTTAGTCAAAGGCGACATAACGATCTGCTTCAGAGAAAATTAACAAGCGGCAAATTTTAAGATGTAATTCGTGACTATACATACATTGATAAAGAAGACACTAAACAAAACGTCAAAACAATCAATTTTGTAACCTACAATCAGAATTAGGGATGGGTATCGATTAGTCGATTAATCGGAATAATCGATGTTTTGCTGAAATAATCGATTATTTTTTAATCGATGTTTAAGAGCATCGATTAATCACAGCACCGATTATTTCATAACGATTAATCGATTGGTGGCATTTCTCTGATTATTCAATATTACAAGATTTAGGGACATAAATATGTAAATAATTATTGTTTCAAACATATTTTAAGATTAATTTCTGATATTAATGACAGAGCTTTTCCTTTATTTTACGTTTTCCGCTTTTTCTTAGTTCCTTGCCATCCTTCACAAGCCCTGTCTAATATAACCTCCAAGTCATAGGGTGTTCAACCTGCTGACAGTTGACAGGCTTGAAAATATTTGCCTTTTGCGATAAACATGAGCAATAACCTGGAACCATCATTGTTTCTTGTTTTTCGCCAAGATGCCTCCAAAAATTGTTGTTTGGGACGCTATTTGGTATTATTTTGGCCTGTTTTTGCTATTTTCAAAGACTGAATTAATCGATGTTTGAACACCGATTAATCGATGTTTTCAGTACCGATTACTCCCTTACAAAAAATAATCGATGTTTTGTAGTTCGATACCCATCCCTAATCAGAATCAGTAATATTGACAATTGAGCACTGCAACCTCCAGAACAGCTGGCAATCAGCTGCTGTAAACGTTCAGATTGAAGTCAGAATAAACGAACGAACTATCTCGACTATTGCAATTCTCAATAATTATTTATATTTCTGAAATCAAATTGATTCTTTCTCCTCTATAAAGATATTTCGTCCTCTATTCAGAAATCAATACTACCTACAATATTATTTTGAAATATTACGACTTCTGGGCTTGTGTGAGAGAAATGAAACGTAGATATCTAGATGGCTTTGCTTGAGTTGACAAGAGAAAATTCTTCTGAGTAGGAGAGCAGGCAGACAGAATATTTTGAGAGAATTTATATTGTTCTTTCATTTAGAAGAATCGATAAGCTTTCAGCTTATAATTAAGTTGTATTTGAGTGTTCTTAATAAATGTGCTTTGTTTTTTCATTTCTCTTTTAATCGGACACGCATTCAGGTGAGCTGTTATTACCGTTGACAGTATTCAGTTTATTCAACATCATGAATCACAAAATAATTTAAAGAGTAGTACGTTATGTAAGGCGTAATTGCCGATTCAATATTCATGAAGCATACTGTGTATATTTTCTCTAATATAATTATTGATGGGAAAATAGAAACTGGGTTTCCAAAAAGTTTTCTATGCTGTCAACTGCTTCAAGCCAAATCCACAATATTTTTGTGAACTTCGAATTTGATAATTATTATGTGTAACGAAATAATTTTTTGTATAATATTTTCTTTGATTCGCGCCCGGAATTAAACTTAAAATTAATTTTATTCCTTCGAACTAGTGATTAGTGCTCACACATATTACTCTGTTATCTTCATGTTTCCCGGTATCTTCATTCTGATCCTAATCTGCCTTAGTGCATCAAAATTTTGCCAATTTAAACGCGAATTTATTATTGCTTTAGCTGTAGCAGCAGTTTTGTGTACTCTTGCAATTGCAACATTAGAATGCTCGATTTCACTGCATTTTGATCTATGCACTCGTTTTGTAAACATCACTTCAATTCATTGACTAACGTGCTTCAAACCGATCGTAAATTATCTTGTTTCTTCACTCTCCTTGAATGTAAATTCACTCTCCTCCATTGCAAGTAAAAAGCAAAAGCATTGCCAGGAAAATGGAGTAAATTCACCTTCATTCAATTAAATAATATGACGGCAAGTCGTTAGCATTGTATTGTTTAAAAAAAGTATAGCTCATAAGTAACGGGTCCTCTAACGTGGACAGTGGCCTGATATAGACATGGGAATCTGGATATTTTCTTTTGTCAATGTTGGCTCAAACTGAGTTCAGCAATTACAGGAGTTGAGCTGATGACCGATGACATGTCACCTCAACATTTAAAATTGTACAATATATCCATTTTGTTAAACTACGACTCCGCTCACAGGCACGTAGTCCATGTGGGGAGTATATTCATGATTTTTTATCACATTATTATCACAAAAATTGTATTTCTTTTTGAATAAAATAAATTTGAACTTTTAAGGGGGAAGAAACTTACACATTATTACGGTTGATACCTTGATTCAGTTGAACTGTCAACAGAGTTTCGTACAGTCGAGTGTCACACCAATGTGAGTGTTTATTCTCAATTGAAATTAAATCTCAGATTAGTTTAATTTTACTAGTGGAAATTAAGCTGTGGCAGTCCAGGAATGTACCAAGCGCTCCCATTTTGCCTGCGTCTGTTAGAATTTCTGTCCTGATGACTCCTATTGAACCTCATCGTTTTTACAGGAAAAATATTAAATATTTCAGAGAAACGTTATAAAATGTATTGAACAGTTCTCCAAGATTATCCTTACAGTTGGAGAGAACTTCAGCCCAGTCTAAATCAGCTTTAAGCAGTGGAATCTTATCTGAATCTATTATTCTTTTCATTGATTTAAAATAATCAGCATGCCAAGGCAAAGAGTCCGACGTCTTATTCGCCAAATTCAGCCACATATTCATCACCACAACATCATAAGCAATAACTGGATCTAGCGCAATGGCATAATAGCTTCAAGAATCAAGGGAAGTCGAGATAATATTCACCTCTTGTAGGTGCATGATTGGTATAGTGTGTGGTATATGTCCTCATTTGAGTGGATATTCACATCACTACCAAGAACCGTCGGCAAATTTAACCTATTCAGGCTAAACCTTTTTTTTCGGAGGATGAAGCCCACATACGTCCCAGACCTTTGTATGGGTAATGATTTGTCCAATAACATGAATTTTTCCCCGATATTTCCATTTTATTCACAAAAATCTTGTATTTTATTTCAGTATTGAAGAATGGAGGGCGGGTTCGGCACTTACTCATCTCACGTGAACAATGGGTTGGGAAGGGATCGACAGAAAGATCCAAAAAGATTGGCCCAAACCATTGGATCAAATATCCAAAAGATTTCACAAAATGGTAAGTTTCCAAGTTTGATCAGCTAATCATTCACCAGTATTACTTGTATTCATTTTTCTTTGTAAAATAGAAGTAATTTAAGTATTGTGGGTTTATTATTCAGTGGAATCCCGTCTAGGGATACATTTGACAAGCTGATTGAGAGCAAAACACCATGTTTCCAGTGCATATTTTCTATATTTATTGATTAAAATATCACTTATACATCACATACTATTATCCTTGCAAATTTTCGGATGCAATACGGAATGGCAATGCGACTTCTCTGTTGCCATTTTTTCGTTAACATTTTTTCACTCAAATGCTGTTTTTTTTTTTTTTTTTTTAAGATTACGTCTTGGAGACTCCAGTTAAGGAGTATAAGACAAGTCGTGTTTGTAAACGTGGCTGCTTGACCAGGCTTGCTCGACTGCTCTGCAACTTGGCAGCATTGTGCAAAGTTTGCACACACTAGAATTTCACCTGAATAATAGAATAAGAAAAGATCGCGCCCATATTGACAATTTTTAAAAATTTAGCATTTCTTAACGTTTTTCAATAACTATCTTACTGAAAAAGTTGAAATTTGGCACACAAGCACGGTTGAGCATTTAAACTCTTGATAATAGAAAAATATTTCAAAATATTCCATTTGATGCGCCCAAAACTGACAACTTTTTAATATTTAGCGTTTGTGCCCAAAACTAACGATTTTTGAAAATTTAGTTAATCTGCTTTTCAAAAAACAAGGCATTAAAACCCTGTTAAATGTTGTCAATTCCACTTCTTTATTATAACAGCACTGGACCGCGGTTTCGTGGCTTCACCAGTCACATTTTCAACAGTACTAATACATTGTTTATAAAATAATGTTAACTAATCTTCAAAAGTCGATAGTCACTCAAATCGATATTTATGGTATCGATTATAGCATCAAATGTCAATCAATATCAAATTTATAAACAATGTATTAGTATTGAAAATGTGTCTGGTGAAGCCACGAAACCGCGGTCCAGTACTGTTATAATAAAGAAGTGGAATTGACAACATTTAACAGGGTTTTATTCTTTTATTATGGAGTTCCACAACATAAACCAAAATTCTACAAATAAATTTAAACAAGGCATTAACTGTTTAGTTACTGCTTTTTATGATATTTATATATTATATTGTTATGAACTGGGGTTCATTCAAATCTGTGCTATTCCCAAGTAAACTTTTCAAAAGTTTTCTATAAAAGGCACAAAATTGATGATTTTTTCAATTTGTATGCAAATTTCCGTCCGCTCACTAGGCATAGTCGGACAGCTGAGGCTAATGAAGTGAGCCTATTTGAGTTTATCATTAATTTTTTTAATTTTCTGATTAATATTGATTATCGTAGTTGAAATGATCTTATTGTACCAACATTCAACTTTTTTATTAGTAAAGCACAAAATACTTGTTATTTGCTCTCATTTGTCACATACAATTTAGTCTCACTAGTGATGAATCAATAAATTATTTCTGTTTACAGTCCATTCGATGAAGAAAATGGCCAATTCGATGGGAACTGCTCAAGACACTCAAGATATGAGGGATCAATTGTGAGTTTGATTATTTATTTCTGAGTTATCAATTATGGTTAGTGTAAGAAAGGGCCGGCTGCGCCCTAACTTCGCCCTCCGAGGAAGTTAATAAAGGCAGCCAATCAATCAGTCAATCGATCTACAGTCAAACAGTTGGATAGCATCTATAAATTCTTGTTAGCATTAGGGGACAAATGTGCGAATAGCGTTTCCTCTATCTTGGTTAAGCTGGGCATTGACGTTCCGATTTGCAGTACTACTTGTGGTCCAACTTCCAAGGTTGGATCCGATATTGGAACGTGAATGAGCTTGTTGGATAGTTGGAAGCGACTAGATGAACGACTGGAAAGTCCGACTGTCGACGGTGTTGGAGCGTGAGTGGGGGAGTCGGATCAAAGTCGTCCAACTTGCCTCAGTCAGTGCAACATCGGGCAACTTCGGTTACATTTTTCGGCTCGAGAGTGTCGTTCACAGCTGACTAGGGATAAAGTTGGATTGCAAGTAGGAGCGTGAGTGGAGTCGACTATCCAACTAGCAATACTACTGCAAATCGGAACGTGAATGCCCAGCTTTAGTGATTTTTCATCTCTACGAATTCAGTAAAGAGAATGTTAAAATGACGGCTGGAGAGTGTTAAGACATAACCTGAGAGTTACTGGAGTTGAAAGTCATAAAGCATTGGCTAAAATACATGTGATTGTCGACTTCGAATAGTAATTTTGGAAGAACACAGAATTCTTCATTCTCTTCCTCATATTGTAACTCTTATAACAGATTTATAATAATTTATTAAGATGCTTAAGATCCATCTTGTTTCCATTAATATGTAATAAAAACTTGAAAAACACTTTTAAGTGGAAATTGTGACTCACGTTATGGCGTGACGGCCGTTTCACTCTGATGTTGAGAGCAACGTCAGACGACCCACAGTACACTGAGTGTACTAACTTTATAGATGCATCTTAGAGATAACATCTTTATAGATGCTAACTCTGAGTATACTGTGGTCGTCTGACGATGCTTTAAAAATCAGAGTGAAACGGCCGTCACGCCAGTGAGTAACAATTTCCACTTGGAAGTGTTTTTTAAGTGTTTATTATAATTTATTAATTAGATATAATAATTGAAAAAAACATTTTAGTTATTTAGGAAGCAGAATGCTTCTTTCTCCGCCCGCTCTTGTAACTTGTATAACATGTTTACGAAATTGAAGCACAAAAGAAAGGTAAATATTGAGAATAAAACTTGAAATTTAGGAGATATTTACGTTTGCGTGACTATGAAACAATACATGTGTAAATAAACCTTACTTTCTATGTGAAGTAATTATTATTACTTGGTGGTTCAGAACCCACCTAAAACTGTAGGTCCAATTCATCAATCGCCATCATCCAACTCATTAATCACGCACAGGTCTTAGACCTATGTGGGCTTCATCCTCCGAAAAAAATTACAGCAGTGCAATCTATTTGTATTTGTATAACTTTTCCTCCTTATTACTACACTAACTGCATTCCAACAGATAAGAGTGACCATAATTACTACAATAATAAATTGTATTGCTGTATAAATTGGTCACGATACATGGTGTAAATGTATCCTAAAAAAATTTTTATTTAGATATTACTCCATTTCTTTTGACTAATTTATTGTAGATAAATTATTGCAGATAAATTATTGCTGATTAAATAGACGCAATTAGATGTACATCCTTCAATCTATTACATATTTATGCATCTTTGTAATAAAAAACCTAAATAATAATATAGGTTATTACCTATTAAGTCTCCCTGAATTTTGTCAACAATGTACGTAGAAAAATAATGTTTATTTCTGAATTATGTATTCAATTCCTGATTTTTAATTTTAATTTTATTATTTTAATCTTTTCAATCAGGCATCAAATTCAGCATTACACGAATACTCTAGCAACAGATACTGGAGCTTATTTAAAAGAGTTGCAGCAGATCTCCTTCCAACGCAGTGTTTCAGAACAGGTAATAATAATTTTTACGTAGAAAATAATATATTTGCCGTTATCGAATATGTTCGATTGAAGGTAAGGTTCATATTCAATTATCAGAATTAGAATAAGTTGTTAATAGTAGTAGAATGTGATAATGAATTTGAACTTCATTATTCGTTTAGTTTGCAAGCGATTAAGATGCTTATTAATAAATTTTAATGACATCATTGGAGTATAAATATGTCTTTTTACGTTAGCTTGACAAGTTTTCCGAAGAAATATTTGAATGACGCAGGCAGTAGCACTTCTATGTCATCATTTCAGCATTTGTTTGATTTCACCAATTATACTTCTTCTAGAAAGATATTTGCTTGTGAATATATTATCTATCAATCATATAAGACTTGTGCGTGCTTCTGAATAAATTCTGTATTAAAATTTTCTTTAATTTCTTCCAGTTCCCATTGATTAGTTTATCGACCATGGCTTCACTTGCCGTAGTTACAATAAGATACAACTACATAGATGAAAAAAGAAAGGCTTAGGATTCAAAGTGAATATTTCTTGAAAACTGAAATTATGCATATTCTTTCGAAATAAACAAATTTCGTCGAGTTTTCTGCGAAGTTAGAAAAACGAACTTTTCTCACTTAACATTATGGGTAACTACTAGTTATTGAATTTCAACTGATAAGATAGCCCTCGACAAATTAGCCATGTTGGTCGTCGGAGAGATTATAGAAGTTTTCAGTCTATTTAAAAAAAAAAGGTCTAACAGTCCATTAAATTTTAAGAAATAATATCATATACTGTTTCCGTTATCCTACTTTAACTACAGAAATCTTTCAATTTTTCATTTTATTTTAGCTTTATTTTTTATATTATTCGCTTCAAGCCCCTATTATAGTATTGGAAGGAGGTTATATCAACTTTTCAAGTGATACTATCACATGATTTTCATGCAAAATAATATAAATATTTATAGATATAATAAATTCTCTAATAATTTTCAATTTACTGATATCTAAATGGGTATGCTTACATAATTTGTATAGTGTTCTGTGATATTGTATCTACATTACTTTTTTATCTTATCTTGATCACTAATAAAGTTCCAAGTTTAAGAAATCTGATTTTTTTTTGAAGGATGAAACCCACATAGGTCTGAGACCTGTGCGTGGGTGATGACTGTGATGATGGTGATTGATGAGTTGGACCTACAGTTTTAGGTAGGTTCCGAACCACCGGGAAAGGATTTTACAGGAGAGAATAGAGATATTGCTGGCCAATCCAATCGGTCACCCTTACAGAGAAAGCCCAGGAGAGCGTTGCTTATCTAATCTGATGGAACAGATACCGGCTACGGCTCACGGCTATCACTTCCCCTTAATTGTTTTGCAATGTTGCGTTCCATATTTTTCATTTTCTTTATGATTATTGCGAATATAAAATTAATTTTTAAACGTTTTGTGCCTTCTATCAACTGTCATTACTGGTCTGTTCATTAATGCTTGCTCAGGAATTCAAATACTATTATAAAAGATATTAGGGAAGTGATAGCCGAATGCCGTAGCAGGTATCTGTTCAATCAGAAATAAACTACGAAACTCCTGGGCGCTCTTTGCAAGGGTTACCGATTGGACTGGCCAGCAAAAAAGACTGTTCTCTGCTGTAAAATCCCTTCCCGGTGGTTCGGAACCCACCTAAAACTGTAGGGCAACATCCAATTATCATAGACTTTTCTACAAAGAAAATTTCAAACCCTATTATTTATTAATGGACTTTCATATCAAGCTGCTAATCATTATGCATATTTAGTTGAACAATGCAATTACCCACGCACAGGTCTCAGACCTATGATGGCTTCATCCTCAGAAAAAAAATTATTGTTATTATAGTATAATATTAGTATAATAAAAATACTATTATAACAATAGTATTAGTGTAATACGAATATTTATATATAATAATAGTATAATAAAAATACTATTATAACATAAGTTCTGAATTGAACACACGAGAGTAAATTTTCGGTTATCATAGATTATCATCTCTAACTAAATTTAGATTTGATTTTTCATGAAACCATGACTAGCAATTTAATATAGCATTTAAGTTCATTCTAAAAATTTCATCATACATTTTAAGTCAACTAGGATATGAGAAGCCCTATAAATATAATGTTCCCATTCATAATGCATTTCATAATTACACAGGTTCCTACATCAACCTGCATTCTGCTAGTTTCATCAAAATTCCTCGTTATTTTTTTAATTGCAATAATTTTTATGTCTCCAACTTTTCAGAGAGAGCTGAAAATGCAACGAGAACGTCTACAAGACGAGTTTACAGAAACACTGAGTGCTTTCAAAGAAATTCTTGCAAAAACCTACGAATGGGAATGTGATGAAATGAAAAAGAATCGAGCTAATTCTGGCCTTATCAGCGTTCCTCCTCCTCCTCCGTCCTCCAATTCTAAAGATGTTTTCGGAGGTACGACTTCTAGTTTTATTATTTGTCTAATTTTTTTTTGTAATTATTATTATTTGTTTCAAAGAGGGTTCATGACACATGACTGTAAATATGCCAGTAGGAATCAATTTTCAATTCTAATGAAGACTCATTGCCTGGACTATCAACACGTTGGTTACTCCGTAAACGTCATGACTCAATAGGGAGAAATATTGGTTATTCATCATTATTATTTTTTTTTTTTTTTTTTTTTTTTTTTTTGAGATGGGAAAAACCTTCATAAGGCACCAGGCAGGTGTGGAATCTGCCCAGTAGTGTGGGATTGTTATTAAAACGACCGCACTAAAAAACCCATCTCTAACCTGCAATACCCCCAATGCGGAACCGCTATTGCATTACTTCACACTGGGTTGCACTTCTTAGCTCTTAAAGCTCTATCCCTTTCATCCACTATTCTCTCTTAATTGTCAAGGCAGCCTTCTGTTTTCTTCTGCCGCAAGACATATGCAACATAAGTGGAAACTCCTTCCCAGTTTCTGGCAGATAACAGCATCTTCTCTATCACAGTGTCTGGTGTAAAATCTCCAAGCATGGTGATGAGACACGCCCGCTGTCCCTGGAAGCATGGGCAGTGGAAGAATGTGTGACTCACATCATCCCACTCAGCACCACAGAGTTTACACTTGGGTGATGATACCTTCCGCATATTATACAGGTATGAACGGAAGTATCCATGTCCAGTAAGGAATTGTGTTAGGTAGAAATTCACTTCCCCATGCTCACAATCCAGCCATGCTTTTAGGTCTTTTATCAGCAGTGCTGTCCACCGACCATTTGTTTCTTCGTTCCAGCGCTGCTGCCATGCTGTCATGGTCTGAACATGGGCTTCAGCAGTGGCCTCAGCTCTACCAACCTCTTCACTCCGGACATAGATTAACCTCTGCTCAAGAGCCAGCAGGTCAATGGGGATTACTCCAGCTACAACCAAAACTGCACTTTCTGACACTGTGCGGTATGCACTGGCTATTCTAAGAGCCCCTCTATGCTGCACAGATGCCATTTGAGTCCTATATTTCTTCACCTTCAATGCTTCTGCCCAAATCTCTGCACCATACAGCAATGTGGCTTGTACAGTTGATATCAGAAGTCTTCTTTTACTTGGCATTGGGCCCCGGACATTTGCCATTAGCTGGCATAATGATGCAGTAACCTTTGCAGCTTTTTTACACACATTTTGGATGTGTGGCCAGAAGGTGAGTTTGCAATCCAAAGTTACCCCCAGGTACTTTGCTGTGGAGCTTGTCTGTACTTTGTGTGACCCAACTGTCATTGGGACTAAGGTATGTATCCTTCTTCTTGTTAAGATGAGGATTTCTGTTTTAGCAGTGGCTAACTCTAGCCCATGATCCAACATCCATTCATTCACTCTCCTCATCACTTGGTTAAGTGTCAGCTGGGCAAACTCCATAGTCCGGCCAGTTATTACAGCAGCAACATCATCTGCATAGGCAATGAGGGATGCTCCATCAGGCATTTGAAGCTGCAGCAATCCATCATATGCTATGTTCCATAGGTCAGGCCCAAGAATTGATCCCTGAGCCACCCCAGCTGTGATATCTCTCTGTTTCCAACCCTCTTCAGTGTCATAAATGAGGCTGCGATTACACAGATAATCCCTTAGAATATTCATTAGATATTCCGGTGTTGCAAATCTAGTTTCCAAGGCATCTAACATGGTGCTCCACCTAACAGAATTGAAGGCATTTTTCACATCCAGAGTGACCAAGAGAACTAGTGGTCTTGTGGGATGTGATGGTCTCTGTGCCCTTTCAAATACTTCAATGACTTCCCTGATGGCATCCAAGGTGGAGTGACCCTTTCTGAAACCATGTTGGTGCATTGAGAGGTTTCCACTATTTCTCACTGACTGGAGCAGTAGTGGCTTCAGAAGCCTCTCCAACAGTTTTCCTCCAACATCCAGCATACACAGTGGTCGAGAGGATGAAGGAGAATTAGGGTTTCCCTTTCCTTTACTGATCAAAGCAAGTCTGCCCATTTTCCACTGTTTTGGGAACACTCCATTTTGCAGACATGCATTAAACATCCTTAACAGCACCTGAGGATGAGTGACTTCTGCTTCCTTGAAAGCCTCAACAGGAATGCCATCTGGCCCAGGAGCCTTTTTGCACTTCATAGAAGCAACAGCCTCACTTAGATCATCAACTGTAAACACTGGGATGGACTCATGATCAACCCCTCCTGCTGGCCTGTGCTCAACTGGATGAGTAGGGAAGAGAGCATCAACAATGTGACTCATGCTACTGGCACTCATTTTATTACAGGGGATTAGACCACTCAGTCTCTTTGTTACAATTTTGTAGCCTTCTCCCCATGGGTTCTGATTAACCTCATCACACAGCTTTCTCCAGCACCTTTTCTTGCTGTCCTGGATAGCTTTGACTAGCATTTTCTTAGCAGCCTTATGCAGGGATGACCTTTCAAGAGCTTCAGGTCTATTGCGTGAGCGCTGAGCCCTCCGCCTCAAGTACAGACATCTCCTGCGCATTTCTGCAATTTCCTCTGACCACCAATATGCCTGCATCCTACCTCTCCATCTGCCCTGACGTGGCATGGAGGCATCACAGGCATCTTTTAAAGCAAGCATAGTGATCTCTACCAGGTTTTCTGTTTCCTCCCGGCCTGAGGGCTCTTCCAATACCAAATGCTGGTCCAGCTTAGCCTGCAACACCTCTGCAAATCTTGTCTTATTCATAAGGTTGACCTTGTACCTTGTGGAGCAATACATCTGATTTGCTTCCCTAGTTGGCTGTACTCTGCTGCTCAGCATGAATGAGATATAACTATGATCACTACCAGAGTAGTCCTCAATCACACTCCACTCATGAACTCTATTAAAGAGTGCCTCAGAAGCCAGAGTTACATCTGGGATAGAGCTTCCAAAGCCTGGTCTCTGGTAGGTTGGCATATCCCCTCTATTCAGAATCAGCAAGCCTAGCCTTGAAGCCATCTCCAACAATAACCTACCTCTTGTATTAGTGGTAGGCATGCCCCACTCTTGGGCACGGGCATTAAAGTCTCCTGCTACAATAACTTTGTATGAGGTGTCAAGAATCATGTCCTCCAGTGATTCAAGTTTCTCCTGATATCCTTGAATACTATCATTTGGTGAGAGGTAGCAGCTGACAAATATGATGCCTTTACTTTTCACCCACACATATCCTTGCCCAGCCCCTGAATCTTCAACTGGGACTACTCTCTGGTCAGTTACCCAGATAGCTGCAGTGTTAAGTTGATCTACAAACCAGTGGCTTGGGTCTCTATTACGATTATGCTCACTGAGGACAGCCAAATGTACTTTCCTGTCACAAACTAGTTGTTCAATCAAGCTATCTGCAGCCCTACTCCTGTTCATATTTCCCTGCAGTATATTTATCATAGTGGTATTTTGTTTTTCACAGCTTGCAGGGCCTCCCTGAATGCACTACATACACCAGAACCAGGAGCACATCATTATTATTATTATTATTGTTATTATTATTATTATTAATATTAGCCTATTATTGTTATTGATATTATTATTACCATAATTTTTCTATAATAGAAAAATAAATGAATAGCCACCTTAAGTTTTCAGAAGGCTTTATTTAGTAGATGAATTATAGTCTAGATTAGATTATAAGAATTTCACTGTAATAGATGAATAACTTGGAAAAATCATATCTGAAAAATCCCTGTTTAAGGTCAAACTATTGTAAAGTGAGCTGAATTTCAAATTAAATTTATTAGATTCTCCAATTTTATCAAAGTGCATTTTAATTCAATTAATTTTTTTTATTAAGTAGTATTGTGTTGTTGATCAATTTTTATTCAAAACAATAGAGAACTATTATCCATAAAATCCCAGTTACACTCAAATGACTTGAATTTAATACGGTTTATTTGTTGATGATAAAAAAAGCTCTATTTGAATTGATTTGAATCAATTTATTTATTTTTTATTATTCATTATTTATCATACATCATTTATTATTTACTATTTATTATTATTTGTTATTGATTGTTTATTTTTTATTAATGAAATTATTTTTAGCGAAATGAATTCAATTCAATTATTTGCCTTTAAAAAATAAATAATTGATCCTTAGAATTTAGATTTGTGAACAAAAGAGCTGAGATGGGATCGAACCCAGGACCACCGCATGAGAGCATAGCACTAAACCACGGCTATGGCCGTATTATCAAATCTGATGCAATTAGAAGCTTTTCAATTGTTTCGCATTACAGGAAACAGTTGTAAGTTACAAAAATGAAATTTGTAGTAGTGAAAAGCTAAATGTGGTTGCTAATTTTGATGCTAGATGGCGCCATACGTATTCTAATTTATGGAACTTATTTGACCAAAACATTTGATAAATCCTTCAAATAATTGCATTATTATTATTATTATTATTATTATAAAATTATTATTATTATTTTTATTTATTATTATTATTATTATTATATTATATTATATTATTTTTAGACGTAAAACTCCCAAAGTGGAAGACGCTGAGTAAAGATGGTTCATTTTTTGGACTTGTTCTTTTTGATAATTGCATTATTATCAATAATTGTTTATGACAAATAATATGTTCAATGTTTTTGGCCGCATGCTCAGTTTTAAGTTTAGATTAGTTGGATTTATGTATTTTATCGCTGTACTGTGTGTACTTTGTACTTCTTTTAGCAAGTGTGCAACGTAAAACCAATCGGCGTATAAGAGATTACATAATGCAATAGATGTCAATAAGTTTTATTTGTTTGTTCAGGATGTAATTATATCTATCTATCTTTGTTGTAGATAGCAGATTTGGCGATGAACAGCTGATAGAATTGCAAGATAATTGGCCGAGCTCGGGTAATAGCCGGCAAGCCCAGGCCCAGATGCAAGCTGATGACATGAATCTACAGATGATGCAACAACAAGAAGCTGCCATACAACAACTTGGGGTAAGTGCTTATAAAAATAAATACTATTTGATAATATATTACTTACGCTGATCTCAGAGAAACTGTAGAATATTTTATTAAGATACCAGCTAATGTCCATGTGAAAACTATACTGTTCATTGAGCATGTAATAGTTATGTATGTATTAAGAGCGTGAAGCGCGACTTTATCGCTCGAGCCAAAACATTTACTGCGCGACGCGTAGTGGAGCGCAGTAATTTTGCGAGAGCGATAAAGAAGCTTCACGCGCGAATTGCATACAATATTTTTCCTAAAACTGCAGATCTGGATTCCAACACAATAAAAGCTTGTAGTTTGTTACATCACAGACCATGCGCGGATTTGGTTAGCGTTCGCCATTGTCAAGGTTATGTGAATTTCACGGATTCCATGATCCACCAATGAGAAGACATCAAAATCAAAACAGAAGCGTAAAGAAAACAGCTGGTGAGAGTAAAGTACTTTACCGCTTGCAGAGCAGAAAAGAGGTATTTTACAATTAGTTTACAGTACGTAAAGAACTACTTTACGAGCAGTTGTAGGAAAAATAATTTATAAACGTCACAATAAAATATTTGATAAAATATTAAAAACCTTCGGAAAGACCTTACATATGCTTAAATAAATATTACAGATCGCAACTTATACAGGCGATCAAATGTGACCCACAGTGAACACATGGGTAGTTCAGCCAGAGACATAGAACAAAAGGACTGATACAAAGTGGTCGGATGAAAGAAAGACTTGAGTGAAAAGATGCAAATCTCATGGCCGAACCGCAGGAAGAACCATAAATGATTTACGTGATACATACTGGGTCTAATACGGAAATAATAATAATAGTAATAATAATAATTAAAAGAAATACAACATCGGAGAGAAAGAAGGAGTACTGGAAAAAGCATCCATTAAAAATAATTGATTTAGCGTACCCCAAAGTAGGTGATTCGAAAAAAAAAATAATTAAAAACTAGTTTTTTTAATAATGAGATATTACTTGTACATAGAAACCAGTAAATTAATTTTCTTGAACAAATTTGTTGAAATATTTTCAGAGGATGCTAAAAAATAGCACATACACCTCACATCTCTATTAGTTGCAAATTCATAGCTATCACTCGCTGAAAATATGAGTAAGGGCCTTATTAGATAGAGTCACTGTAGTCGCCGTCGCGCGCGACTATTTCAGACTAAATCACACCAGCCGCATAAATTTGATTCAAATAATCAGCTGTTGGGTTTAAAGAAGTGTACTTTGAAATAGTTGAGCCCGATCAAACGATCAGCTGATGTAATTTAGCCTTAAAGTGTGGCATGCGACGGCGACTGCAGTGGTTATGTCTAATAAGGGCCTTAGTTCATTTTATTATTGTCTGTCTGCATGGATCCATAGATGACGTAACCCCACAAACTTTATGAGCACTTGGCTCTTACTACATAAATAAATGAAGATTTAATTAAAAATTTTAATTTGTCACACAAATGAGTTGAAGCCAATAACAATTCTCAAAAAGAAAGCAAGCACAGAACACATGCAACAACAATATAATACAATTATGTATAATAATAATCTAGACCAGGCAAAATTTTAAACAGGTAACAAAGTCCCAACTAAAAATAATATTTAACAAGAAAGCAATAACATTTTTGTAACAATGATGCACCAACAAAAGCAGACACCCTGAATCAACATGTACTACTTAATATTGATCGTCTTGTTTTAACTGCCACATTTATATAAACGTATATATTTTTGTGGTTTTTTCTTTGCTCAAGTTGGACAAGAGAACCAATACCTTACCTTCCTCCTGGGCAATATTAGTGGTGTGCTTGGCCAGATACTTATTTCTAAAATCGTTATACATACGGCCTCTTACAAGTAGGGACA
The DNA here is from genome assembly GCA_948455865.1 of Conomelus anceps. NCBI lineage: Eukaryota > Metazoa > Arthropoda > Insecta > Hemiptera > Delphacidae > Conomelus > Conomelus anceps. The sequence continues at coordinate 4,451,124 of OX418224.1, forward strand.
CAAATTCTCCTCTTTGGCTCTTACTACATAGCCTAAATTCTTTGACAATTCATACTTCTATTCCGTACGGAAAGAGCAATTTACGAGAATTGAATAACGTTCGCCACTGATCCTCAACATATATGATTGTAGAACAACTGTAAAATTTATAATAAAGTATTGAAATCTTCCTTTTTTACAGAAAGAAATAATTGGAGTCAATGAATTATTCAAAGAGCTTGGAGCACTTGTTCATGACCAAGGAGAACTTGTCGATAATATAGAGGCTAATGTAGAGAATACAGAATACAGAGTTTCACAAGGAACTTCACAGCTTAGGCAAGCCAACGAATTATCGGTAAGTACTTCTATCTTCTCAACTGTATATTCCCATTGCTTTGACCCCAAAAGTGTTTGGAAGAATCAATATTTTAAAGACAACTAGTTTTTTTACTATTTATGTAAATTTCAGTGTTACATTGAAAGAGACAATTCAGAATTAGATAATTTGGAGACTGCGAAGTTACCGTACTTTTATTCCATTTAAAGTCTCATGACCCTTAATTCTCCGATTATTTTTTATTTATTCTTGTGTTCGATTTGAACTCTTTTCCATGTATCCTATATTTCTAATATTGTTCATAAAATTTGACATTACAATATTACTAGTAGTTCTGTGAACAGTAGACCTCACTCGCCGAAGAATAAGGGCGCTTGCACAGAGGAACATACTCGATGTACTCAATGATAATCACCATCGCAAAATTAAACACAGTCATCAGACCTAACTCTTGATTCAATTCGCGTAGTCTGTATTTTATGTCTGGCTTTAACAAAAGGTCGCTCTGTATCACATCAACAAGACTGTTTTCTATTTGCGAGACAGCTGATTGCACAAAAAGTAGATTTCAGATGTGTGATGAATGGGTTTCTAAAACAATATTAAATTTGTATATAATTTAGTTACTAATCAATGGTTATTATTCTTAATTAAAATATAAGAAATGAAACAAACGATTATGATTGATAACTTTATTTATATGAATAAGGCTCAACCAGATGTTACTAAGGCCCGATGACTATCTACGGATCTGATTCCAATTGCATATGACGGAGAAGCTCATTTTTTTTAGGATGAAGCCCACATAGGTCTGAGACCTGTGCGTGGGTAATGAGTTGGATGATGGTGGTTGATGAGTTGTGCCTACAACAGTTTTAGGTGGGTTCCGAACCACCGGGAAGTGATTTTACAGCAGAGAACAGTCTCTTTTTTGCTGGCCAATCTAATCGGTCACCGTTACAAACAGGACCTACGAGAACGCAGCTTATCTCTATCTGATTGAACAGATACCTGCTACGGCTCGCGGCTATCACTTGATTTTAAAAATCATATGTTCCTATAGAAGAAGGCTTTGTTGTCTTTCCCATTTTTCCTTATAAATATCCTTTAAATGCCACAACATTTCGAAAATCCTTATACACAATCGCTGCGCATTATTAAAAGGAATATTCATGCCTAATTTCAAAGAAATAGGTTCATGCGTTCAGCCGTAAATGTGAGAAAGAGACAGAGAGAATTCCGATCGTCTAGACCTCACTCCGTTCGAATAGAAGCCATGACACATTTGTAGAATAATTCTGTGAAAAATATTGTCTTCCAGAAAATATTGGTACAGGAGGCTTCAGAGAAAAGCCAAGCAATTGATTTTTCTTCTCATAATTGTTGGTTATTATTCAATTGCGTCCTATTATTAGACTGCATATTCTATAAACATTTTATGAATTATCTATTATTATTATTATTAATAATTATGTATTATTTTTATTTTATAAAATCATCCAATCACACTAACACTTATTATTCGTTCATTTTTTTTCAGAATAAATTACGGAAAAGAAGATGTTACATGCTTTTGATACTAGCCGGTATTCTATCATTCCTAGGACTTATTTTCTACATCGGTTGGTAAAAAATAAATCAATTACTTTATTTCGTTTCAAAAACATACTGTATATAAGATGAATGAATATATTTTATACATAAATTATTTTAAATCTTAGAATTGTTGAAAATGCTTGTTATTCAGTGTAAGTTATAATTCTTGTATTGACGGTTATTGTATATATATATAGTCAAATGCCTGCACCAAGGAATATTATTGTATTTTAACTATGTTAAAATTATTCCCAATATTTGTATAGTATTTGAAATTTCAAAATTAGTTTAACTATATTATGTATTTAATTTGGAGAATCAATATTGATATTGTGGAATCTATCCATGAATGGAATTTCAGTGGAATTCGAAAATTTCAATTTATTATTGTATTTATATCAGTACTGAAAGTAAAATTTAGAAAAATTAAAATAATAGATTTCTATCAATTTTTGTTTGATCATATCCTATTAATACTAAAATCCAATACATTTCTATTGAATAATGGTACTTTTGAATTTTTATCTTGGCCTTATCGGGAACAAATTCATCTGAACCTGAAATGACAAAATTACTTCCATCTTTCGATTTATTTGAATTGAAATGATTGCAACACTGTCAGATACAAAATGAGCTCACTTTTTGAAATTATTTCTACTTATAAATATTGTATAAAAACTTTTGCAATCTGTGTTAAAGTCGATTCACACACATCAGTTACGGCGCGTCACAGTTTCGTCTCAGTTCAGTCACGGTAACAATCAGTCACCTGACGGTTTGGCGCCGGACAAGTGTAGACAGCGTAACTGGAAACTCAGATAATAATATATTTTATGACTGTGACGAGACGGATAACTGGGAACTGGGAACTGAGACGCGCCGTGACTGACGTGTGTAAATCGATTTTAAGAATTATTGAAGTAAAAGTACAACTGATATAAAATTACTAATACTTTATCTTTCGAGCTTGTCCCTGGGCTTGATACCCAGCTCGACAGAAATTCATCTTGGATTTACCCGCAACATTATAAGTAAAGATCAACGTATCTAGAATCTAATTCTTTAGTACGGACTTGATTTATTTTTTATATATCGTCCTTTCAACATATTTGGGCAAGACTGAGATGCTGCAAGAAGGGAGGGAAATCCTCTACTAATATTCTATTGGATAAATAGCAGGATCCTCAAATTAATGAATTAATGATGCAGGATCCTAAGGATTCGAATTAATAAATTAATGATGCAGGATCCTCAGGATTCGAATTAATATTTCACTTATCTATATTTATTTTGAACTGGTTAGGAATAATCGTATAAATGTAAAATACTAAAATTATTTCCAAAAATTTGCACTTTCATCAGAATTTGGGTTCAAGTTTCATATCAAATGAGTAAATGCCAGTAGCCATGTTAATATTTATTAAAATTATCACCAATTAACGATAAGTTTCACAGCTCTAAATAAATCCTAATAGCATGCAGGTTCAGTTTTGCATATCATAGCTTCACTTATAAAAATACTTGTCAAAAGAAATCAGTTTAAATTCAAATAAAACTTTTTCTTAATGTTCTAGAACCTCATCTCATGCATGTATAGTCTTTTTAGCTGGTTCCGACTGTGAGTTTATACCTCTTTATGTATTTGACCATGGAGCAGACTACACAAACCAAACGAGAAATGAGGTAGTTTGCGAGTGCATTGCTCATTGCGCTCTTGTCTATATATTGAACTATCAATTCCTTTAAAATATTGATTCATAATGTTGTTCGTAGGTAACAAAAAATCTATAATTTGATTTTTTTAATTTAATGAATTAAATTCTCAGAGCGATGACTAATATTGGTTACTAAGATAGGTTCTGGAAATATTTACGTCAATTTCTATCACTCAAGATGAATTTTTCTATTTTGTAGCTTATTAATTACAGATAAAATTATATTCTTAGTGTTCAATAGTATGGTGTAGTATGCTATAACCGTCCTATGAGATCATTCAATCTCCTTTCAAATGCTTGATGATACTTGTTAAAATTTTCAAGTAGTAATATTATCAGCAATGATCAAAACGTCACATCGGCCATATTCCGTGACCATTTTTCAACTCTTTCAACCTAATAAATTGAAATTTTGAACTATTGTATTCAAATTTGTAAATAATACAGTTTTAGACTTGCATTTACAAGTAGAACTATTATTGTCATAGATTGGCAACTCCACATTACCAATAATTTCGGATTTGATCAGTCTTATTTCATGAGTTTCTAATAAAAACTTTGAATACTAGTTTTTTCTTTGTAGTGGCGAAGGTGATATTGTGGAAGGTATCCATAATGAATAATAAAACGAAATAGTCACAACCACATTTATTAAAAATATCATTCATAATAGGCTACTAGTTTTCATCTCAATCTTGAACATTGTAATGGTGCTAAGCTTCTATGGTTACTTAATTTTTAGGGTTTTCTGATCTTTTATTTCATAATTATTTTATTTTAGTTATTCTTCATCATTGTCACTAGTTAGGCTCTTCTGTTTATCTTTAGTTGTAGCTTAATTAACTTTATTAATTCTCTGTTAATATAATCATTGTTGATAATCTGTTCTCTGCTGTAAAATCACTTCCCGGTGGTTCGGAACCCACTTAAAACGGTAGGTCCAACTCATCAATCACCATCATCCAATTCATTACCCACGCGCAGGTCTCAGACCTATGTGGGCTTCATCCTCCGAAAAAAAATTGAACTAATTTTGAGGCCATGCACCTGTTCAATCTGTAAATAATCACTTCTTAATTTTAATTAAAATTTAATTTAGATGTAATAAGAATTAAATTCTTATTTAATCTATTATTAAACTTTCATTTTCTTGGATCATTTCAATTTTCTTCAAGTAAACGAAACAATTGCCCTATTTCAAACCCATTGACTCTTGTGTTGAGATGATATTCATCATGCTATACTGCATTTCCTGTTATCAAAAATATTTGGGTCTCAAAATTGATCTCATACTTCGATGATATTTTGTTTTATAATATTTCAATCAAACTATATTTAATATGCTTAAATATTATGCAATCTATATGAAAATATCATTTTTTCTCTTGATCGTGTTCCTCCAACAAACTTTTATTTAAGAATAACCTGATATCATAATACAGTATATATATCGATATTTCATTCCATGTAAAATATTTTTATAATATAAGTTAGTTATAGTGTTGGTCATCTACACGTTAAACTAAGAAGTTATGTATTGTTTTACTTCTACCACCAATACAATCATATTATAATTATTATTGTTTTTAATATCTGTAATTCATATTATTACCAAAAAGTCAAATACTCTCACCTGTAATTTTCAAGTGTAATTATTATGTAGCAATAAAAAATAATTTGTGGTAGATAACTACCGTGTTATAGATATAATATTTTCACTCATCCATTTTAATTTATTAGTTTTGTAATATTTCAATCAAACTATAGTTAATACTCTTGGATATTAAGCAATCTACATTACAGTAATTAATATTACCATAACTAATCAACCTTCCCAATTAAATATCTAGTGGGGATATTATCACAGTTTAATTCACTTTATTGTTTAGTGTTTGATTATCCAATGTTCTACTAATTTTATAATAACACCTATAGAATATTGTAAAGGGCATTGTAATAATATCACTTCGATGGACACTGATGATTGTATCAGCAATACTCCAAATATATCATATATTTTGTAACATTATTATCGATATTATTCCACAATTGTTAATCTTTGAGTCTGATATTGTTCAAGTATTAAAATTTAAATTATGCACCAAATTTATTTATTTTGCGACGTATCGATACTTATATTATCAACTTATATTGTGACTAAATTTGGTTTTTAATGTATGAATTTATTGTTATTACTCTTCCAGGATTAAAAGGAAGGTTTTCAACCCTTCTGATTAATTTGTATCCTCCATTTTTGTTATTTAAATACCTAAGTAAAATAATAAATTAAAGTTTTATGGTAAATTCAACGACTTGCAGTTAATTTTAATTGTAAATAAATGATATTTTTACTCATTTCAGGCCAAACGTTTTCGAAGTGAGTTTGGCCTGAAGTGAGTAAAAATATAATTTATTATCAATTAAAATTGACTGCAAGTCGTTGAATTTACTATAAAAAATTGATATTAACTTTTCATGCCAGATTAAGTGAGTTATTATACTTATTCTTAATAAATATTTGACTGCAAGTCGTTAAATTTCACATGAAAAGTTAATATTAACAACGCAGTTCGTCATGGAACAAGAAATCCAGGAAAAAATTGATATTAACAACGCAGATGTATGGAACAAGAAATTAACATTGCGAATATTCCTCTATGAGTTTCTTAAAATAAACTAATGCCCGGTTTCTGAGTTGTTCATTAACTCAATGCTGGAGTAATGGGTTAATGATCCATTAAAATTCATGAAAAACTCAGAAACCGGTCATAAGAGTAATATGACTTTTATCTATACTCATCATTTAAAGATGAAAGGACAACGGGATCTGACTCTCAATGGGTTATTTTTGGAGATTGCACCGCTAACTGGTTCATCGGAAACTAGGCGTCTGATTGGTTTATGAAAGTTTATGAACTTCCATAGACCAATCAGACGCTTTTATTAGTCTCCGGTGCACCGGTTAGCGGTGCTGGTTACCAGGACGCACCTAACCAATACCAGAAAACAGGAAATTTGTTCTCTGGTCTGGTGGACGTCCTTGGAAAGCCTAGTTTTAGCAAACAGTCTGGTATTGTTTTCGCTTGCCATTTTCATCATATTATATTATTATATAATATATATATATATATATATCATATTATATAATATTATATGCGCAGATCTGCTAAAACTCTATTGACTCCTTTGGACTTCAAGAACAACTTTGTTTTGCCATAATTTGTATAACGAATGCATCTTACAAGAGTTGGGCCCATTCTACAGAGTGTTTCAAAAGTGAAGCAACCCATGAGGTATAGTACGTGACATATTCAACATGCACATGATTAAAATTCAATCTTGTACTAATGTTCGGGAGTTAGTTGTTTCATTTGATGCCCTGTAGCTTTTAAATAGATCTGTACTAATTTCAACTCATTTGTAGCAACTTTCCTATAAATTTTGTATGTTAAGCGGGTTATAGACGGGGAAAGTAGAGACGGAAAGTTACTGGCGGCCAGTACTTGCCTCTTCAACTTACCGCTTACTTTCCCTGTCTAAAGAGGTACTTTCCACTCCAGCGGAAAGTAATCACTGGCGGCCAGTAAAAGCAAACCTGTTTGTTTTTACTTGCCACTCCACGGAAAGTAACTGGTCACGTGACCACTGGCGGCCAATACTTTCCTGTAAAAACATGCACTTTCCGCCAGTAGAGCAGAGGAAACGCATCGCATTATCGCATTGTGGTTGTGTTGAATCAAGTTGACATGTAGTTGTTCGTGTTGTAAATATAAAATAATTAATATAGAGTAAATATTACCACAGTATTTATTTTAATGAAACAGTAAGAAATCAATATGTTTACAAGAAAATCATTATTGTCTTCTTTTTCAACTATTTAGTTCCAATCGATTGCTTTTGTCAGGGGACAGAACCAGGACCTATGAAGTAGGTAGCAAGCTTGTTTCTTTTGTCAGATGCTTGTTTCTTTTGTCTATCTAGTGGTTATGGTGGCCTACTGGCGGCCAGTACAACCGATAAACTTGCAGCCAGTACTTTCCCTGTGTAGATGGAAAATGGTAGAAAGTGACGCAATGGCAAGTACTGGCCGCCAGTAATTTTCTGTCTCTACTTTCCCCGTCTATAACCCGCTTTACTCTACTTGGAATGGTGTTTCAAGTTGATATTGAAAATTGAGTTGTATGAGTTTCTAGTCAATCAATTTTATTGTATTAGAATTTTTTTATCACCTTCGTAATGCAAAGAGCTTTTTAGAAAAACATTAGACAGTATAAGTTCCTAGGATCTCAAGAAAAAAATACATCTGACTCAATTTAATGAAACGACTGCTGTGAACAATCTAATATCAAAACTGACACTGTATTTCTATTTAATATATGATTTTCACTCACTTATACTGGAGATACCAAAACTTTACAATCTGCTTCCAAGAGACATACAGGAAATACCACAAAGCAAAAAATTCAAAATCAAAGTACATAACTGGATAATAAACATAGGAAGACAAACCATACTTACTTACTTGAATACTTGATGTCGTCGTCCTTGACTGGGGATACCAGACAGACTGTGTCAGAAGATTTTTTTTTAAATAGTGGCTCATCAGTCAACTCAGTCAATGAATAGATGGGTCTATTTTTTAATTTCTGTCTGATGAGAGAGCATAATTTCGAACAATATGTGAGCTCACTAACCTGATATTAAAACACTGAATCCTGAAAATTTTAAATTGCAAACCTGCTCTAGAACATGGCATGCCATAGTAGAGTAGGTTAATTTCCACACAAAAAATGTTTATAAAAATGTAATCTTTGGTAGTTCTAGTCATGTAGTCTTATATGTATATGTATTTGTTTAGATTTGGTTTTGAATGGAAATGAAATATTTATTGATTTAGATACTGGAGGGACGCATTTCACTTCTAAAGAGACCTGATAGAGCTGATAAAGATTCTCTTTAGAAGTGAAATGCATCCCTCCAGTATAAGTGAGTGAAAATCATATATTAAATAGAAATACAGTGTCAGTTTTGATATTAGATTGTTCATCAAGTATTTCGTCATGGAAAACATCACAGACTGCTGTGACTTGACTAATAACTCAATTTTAGTACATTCCAATATTGTCTCAGATAGTTGTCATTGAATTAAATTTTGCTTACATATCGATTGGGGCACAGAAGTTCACCCCGTGCATGACTTCCGCCATTTAATCTCAGGATTGCGTCATTTTTTAAACACCCGTTATAATGAAAAAAAAAAATGGACCGAATTTTAGCGGCAGAAAAGCATTGATTACATTACCAATGTTACCTTATGCTGCATCCCCACTACGCCATTTTGCTCTGACGGCCGGGCAGGACAAGCCGGACGAGCTTGCTCAACGTTTCTGCCACCAACATTCGGTCGCACATATTCAGTCCTTGTATTTTGAATGGGCCTTAAAGAGGTTCTCAAACTTGTAGATTCTTTTTAAAATATGTTGTTAAAAATTCCAGTAGACTTACAAGCATGAGATAATTGTCATAATAAGCGCATGACTTTTATTTATGGGGAGACCCTTTTACGAGGAGTTTTACTTGTGAAACATGGGAACAGGGATACAATTTTAGGTCATCATAATATTCTATCCTTAGTAGAGCCTGTTGGTTTGTTTGTTATGGCAGTCTTTCTGGTAGCGGGAGGCTATTTTTAACCGACTTCCAAACAGGAGGAGGTTCTCATTTCGACCTGTTTTTTTTATACTATAAGTTATGAAGTCTACCTCAATATATTGAAGGATGTAATCCAGACCGAATACTTATGTAAAAAATCAAAACGTGAATAATGTCTTTATACAGTATATATGTATATATATATTTTTTTAAATCTAGTCGAGACTAATGAGCAAATTTGTTCTATCCTAACTTAGTAATCTTTAAATATAATACAGTGAGACTCTCATTAGAATATCTTACTGCTATGATAATTATGTAGGCCTAATCCTGTTAACTGCACTAAAAGCTACCTTTCACTCAATCAATATGCTCTGCTTTATCACTGGACACCACTTGAATAAGCACTATATACACTTAATTGAAACGGCTCCTTTTTTTAAGCCTCCGCAACAATCTTCCATTCTCTAGCAGCTGGATTGCCTCGACGTTGTGTTATTGGTGGTCCCGCAACCGTAGATCTATCCATATAATATCATTATTATCATCCACTCATTACCCACGCACAGGTGTAGGACTCATGATTGAAAGTGTTTTGAAAGTGCTTCAAAATTCTTGGGTTTCTTGTTCCATAACGATCTGCGTTGTTAATATTAACTTTTTGTTGTAAATTTAACGACTTTGCAAAAAGTTGACTGACTGCAAGTCATTATAAATTTGCTACAGAATCTCATGTTTGAATTTTCGCGGTTTTAATGCTTTATTGTAGTCAGAAATATATTCAAATTTTCAAGTCAATTTTTGTAAATTGAAAATTAATAAATTCTATGAAATAGAATTCTATAAAATACTAGCGTGATAATTTATCTTTTATCGGAAATAAAACAAAATTATTTACAACTTCCCATCATATCCCTTCATCATTTGAAACAGCTGATGAATTTCAGTTGATGTCATAATCAGCTTGCGCCTTTGGACTCGACAGCGACACACAGAACACAGAACGTCAGAACCCAGAAGCGAATGCAATATTGCCATTCCAAAATGATGGAGAAAACGGCATGAAACATTAAACTGTTGTGAATTTAATTAATTATTTCAAGAAGTGATTCATGTTGTTCGAATTCAAGTGAAGTATTTTGAATTTCTTAGACTTTCTTAAAGTATTTCTTTGATCATAGTGAGACAAATTATTTGTCTCGTATGTTATAATGGAGTTGGGGTAGTTCAGTGTTCAATATACTATTATTATTGACAATCTGACTAATTAAAATCTTTGAAATGTCATCGCGTATGTTGAGAAAGCTTGGTCTTCAAGGGGAAAAAGACATAACCTGTTTGGCTGATGATGGAAGCGATACCGAAGCCGATTTTTCCAGCTCAGGAGGTGCAAAAAAGAAGCAACTCAACATCAACAGATACGACTTGGTATGTATAACTCCAGCTATGAATGATTTTACTGATTACTCACTAATTTAATGTTAGTGGTAATTTGAATCCTTCAAACTTAGGTACTCAAGAAACACCCGTAACCTACCGTACACAAGGATGATTCTGATCATGTGTATCCCATGATTCAAAATCCTGTCGATTTAATGCATACTTTCGAGAGCATAGTTGAATGTATAATATTCGAGAATATATATACTGTATATATATTTAATAAGAGAGTGAGTGAGTGAGTATGTTGTAATATCTGGTACCTAGAGTGTGGGGAATAAAATATTTCCATGTCGTTTATTCATTTCTTTGTTCCTATAGCTGAATCAGCAATCTCATTCCGAGTCCGAAGTCAAGGAAGATGATGATCATGAAACAGCAGGATCTTTGAATGCATGCGATGGTACAAATGATACTAGAGATGTCACTCGCCGAAAGAAAAAGAAGAAGAAGAAAAAGACTGGCAAAATACCGAATAATGCCCGTAGCAGTGAGGACAATATCGAGGTGAGTTCCAATTTTCAAAATATTGTATTTTTGTGCAGCAGACAAATACTACTCTGTTTGAAAAGATTTAAATTACCTGTGATTTGAGTGGAAAATGTGTGGCATTTGAGTGTCAATGAATGCCCAACAGAAGTAGATGACAATGTGAGGGATATTTTGTACAGTGAACTTTTTAGAAAGATGATTATTTAATTTAGGAAAATTATATTTTTCTTATAAAGATATTATTTCATGACTACTTATAAAGTAGTTATTAAAGGTCAGAAAGTAATGGCTCATAACAGATTACTTTATACACGCTTGATGAACCTGTTGCCTAATGAAGCTATTATGCAGTGAGAGGAACGTTTCAGTTCAGGCTCTAGATTCTAAACCGAAGGGAAATCTCCAATTCGCAAATTCTGTAACCTATTTATTTCGTTGGATCAATCAATCATTTTTTATTGATTTCAAACAATTTACAATTGCATATGCAAACGTCATAATTTTTTATAATCTACATTTAGATATAATTTATTCTCTCACACAAACATACATAAAATAAAATCACTCATACAAAATATGACCTCAGTGAGTTTACTAGGGCAACTATCCATTTAAAGGTCCCAACGGCAAGACATGAACTCTCCCACAGAGTAGAACGCTTTTGACACCAGTAGGCGTTTCAATCGAGCTTTAAATTGCACAGGATTTGCAGATTCTTTAACTCCTTCAGGGAGAACGTTTATGAATCTTGCACCAGCTTGGGATGGAATTTGTTCAAATACAGCTGTTCTGTGTTGGCGGATTCGGTAATTGTCCCTTCCCCTAGTACAGTAGAAACAATTAGTCTGGGCGCACGGCCGTTTGGTAGTCAGCCATGGCGAGGGGAGTGTTTATCGCTCATTTCTAAAAAATGTGGCCCGTGCGACGCTGCAGATCTCTTCAAGGTCAACTAGTCAACTTTTACAGGACGGCAAGTAGTGAAACCAGAGCCACACGCCCAGACTAATTGTTTCTACTGTACCATAATGGTGAATGTCTCCACCCTGCAACAATTCACAGCGGAATCTGCAATACAGAGTCACCTCCAGCACATAAAGGCAGGGTAGGGTCAGCAATCCTAGCATTCTGAATGCGTCGTGACATGACTCTCTGAAGTTTAATTTCAACATAACTCTGATAGCTTTCTTTTGAAGTCTGAATACTCTTTCAAGTCTAGTTTTTGAACAGCTGCTCCAGAGACTTATTTCATAGGACAGGTGTAGGTATATGAGTCCAAAATAGGCCATGCTTGAAACATTCAAAGAACAGGACTTTGCCAGGTTCCGTAAGGCATATATGCCAGAGGAAACCTTAGCACAGGTATGTTCAACTTCCTCGTTCCAGGTCAGACCTTGATCCAGGTACATCCCCAGGAAACGAATTGACTCTACTTCTTCCAAAAGGGTTTCATCCATTTAGGCGAAGGCTAAAATTTATATCGTTTGTCTTTTCTTTATTTGTTTGAAGATTCAAGTTTGAAAAATACTGAATACAATAATTCAATCCATTAAATGTTTGAATCTCCAACTCAGCCTTTGTATTTTCCTTGAAGCTTGTTGTGTCATAAAATTATAATATCGTGTGACCTGACTGGCTCAGGTATGGTGATTCAGGTTTGACAACACCTGAATAAGTTCAGGACCTTTGACTTGACTTAAATATTGTTTATTCTCGTACTTATGTAGATTTTCTCATACTTATTACATGTAAGCCCTACTACTTCAAGGAACAATAAATTGATTGAGAAAATGACAAAACTTATGTTCCTCCTCTTATTGAGCGTCGCATTATTATCTAGTTCATTATATTTAGTTCATATTTTTTTTAGATGAAACCCACATAGGTCTGAGACCTGTGCGTGGGTTATGAGTTGGATGATTGTGATTGGTGAGCTGGACCTACAGTTTTAGGTGGGTTCCGAACCACCGGGAAGTGATTTACAGCAGAGAACAGTGTCTTTTTTGCTGGCCAATCTACAGTTGGAGACTGGCAACTTGACCCCTAAAAGGAATTCACCTTCACCTCTCCCCTTCAGGCGTCAGGGGTGATGTTGTCAGTCCCCAGCAGTAATCGGTCACCCTTACAAATAGTGTCTAGGAGAACGCAGCTTATCTCTATCTGATTGAACAGATACCTGCTACGGCTCACGGCTATCACTATAGTTTAGTTTATTTAGTTCATTATAGTTTAGTTTATTTAGTTCATTATAGTTTAGTTTATTTTATATTAGTTTATTATATCTTGTTCATATATTTCTCACATAATTCGAACAACCAAACTGTGTTGATATGTTCATTATTGATTTGCTAATTATACAAATTGGTTAATATTTTTACAGGATGAAGTGGAGCGATCCGTGAGGGAGGTAAATGAGATGTTAGGAAAGAGCATCATCGTCGACAGTCGGCCATCACCAGATTCAGTGGCGACAACCAGAAGAAAGAATCTGCTCAGTGTTGAACACCGTTATTTGAATCCAAAGAACGAATTGAAAAGGATATTCGGCTCTAAAACAATTCAAACTGAACAGTGGTAAGCTACCACCCAACACATTTCCTATCAGAGCTCTGAGTTACTAAGCTAGCTGATTCCATAATAACATTCACATTTGTTTTAACAAATTCTCGTATAAAAATTAAATTAAATGACTTTCTGATTTAGCATTGAATACAGATTAGCTTGAAGTTCATTCTATCCATTGTTGGGGGTTCTAATTGAAAAGGGTGGGATTTAAACGTGATTTGATTTTTCTCGGAGAATGAAGCCCACATAGGTCTGATACCTGTGCGTGGGTAATGAGTTGGATGATGGTGATTGATGAGTTGGACCTACAGTTTTAGGTGGGTTCCGAACCACCCGCAAGTGATTTTACAGCAGAGAACAGAGTATTTTTAATTAAAAGAATTACAGCTATTGTTATTTATTCACCGAAATGGAAGTTTCAAACAGTTTATTTTACACTTTAAGTAATACTATTTTCATTTGAATCATGTACAAAATCATGTTTTGTTTAAAACCCACTGTGTATTTTCATTATTACTTTTTTATTAAATGCAGTTGATGCTGCAATAAATAGCCAACGCTTTACATGTTTGACAGTTTTTAAAATAATCTAATAATATAATTATGTACAGCGAGAAAAGGTGTATAGATAAAAACTTCAATTAAATGTGTAACTGTAAATTATTTATCACAATAACGGTAGAGCTGTCAATAATAGGCCACTAGTTGTTGAGTATATAATTAATTCAGTTGGACAGACTTGGGAACAAACATAAATTTCTTCTATAGTTGTCATTATATGAACTTCTGTTTAATATAAAAAAATATGTGTACACAAACAGGCACTTCAAACATAACTTATTAAAAAAAAGACTATAAGTTCTGTTGAACTGTGTCATTCTTTTCATCAAGGTATCTTCCAGTTATAAAAACTAACAAATGTTCAAAATAACTCGTAGGTGAGTTCAATTGCCCCCAAAACCGGAAAATTTCAACTTTTGATCCCCATATTTCACAAAATAATATTTGATGAAAAATAATTTATCGCATGGCAATAGATGACATTTCAATGCCTCAATGATATCAAATAACTTACTAGAAATTTCGAAAAAATATGGCGCACAGCCGTAATTTAATTTATTCTTTCAGTTAAATATTAATCTTAATATTCATTTTTTTCAGTAATTTGTTGAATCTTGTAGCCTATCTAAATGATGCCCTTTCTTAAAGCGCTCTCATAGAGCAAACTAAACTCGTGTTGTAATAATATAGCAAGAGTCTAGATTACTCTAAGAGAGCGCTCTATCGATATAAAATTTTTCCATTTGGACAGGCCTTGGTGTATTTATTTTTTATTTGAAAAGTTGCGCGAATATGCAATGAAAGAATAACATTATTTGTAATTTGTAACCTCATTGTGTAGTTTTGTCTGGGCCAGTTTTACTGTAATTGTATATTTAGCTGAAATAAATTATTGAATATAAAATTAGGTTTTAATAAACATTTTGAACTTGAACTATTATTTTAAATCACTATCATTACGCATTTTATCACCCACCTATTAAAAACTTTGGTCGCTTAATCTTTAGGTATAGTTTAGTTAATTCTAATGATCACTTTTGAAGATTATTTTGAAATAGAATTATGTTTTTTTTTTAGCAAAAGGAGAGGGCGTAATAGGGGTCATCTCAAGTCAACATGGTTGGTTCAACCCAAGGAAAATTGGCCCCAAATTGGAAAGCCAGGTACAATGCTGCTCTGTATTGCTCTTATTTATTACTTATTGCTCAATCTATGAATTATTTGAAAAAAAAAAAATTGTGCAATAAATTAGATTCATAGCGCTCTTGAAAAACATTGCTCTTGCTTATTCCCTTTTGCACAATCTATGAATTATTTGAAAAAATCATGCAATAAATTAAATTCACAACGCTCTTGAAAAACTTGTTCGACGAAATAAAATTTACTGATCAATCATCGTGTTGTCAAAGTAGGGTAGTAAGGCTCGTTCACTTTGCTAAGACCGTTAGGCTCACTCTCCTCTCACCCTCTTTCACCGCTCCTCCTAAAAATGACCGTACAGTCGTGCTCTTAGTCTGCGAACCTTCCAACTCTGTCCGTGATTAGTGCTCATCGTAGTAGCAGTTTAGTCAGAACCTGACTGTACCGCTGGTCAAAGCCAGCGGCCTTAGAAACGTTAGCAGTTCTACTGTAGTAGGTAGTTCTGAGAGAAATTATAACTAACATATATTCATCCACCCCTGATTTTCGTTCAAGTTTTTATCATGATCAATTCTAGTTCATCTGTTTATTACTAAATAAATAGAATCTTATTGTATAATTTCCTTGTTCTAGAAACTACTAATTGTTTAATAATAAATGTTTTTTTCAGGTTTAACAATGAGTATACAACTGAACGCCCCCAATAATGTATGTTATTTCACATACGAACATAGTGTCAACTATCAGCAAGTTCAGCTTAGGTTTCTAGATGCTGTGGAAAGTTTGAATCCCGATAACATAGTGGTGAGTTGGATAGAATTATTATTTTTTTATTTTATGATGTAAATACCTGCGTTTTGGTATCCAATGATTATTGTCACTACCGGTTTCAACCCTCCTATCATCAGGTGGTTGTAGATGTTATTGTATCATCGCCGATCGCCGATTCTTCGTAATATAAAACGCCGAAGAATGTGTTTTTATTCTTCTACGTTTTATATGACGTCGAATCGGGATGATACAATAACATCTACAACCACCTGATGATAGGACGGTTGAAACCGGTTATTGTATCATCGCCGATCGCCGATTCTTCGTAATATAAAACGCCGAAGAATGTGTTTTTATTCTTCTACGTTTTATATGACGACGAATCGCGATG
The DNA here is from genome assembly GCA_948455865.1 of Conomelus anceps. Lineage (NCBI taxonomy): Eukaryota > Metazoa > Arthropoda > Insecta > Hemiptera > Delphacidae > Conomelus > Conomelus anceps. The sequence continues at coordinate 4,467,763 of OX418224.1, forward strand.
ATAAAATAACATCTACAACCACCTGATGATAGGACGGTTGAAACCGGTAGTGACAATAATCATTGGATACCAAAACGCAGGTATTTAAACCTTTATTTATATTTACTGGTATCAGGAGACTAAAGAATTCAAATGAAGGTTTTATGATAAACTTCAATGTACTTATAATGAATAATAAGGCATGGAGTAGTCACAACCACATTTATTGAAAAATAAATTTGGTTGTAACAACTCCAAATCGTATTATTCATTATGGATATCTTCCACAATATCACCTTCGCCACTTCAAAGACACAAACTTATTCATGCCTACATTGAACTATTTGACGTTGTATTCAGTTTCTTTGGTTATTGCTTTGTAAGTGTTCAAGACAACATCATAAAACAAATAGAATAACTCTGTGTTAATTAGATGCATCGTAAACTCTATTTATTATGTGTATTTTATTATTTATAAATTGTCAAAAAAGTTATTTGTTTCGGTGTCTCCGTGCCATACGCTAGATAGATAGAACGTATTTATGTGATGGATTCAAAAAATAATAATAAGAATGTTAACTTCTAATTTTATTTATCTACGACCATGTCATAATGTATACATTACAGTTTCACAATTGATGCCAAAACAGCTGTCTTTTCGAAATGCTTTTTGAGACCCGTTGCATAAAGAGCTCATTATAATACAGGTTCTACATTATAACACGGGTTCTGGACCAATCAGAAGCATTTTTGATGGAATCAATATCGTAATTCAATATTGTGAAACTATCAGCTGATTTGTTCAAACTGCTAACTAAGCTGCTAACCTAACAATCTACTATAACTTCTTGTATTTGAGATGAGGGTTAGGTATCTCTGACAGTCACAGGTAAAATGAAATTGTTTTAATTAAATGTGTACTAGTGGTCGTAGATAAAATAGTGTATGCAACGATTTTATTTGGCCATTAAAGCACTCGTGAGATATTTATAACACTCGCATTCGCTCGTGTTATAACTTACATCTAACTCGTGCTTTAATAAGGGTCAAAATAAAATCGTTGCATAAACTACTATTATGGTTATAAATAATGTTATAACGCTGCACATAAAATATATTTTCTTCAAGGTTAGTAAACCAATAACTAAGTGTTGATAGTTTACTAACATTTTCACATCTCATTATTTTCAACTTATTTGTAGAATTTCTGTTAATGTTGTGGAACTCCAAACAAAAAAATAAAACACTTAGATGTTGTCAATTCCACTTTCATTATTACAGCACTGGATCGCGGTTTCGTGGCTTCACCAGTCACATTTTCAACAGTACTATACCATTAATTCTATAATTTGGCTCAACCGAATGCCAGACCTGCTGAAGCACGGTTGGCCTGTAACGTTGCTACTCGCCTGTAACCAAACTCGCCCTGTGTCATCGAGGTTTTACTTGAAACTTACTTCATCGATTGGTGATGTTTATTATAATTAATAAATCTTTATTGCAGCAATTCCTGAGGTCGTCAGAAGCATTACAAGTTGTCATATTTCACACCAAAGTCATTTTGTCTCATAAAACATTGCTAGAATGTTAAAACAGATAAACTCACAACCAAACAACCAGTTCACATTCAAAATTAGCCTACCTACCTATTGCAGTGTGTCATTTAAAGCTGTCTATAAATCGTCTACAAAGTCTTGGCCCTTTCATAAAAATCCTCAAACCTATATAATGGGTTATTCATCAAAAAAGTTTTAGTCTGCTTGAAAATTGGATAGGACAGATTTTTTAAGTTCTCTGGAATGGCATTAAACAGTTTTACACTTGTTTTTTTGTGTATTTGAATAATTGTAATGGTGATAGTAATCAAGTTATTCTTGTGCGTGTGTATCACCCCCTGTATATTAGTTTACCAAATTATCTTTCACATAGATCAAACACTGTAAAACAAAGAGGGAAGGTAGGGTCAGAATTTGAAGCAGTATAAAACTCTCCCTGCAGTCAGCACGTTTTGGGAGACCACATATTTGTCTTATAGCTTTTCTCTGGATGTCAAATAGTTTTGAAAAATATGCTCTCGACACCCAAAGAATTGTACCATATGACAGGTGTGATTGAATATGGGCAAAATACACTACTTTAAAAATACGAGTACTAAGGGAAGTGATAGCCGCGAGCCGTAGCAGGTAGAGATAAGCTGCGTTCTCGTAGGACCTATTTGTAACGGTGACCGATTAGATTGGCCAGCAAAAAAGACACTGTTTTCTGCTGTAAAATCACTTCACGGTGGTTCGGAACCCACCTAAAACTGTAGATCCAACTCATCAATCACCATCATTAAACTCGTTACCCACGCACAGGTCTAAGACCTATGTGGGCTTCATCCTGAAAAAAAAACAGGTTCTCAATTTTTTGATCATGAAGATTCCTTTAGTAAGTTTTCTCGCAGTGACATCAACATGTTCTGACTCATTCAGACCTGTAAAAGTAATGCTCTGTTTATGACCTGTGTCTCTAGGCAATTATCAACACTCACCCTTACCATGTGGACGCTCTACTGCAACTTTCTGAGCTGTGTCGACTTAGCGAGGACCTGGCAATGGCTGCCAAACTGGTCGAGCGAGCACTCTACTGCCTTGAATGTGCCTTCCACCCTTCCTTCAACCTGGCCACCGGCAACTGCCGATTGGACTATCGCCGCGAAGAGAACAGGTCAATCAACTGCTCATCAAATTTTATTTCATAACTAGCAGCTACCCGTCCTTCGTACGGATTATGTTTAGAAATACGACTAAATATGTTTCGGCTTTTTTGATAGCAACGATCATGAAGTTGTTAGCAGTTTAGTTAACAACTTAGGACGTAAACAATTCAATGACAGTTATCAGAGAGAATATTTGAGAACAGCTGATTGATATATCATCATAAATTACGTGATTTGTTGTTGTTCTTATGTTGTAATAATAGTGCTACCTGGCGAATTCCCAAGAGCCTAACACAAACCGCACCTTCCTAAAATGTTAATTTTTGTTTTGATAAATTATTGAAATTAGAAAATTTTGTTTTTTTTTCAACAAAGAAATAATTGATAAAACATAAGATGGGCTTTGATTCACCAGACATATGTTTCCTAAAATACTGCAATGCTCCGACTACACAAGTCTGCAGACAGCGTAAATAACGCCGCGAAGGGCCCACCATTTATATTCGAGAACAGCTGATTGATATATCATGATAAATTACGTGATTTGTTCTTATTCTTATGTGGTAATAAAACTTGGAAGAAATGTATCCAAAATCGCACAATACTTGGTTTTTAAACGTTTATTATTCTGTTAAAAAAAAGTTAATTTAGTTTTTTATAGCTAAAGACATTGTCAATAATGTTTTCAATACTATTCAATAACTAAAATCCCGATCGATGCTCTCGTTTTTGAGGAGAAGGCCGCGTAAAATGTATCCAAAATCGCACAGTACTTGGTTATTAAACGTTTATTACTCTGTTAAAAAAAAAGTCAATTTAGTTTTTTTATAGCTAAAGACATTGTCAATAAAGTGTTCAATACTGTTCAATAACTAAAATCCCGATCGATGCTCTCGTTTTTGAGGAGAAGGCCGCGTATAATGCCTTTGGGGCCGTGACAGACAGACAGAAAGTGAGATAGGACTATTTTCGGCTTATTTAATGTATAAAACGTAAAAATAACCAAAAAATATACAATTCTGTTAAATGTACAGACAAAACTCTAATTTTATTTATATAGATTTTTCATGTATTAATAAATCATGTGTTGCTAGAGGCAACAGTCGAAAACCCTTATAAGCCTCCTTTACAAAATACATCTCACAAAATAATAATAATAATAATAATTCTTTATTTCACGCTATGTATAAAAAATCAGTACAAAAGTAAAAGTATCAAAATGCTATGTACACATACTTTACAGCAGAGAACAGAGTCTTTTTTGCTGGCCAATCCAATCGGTCACCCTTACAAAGAGCGCCCAGGAGTTTCGTAGCTTATCTCTGATTGAACAGATACCGCTATGACACTTGGCTATCACTTCCTCAATTAATTTCACAGTTTTGATGTATTGTAACCATGGTGAAAACTGTGAAATTAAAACTGTGAAATTAATTGAGGAAGTGATAGCCAAGTGTCATAGCGGTATCTGTTCAATCAGAGATAAGCTACGAAACTCCTGGGCGCTCTTTGTAAGGGTGACCGATTGGATTGGCCAGCAAAAAAGACTCTGTTCTCTGCTGTAAAGTCACTTCCCCGGTGGTTCGGATCCCACCTAAAACTGTAGGCCCAACTGCAGGTTGTTATTCGAAAAGAAATATATATATGAAGTGATAGCAGAGTGCCGTAGCAGGTATCTGTTCAATCAGAGATAAGCTACGAAATTCCTGGTCGCTTTTTGTAAGGGTGACCGATTGGATTGACCAGCAAAAAAGACTGTTCTCTGCTGTAAAGTCACTTCCCCGGTGGTTCGGAACCCACCTAAAACTATAGGTCCAACTCATCAATCACCATCATCCAATTCATTAACCACGCACAGGTCTCAGACCCATGTGGGCTTCATCATCCGAAAAAAATGCACCTATTTCATTTTTTGTCATATTAAGCGCTACAGTTTCGTCGACAGAGGACAGCATCAAGACGTTAATATATTAGATAACTAATTCTAAATAAAGGTTTAAATGCCTGCGTTTTGGTATCCAATTAATAATTGGATACCAAAACGCAGGCATTACAACTTATTATTATTCATTATAGATATCTTCCACAATATCACCTTCGCCACTAAAAAGAATAATATTATGAAAACTAGAGCCTAGAAAAATAATTAAAAAATGAATACACTGATCGTACCTAGTTCATAAAAAGTATTTTATCTTAATAGTACCTTTATTCATTTATAATAGTACCTATTATTTATTAATTGTACCTTTATTTATACTGGTAACCGGAGGCTAAAGAATTCAATACGAAACTAATTTTAGCCCAATTTTTTTCTTTTTTTTTTACTTAACAGGGGATTGTACGTGGCACTGTTCAAGCATCTGACATTCGTTGGAGCGCGAGCGTGCTACAGGACGGCGCTGGAATTCTGTAAAGTGCTGTTGAACCTCGACCCTGAGGTGGATCCATTAGCTGTAGTTCTATGCATCGACTTTTATGCGTTGCGAGCCCAAGAGTACGACTGGTTCATACAAATCGCCTTGGAATGGGAGTCAGCTCGCAACATTTCCCAGGTGAGACACTTGAATCACATTCTAGAAATTAAGTATTATTAGCCCCCCCCCCCCCCCCCCCCCGGGGTATTATTGTTCATTATGAATAATAAGACGAAGTTGAAATTTAGTTATGACAACTTCATGTTTTATTATTCATTATGGATATGTTCCACAATATTTGAAATTCGAAATTATATTTATTCTTCGTAAAATACTACAATTTGATAACATAACATGATTCATTAAAGAATTTCCTCACATGGGCACCTGTAAGTGAGGAACGAGTTCTTTCATACAATACATAATTTTTATACAAAGTATTTAAAAAAAAGAGTTCATACGATATCAATTATCATATTGGAATACATATGGGGTATGAGTTAATTAGAATATAATACAATATTAATACTATACTAACAAAATTTATAATATCCATTACTTATGATATATGGAAATCAATACATAATTAAACTGATCCTACGTCTACAGAGAGAGAAATACAGTGATTGAGACCAGTGAACCTTGAAACATTAGCCAAAACACAACGCTCGCCCTTACACACACCACCTTCGGTACTCACACACACGCGCCAACTGGCAATAATTAGATAGAAAAATCAATATATGAAAAAACTTATCGACTATACTATATTTGATATTACCTTCGCCACTACAAAGAAAAATAATATTCAAACTGGAGCCTGGAAAAATTATTAAAAAATGAATACACTGAACTATACGTTGATAAAGAGTATTTGAAAAAAATTAATAAGTGAATGGGATACAACTTGAATATACTTTAAAGCGTTTTGTAAATCTATGAATGTGAATAATTTATCACACACTATTCCAATAAACTTTCTACCATTAAAGTATCTCAAAACACATACTAGTATTTGAAAATAAATTTGGTTGTGACAACTTCGTCTTATTATTCATTATGGATATCTTCCACAATATTACCTTCGCCACTACAAAGGATATGATATTCATTAGTCGAAGCTTTTATTCAAAGATAAGCTTGTTGAAATTTTTCAATATTATAAAAATACTTGAAGACAATCTCTTTCTTGTTTAATAATTGTGTTATTTTAAACTCTATAGTAACAACGTAGATTTCGGTCTCAGAATCAGTAAAACAAGAAATATTCATTTAGTAAAAAAAGTAGATTCATGTTTTTTTTTTTTAATAATATAGGACAGGTACGTCTCAATATAATGATAGTTGCTTGATATCGTATAAAGCATATTTTTAATTGATTTTTTCAATAAAAACTATAAATGATTAAATACTGTACTCTTGAAAAAACACTTTTAAATGGAAATTAACTCACGTTATGGCGTGACGGCCGTTTCGCTCTGTTGTCTAGAGCATCGTCAGACGACCCACAGTACATTGACTTAAGGTATGAGTTTTCCTTAACTCATACCTTAAGTCAGTGTACTGTGGGTCGTCTGACGATGCTCTAGACAACAGAGCGAAACGGCCGTCACGCCATAACGTGAGTTAATTTCCATTTAAAAGTGTTTTTTTTTTCAAGTTTATATTACATATTAGTGGAAACAAGATGGATCTTCAACATCGTAACTGTACTCTTGTTACAGAACTTATTAATTTCGAATTCCTGTATTTGAATTTGAATTTCATGCTATAAATTAATAGCACTTGAAGGAATTCGAAATTAATAATTCTGTTTCTGTATATTTGTCAGTTTGTTAAATTGTTAGTTAGGCTACATCAAATTAACTCTTGTTACATTGAAAACCACATTATCGCCTCAAAGTAAAATAATATTTTCTAAATATTGAAAAGTTTATAAAGTGAGAATAATTATTCTTCAAAATAAAATGAGATTTTATGACATTTTACCTCAAGTTACCTTGAGAAATAATGGAAATTGATGCTTCTTATAAATTTGGATTGGAAAATTTCAATCAAATAAGTAAAATTTCAATTAGTAGTTAAACTTATCACGATCAGACGCAGTCTTGTGAGCAATATGTGATTATCATGTACTGTTTTCTTTTCTTTTTTTTTGAAAGTATTGTGTATTTATTTAATTATAACTTAGTACAAATTGAACAGTTAGGGAAGTGATAGCCGCGAGCCGTAGCAGGTATCTGTTCAATCAGAGAGATAAGCTGCGTTCTCGTAGGTCCTGTTCGTAACGGTGACCGATTAGATTGGCCAGCAAAAAAGACACTGTTCTCTGCTGTAAAATCACTTCCCGGTGGTTCGGAACCCACCTAAAACTGTAGGTCCAACTCATCAATCACCATCATCCAACTCATTACCCACGCACAGGTCTCAGACCTATGTGGGCTTCATCCTCAAAAAAAAAAAAAAAAAATAAATATTCAGGGAGAAATTTATCGTAGAAGTATGTTTATCTTGATCATCAGCCCCTAGAATACCTGACAATGTCTTCCAAGTTTATAAATCCTTGATTGCTGGAATTAAGAATCAGTTTATAGTGTATCATTTTTATAAATCTGAAAATTGATTTTGAATAGAATTTAGTAGTTTTACTTGAAAGATTTAAATATAAAACATAACATAGTCTATAGTCTGTTCAGCGAGCCTACGGAGTGGAGTAAACAAACAATTCTCGGAATTCCTCACTCACACACATGCAAAGTTTGTTTGAGTCATTCCGTAGGCTCGTTGAACAGACTATAGTTCAATAATTTTAATTAAGATTTTACTTTTTAATGGTTGTAATTATAGTTGTTATCGCCTTCCTTACTATATGATAAAATAAATAAATAATTTTATTTCTCAATAAACAGCAATGGTACAACAATCTTCAACATACACAAGTAGTACATAAGAAATACATTGTGATATTCATTGAGAAAGTAGGCACTCCCGAGAATAGACTATATGGGAGTTGCCATCAAAATATTAAATATCTGATTTTTTAGTGATAACAATAATATACTTAATGAGCACAATATACAAGCAACAGAACTCAGAAGTCGAAATAAAAAATAATCTAATATAAATTGAAAAGAAAAAATGAACTTAAATAATAAAATGTAATTATTAAGTAGTAACTTATAGTAAATAGAAAAAAAATGAAGATACTTTAATGAGAATAATGATAATAATATGAATGAATAAAGATGAATGAAACATAATTAATTACAATAAGTATTCCTATCAAAATAAAATTTTAGATGAAGAAAGAGAAGGGAGAAATCGTCCGTTCCGTACTAGGAGCTTTTCCAATGATTTTATAAATTCTGTTTGAGTTTTTAATAGTAGACAAGAGATGTGTATGTTTTTTTTTTATAAAGTGCCTTATTGATTGAAAACGTGAGTAGTAAACCGTGACATGTCCGAATTGTATTTTTAACTGAGTTTTTTTAGTAAGTTTTCAATTTCATCTTGGGCTAACAGCCATTTTTTAACTTCTTTTTTGAATATTAGGTATCGGATGTGCTTTTTTACAGAAAATGGGATAGTATTGAATATTTTGGGGGCTACGTATAAATAAAACATTCTTTATTTGGTTTAGGGGGTAGCTGACTTCCCGCTGAACGGAGTCATCATTAATGAACTAATCTTAATGATTTTGTTGTAATTTCAGTTGCCCAACTTTGCGTTTTCGGTGGCAGTGGCGCATTTTCAAAGAGGAAAGGATATTGAGACGGCACATTCCCTTCTTCAGAACGCACTTATCATGTTTCCGGGTGTTCTTCTTCCATTACTTGAAAAGTGTTCGGTGCAGCCCGACTCTCGTGTTGCTTCACACAAATTCTTCAACGAAGCGACTGCCAAGTATGTATCACTCAGTAATTTAATTAGAATGTCATTATTTTATCTGTCGAACTCCTTTATAAATAAATAAATAATAATAATAATAATGAACAAAAGCAAAAATTACAGTGGAACAATCAATATACAAATGGAGGTGAATGGATACGAAATGTTGAAAAATGCCTAGTACTGGCCAAAATAACCAACAAAGAAATTTACAATAGAAAAAACTTCAAAATAAAACTTTATAAATGGAAAGTTATACAAGAGCCAAAACCTTCAAGAGATGGAACAAAAATGGAGTGAAGAGAAAAAGCTGAATTTGCACAAAGAATGAAAAGCTGGTGGGCAAACAAGTTCAAAAAATGAACCATCTTCACTAGCGTCTTCCACTTTGGGATTTTTATGTCTAATAATAATAATAATAATGAATAATATAATAATATTAATGAATATAAATTAATATAAATGAAACTAAATGACTGCAGTCCCGTAGAATGATGATTGGACCGGATGTTTTTAGTACTGAATTTAGACGATTTGTCTCATGAATAGTAGATTTAGAATAGTATAGTTTCCGCTTTGGAATAGATTCAGCACCCATACTCAACGAAATGTTGTGGGTGTACATTGAAATTTCCTACTCATAGGGTAGATGTGCTTGCAAATTGACCCCATTACATGGGTATTGAGTTTTATAAAAGTTTGCCAAGGGGAAGGCGTATGAGAGAGATCAAGGACAGGAAGAAATTCATATCTATATTTTTTTCGGAGGATGAAGCCCACATAAGTCTGAGACCTGTGTGTGGGTAATGAGTTGGATGATGGTGATTGATGAGTTAAACCTACAGTTTTAGGTGGGTTCCGAACCACCGCAGGCTGGTTATAGGTTATTTTATTGTCTTCCTGTCCCTATTCATTGGGGGAAATCATTCATTCATTCCTTCATTTATAATACAATTCAGTAGAGATACAACAGGCATAGCCCACTACTGCTTTCTTTACAAATTTTTAAATGAAAAATCCAAATTTTAGGTTATGTCCAAGTTGAACTAGGAATTTCACTTTGAATACAATTACTCATTCTTTCCAAAATAAAACTACCAATTTAGGAGCTTCACGCTAACCGGTTTTGTGAACTCGTTTGATATAATGTAATTATTTTGTGTAAACGACACCGTTTATCCGACTGCCGTGCATGTGTGAAACAAGCCTTACTTTGGACATATCTTCGCATGGGAAATGACGTGTGCTTGATAATATTTTTGTTGGATTGCAGTCAAAGTGCAGCGCTAAGTCAGCTGACAGCTCTGTACATTGCGCGCTGCTATCCGATCTGGAAGGAATCGGAACTGCTGCCTTGGCTGGAACGCAACGTGCACGCCGTGCTCGATCGTGTCGACGCCGAAGACGCCTACGTCAAGGAGTGCGAGCTGAAGAGGAGCAAGTACTACGTCACACCGCGACCAGTGCTCAGACACATTGTGCTCTCCGATCTCAAAGATGTTCCTATTTCTCTTCCCGAGGTACGTAGCTATCCTATCTTGTTCTATGCTAGACAGTACAATTAAACTGCTAGACAGACGAAAACAACAATTCAAACTTCACACAATAAATAATAAATTATGCAATAAGAATACCATTCAACAAATGTACCTTACTTGAAATAAAATTCTTCTCATATTAAATGAAGCTTCTACTTTTTTAAAATTAAGGATGTGAATAGTGAAGAAGTAGAGGTCATACTTAGTTGAAAAATATATGAAGGTTATCTTTTAATATCCTTTTTGCATAAAAAGTATATATTTATTCCTTATCATGTGTCATTGAGGTATAAAGAGTTTCTAGTTATGTTTCCCCCAACCTCTGCAATGTCTCACAAGGAAGTAAACAAATGATTTTTTTATTTAAATATAAGTTTTTTGTTTTGAAAAAAACCCACAGAGGATTCAACAAAAGAATGTATTTTATTTTGAATATTTCACGCTTTGTAATTATTAGCTTTTAAAGATAACTTATATTTTAACTTTTGTGATTTAACGTTTTTTTTAATTCAGCATTGACATAATTTTGAAATTTTTCTTTTGTAATTTGGTAAATACTTCAAAAGATGTCAAAATGAAATTATTTTTTCCTACATTGACCCAAAAAGTGCCTATTTTGCACTAACTGCAGCTCACAAAATAGTCTATTCCTGCACCAGTGCGGGAAAGTAAATTTCAGTGCGCGAAAGTACTTTTCCGCACTCCAGATTTGCAACCTAACAACACAAAATAGTGAGCATGTAATACGCAGGTTCCCTATTCTGCATTCAAAAATAGGTTGGCTACCCTGCTACAGCTACGCAAAAACAGTCAGCTGTAGTTGTTGTCGAAGTCGATTTGAATCGAAGATAGGTTATCTATGTCCTGTTTTTCTTTGTTTAAAATACTTTATGCATTACTGTAGAAAAAATGTACTGTGTAATTCGAGCGTAAAGTATTTACACCCGAGAAACATTTTTCACTCGCCTTCAGCTCGTGAAAAAAAAACGATTTTTCTCAGTGCAGAAAAACACTACTTTTCGCTCTAGTTACACAAATAGCTATTCTCTCGGTGCAGAAATACCCCACTTTTCGCTCTAGTTACACAAATAGGTATTTCCTGTTTGTAATTCATTTATTCCTTGTTATGTTTAGGAGTCGCAGAGCCCAGTGCTGAGTTTTGACCCTTTGCCGCCACTAGACTCGATCAACCTGTACAATCGGCCGCAACGGAGGCGTATGTACGGCAACCTCGGCATGTTCTCAATGTTCTTCCGCTCGCTCATGCCCACCTTCAACCCCAATCAGATGGTCGCCGCTGACGAATTAGCGTAAGTATCAATTTAATTCCCACCAATAGGGAATTTCTCTAGATATTGTCCCTATTTGACTACAATTTCAATTTTTTCCCAATTTATTCATACACACACATAAACACACAAAATACAAAATTGAAGTTTGACAAAGTCATAAAATAACAAGAGTACAATATAAAAGAAAAAACTGGCTCTGTAGTGGGGTGTGCTAGAGGGAGGAAAGAGGAGGAGAATAACCAACCAACTATGGTTTCCCTGTTTCCCGCATGTACTAGGCGGGTTGTAGAAAGAGAAAAGGGGGGAAGGAAAATGAGAAGACGTAGTGGAAAAGAAGATGCGTACAGGGCGGAAAAGAAGAGAAGAGAGAGAGAGAAAAGACAGAATAGTATATTTCGCACCTAGGGCCGAAAATGTGTGTTTGCCGGCTCCAGATCGCGGTTTTCAAGTTCTAGACGAAGCGTTTGAGAGCCGGCAAAACATTTTTGCCTGCGTTGCGAACGCTATTTTTCGCCGCACCACAAAAAAAAACGAAACAACAATGTTAAGTTGGCAATTTTGAAAGCGAAATTTTAAGGCTATGGTTGAATTATTCGAAATTAAGTACATTCAGTTACAAGCATAGGAATTGTAGGGAAATGCAAACAATTTTACAGATTAGCAAATTTTTAATCATTGGAAATTAAGTACATTCAGTTACAACCAAATAAATTGTAGGGAAATGCAAATAATTTTACAGATTAGCTAATAAGCAATTGATAATGTGTAGGTAAAACGATTAAAACGTAGGTAAATTTAAGCGCTATAATGAGTTCCATAATTATAATACTCGGCACTCGGCTTTCACAGGACTAGCTCGTTCGAAAAATCCCCTCAGTATATTGAGCCAAAAATTTATAACTTGCTTCCACAAAATATAAAAAATTTCGATAGCATTACGCACTACAGAGGATTATTGAGGAAGCTGCTGATGGATAAGGCTCTTATTACTCAATTTTAGAGTTTCTTGAAGAATAATTTTACAAATTATCATGTTTTTTTTAATGTTTTGACTCATCCTCTGTTTGGTTTATACCAAATGTTTTAGGATATAATTATATATTATCTCATCTCTTGTGTCACTACTACTGTTGTAAAAGTTTTAGGCCGTCTGCACATGGAGCGTTCACCAAGCGACACAGGCGGCAAGCGTCATGAATTGCGATTTATTCATACACATACTCACACAAAATTGATACAAAATTGAAGTTGACAATGATAAAAAACAAGACTACAATATTAAAAGAAAAAACTGGCTCTGTGGTGGGGTGTACTAGAGGGAGGAAAGAGGAGGAGAATACCCGACCAACTATGGTTTCCCATGTACTAGGCGGGTAGTAGAAAGAAAAATAGGAGGAAAGGATAAGGAGAAGACCTAGTGGAAAAAGAGATGCGTACAGGGCGGAAAATAATAAGCGAGTCCACAATCTCATATCAGAACACATCAAAAGGACATGGCAAACATCTGTCAGAGCAAAAACTCGGATCACATCAAGATCAAAAAAATAATTCCTAGAATTCCTGGATTTCTTGTTCCATGACGAACTGCGTTGTTAATATTAACTTTTCATGTGAAATTTAACGACTTGCAGTCAAATATTTGTTAAGAATAAGTATAATAACTCACTTAATCTGGCCGAGCGCTTTCGAATCTATGAGATCCATCTTCAGAGGCCTAGAAATCCAGTCTTTTATCTCTTGTTAAGTTTGTTTGGTAATTTTAGTATTCAGGAGGAAGTGTTCCAGAATTAAATTTATGATTTTAGTGCTTATATAAACCATGGCTGAGTTAGACCAGTTAATGTAGCTTAGCCAATTAAAGCTAGGGGTCAAGCCACTTGAAGTTGTTTTGAGTTGAACTGCGCTATGTGACGACAGCTTTTAAAACCGAAACAATGGTTTTAATGAACCTCTGGAAGTTGTGCTGAGTAATGTTACTTTGTGTCAGTTGACAGGCGCCCATTAAAATCATTGGTTTAGTTGTAGAAGTTGTCATCGCACGGCGCAGCGCAACTCAGCGCAGCTTTCAGTGGCCGGGCACCCTTCATGACTCGCTCCGTATGCGGACATTGAGTAGCCTGTTTCTCCGCAAGGCTCTCGTCAGTAGCTAATAGTATTTGGTTAACTGATTTCTAAATTTGTTTTCCTTGAGTCTCATGGTATTCGAAAGCTTTTCAACGCTATCTTAATATTGTAACGTTTTCCTTCATAACATTCCAAAGCTATTCCCGCTTCATTTTCAGATGATAATAATAATAATTTTGAGTTAGTAGTATAGCCCAAACAGTAGAACAGGCAGCAAGAAAAGAGGAGATTCTTAAAGAATGCTCTAAAAAGTAGGCTTCCAGATTTATTTTGAGAAAACGGTCCTCATAAGTAATAAAGTTGAAATTCAAAAATTAAACACTATGTATGGTGAAATAAACAGAGTCCCATACTTTAAATATTTGGGGGAAATTATAGAGCCCAATGGTTCTGGAAGAGTTTCCTAGTTAGGGAGACTATAAAAGATTTTTTTTTATTTTATTGCTGATGATGCCCACATGAGTCCGAGACTTGTGCGTGGGTAATGAGGTGAATGATTACATATAAATGTCAGACGGTGGAGCGGGATTCGAACCCACGACCACTTGAACGACAGCAAGCTGAAGTTGCGACGCCCAACCAACTGCGCTAAGGGTACTTGTTCAACATATTTACAATAAAAAATCCCTTTCACGTATGTCTAAAATTCGACATTATAACGCAGTGATCAAGCCTGCAGCTCTATTATGTTTATGAATCGAAAAATAGAAATAGACGACATTAAAAAAGAAGAGAGAAAAATTCTTGGTCCAAGAAAAACAGAAAATGGATACAGGTTACTGAAGAATGAACTAGTGGAAGAATTCTCCAACATAGAATGTGACATGTAGAAACGGCGTTTAAAATTCTATGGTCATATTCTCAGACATCCAGAACACAGAATAACTAACCGACTGTTACAATATGTACTGACGCTAACCAGCCCAGGACCCTGGATAGAAACTCAACTCAATTCAAATGAACAGGAGATCTTGAACAGAGAGATTTTTATTAAAAAAAGTAGATAAGTGGGAAATCCTCTCAGAGTTCCTCGCAGAGGAAATCCTCGCCCAAAACAGTACAGACCACGATGGAATGAAGAAAGAAAGCAAAATTTTTTGCAAAGAATGAAAGAGTACTGGGCAGAAAAGAAGAATAAACCCAAGAAATGAAATATCGTTAGCCTACATCACGAATCATACATTACTTAGCGTCTTCCACTTTGTGAGTTTTACGTGTAATAATAATATTAATAATTTTCAGTTTGCCACTTGAGACTGGTGACTGGTTTGTAGTTGCTTTGCTTAATTTGCATCTTCTGAAGATCTTGAACTTGCATTTGACAGAGTAGATACTAATATTTTTAATATTATCAAAAATACTAATATTCAGTAGCTATTATGACGACCCATTAATTCTCCAATTGGTAGGGAATAGAGCGCATGCGCGAACTGTTTGTTTGCATAAAACAACAAAAAAACCTAACCAACTGACTTTTCTATACTTATGAGGGATACTGTATTAAGTATAGAAAGGTTAGTAAGCTTAGTTTTTTTGTTGTTTTATTTCTTTATTTTATTTCTCACCAAAGTCATTACAACTGACAATATACATTTCAGAAAATACAATAAAATATAAAAATTCTAACACATTAACAAAATAACAGTAACATATGGAGTGAGAAATGACCTAACCAACTATGACATGTACTAGGTTAGGTCAAGTTAGGGAATTGTTAAGGATAAGGATGGGATCAAAAAGGTTGGATTGTAAGGGAAAAACTATTCATCTTTTATGCAGACAAACAGTGGCCATGGCTTTGCTACACAGTTCGCGCATGCGCTCTATTCCCTACCAATCGGTGAATTAACGGGTCGTCTATTAAGGGTCGATTACATTGGGATAGTTACTCGCTAAGCGAGTAGCGAGTAGGAACGTTACAGACCAACCATGCTACAGCAGCTCAGCATACCCAGCCGAATTATATAAAAATTAAACTTCCAGAATTACCCCCATACTATGAAATTTCAAAGACGATAAATAAGATTGCCACACAAAATTAAAATATGAAGATTACCAACAATTATTCAATAAAATGTCATCAAAACAGTTCAAAGAGCATACAATATATCTCATTTGAATTGTTATGTTGGCAGTCTGCACGGCTAAATGTCGGCTTTGGCCACAATAATATTGTATTTTGGTGTTGGCTACTCTGCCAGCGAGTACCAAATTTGACCAAATCCAAAGTAGACAGGCTCTCAACTTTGAATTTGGTCAAATTTGGAACTCGCTGGCAGAGTAGCCAATACCAAAATACAATATTATTGTGGCCAAAGCCGACATTTAATAACGCAGACTGCCTACATAATTGAAATGAGATATATTGAATGTTCATATTTAATGAGTATAGATATAGAACAGTACATATATATTTTTGTTGTTAATACTACAGTAGAGATAAGATTAAATTAGGAATGTACAATGATTATTTCATGTATTGATTGTGCTAACTGGGAAATAAATTTGATTTGATTTGATTCTTTGAACTATTTTGATGAAATTTTATTGAATAATTGTTGGTAAACTTTATATTTTAATTTTGTTATGCAATATTATTTATTGTCTGAAATTCCATAGTATGGTGGTGATTCTCAAAGTTGAATTATTTATATAATTCGGCTTGGTATGCTGAGCTGCTGTAGCACGGTCGTTCAGTTATGTCCTACTCGCTACTCGCTTAGTAACTATCCCAATGTAATCGAACCTTATGTTGACTTTGACGACTGAATGTTGACGTAGCTCAATATTATGAAGAAGTGTGCATATTTTTACAGCTGTGAGTAAATTCATGTGGCTATAGCGTGATTTCAATCAGCAACAAAACAATCCCAAAATTATCTATAGGTTATTTTTACGCCGGTAGGCTTCAATTAGAATTTCACGTTTTACTAAAAACTTGTCAACGAAATGTTTTTATTGAAATAGAAATTTTACAATTCATATATACTGTTCTACTTTCCTTATTGGAAATATTTACTGTGCGTAATTTATTTTGTGGTCATTCCAATGTGGCTGAAGCAGAATCAGTGGAACCTGAGTGATCCAAATTCTACTTCAATTTGCAATGATATCAGCGTGCTTAGGAAATTGAAACGGAAGCCGAGAGGTTGCAGACCGTGTAGCGGTGTAGGCGATGGAGTATCGGATACAGTATCTGAGAATTTTGAGAGAACTGCATTCTATCCTGAGTTGGTTGCTTCTTGGACGACAACCACCACAAGCAGTGAAATCGTTTCTCCTAACAACATATCTACCGATACACCGCAGTTCGCCAGGCAAAGCGGCCATGTCGGCAGATGGACTCCGATGGGAATTATCTGGGCGGCCAGAAATGAATTTGCAAGCTTCCAGTGCAACGAATACAGAATCTCGCCTGAAAAATATGGATTTATAGATTTTATTATTGATTATTTCACGAACACATTTTTAATTCTGAAAGCGCTGTGTCGGTTACTTAACGGCGATCTATTCAATTCTTTAAAATCCATTGTTGTCCAATCATTTGCGATAATTTTCTGCGCTGTGCGTTTTATTGTCGATGGATTTCTTTCGATTTTAATTCAAGATAACGTCCGGAATGCTATAATTCAAGTGGTCTTCTTTCTTATCGAACTTGTTCTGGCTCTTATTATTATCGATTGGACTATTGGTTCGCTATTACTACCGATATGGATAATTATTGCGACAGTAGTTGAATTTATCTTCTAGATTGAATTGAAAATTTTTGGTGGGAATAAACATAATTACTTACGGGTTTAATTTGAAGTAATAATTAGGTACTTTAATTGATGAATAATACTGGCTTATTCTACTGTTAACGGTATCTGATTGAATTTGTAAAACCGTACTAATTTCTTGTTGGAAATAAATTGTAATCAATAAATTATATGAAATGTATAATGCCTGATTTCGATTTGATATGTGCGTGTGGGTATTTTGTACTGACAAATTTGTCTTAATTTTGTTTTTTTCAATTGAATGAATGAATGATTTATTTGCCACAAAACCAATACAATATATACACTTCATAGATGTTACGTTCACATACTGTGGCACTACTGGCATAAGCGAACTTGTTCGCCAGGAGTGAGTTCAAAATCGTACAACATTTGGTATAAAAACAAAGGAATTAATATAAATAATTGAAATAAGATGTAATATAGACAATAAAATATATCTAAATAAAGAAATATAATATAGATAAATTGATATTCTTAACCTTAACTATGAAACCGTCAATAGATACATTAATAGTTTGATGTAAATGACGTAAAATTAAAAATATAAAAAAATAAATTGCGAAACAGTAACATTGCCAGTATTTTGATATGTATTGTCAGTCACAACTACTCTGAAAAAGGAACCGCGAGATCAGAGCCATAAAAACCAAGACAAGCTCCTTATGAGTTGAATCTACCTAATTTGAAGTAAATTTTTGTTTTCACCCATGCTTCTATTTCGCTATTGAGTTTCTTTGTTAATCTATTGTTAATAAAGGGATTGGGAATTTTATTTGTATAATATTGAATAAATTAAGTGAATTGATGTTTATTTATAGATAATCTGGTGAAAGTTCTATCGTAAATATTGAGTGAAGACGATTATTTGCCATATTCACATTTTTTTATTTTTCCTCCCTTTATTTGTCATATTTACAAAAAACATTAACAAAGAAGCAAAATAAAGAACATACATAAAGTTAATAACAAATCAAACAAAACTATTTATACATTAAATATGGTACTAATGGCAGAAATAGGAATTGATTGGGTTTTGATCCCTGATAGACCTAGCATTTAGAAATGTAGATTTAGTGACTCATAGGTGACTTTTTGTAACACAGAAATGAATATGGCCTGGCCTCATCCTCTCTTCTATATACATAGACGTATTCATTTCAAAAGACTCTGGGTCACTTTCTTTAAATTAGAAAAAAATCACAATTAACTTATTGCCAAATTTATCCCTATAACAATAATGTCCAGTATTATATTTGGCGCCGTTAGCCAAGCATAGCTTGCTCGCCAACGACGAGTACACTATATATCTAATACATAATGTATCACTATAGGCTATACGCAGGGTGACTAGCGACCGGGAAAATCGAGAAAACCGGGAAAAGTCAGGGAATTTTTAAATTCTGTAAAAGTCAGGGAATTTGAAAAAATATCGGGAAAACTTCGTAGTAATTATATACCTGATAATAATTATACTAGTGAGCCCTACGGGCGCTTCCAAACAACTAATTTTGGAAAGGGAAACTCATTTGCGAAGCTTATCGTAGGAGAAGGAGGTAACGAAAAACGGCTGTTTTGAAGATACTGATTTAGTTAAAATTCACATAACATCTATCACTTGAAGTTCAAGTTTATCGTTGCTCTGATACACAGATTTATTTTCCACAAAAAAGACCTACCGTACACGTAAGGTCCCATGTAAGGTGTAAAAACCGGTTACCAAGGATGACAAAAAATGTTCAGTGACGTTTTTGAAATGAGGCCTTTGATTTCGAGATATATTGATATTATGACTTTTGAGATACGCTCACTTCCCGCCATTAAATGCTCAATAACTCAAAAACTACTGATCAGATTGGAATTATGATGACATTGTTGGAAAGAGCACAAAATTTCGCTGAAGATACACGTATTTACAATTTGTAACCCAATCATTTAGGGGGTGTTTTAGGGGTCAAAGTACAAAAAAGTGGATTTTTCTAAATCTCGCTGAAATTTCAAAGCTATTTTTCTCGATTTGTTTTTAGGGTGACATAATGAAAATTTTACAAAAAGACTTCCTCATTACTCAAGCTTTAAAATGAGACTAAAATTTGATAAATTGGTGATTTTCAAATGCTTGAAAATTGTAAAAAACTGTCACAAACCCATAAGAATTAGTGTGTAAGGGACAAGAGCTAAGAGAGTATAAATTTGATTTCAAAATATTGTTGTAATCAGATTTTTCCCCAAAATGATTAATCTCTGTTGAATCACTGCTTCCCAATAAAGTTAGATCGGATAAGAGCACGTTTACAAGAAGTGGTGCTGTCAATTTTCATAATACACATACTTGGGCAACTGAAAATCCTCACGTATTGAGACCAAACCGGTTACAGCACAACTTTTTGGTTAATGTGTGGACTGGAATGATCGATAATCACATTCTTGGGTCATATTTATTCAACAAGCATTCGAATTGTGATGTTTTTAATTTTTTAATGGATCTCAAATAAAAAATTTAATTGAAATTTTAGATAAATTTTTATCTAAAAATTTATCAATAAAATGATTTTCTAAATAAAATATTTTAGATCTTTTTGATCTCATGGAAGAATTGCCTCTTAATGCTTTGAGGCAAGGAATGTGGATACACTGTTGTCCGGCGCATTTTGCTGGAAATGATTTTTATTTATACTAGCCTGATTCACGTTATGATGAATAATATTTGGTATCTGTTTATTCTTTTTTCAATGCTCTAAAAATTTAAAACTCTATTTCAATCTATTGGGAAATAGATAAATAAATAAACTATACAGTAGGCAATTTCACCATAGCACACCACAGTCATCAGAAATGAATATGTTACACTTATTTTTCTTCAGTTGATCCTGATTTTCAATCTCATCCAATGGAGCAATCTTAGAAATATTCAACTTAATTAAGGAATTACTTCTTTTTCCAACGATGACTTCAGACGTGTGATTCAGTAAGACGTTTCTGATAAGAGTACTGTAATACAGTACTTACTGTAGATCAGTATTTTTGCAGTTTGCCTTTAACGGCTTCCTGCGGTCACTCAAGGACCACAGTGATTGATAGTTTATTTTGAAAAAACATCTGTTTACAAAAATATTTTGAAATCAAATTTCTACTCTTTCAGCTCTTGTCCCTTAGACACTAATTCTTGTGGTTTTGTGACAGTTTTTTACAATTTTCAAGCATTTGCAAATCACCAATTTATAAAATTTTAGTATAATTTTAAAGCTTAAGAAATAAGGAAGTTTTTAATGAAAAATTTTTATTATGTCACCCTAAAAACAAATCGAGAAAAATCGCTTTAAAATTTCAGCGAGATTTAGAAAAACCTCCTTTTTGTACTTTAACCCCTAAAAAACACCCTAAATGATTGGGTTACATATACGTGTATCTTTCCAACAATGCCATCATAATTCCAATCTGATCAGTAGTTTTTGAGTTATTGAGCATTTAATAGTGGGAAGTGAGCGTATCTCGAAAAAGTCATAATATCGAGATATCTCGAAAACAAAGGCCTCATTTCAAAAACGTCACTGAACATTTTTTGTCAGAAATTTGGTGTAGAATCCTTGGTAACCGGTTTTTACACCTTACATGGGACACTCTGTATATCGGGGCAATGGAATTAGTGTATCTATAGAGTAGGTGAGAGTGTTGTACCTTTGAGCACATTTTATATTTTGGCTTCTAATAACAAAACTATGCATTTTTCAACGGAAACAATATTTTTCTTGACAATTGCATCAAGTTTTCTATCAAATATGATATAAATTCAACCTTATCCTTTGGTATAAAAAAAGAAAATAAATAAAATTTGTAATTCTTGCATGTGCTCCAAAGTAGACTACATCATATTGATTGATGTACCTTGGAACCCTACCTTTTGTACCTTGGAACTCTCATGTTATTTGGAGAAATAATAATAGCCTACTTGTCAATACTTAACTCATTATTAAAATTTTTAATTATTACAAATGTCACAAATACATTTTTTCCATCCGTTTTTCTCACATCCTGCACAAATTTCATGTGCCCATCTCTTGAAGACTGTGCTGTGCACCTGATCCAATTTTCTCCAGACTGATCCAGTGCATATTGTTCATTACAAAATAGATATTCTTCTACAGTGCTGTCTTCATCATTTGTGTCAACTAATGGAGCCATATCATTGTCAGAATCATAAGATGAAGGAATAGGCCTACTATGCGTCCTTTTCACACGTTCCGAGGTACACTATGTGGTTGTGTTCCCTGGTACAAGAGGTCGCCATTTCAAATAAATCCATCAAAGGTTTTGTTTAAGAGCATTATGAATAATGGAGTTTCACTCACCAATAGTTGTAGAATCAGTTGTCACATGAAGTTGAAAATATACAGCTCTCACAACATAAGAATACCAAAAAATAACTTTGAAAACATTTTCTATTGACTAGTTGAAATTTTGTTTGCCTAGCATACCTTTAATAATCATCTGATGCTGCTGAACCTCGAACTATACGAACATCTAGTGTTGAAGAACATAAAATTAACCACTAAATAGCCCCACTGGTTGAAAAATTGAAGTTTTCCAAGGTACATCATTCTCAAGGTACAACACTCTCCCCTAGATATATTTACCACATAAAAAAAGCTGTTTATATATTCATTTATCAGGGCAATGAAATTAGTTTATCAGCTGATAGAGATTCTATAAAAAGCCTGATCGCATTTATTCACCCACAGCTGATGATAACTCAATAAATAAATTAATATATTTTTAAATCTATTGCGAATTCCATATGGTGAAAACAACTATTTTCTATATACAGTAATATATAGATATATTAATGAAGGGCTGTGAACCTATCCTTTTGTTTCGCTTCAAAAAGGATGAAGGAGTGGGTCAATTTCATTTGCAAACGAACTTGATCTGTATTAAGGTTCCAAGAATGTGTGTTTAAAATTTGAAGTTGATTGGTCAAAGCGTTCGAAAGTTGTTGTCGAACATACACACAAACCCAAAAAAATATAGAAAAAGTCACGAATCACTATTCAAAACTAAGAACTCGCTATGCTCGTTCAATTATAGAAACCCTCACATGAAATGCTCCAATATCGAACTTGAAATGCGTTTTTAGATGGGCAACCAGATAAATAAGCTACATAGGTAGGTTAACAAACATAAAATTGTTTTGATTATTCGGTAAGGTCTTTTTGTTTTTCATCTATGTAAAAGCCAAATACCCCTGATTCACTGACTCATTCATCAGCGTTTCTCGAAAACCACATGGCTAATTAAGTTGAAATTTGGTACACATGTCCCGTTGGGGCTCTAGATGCATGCTAAGAAAGAATTCTGAAAAAATCCAGAAAATACGGTCAAGAGTGAAAATTATACATAAGAAGTATGGAGTTGTGAAATGAATAACTGTGCCCGTATCCATGACAACAGATGATCAACAAACAAAAGTGCTTGTTCGATTCACGATTTTGTACGAATTTTAAACCACCCCCTGGTGTCCAGGGGGGACTCTGCCCCCTGACTAGACGGTTAAGGCGAGCGAAGCGAGCCTGCCGGCTAGTACCTTATATTGGTCAGGGAAAATTGTAGAAAAGGTCAGGGAAAGTCAGGGAATTTTTGTAGCTTACTTTGCTAGTCACCCTGTATACGATTTTTATATACGATATAATTGGCAAAATATTAAGATAAAATTATAGTACAAAAGTTCCTCAAACAACACAAATAGATACCAAAATCAGCAAGAACCCTTAAAGAGAATTATGGATAAGAGAATGGATAGGGAAGAGATAGCCGAGTGCCGTAGCAGGTATCTGTTCAATCAGAGATAAGCTGCGAAACTCCTGGGCGCTCTTTGTAAGAGTGACCGATTGGATTGGCCAGCAAAAAATACACTGTTCTCTTCCCGGTGGTTCGGAACCCACCTAAAACTGTAGGTCCAACTCATCAATAGGGAAGTGATAGCCGCGAGCCGTAGCAGGTATCTGTTCAATCAGAGAGATAAGCTGCGTTCTCGTAGGTCCTGTTCGTAACGGTGACCGATTAGATTGGCCAGCAAAAAAGACACTGTTCTCTGCTGTAAAATCACTTTCCAGTGGTTCGGAACCCACCTAAAACTGTAGGCCCAACTCATCAATCACCATCATCCAACTCATTACCCACGCACAGGTCTCAGACCTATGTGGGCTTCGTCCTCACAAAAAAATATCACAATTATACGATTTTTATATACGATTTATAACGTAATATGATATGTGTGTAATTGACAACATATTCAGATAAAATTTAGTACAAAACTTTCATCAAACAACACAAATAGATACCAAAATCAGTAAGAAACCATAAAGAGAATAAATTATGGATAAGAGAATTAATATTAAGTAAAAAACTTCACCGAGCCTTTGTCGGTATCTTCGCCAGGTTTTGAAAGTAAGACTAAAGGTATAGAAAGTACATTATGATTTTAGTTTGAGATACAATATTTATGTTCATAGCTGAAGTTACAATTATCCCATTACAAAACTGTAATTTGATACATAGGTGGAAAGAATGGGCCTCATTGAATCATTAGTTATGCCTTAATGAATAATGCCTTATTGTGTCTTGAGGTTGATTAAGTTTTGTTCATCTAAGATTCAAAAAAGTCTACATCAATATTGTGTTACTTTCCAAACGTCTCTGTCAGATAATGGCTTGGATGCATCAAGTAGCTCAGAGGTGTGCAACAAAGTATACACACTTACCTGTGCAGCCAGACCCTTGTGTAAATGTGCAAGTGGATTTTTTTGTAGATTACGTCTTGGAGACTCCAGTTAAGGAGTATAAGACAAGTCAGATTAACAATTATACAATCTTAAACACTAGTTACCATAATTACTATATCAATTAGTTGAGGTGAGGCTTAATTTTGATGTGAAAGGAACTCTTGTACCCTATAAAAAGCTTTATCAAGTAAATATTTTTTCATTTTTTTTAAATATTTCTATATTTTCAAGACACTTTAAAAACTGCGGTAGCTTGTTGTAGAGTTTCTACCAGTATAACTAGGTTTTTGTTTGAATAAGCTATATAAAGTAGCTTCATACACATATAAGCAGGGGACAGTTAAGTGACCAAGTCTCTTGAACAACGCTACATGAATATAATCTACTAGCTGGCCCGACGCGCGTTGCTGCGTTCTCATAAAAAATTCTTGATTTTATTATTTGTCTCCTCCCACTGAGGTTACATTTCAAATTTCAACCTTCTAGGACTATTAGGGAAGAAGTTAGTCCTAGGGCTCTTCCAGCTGATCAGAGAGGCCTCCTTCGTTGTTTTCTTACTCAGTAAGACCTTACTCACCACCTCTCAATGAACATTTCAAATTTAAACCTTCCACGACTATTAGGGTAGAAGCTAGGTTTTTTATTTTATTATTCGCCACCTCCTACTGAGAATGCATTTCAAATTTCTAGCTGCATTGGTTAACAGATGTCATCAACCCGGCATAATTATTACATTTCATCATACCCAGCTATTTATGTTTCCTACATACTGCAAGGCTCCGACTGAACGGTATCCTACATGCAAAGTTTTTGCGTTCCAAACAGCGTAAATAACGCGCCGCTAAGGAGCCTGCCATATGATTAAAAACTATTGTCTTCTATCAGCTTTTCCTTTAAGCTGTTTGGCCGGCAAGTTCAGTAGGTTAGGTGAATGATGATTTGCAAAACACACAAACAGCTTGTCCATCGAAACAGCATGTACAGCAGATCGAAAAATTTCAAATTATTTTCCATATGATTAAAAGATCCCAGTAAGCTAGCTAGCCATGCTTACATGGCAACACATCATGCTTTGCATAGGCAAAACTTTAACCCCCTAAAAACACCCCTAAAATTGCGAATTTTGAAAAATTCTTTCTTATTTCACGGTGAAATCCTATAAGGATTGTTCATACGAAATTTCAAGTTCATAGGCCTAGTAGTTTTGGTTCTGCGTTGATGAGTGAGTCAGGGTATCATCCTTTTATAGATAGAGATTTACGTTTTCCATACACCTAACCGCTTTCTTTGGGATCTTAAACAACCTCAAGATTTTGTTTTGATGAATTACCCCATACTTAGATAGCATACCTTTCAAATTTCAATTTCAATTTTATTCACGTATCATACATAGCAACATACACTTCAAAAAATAAAAAAATGAATAATAGAACCCGCATAGACTTTATCGTGAGCGGGAGCAGTTCTTAATGTTATCTATTGTGTAACTAGATGAAACATACAGTATTTGTGATACAACACATACATGTTACTATTCATATGCATTATCTTGCTGTGCAGAACTGACCTTTTTGAGTCGCGGCGGACGCGTTTCGAACTATGTTGTTCTTCTTCGCCGCTTGGTTGCAGACACATGCAAACATACATGTTTTTGAACATTGATTCAATCAATCAATTTTTTTATTCAATAAAATACATCACGGGCCCCACTAAACCGGCAGGTTTTTCAGTAGGTGCCCATACAAAATAATTATTGGTATAACAAAAACATACATTTTTCAATAATTACATAAAAAAAGAATTAACTTATAAAAATAAGAAATTGTACAGTATAGAAAGTAATAAAGTATTACAGTAAAAAACATAGTTACAAGAAAACTAGAAAGTTTAAGCAAGAAAAAAATAGAATAAAAGACATGGAAAAATAATAGCAGAATAAAAAAAAACAAGAAAATAAAGAAAATTATAAGAAAATTCATAACTATAACTAAACATTCGTTAGCCTGAATGCCGAAACCACAAATCTCGACCACTTTACTAAATATTTGTTACTCCCCAGAACAAAAAAAAAAATAATAAAAAAACATCCATCATTGCATTGCCTCTATGCATCACAACACGACCGATGCACTGACCAAGGCCAGGACTCGCAATTTTTTTTTTTTTTTGGAGGATGAAGCCCACATAGGTCTGAGACCTGTGCGTGGGTAATGAGTTGGATGATGTTGATTGATGAGTTGGACCTACAGTTTTAGGTGGGTTCCGAACCACCGGGAAGTGATAATATGAAACATATAAAAAAAGAAGGGAAAAAGAA
This sequence comes from Conomelus anceps, assembly GCA_948455865.1. Taxonomy (NCBI): domain Eukaryota; kingdom Metazoa; phylum Arthropoda; class Insecta; order Hemiptera; family Delphacidae; genus Conomelus; species Conomelus anceps. The sequence goes on from OX418224.1 coordinate 4,494,577, forward strand.
AAAGAGAAAAAATACATAATATGTGACAGTAAGAACCCATGGTAAGCTGTAATAAGTAACTTTTGTCATGTCTAGCAAGCTGTTGCATGACAAATACCCCAGATGAAATTTTACAACATATTTTCTCAATGTATGGAGCCCATGTCAATTGTCTATCCAACAAAACTCCTAGAAATGCAATATTTTCTTCCTGGTCTAGTTGATTTTCGTTTACAAATTATGGGTCATAATTTACAAATTATGGGTCGACTGTTGAGCATAGAGCTTCAGAATTTGTTTTGGTGGGCTTGGTTCTGTTACGGGTTCTATCTCTAATATAATATTGGCAACAATTAAAATTAACATTCGCACTTTATTTACACAAATTATCCACTTCACACACTAATCAGTTATATCTTACACAAAATAAGCAATCCGAAACAGAAAAATTGATAATGTTCAGCTAATGAAGATTTGCTATATTATTGCACAAAAATCAATCACTTATTGTGAAAAGGCCGATCAAATATTAAATAATAACTGTGATGTTTTCCATGACGAAATACTTAATGAACAATCTAATATTAAAACTGACACTGTATTTCACTTTTAAATAATGTTTTACTCATAAGCTTCTTTTCAGAAGTGAAATGCATTCCTCAAGCATCTCCAATATATGTGAGTAAAACATTATTTAAAAGTGAAATACAGTGTCAGTTTCAATATTAGAAATAATAACTGTTCAATAATTTAAGATAAACGTCTAAAAAGAACAATCAAATTTACGTAGCACAAGTCCGTATTTACAATAATAGCTAAGAGTAGAGTCCACTTGTATAAAAGGTAAAATAATTCTCACTAATACAGTCACAATATCCTGCGATTATCACTTTAACAACAAACGTTTGTACTATGAACAGAACTGCCACTTGTTATGTCAACGAGATTCAAACCATGAATGAAACTGATGTTTACCTAAGCGTTTGCTTTAAATAGTTTTTTATCATGATAAAGAAAGATTGAGATTGTTCCAAATTGTTCTATCAAATTCTAAAATAAACCGTAATTACAATAATAGCTACGAATAGAGTCCACTTGTATAAAAGGTTAAAGAATCCTCACTAATACAGTCACAATATATGGCGATTATCACTTTAACAACAAACGTTTGTACTATGAACAGAACTGCCACTTGTTATGTCAACGAGATTCAAACCATTAATGAAAATGATGTTTACATATGATAAAATAGGTTTTATCATGATCTAGAAAGATGGAGATTGTTCCAAATTGTTCTATCAAATTCTAAAATAAACACATAAGAAATTCTCTAATTTTCCATGAAGTTCTAAGTAAATGTTCTAAAGGTTCTAAGTTGGGAAGTGATAGCCGCGAGCCGTAGCAGGTATCTGTTCAATCAGATAGAGATAAGCTGCGTTCTCGTAGGACCTGTTTGTAACGGTGACTGATTAGATTGGCCAGCAAAAAAGACACTGTTCTCTGCTGTAAAATCACTTCCCGGTGGTTCGGAACCCACCTAAAACTAGGTCCAACTCATCAATCACCATCATCTTACTCATTACCCACGCACAGGTATCAGATCTATGTGGGTTTCATCCTCATCACAGATAAACTACAGGAGAGTAATTAATTGCTTCCGTAAATCAATATTGACACAGGCAGATAACACTGAAAATCACTGTTCCTTCTTTCTTTCTGTGTCCATAACAGTACTATATGGACGTACATCATAAGTTTTCATTGGTTTATATTTTCTTGCAGACTGGATGAACTGCCCGACGGTGCAGGCGTGGACTTTCGTCGTAGTGTTACGTCATTGTTGGATGCCATGCGGGATCTGCTAGCTAATGTGCACATGCCAGACGGACCGCAGGACGGAGATATTGAAGACGGAGACTCGCAGTGATTCTCCAAAATTATTATTATTATCCTATTACATTGCAAGCGTAGCAGAGCTGTTTAAACTTCAAACTCAGGAGTATTGTACAACTTAATGGAGCAACCGCTGTTCGTAACTTCCATCACTCTCCCAACAATCTCTATAAAGACTCCTCAAAAAAGAAATGTTACAAACTTCAGTAATATAATATCTATTACAATCAAATTTACTTCTCCTCTTTCACTTTTTCTTCGTTTTTCTTTTTTATCTCGTTGTTTCATTGAAAGGTTGTGATAGTTAAAATATAACCTTAAAAGATGTAGCCAGTAAGCTTTAGCTGTTTTAAAATGAAATTGTGTATATACGAGTCATAATGGCTGAATCTTGTTGATTTCTATTTTTTACACACTTTCTAATATACCGTTTGAAAAACGAATGAATGACTAAATCTATCATTCTCAGTTGTAAATTCGTATATTGCATAGTTTTTAATACTCATTATTGAATGTTGAATTTATTTTTGAAAGTATGTAGTTAACTTAGTAAAGGTGCAACTAAAAATAATCTAAACATCAATCATGATGTTGATCAATTTGCCAGCAAATAATTTAATACCAGGTGAAGTGAAAATTCAACTTTAAATGAAATACATGCCATTATATCAACGTTTTATTGAAACTATATCTTCGGAAAAACTATGTTATTCTTCGTTCTTATTTTAATTAAATAGATAACTGGATGTCTTTTGTCAATTTATTCTTTTAGCTTATACTTTTTCTCTCTTCTTTAATAGTAGAATTCTTTCATCCTCTTTTTTGTTGTAGTTAAGAGGAATTTGTATTAGATGTTGAGTTGTTGGGTTTATATGAATCAATTGGCCCAATCTAAATTCATATCGTATTCTTTTCCTCAAGATAATATTAGATGTTTTGTTAACAACAAAATCTCTATACAAAATGAAAAAAAAAATGTTTATTTTCGTATGAAAATGAGATTATATTTTTTTACTTCCATAACTTGTCTAGTCCCCCCTACTCTGCTCCTTGAAAGTTATCTAGATTTTTCTAGAATTAGTATATTATTACCTCCATATATACATATAAAGCAATAGTGCATGGAATTTCCGAATTATAAGTTGGAATTCATTCAATATTAATATCTAAGCTGTAACATAAAGTACAATGCAATATAGACAAAACAGAATAGAGTATTTCTTCAACTTCTTAATTTTTTCTAAATAAGAGGCCTTGATCTGGCAAGATTAAACTTGTTTGTTGTATTCTAATTGTGATAATTATTATTGAACAATTCTAATTGTATTATGTGATCTGGGGTTGCATTTTGTAATTATCATTATTATAATAATAAATTTATTCATGATTATTCAAGATTTTGGAACACTATTTTCTACAATCACGCCAATTCAAAGTATCTATCTAAATCAACTGTAGTCAATTTGATCTTATCTTAGTTAAAGCGGTCAGCCACAAAAAGCAGCGCTGCGCTTTGCTGTGCTAAGCTGCGTTGCAGGCAACACTTGCCACCAAAAGGGAATTTGCATAGCCGACCTTAGCTGCTTATCAGACCTTAAGCTGGGCATTCACGTTCCGATTTTCAGTACGACTTAGTAGGACTGCTAGTTGGATTCCACTCACGCTCCTACTTGCAATCCAACTTTATTCCTAGTCAGCTGTGAACATCGCTCTCGAGCCGAAAAATGTAACCGAAGTTGCCCGAAGGTCAAGCACTGACTGAGGTAAGTTGGACGACTTTGATCCGACTCCCCCAAACACGCTCCAACACCGTCGACAGTCGGACCTTCCAGTCGTCCCTCTAGTCGTCCATCTACGTTTCCAACTATCTAACAAGCCCATTCACGTTCCAATATCGGATCCAACCTTGGAGGTTGGACCACAAGTCGTACTGCAAATCGGAACGTGAATGTCCAACTGAAGGGCAGTGAGTGGGAAAAGCTTAAAAATTTTCATTAAACAGCAGATTCCTAACCTAACCGGGTCTTAGGTTAGGTTAGGTTAGGCTAGGAATCTACTGTTCAGTGACAATTTTTAAGAAATGCGGGGTTACAGTGCAAAAGACCCAGCTGTATGTAGCTACAAAAATCTGTCTAAAGCTGTGCTGTGCTTTGATACGCAGCGCAACACAGCTTTATACTGATGGCCTGCCGTGATTGGATCTCAACAGCTGTCCCAGCACAGTACATCACCGCTTTCGGTGGCCGGCCGCCGACTGCTACTCTTGCGGTCATGTGTTCGATTCTCGTTCAGCCTGGCATATTTTGTATAATCGTTCACCTCATTATCCACTCACAGACTCGTGGACATCATCAGCAAACAAATGTCAAAAGCCGAGTGCCGTAGCAGGTATCTGTTCAATCAGAGATAAGATACGAAACTCCTGGGCGCTCTTTGTAAGGGTGACCGATTGGATTGGCCAGCAAAAAGACTCTGTTCTCTGCTGTAAAATCACTTCCCGGTGGTTCGGAACCCACCTAAAACTGTAGGTCCAACTCATCAATCACCATCATCCAATTCATTAACCACACACAGGTCTCAGACCTATGTGGCCTTCATCCTAAAAAAATTATTTTCTACATCTAAATTAAAATATCTTTCTATTTCTATAAACCATGGATTGACTTTTATGGTAAATTCAACAACTTACAGTCTATTTTAATTGCTGAGAATAAACAAAATACTGTTCTCTGCTGTAAAATCACTTCCCGGTGGTTCGGAACCCACCTAAAACTATAGGTCCAACTCATCAATCACCATCATCCAATTCATTAACCATGCACAGGTCTCAGACCTATGTGGGCTTCATCCTCCAAAAAAAAATTCGAAAATAAATGGCAGTGTGCTGACAGTTCGCATTTGAGACAGCTTAGTAAATAAAATGTGTCTTAAAATTTGATAACATAGACATAACAATCTCCTTAATTGGTTTTTGTATTGAAAGAGGAAGTCAAATAATTAACTGACGAATCTTTGTTTATTTACAAAATATCACTAGAAGCCTCTAACATAGATTACTAGATTTTCTTTGCATGAATAGTAGGAGTTGGCTGTGAATGTGGAAGAGTCGGATTATATTTGTAGGTTTTTTTGACTGAACTGCGACCCGCTTCAAGAAAAGACGAATGATCATTTCTACTTCGGCTTTGAATCTTCGAAGTATTTCTTGTATCTTTCCACCCTGTAAAATAGAACATGCACTCATCAATACTTTTTTAAGCGATTCAAAACGGAAGCAACTTAAATTTGAAACTAATCGACTTTTTCCACACAGAATTTCCCAATTCTAATAATTTGACCTAATCCATACTGCAAAATTTGTTTTTTAATAACTTTAAGTTATCTATGACATGCATTATTTTATTATTTTCCATGTTATAACTTGCCCTAATTGATTATTAGCATTATTCATTTATTAATTATTTATACAGAACGTCTTTAAATTTATCGTGATTATTAAAATTACATAATTATCATTAGCAGTAAGAGATTCTAATGAGAGTCTCACTGTATTATTTTAAGATTAGTAAGTTAGGATAGAACAAATTTGCCCATTAGTCTCAAGACTAGATAGCAATAGTTTTTATAGGAAAAAAAATAAAATTATAGATAGGGGAAAGTGGGATAATAGTATTTACAGGAAAAAAATTAAAATTATCGAAAGAGGAAAGTGGGGTACTTTGAGACAGTAGGTATTTTTGGGGAAATTATGTGTTTCATGTTGGCCAGACTGGACTAGGAATGCTTGTCTTTATCCATTCAGTAGCCTAATTGTATCCACACAAACTAAAAGTTCTTTACCAATATAGATCATTATAGTTTTGCTACAAATTGTTATTTTTTCAAAGAAGTGTACCAAATACTTAATTAAAATTGAGCTAGTTTGAAATCTTTGAGTAATATGGCAAGAACAATGTTATAAAATCAAATTTCTACGCCATTATTATAATTTTTATATTAAACTATATTATAAATCACTGTGAATAATCACTAACAAGCAGGGCCGGATTTACCGCATGGGAAACAAGGGCACGTGCCCAGGGCGGAAAATTTTAGGAACGGTAAATTCTATGAGTGTTTTCAAATTAAGAAATTAGCAGGAGTTCTAATTATTTGTTTTACCCAGTTCTTTTATTATTCAATACTGATGACACAGCGGAATATTACCAAACGATAACAATAGAGATCTAGGTAAAACATTCCAAGAAGCTGCTCACCGATTTGAAGAAAAGAGTGAAAACTTACAAGGATTTTTCTCAGTTTTGTTCAAACAAATTTATCTGAGATGAATTCAGAAGAAATAAAAACTGTTGCTTCAAATCTTCAACTGATTTATGTCCACCACCACACAAAAATGAACATTTTTGCAGTTTTAGCCATTGAAAAATATTTAAGTTTAGATTTCGATGATATTATTTCTGAGTTTGCCAACAAGAAAGTTAGACGTGTGAAGTTTCACTAGCTAAAAAATGTAGATGTATTCTAATTAGAGAATTTATTATTCAGATGTGGAAAGGGGTAGTAGAGGCGGTGGCAGCGTGTTAAGCCCATTAAAACGTAAATCCAAGCCTGCTAATAAGTAAAAATAATAAAATTAACTAGAATTACAAAAATACTTACAATCCTTCACAGCAGTAATCACCGGCTTCTTTTCTTCGTCTGACACAATTTTCTTCACGTCAGGAATCTTGCAAATTCTTTTAACGGGTGGACAGTATTTTATCAATCCAACTTGCATTAGAGAAAACACATTTGATGATAGCCAATATAAATGCAGAACCTGATAAAAAAAACAAAATTCATTAATAATGAACATTCATCAAAGTGCATTATTAGCTAGTATTCGTTACCCAGCAAAACACTACTGATAATCAATTTGTTGTACGGGCAATCATAAAATTCACAATTCTTCACTTTAGATGGTGATGTCTAGTTTTCTGATGAAAATAGATTTAATGAATAATAAGACGAAGTTATCACAACCACATTTATTGAAAATATTGAGATACTAGTTTCGGATGTTACTCCATTGTCAATCTCAAACTAAAACTAAAGTACAGAGTAGCTTAATATATACTAAACACGGAATGATACTATATATTAAGCTGTAGTGGTGAAGGTGATATTTTGGAAGATATCCATAATGAATCTCTAAAGTTGCCACAACCACATTTATTGAAAATAGTGAGATACTAGTTTCGGGTGTTACTCCATTGTCAATCACAAACTAAAACTAAAGTACAGAGTAGCTTAATATATACTAAACACGGAATGATACTATATATTAAGCTGTAGTGGTGAAGGTGATATTTTGGAAGATATCCATAATGAATCTCTAAAGTTGCCACAACCACATTTATTGAAAATAGTGAGATACTAGTTTCGGATGTTACTCCATTGTCAATCTCAAGCAAACTAAAACTAAACTACAGAGTAGCTCAATCTCAAACAAACAAAAACTAAAGTACAGAGTAGCTTAATATATACTAAACACGGAATGATACTATATATTAAGCTGTAGTGGTGAAGGTGATATTTTGGAAGATATCCATAATGAATCTCTAAAGTTGCCACAACCACATTTATTGAAAATAGTGAGATACTAGTTTCGGATGTTACTCCATTGTCAATCTCAAGCAAACTAAAACTAAACTACAGAGTAGCTCAATCTCAAACAAACAAAAACTAAAGTACAGAGTAGCTTAATATCACGGAATGATACTATTGGCCCATAGTAGGAAAATAGATTTATTATAATTATTGATTATTAACAGTCATTAAATCATACAAACTGAAATATTTAGAGAACTTCTGGCAAATCTAGAAAACGATGGGTTAGGGTGTTTCACAATGGAACATTGATACTCGATATTTACATTTGTTGACCTCTTCCTAAGCTTGTACTGTGTTTACACGGTTACTTAGCTGATGATAATCATGGATGCGAAATTAAACACATGCTGTGGCATTTGTAGCAGCATGATTGAAGTACCATGAATCCCCCCATTCCACAGCATGTGTTTAATTTCGCATCTATTATCATCGAGTATGATGCTCCATGGTGCAAGCATCATTATAATTGTGACAAATTTGAAAAATACGCCTTTCAGGCTGTGCACTGCGCTTTTTGTCATATCTGCTTGCTCATTCATTTGTGTTTAAAATTATTATTCATTTGTGTTTACTATTCCACTGAAAAAGAGAATCATTGTTTCTTCCTGTATTCATTTTTAATAAAGTAGCTATTTCCCTATTACATTATTGAATAACAGTTTTGAATTTTAATATTTATTTGAATACAAAAACTACACTTCCAAATAATTTTATTTGTTTGAAAACAAAAATTACACTTCCAAATAATTTTATTTGTTTGAAAACAAAAATTACACTTCCAAATAATTTTATTTACTGTACAAAGGCAACTTATTGGAGTTTTTTTTTTTTTTTTTTAGGATGAAGCCCACATAGGTCTTAGACCTGTGCGTGGGTAATGAGTTCAATGATGGTGATTGATGAGTTGGACCTACAGTTTTAGGTGGGTTCCGAACCACCGGGAAGTGATTTTCAGCAGAGAACAGTGTCTTTTTTGCTGGCCAATCTAATCGGTCACCGTTACAAGCAGGACCTACGAGAACGCAGCTTATTATTTTAAGCCTAGGTGATAGATAGATGAAGTGACGTGTTACAAAGTTGGATGAAATGGTTGGTGATGATGTTGTACTAACGTTGAAACTATATAGAACATATTAAATATTTGCAACTTAATAAATGAAGGTTATGGCAATTAAACGCAGCTAGAAATAACACTTACGTCAAAAAAATATTGCTTTGGCATGGAGGGCGAAAAAAATTGAAAAAGGAAACGTTTAAAATAATTATATCAATAAGTGTATAATATCATATTGACACAACACAATAGTTGATGAATTTGGAATGTCTTACCCCAGGAAAACTGATGATGAAAGGAAATAGAACTATTGGAAATCCTCTCATGAAATATTTTGTCAATTGAGCATTTGGACCAGAAATCTTTCCTTCGGCTCCGATCTGAAAACAATATAGAATTTAAAAATAAAAAGACCAATGATAAATACAAAAATACAACTTGTGAAATTTTTTTAAAAATTCTCATCATGCATTATTAAGTAGTTAATCCTTCTGTTTTTTTTTTTTTTTTTTTAGGATGAAGCCCACATAGGTCTGAGACCTGTGCGTGGGTAATGAATTGGATGATGGTGATTGATGAGCTGGACCTACAGTTTTAGGTGGGTTCCGAACCACCGGGAAGTGATTTTCAGCAGTGCCTTTTTTTCTGGCCAATCTAATCGGTCACCCTTACAAAGAGTGCCCAGGAGAACTCAGCTTATCTCTATCTGATTGAACAGACACCTGCTACGGCTCACGGCTATCACTTCCCAGCAGGGTTGAAACTCTTGAACGGTTCACAGACAATATCATTAATAATTCCATCTTCAGCTTTTGTATTGTACACATCTAACTAAATCACAACAAATTAAACTCAAAATAAAGACAATAATTCCTCTCTCTGAGGAAGAGGCTGACGAAGCTTCTTTTCAGAAGCGAAATTCATTCCTCAAGCATCTCCAATTTATGTGAGTAAAAAATTATTAATAAGTGAAATACAGTGTCAGTTTTAATATTAGATTAGACAATAATTCCAAGTGAAATTGTACGAGAAATCTATTTAAATTGGTTCCATAATTGTAATCTCAATAGCATATAAAATTTCGCCTGAACTTAGTGTGAAATGTCATCCGCCAAACAAAGAATCACCGTAGTTTTGTGAATAATAAGCCTATATTCGTAATTTTCTGCATCTCAATTATAACCTGACCGGACAATAAGGGATTTCTTAGCGAAAAACGACTGCGCGAATTGTTTGTCACAATGGGTGATCGCTTCACCGATGAAGATGTAAGTTTTTCTCATTTTCTCCTTTTTCCTACTCTACTGTACATTTTTATAATGATTTTCTTTCAGTCATTCAGGGCAACTACCTTGCAATTACTAAGACTAATGTCACAATGAAGGGAAGTGATAGCCGTGTGCCATAGCAGGTATATGTTCAATCAGAGATAAGCTGCGGTCTCCCAAGCACTCTTTGTAAGAGTGACCGATTAGATTGGCCAGAAAAAAATACATTATTCTCTGCTGTAAAATCACTTTCCGGTGGTTCGGAACCCACCTAAAACTGTAGGTCCAATGCATCATTCAGCTCATTACCCATGTGTCTCAGACCTATGTGATTTATTTTCTACATCTGAATTAAAATATCTTTTTATTTCTATAAACCATAGATTAAATGAAAAATCTAAATTATAACCTGATTGATGGCCCTATTCTAATTGGAAAACTGTAGTTTTTTATGCCTTACCTCAATAGTTGCAAGAAGAGTAATACAAGTTAGCACAGGCATGACGTAATACTGATCTGGGACTGTGAGATCAGTGAACCAGAACAATCCACCCTCATGCAAACTTTTTACTGGCAAGTTTGCCATCTGACGGAGACCCATGAAGAATGATATGAAAACTGGTGCCTGGGAAAATAATTACAAATTAAATATCCAAATTAGGTATCCGTAATGAATAATAAGACAAAATGTCACAAACACATTTATTAAAAAAATATTGAGAAACTAGTTTCAGTTGTTATACCATTATCAAACTCAATCAAACTAAAACTAAAGTACAGAGAAGCTTAATATATACTGAACATGGAATGATACTATGGGCTAAGCGAGAAAGAGGCTGATAATGTTGTCAGCCAATCACAACCTCTGATGAAGGTCAGCCTCTTTCTCGCTTAGCCAATAGTAGCATTCCATGTTCAGTAAGCTTCTCTGTACTTTAGTTTTAGTTTGATTGAGATTGATAATGGTATAACAACCGAAACTAGTTTCACAATATTTTTTAATAAATGTGGTTGTAACAATTTCGTCTTAATATTCATTACAAATAAATACACTAAAGGTAGCTGAGTAATTGATAAAATTTAATAAATTAATGACAAACAACTTCAATATACTATTTTAAACGTTAAGCTCTGACGAAAACCCATGAAGAATGATATACAAACTGGAGCCTGGAAAAACAAATGCACTGAACGTTGTTCAAGAGTATTTTTTAAAACACTTTTCTAATTGAAAAGACTATTTGATAAAATTTAATAAATGAATGAGAAACAACTTCAATATAAACGTTTAGTTCTAACGAACACCCAATAAAATTATGAAAAGTAAAGCTTGGAAAAATAATTAAAAAATTAATACACTGAACTTAGTTAGTTAATAAAAGTATTTGATAAAATTCAACAATTTTTTTGTAGATGACATCTTGGAGACTCCAGTTAAGGAATATAAGACAAGTCAGATTAACAATTATACAATCTTATACACTAGTTACCATAATTACTATATCAATTACAGTAGTTGAGGTGAGGCTTAATTCTGATGTGAAAGGAACTCATGTGAAAAGCTTTATCAACTAAATATTTTCTCAGTTGATTTTTAAAATATTTCTAGAATTTCAAGACTCTTTAAAAACTGCGGTAGATTGTTGTAGAGTTTCCTACCAATATAACTAGATTTTTGTTTGAATAAGCTACTATTGTGAATCACCAAGTGATAATCTCTTCGGCTTCTTGTATTATAATCGTGTACGTCAAGATTTTGGTTAATATCATTCGTTTTTACATATAAAGTAGCTTCATACACATATAAGCAGGGTACAGTTAGGAGATCAAGTCTCTTGAACAACGGCCAACATGAATCTAATCTATTTACTCTTTCTATACGCCTAAAAATGTGCATTGTTAACAACTTGAATATACTTTAAAACGTTTTGCAAATATATGATTGTGATTAATTTATTACAAATTATTCCAATAAACTGTCTGCTATCTCAAAGTCTCTCAAACCTGATATCTCGAAATACATACGAGTACAAACTAAGTTTGTAAGAACCATTTTTCTTAACATTGCTGATTTCCAGAAAATAGTCATTCAGATCCTGTTTACTAGAATATAGTTAGAGTCGCCTCTTATTTTAAATTAAATTCGAATACAACACAACTTCTAGTAAGAGTAATTTAAAACAAAAGTGCTTACCTGAGCAAGAGGAACCAGCATATTTTTAAGGGGACTAAGATTCTTCTCCTTCATAAACATGTATAACTCTTGTGAATACTGAGCAGCTGCAAGAAAAGGATATTGCATTTATAATTGATTTGTTCTAAATCAGAACAAATACTGTTATTTTAATTAAATAAATTTAATAATAATTCAGCGACTAATAATTTTATGCTACAAGCTGCATTTATAGAGCATAGAGAATTTATGAAAATAATTTTTGTATTCTCTTCTGAAACAAGTTGAGTTTTCAACTTTGAAGCACACTATATCGTGTTGAATAAACTGGCATGTGCAACACACCAAAGCTCCTGCTGCACGAACAAAGAAAGAAGACAGGCTTTGTTCTCTATATCAAAAACATTAAAATATTAACATGCATTATAATTCATTTGTTTGATGTTATTGATAAGTGCTTTTCTTTGTTAAATAAATAAATGAGATTAATGATGAGCGATTCGCCATAATATTTTTGTCTTTAGAGTACAGGAACAGTGTCTTAAACTTGGTAAATTTTACTGAAAGCAATAATATTAAATAGAATTATCTACTATAATAATATTAAATACTAGGCTACATTAAATTTTATTAAATACTCTAGCCAAAATAGAAAAATCTGTTAGCACCCTGGGGACTTTAACTAGAAAGAAAAATCATGAGCACACTGGGGATTTTAACTAGGAAGAAAAAACGCTTTTTCCTTTAAAATACCAGGAGATGAAGGTTTGAAACGATATTAACAATTGGACCACAGAATGAATTAAGGAATAGAACAATTCAGAAGGGTATTAAAAATCAAAATGAAAGTATATGTTGACATCAAGGATTGATTAATACAAAACATACAATTGCTGAGTTGGATCAAATTTCCATTACAGTTCCATTTCTCTTACGTTTCAATTTACAACCCCTGATTTTACAGTAAGAAATAGAATACCTAAATAACAATCATGTAAAGATGTTATAAAGTCAGAATTAATAGCTATCATAATTCCTTCTTTGGTGCTGACAATGTCCACATAAATCCGACACTTGTGCTAGTGTAATGAGTGGATAATGATGGACAGTGGACCTACAGTTTTAGGTGGAATCCGAACCACCAGATGAGTGATAATTAAGCAGACAAAATCGAAAATTTATTACACAGATACACGAGCATTGTTTGCAAGATGTGACAGATATTGTACATTACCTTCCATGATTTCACCTCTGCTTTTTGCATCCGCAAGTTTGATCTGAATTTTCTTCAGTTCAGGGCTGTTGTTGCTCATGACAGAGGCATTTCGTTGAGATATAATAACTAGTGGTGTCAATATAACCCTGGCCAGAATTGTGCCTGCAATCAGATAAATCAAAACAATTCCAAGTCAGAAATAAATCAAGATTCTGTAGATAAATGTGTATTGATAAGATTTAAAATACTGGCATTTTACGAATAAAATAGCCTCCTATTTAAACAGAATTTATTAATTTCGAATTCCTTTAATTGCTATTAGTTTATACTGAAGACTTCCGCAATGGCGGATATTGACAACAGTATTGAATAGCTGATGGAAATCGATGAATGCTACTGTACAAAAATATCAGTCACCACCGGGAATCGAACCACGGACCTCCCAATTACCGGTTGGGCGCCTTAACTACTAGACCATGGAGACCTTTCTGCACAGCAACATTCATTTTTAACTTGGCCTTATCGGCTCGTATCTCACAACTTGTGAGCCTCCTATTTATTGAGGTTGAAGTTCACTTTCTATACCATCCATTCTTCCAGGCTTTTCTCGTGGTTTCCAATTCATAGTTTAATTAAAACCACACACTAAAAGTATTTTCAGATTTCGATATTTTTTTTTTACAATTTTGTTTAGTCATTAGAGAAATAATGTTTCACATCTCTGAGAGTGGAGAGAATACTAAAATTGTATATGAAGCTAATACGAACAATTGCGTGAGCAAATTCATCTCCATTAAATTTATGAAAATTAAATAAGAGTAACCAATCTTCGAGATAATTAATATTGTTATCTTTGTCAGGCATGCCTTTATATTAAATGTATTTAAATATAAATATGATGCATAGCTTATTATGTTTTCTTTTTATCGGAGGAGGATGAAGCCCACATAGGTCTGAGACCTGTGCGTGGGTAATGAATTGGATGATGGTGATTGATGAGTTGGACCTAGGTTTAGGTGGGTTCCGAACCACCGGGAAGTGATTTTACAGCAGAGAACAGAGTATTTTTTGCTGGCCAATCCAATCGGTCACTCTTACAAAGAGCACCCAAGAGTTTCGTAGCTTATCTCTGATTGAACAGATACCTGCTACGGCACTCGGCTATCACTTCCCAAGAGTTTTCCACTTGTTTCATTGAATATATCATAATTAAGCGTCACCATTGAACCATTCAGTGGATCCAATCTGTATACCGTTATAAGAAGTAATTTCATCTGTCTTATTATATAATTATTTGGGACAATCATCACTGTGCAATAAAGCTACTTGTTTTGCTAAAGAGGCCAGTTCGATTGATATATGGTGCTAGACCTAGAAATCATAAAAGGACTTTGTAAAAATTACATTTACTGTATCTTCTTTTTATATTTTAATTTGCCTAATATTTATGTAAGGAGGTATTTTAATGGTTAAAAATTAACACAATTAAGCAACAAAGGGTAAGTTGTTTATAAAATTTAATAAGTATTCTAGGATTTAGTTTTGAGGTAGACTAACACTTGTCTTACCAGAGACTACAAGAAATCTACCATTGAAACAGTTGAAAAAACACTGAAGGACTTCTTACAGCCAATCCTATTCATCAGCCAGCAGGTATTGATTTCTTTATAATGATCACTAAAATAATTGCATAATGAATAATAAGACGAAATTGTCACAACCACATTTATTTAAATAAATGTGGTTGTGACAATTTCGTCTTATTATTCATTATGGATACATTCCACAATATCACCTTCGCCATTACTAAGAAAGTTAAAATAATTGCAGTTGACAAATTGTGTGATGTTATAATAATTCTGTTACCATGCAGATACAATAAATGTTATTGATTTTAGGGGGGGGGGGGATAAAAATTCTTATGCATTGTCTTTTTAGAAATTATTTGGGGGGGGGGGGGTTGGTAATCCGAGAGAACACGTCAACAGAACCTTATTGAATATTACAAATATTCTTTATTAATTATTTTATTTATTTGTTTGTAGAAATCGACAACTTTCTTGTTTATTGAATTGCAAAGTCGAATTAATATGACTATAATAGTTACCAAAAACGATGCACTGCCACCACGGCATATCTAAATTGATGTGAAGATATTCGAATCCACTTTGTAAAAGTCCAACAGGAGACCAACCACCCAGACCAAGACTCTCAAATGAAGGTTCACCTAGCTGCAAATTCAAGTATTCATTTAAAATTAAAAAAAAAAACTTGCAAAATTACTACAAACATGTTGCGGAATAGAATTCCCTACTTGGGATTACTTAAATCTTGAAAATAATTTGAGTTCAAAGGTTTTTACCAGGTTTACAGGAAGAAATCTTGACTATCTACAGCACTAAGGGCACTCTGGCTGTGCCGTTGAGATAGAAGATAGATTTTTTTGCTGATGATGCCCTCATGACTCAAGACTTGTGCGTGGGTGAGGTGAATTATTACACATAGATGTCAAACGGAGTAGCAGGATTCGAACCCACGACCACTTAAACGACAGCAAGCTGAAGTTGCAACGCCCCAACCAACTGCGCTAAGCGGCCCGCCATGATGATGTAGTTCTACAAGAAGTACCTAAATTGTATTCAATCAAACTAATGAATTCAAAAGCACTTCATAGTCATTTGAAGCCAATACCGGTAGAGCAAGTTTGAAATAAGAGTGCCTGTGAATAACAATTCGAGATGGAATACTGTAATTGAAAACTGAAATTAAATTCATTTATTTCAACTATCATGAGGTCGCCCGGCCACCGAAAGCTGTGCTGGGATACCGAACCAATGGTTTTCAATAAACGCCCGGCCACCGATATAGCGCAACACAGCACCGCTTTCAGATTGCCGGCCATTCATTAAAAACCATTGGTTTGGGTTAAACTGCTGTCACAGCACAGCTTTCGGTGGCCGGGTGCTCTAATCGTTGATAACTTGCCAGCTAGGGATTTCTGCTTTTTCGCCAATCTGATGATTCAAATTTCATGTTCAATATTTATATAAATTAGTTCAAATTGATGATACAGAAAAATTAATTGATTTGATTAAAAAATCATCCCTGGGTTTCTAAAATTGAAATGCATCTAGTGCAGATCTTACCAGTTCAGTTGCAACAGGAGGCTTCGGAGGTTCAGGTATAGGTGGTAGTGAGGTAGCAGTGGCATTTTCAACATGTTCTGTAGCTGCACTAGCCGAAGGTGTTACAGTATTTGACGTAACTTCAGAAACGCTCGATTTATCGACAGTAGTTGTGTTAGAAACTTGTTTTCCAGGTGAATAGACTGTGATTGTATCCTGATGGTTGTTTACAACGGTGCTAGAGCTCAAGTTTCTCGCGTGAGATAACCATATCAAGTTGTTTGACAACTTGTAGCAGGGTGGTAGCTTTTTAGATAGGATGTTCCAATGTCGAGAAGCGCAAATGTGGATTGGAGCTACATTTTTCACCTGCAAACATGAACAAGCATACATAAACTCCAAAATTCTTGAAAGTGTATGTTTAAATTCATGGGCATTGATGCAATAGAACCCTTTTTTCCAATACCGGCATTATTAGAAGAAATGACATGCCAGAGGAAAAGTGAAATTTTAATTCACGTATCCAGTACTAATTCTACAATTTCACTACCTATTCCTACCTTTACATCAGGTATAGCCTACATTTATATTATTGAGCACAAACATACAGACTGGCTGTCCGGGATCTTGGGGAGTCCCTTACTCTTGTAGAAACTACTATTAAGTGACAAAACTTAATTCATGATTGTAAATAATCAATACGTACATAATTAGAGGATTTTTTGTAATACAAAAATATATTGAAATTTGTCTAATTACAATACCTTGAAAGAGTCCAATTTCAGGAGGTTTCTACACTTAACAATATTTTTGGTAGTTGCAAACATTTTCAAAGGTTAGTTAAGAACAGTGTATTTAATAATTCTAGAAGAATGTCATTTTAAAAGTCTAATGTCGTCGGAATTAAACTAAAAATAAAGAGCTACTAGAATCACATTCCAGAATCCAATCCTAACCTCAACAATCGAATTTCGGATTTTCGCATTTTCCTATCAGCGCTAGTGTCGTGGAAGGTTATGAGAAGTACAGAATTTCAAACAGAAAGGCGCGAAATGGCGAGAAGCATTCATGTCGTGAAGATGTAGTGTGGACTTTTGACTTGCTACGACATGCTGAATTTAATTTGCTTTAATTGAAGTGTAGTCAATTTAATTTTTAACACCGTAAATAATTTCAACTGTTATGGCTTCACAATACTTCTATCAGAAGCAAATGGGCCCAAGAAGAACACCACCTCCGAGAAAAACTTCTCTAATTGAGGTTAGTAGCCTATTGTACAAAGTTTACTAGCCTATTATTTATTATTTACTAAAGTTTATTATTGGTTCTGTTACAATGTGGCGGTATATGAATTAAATATGAACAAACTGGTTAGTTCATTCCCAATTCATTAGTTCATGAATGCATAAGATGTTGACAGCTTGGACTTGAAGAACGATTCCCCGGTCTTTTGGAGAAGACTTCTAAAAGTAAGTAAGTAACTGTAAAAATAGAATAGGATTCGTTTAAGGCTCATGTAATATGATCTGCAAACGCGATTTACTCTGAGTGAAGTCTTATCTAAATGAAAATACCTTGCAATAGAATATTACCGCTTACAGTTTATGCAATATCAAGTTGATCATTGTGACTCTTCAAGTAAGAAGTGACTCACTTTTATCTAATTCAATTGATTGGGTTTTCTATTTTGCTAACTATCTTTTCTATCTTTCCATCTATTGTTTTGTTTTCTATCTTGCCTTTCAACTTAAGGTAGCCTACTTGGTCATAAACATTGAGAGGTGAGTCTACAAAATCTGTAGAATGTGTTAATCCTGAATGTAGTTTCTACGAGAATAACTTTCGTTGAAATTTTATTTCGTTATATCATAAGGATGTCCGACCACCAAAAACTGTGCTAAGTTATATGTTAAGGTGTGTCTTAGGGAGTTGGCAACCAAAAGCGTAGCAGAGTTGAGCTGATCCGCACTGTGAGTGTGGTGGGTTAGGCTATAATATAAAGCTGCAAAACTCAACATCGGCAATTTCAAAGCTGTGCTGTGCTACGCAGCCCGGCACAGCTTCGTCCCGGTAGCCAACTTTATGGAATTGGTTTATTGAAAACGATTCGTTCGGTTTGATTAGCTGTCTCATCACAGCACAGTGACCGAGCGCCCTTGCTTTGTTTCAAGATGTGTTCATTGATTACTGTAGATTCATTTACTATTTAATGTACAATCAGTAGCGTAAACTATAGTTGTTTCAATTTCATACTCAAATAATGAAAGCTACACATTAGGCTAATTTAATGATTTATAGGATAAAAATTTCATTCATATTAGCGATAAAGTGAGATGGATCTGGTATTTTACATAGTTCGTTTCATGATACTAGAAGATTAGGGATTCCCAAATAAGCTTACGTTAGAATGCTATGAAAAACTATCATTTGTGAATAATGTTACCGTTGCTTAACTCAAAACAGTGATATCACCAGAATAAATATTTTTTGGATTTCTTGTTCTATAACGATCTGCGTTGTTAATGTTAACTTATTATTGTAAATTTGACACTTGCAGTCAATTTTAACTGTGAATAAATAATAATATTCCTACTCACTATTTGCCAAACGTTTTCGAGTCATGGAGACTCATCTTCAAGGCCTTCATGACTCTAAAACGTTTGGCCAAGAGTGAGTAGGAATATTATTTATTAACAATTAAAATTGAAAGTCGTTAAATTTACAAAAATAAGTTAGTATTAAATATATATCATCAATAACAAATGCTTATTGTGTAATTGTATATGGTCATTGGAAAATTATATTCCAAATTATTCAATATTGCCATTTTTCATTTTCAGATAAATGGTGCTGTGCCTGACATTTCTATGTTGAGTGACTGT
Organism: Conomelus anceps; assembly: GCA_948455865.1. Taxonomy (NCBI): domain Eukaryota; kingdom Metazoa; phylum Arthropoda; class Insecta; order Hemiptera; family Delphacidae; genus Conomelus; species Conomelus anceps. The sequence continues at coordinate 4,513,819 of OX418224.1, forward strand.
CTTGGTAATAACAGAGTTGATACAAATGGCGACAAGTATTCAGAATCTCATCACGGGTTTGAACCTCGTGTGGAGTACACAAACAGATATGTTGAACATGAACAACCAAGCGAAGGGAACTTGATACGTAACAAAGAACAATTCCAGTCAAAGGAAAGATTCCATGATCGAACACCTCATCCATTACCACCTTCTGCATGCGGTGATTCAAAATCTCCAGAAACACATTTGTATGATAATCATACTAAAAGTGGACACCAAACTCAAAGACAGGAATCACCAGCTCAGAACGATCCAGATTTTGAAAGGGAGTGTATAGACTCGTATCAGAAGTGGCGTGCAAAAAATGCTGCGCTTTTTGCCACCCCTGAAAGTGGAACACACACTGAACGGTCATTAACTCATAAAATGATAAGCAGTAATCATGACGCGAGGATAGAACCTAATTGCAAATCAGTTCAGTTGAAGGATCACTTCCAAAGCCCTGACAAATCTACACTCGATAAGTATTACGAATATTTTAAAAGAGACCAAGCTCCACGTAATAAACAGTTCGACAATGGCGATTACACTCATGTAAGAGATGTTGCTGTGTACGGTGAAAAGAATGTTCCCCATCAAATCAGTAGTAAAGATGCTCACTTCCAATTCGATCCTAGATTTCGAGTGCCAGAGGAATTAGAATCTGCTAAATATTGTGAATATTATAAAAACAAACCAATTCCTTACAGAAATGAATATCTGAGTGAGAACTTCACTCATGAGAAGGGCATTACTGGGTATATTCGTGAAGAAAATATGAGACATACTGATCCATTAAAAGCATGTTGTGACTCTCCAAGATGTGAGAAACAAAGGCGTCCCCTTGATGAAGACTATAAATTGTATTTTAATAAAGTTGACCCATGGTCGGGTCGTAAACATCTCGAAGAAGATGTGGATTTGAGGGAATCTGTTCGTAATCGAGGTCATGACGAGTTCAATAGAACGAAAAAAGTTAGTTGCTCTAAAAGTTCAGGTTCTAAAAAGAAATTGAAAAAGTCTCCAGTACCGAAAAATAGAGAAGGAATTAGAAATGATTGTTTCTGCCCCGAATGTGACGATAACTATGATGAAAGTCTCGACTTAGTAAAATATAAGAAAAGCAAGAATTCTAGTAGATGTTGTAGAAAAGAAGCCGATGAAAGCGACTCATCATTAGATCGGTTCCCCAAGCGTTCTTGTAAAAACTCACGAAAAAGAAATGCATTTTCTTTCGAAGATCTATGTCAGTTTGTCAAGCTGCAAAACGAACAGATTTTGTTGATTCAAAAACAAGTGGACAAAATTGGTCAAAAAGTAGATGTGATCGCACAAAAAGTGGGCAAATTAGAGCTTCAAAACAAGTCTCCCGTGACGACTAAAAGCGGCGATCGAAGAAAATCCGTTGAAAAAATGGAAAAATGTGGTTGCAACTGTGAAAAAGATAATAAAGCACCAAGTTTCAAACTCTCTGTGGTTAAAGAAAATTCTCAAATAGAATGTTTACAAGCAATGGAGAATCATAATGGGGTGTCGATTGGAGTTATGACTAGCTGTGTTGAAATAATGCAGAAAGCGCAAATCGGACCGAAAAATGCCTGCCAAAAGAGGAATGATTGCGAAGAGAATCATGGTACTTATTCAGACAATGACCAGCCCAATTCAATAGTGAAGAAAACTGGTGAAAAGAGGAAGAAAAAGAAGAAACCCCCAAAGAAACAACAAATGAGAAGCCCTCCAACGTACAGGTACGTTAAAATATCAGTCTGTGTTAGTAGAAAACCTTTGAATAACAAATTTAGAAAAGAAAATACTTGTAGATGTTACAATGAGAAAGATCTTAGAAGGTAAGTAGGCATCTTTGGAAATGAAAGGCAGACTAATGTACCAAAATACTTTGAGGTCAATGAATCAGTAAATTGAATCAATGATACATTGAATAATCAAGGGAGATCAGTTTTTTTTTTTTGAGGATAAAGCCCACATAGGTCTGAGACCTGTGCGTGGGTAATGAGTTGGATGATGGTGATTTATGAGTTGGACCTACAGTTTTAGGTGGGTTCCGAACCACCGGGAAGTGATTTTCAGCAGAGAACAGTGACTTTTTTGCTGGCCAATCTAATCGGTCACTGTTTCTAACAGGACCTACGAGAACGCAGCTTATCTCTCTGATTGAACAGATACCTGGTACGGCTCGCGGCTATCACTTCCCTAAGTTGTTCCCTTTGCGTAGTTTGTGACTCGGAAATAATTTTTCAGTCGCCTACTTCGAATAATTTTATATTATCAGTGGAGAGAAATTCGTTTTGTACATCAATAAATAGTTTATTCATTTCACACAGAATACTCCATGAAAAGCATTATTAATATAATAGGGAAGTGATAGCCGCGAGCCGTAGCAGGTATCTGTTCAATCAGAGAGATAAGCAGCGTTCTCGTAGGTCCTGTTTGTAACGGTGACCGATTAGATCGGCTAGCAAAAAAGACACTGTTCTCTGCTGTAAAATCACTTCCCAGTGGTTCGGAACCCACCTAAAACTGTAGGTCCAACTCATCAATCACCATCATCCACTCATTACCCACGCACAGGTCTCAGACCCATGTGGGCTTCATCCTAAAAAAAAAAAAATATATAACTTACAATAAATTTATTCTTTCATTTCGCATCCTCCATGAAAAGCATTATTAAAATGCAATACATTTATTTTTTTCATTTCGCATCTTCTATGCCTATAATCTTACAGTATTATTACTTTAACTTTGAATTGAGTTGCTTTCAGATCATAATATTGCATGTAATATTGGACCGGTGGATCGGAACCCACCTAAAACTGTAGGTCCAACTCATCAATCACAATCATCCAATTCATTAGCGTGGTGTTCAAGTGGTCGTGATGTTCAGTCACAACCGCTCAAGACTGCGCTTGGATAGGTGGCCGTGCTTTAATGACTTGATGTTACAAGCTTTATTATCTCTTACCCGGTGGTTCGGAACTCACCTAAAATAGTAGGTCCACCATGTTCCCCGTAACATGGCTCAAACGGCGAGGTGAAACTACCCGTAAGGGTCTCCCCACCATTAAAAGCCATACGCTTATTATTATTATTATCCAATTCATTACCCACGCACAGGTCTCAGACCTATGTGGGCTTCATCACTCGAAAAAAACAGTTGCTTTCAGTATATACGTATATACTATTTCCTCTGTATATATTTTCTTATGCTGTTTAAGCCTGGTCGTTTTTAACTTTCATCACTTTCAGCTCATCTCCTATTGTAAGATTCATTCGTAATTGAAATTAATAAGTTTATTCATGAGTGAATAGTTTATTGATTTGAATCTTTTTTAAGGAAACATCAAAGAGAGGTATCTGCAGTGTCAGATTCTTTCAATTTAAATGAGGGTGAGCTGCATGTATTTCGGGAGCCCACGCCTTCCCCTGAGCCTTCCATACATATCGACATTGAAGAATTTAGCAGTTCTTCATCTTCGTCTGGAGCCCCTTCTGATGACGAAAGGTAATATATACTGAAAAACTTATAATTCATTATTAAGAGTATCCATTATGAATGAAATATTTATACAAGTTAGTTTGAAGTGACTGACAATTGAATAAACTGACAAATATACATAAACAGAATTTATTAATTTCGAATTCCTTTAATTGCTATTACTTTATACTGAAGACTTCCGCAATGGCGGATATTGACAACAGCATTGAACAGCTGATGGGAATCGATGAATGCTACTGTACAAAAATATCAGTCACCACCGAGAATCGAACCACGGACCTCTCAATTGCCGGTTGAGCGCCCTTAACCACTAGACCATGGAGACCTTTCTGCACAGCTTGTGAGATACGAGCCGATATGGCCAAGTTGAAAATGAATGCTGCTGTGCAGAAAGGTCTCCATGGTCTAGTGGTTAAGGGCGCTCAACCGGCAATTGAGAGGTCCGTGGTTCGATTCTCGGTGGTGACTGATATTTTTGTACAGTAGCATTCATCGATTCCCATCAGCTGTTCAATGCTGTTGTCAATATCCGCCATTGCGGAAGTCTTCAGTATAAAGTAATAGCAATTAAAGGAATTCGAAATTAATAAATTCGAAATATTTATTGTTCCTTCACAAATACAGCAAATACAAAACATCCAAGCAGTACAATAATTGAATATTTGAAATTAAAAATTATATTACGAGTACAAATAGATGATGTATCAAAAGCTTTTGAGCACATGTTTTGAACTAGGTCATTTGGGAAAAATTTCAAGGGCTAAGAGAAATCTCAATAAGTAGACTTGAATCTGGAATTTTTTATCCATGATTACTAAAATACTCTAACTTCTCATATTTGAGATGAGAGGTTAGGTATCTCTGACAGTCACAGGTAAAATGAAATTGTTTTAATTAAATGTATACTAGTGCTCGTAGATAAAATAGTGTATGCAACGATTTTATTTGGCCATTAAAGCACTCGAGAGATATTTATAACACTCACATTCGCTCGTGTTATAACTTGCATCTAACTCGTGCCTTAATAAGGGTCAAAATAAAATTGTTGCATAAACTACTATTTCAATTAAATTTTTCAATTGTAACAGCAATACACATTGCTGTTGTGTATTTACAAACTTCAGATTCAAAATATTTTTTTAAGCAGGAAATACACATAAAATTTCCTAAAAATTAATTCAGTACTTAATGTTTGTTAAGTCATTTTCTTTTCATTTCAATATTTTTGTTTCAGTGAGCCAAACGCAAACTGCAATTCATGGGATACCAATACTGACTCCGAGGACCTAAAGATGGGATGGACTCTGTACAATAACATTGTGGTGAGTGTAATCTGGGCTGATCAAATATCGCAACAGTTAAACTGCTGTTTTCATTTACGCTAGAATTATGTAATCCCATTCAGTTTTATGTCAGAATAATGTACGCTATTTGTTTTGCCAATTTTGTATTTTTTCAATTATTTAAAAAAAAAATTATATTCCCAAAACTTATTGGTACATACAAGACTCTTTCACTTTAATGTGTTTAATACTCTTTCATAATTATGCACAGTATTTTGAATCAATTAAAAATATTTATAGCATCAACATCTCAACAATGATCATTGAAATTGAAATTGAAATATTTTTATTCTCCAAAGAATATACAAACATCTAAAATAAAAACAATATGATATGTAGGAGGCTCCTCACATGGGCACATGCCTGTGAGAAAGGAGCGAGTTCTAGAAGATTGTCGATTTATACTTAACAAACTAGTATCTATTATAGCTTTTTTAACAAGATAAAGTAAAAACATACATGAAGAGGGAAGAAAAACAGATAACTTACTAATAATTACAATATTTGTCACTTTCAAAAATATGGTAAGTAAGGTATAAATGTAATGTATCAAAATAATTTAGAAAAAAAAATGTATTTGAAACAAAAAAAAAAAAAAATGAAAGAAAAGTGAATGGAAAAAAATGAAAGGAGCAAGCAAGAATGATAGAAGCAATTATAGTTATTATGTCATAGGTTAATACTGAGGTAAAAAAAAGAAAAATTTACTAAATTATATTATGATGAGATATAAAACTATGTTCGAAACATGGGTTTAGCGTGAATAATAAGCCATTCATACAAAGACACACACACACACACACACACGCACACACACACAGGCATCACATCACATCATATAATTGCAATAAAGGCTGCCAACTAATGGAAGGCTAAAGTTGGTATTGTCAATAGATCAGAATGTTACTGCGAAATCACATTAATTATTGCAGGCCTCCACTCAGGCTCATTCTGAGTAAGGAGACACCATATAACCGTTCAGCTCCTCACAACTAATACCAGATATCCAACTGCTAACGATTTTTTTGTAAAAGCTGATCTTTGCATTAACATGATTTTTAATTTGTACTGGTAGTTTTTGATAAAGGATATTGATTTTATAGTGAGTGGAAGTGGTAGTAAAAGTTTTTATTAGTCTAGGGTTGTTGATACCGATGTTTAAAGCTGATCTGGTGTTATAATTGTGGCAGATATTAGAAAAAAGAGAGGATTTATGCTTATGGATGTAAAGGACCAGGGTTCTAATGTAAAGTTGGGTGACATTTGGAACGTTAAACTCTTCAAAGAGGGCGTCTGTAGGGTATCTACGGGGTTTGCAAAGAGCGCTTTTTATAATAAGTTTTTGAGAAATTGATAGCGGAGTTAAAACTGTTTTATATGCGCCGCCCCAAGCCATGATTCCGTATTGTAGTATAGACTGAATGTAAGCATAGTACACCTGTTTGATCAAGATTGGTGTAAGTATCCTGCTAAGAGTCGAAAAAATATATATAAATTTTCTTAATTTGTTTCTGATGTACTGTACATGAGAAGACCATTTCAACCTACTGTCAAATATTATACCCAAGTATTTGTATTCATGAACACACTCGATACAATCACACTGAGCACAATCATTTGGGGTGCCACAAGTATGCAATCTCAAGTCCAGGCCAACTGGATCGCCATTAGCTCTTATAGAAATTGGTAGGTATTTGGTTTTATTCAAATTCATAATAAGGCGATTTTGGTCAAACCATTTTTTTATAGTGACTAAGCCTAGTTCTGCTGAATTAAATACTTCCTCCCAGCTGCTTCCTTCAAACAGTAATGCTGTATCGTCAGCATATAAAAATAGATGGCCATGGTCAATATTAACTCTACCCAGGTTATTAATATAAATTAAAAACAGAATGGGTCCCAAAGTGCTTCCCTGAATCACGCCATAATCGTTGCTCATAGGAACACTCACCTGATCTAAGATTGAAACAACCTGAGTTCTTCCACTAAGATAATTGTCAAACCATCTCAAAGAAGTACCCCGAATGCCAACACATTCAAGCTTTTTTAGGAGGATACCTCGATCAATTGTATCGAAAGCTTTGGCTAAATCTATGAAAGCAAGAAGTACCTTTTTATCACATTCAATTGATTCATGTATTTGTTTAGTCAAAAGAAATAGGTTGTCATTAAGATTCTTATCCTTTCTAAATCCAAATTGATTTTTGTATAGAATGTTATTGGCAATTAAATATTTTTCCAATTGCAGTCTGACTGCTTTTTCAATAATTTTAGATAGGACACTGACTAAATTAATAGGCCTATAACTAATACATTGGTTTCTGGGTCCAGCCTTGTAAATGGGTACAACCTTTCCTACTTTCAAGGAATTTGGAAAAACTCCTTGTGAAAAGCTGCAATTAATTATGTATAGAAGTGGTATCTTTAGTGCATCTATATTCTTCTTAATTATTAATGCTGGAATTTTGTCAACTCCAGGGGCTGATCCTCCCTTAAGGTTATTTATAATACCCTCCAGGTCGTCATCAGTGACAGGCAACAGTTCAAACCGCGATTCAACCATGAAGTTTGCATCATTCACTGGTCCCTCAATAACATTAGGAACAGCCCCAGCAAGGTTTGCACCTACATTAACATAGTATTGATTAAAATTGTTTGCAACATCAACGATATCACTCGGCTCAATATTATCACTGCCATTTAAAAACTGTTCAATGGGAAAGCTATCAACATTCTTAATGAGTCCTGTGATTTCCTTAATACTACTCCAAAGGTTTTTACTATTGGTTCCTGCATTGGCTATTTTATTACGAAAATATGTTTCTTTAGATGTCTTCAATAGCTTAGAAAGGTTATTTCTGTAATGCTTGTATTGGTCTCTTAGGGTAGCATTGAATGGTTGTTGCTTTAGTTTTCTGCCCAATTTATCTCTGTGACGGATAGATGTTATTAAACCATTAGAAATCCACGGTTTGATTTTAATATTTTTTGAAGATATATTTTTAAAATTGGTAGCCTCAGAAATTATTAGTTTGAGCCTATTAACAAATACACTACAGCTAGAGTTTATATCTGGAATACAGGTAACCTCAGACCAGTCGCAGTCTGCTATGAGCTGGGATGCTAGAGCTTCATCTAGAAAAGTTGACTGGAGTCTACCATTTTTTTGCAAACACTTCTTTTTAAAATGAGTTTGACAAACGGTGAGGTCATGGTCAGTCATGTCACATCTCATCACAGCCGACTTGATTGAGCTAGTATTCTTCGTGTCAGTGAATATATGATCAAGACAGGTGGACGAGGTAGCAGTGATTCTGGTAGGCACATTGATGCAACTCACAAAACCAGCTTCATATAATACATCTAGATATTGTTGAGCCATTTCATCTGGCATTGCTCTTGGTAAAATACAGCAATTGATATCACCTAATAACCAATGAACTCGGTCCCGGTTCCTGTTGATGAGAAAAGTTTCGAGGTTTTCAATAAATGGCTCAAAGTCAGCAGAAGGGCTTCTGTAAATAGCAAGCAAGCTAAGCCGCTCCCCACCAAGAGACAGGTCTAATTTCACACTAGTGGCACCATACAAACATACATCATCTTGACACACAGCAAAACACTTATTCACATACACAATCACACCATCATTCTGATTTCTACTATTCTTATTCATAAATACATCATAACCATTCAGACACACAGTCACACTACAAGCATCAGTCCATGTTTCAGTGAGGACTATTATGTCAAATTTTTTACTATAACTGTTCAATATAACTATTAATTTATCCATATGTTTATTGTAGCTCCTTATGTTCAAACTCAAAATGTTAATTTTATCAATACCACCCTGCTCCTCCGAAAAGAAATCAAAATCACTAATATCATTATACACGCATGTATTAACGTTTCTCAAATCAACTAGATTGTCGATAAATTCATCCATTTATGACAACAGTCCTGCCCTTGCTCATTTTATATAAATAAAGGATTAAAATAAAAAATAATAAAAAGTTAAAATTAAAAATTAACCTGCAAGTAAAGTTTAAAAACATAATAAGTCGCTCTGCACAAGCTATAGCAAGCTTACAATAGAAATAAAATACTAAATGCACAATTAGCAGATTTTTTAATTAAATTCATATAGATAGAAGTGATATGAAATGACATCCTAATTCAATCTTGCCAGCATATATGGATAAGATTCCAAACAGCATTCCATTCTTCAACCATGTCATTAAAATCTGGTTAAATGGTCCCGCTTATCTTGAATGAGATATCGGGCATAAGAAATCATAAATTAGGAAAACTTAGATATAATACTCCAACTATACATACCAACATAATATGTATTTATTATAATAGGATCATAATATTATATAGATTCACATTGTTAGAGCATTTATAAATTCCCAGCATGTACCCACATATTCCCACCAACTTCAAAAAATATATTAACAAAAAAAGTAAAGGAAATCATGAAGGATTATTGTATTGAATTAGAGACTTGATCAAAAGTATGCAAACATGCTTATGAATTAACATTACAAAACTGCTCATTAAGATAAATGTAGACCATTGGGAATGCAGTCCGATTAAAGTCAGTAAGAAAAAAAAAAAGTATGGAAAAATGTGAAAAAATGGATACTCACATGGAGAGCATGATAGCAAATAACAATAAATACTGCAGCTTTGACAATAACATGTCATATGCATCAAACGAACAATAATCTGGCCTGATGAAATTCCACCATTATTCACTGACCCGGAAGTCCTGTAGACAGTGCACTATTCAACTCTACATACCTATAAAAATATCCAAGCTCAACCCTACTTGCTCTTGCACTTCAATTTAGATCCAATATTAAAAATTTTTATGTAATTTTATTAATAATAAGACGAAAATTGTCACAACCACATTTATTATAGTAGTTTATGCAACGATTTTATTTTGACCCTTATTAAAGCACGAGTTAGATGTAAGTTATAACACGAGCTAATGCGAGTGTTATAAATATCTCACGAGTGCTTTAATGGCCAAATAAAATCGTTGCATACACTATTTTATCTACGACCACTAGTATACATTTAATTAAAACAATTTCATTTCACCTGTGACTGTCAGAGATACCTAACCTCTCATCTCAAATACGAGAAGTTATAGTAGATTGTTAGGTTAAAGCAGCTGGTGTAGCAGTTTGATCAAATCAGCTGATAGTTTCACAATATTGAATTACGATATTGATTCCATCAAAAATGCTTCTGATTGGTCCAGAACCCGTGTTATAATGTAGAACCTGTACTATAATGAGCTCATTATGCAACGGGTTTCAAAAAGCATTTCGAATAGACAGCTGTTTTGGCATCAATTGTGAAACTGTAATGTATACATTATGACATGGTCGTAGATAAAATTCTTTATAGAATCACCATCTCCACAATTATCAATTCATTTATAAATAAATAAATTTATTTCCACAAAGCGTTTTATGAACACTACAATATGATATCCCTAAAATAAAATTATGTCAGCACCGAAAATTTGCAAAATTTATATCTTGATATGTTTTGCTTAGAAATCTAGTTAATAATTAAGATCCTCATTGTCAGCTTTGATATTCTTCACATTAGATGTTTATTTAGGGGTTTTTTTGCTGGGGGGGGGGGGGGGGAATGAAGCCCACATATGTCTGAGAACTGTGCGTGGGTAATGAGTTGAATTATGGCGATTGATGAGTTTGACCTACAGTTTTAGGTGTGTTCCGAACCACCGGGAATTGATTTTACAACAGAGAACAGTATCTTTTTTGCTGGCCAATCTAATCGGTCAGCCTTACAAAAAGTGCTTAGGAGAACGCAACTTATCTCTATCTGATTGAACAGATACCTTCTATGGCTCATGGCTATCACTTAGTGGAGTGTATATTTGAATCTTATTTTAATTACAGGGTCAAGTGAACAACATCTTGCAAAATCCACCACCTTCTACTGAAAACCAAAAACCGATGGCTGCTCCAAGCCCAGAAGATGTTAGGAAGGCAACTTTGGAGCAATTACGATTATTGGGCGTGAACTTGGGAGAAGTAGATAACACAATTTCGAAAAAGTGAGTAATCTGACAATTTTCTGGCTTTGCTGAAATTCAAATTTGTTGCTAATTGAGGGATCAGTAAAGCGTGTATTGGTGCAAATATCAGAAAGTAACCCTGCATAAAATATAGATTTATTTTTTTGGAGGATGACGCTCACATAGGTCTGAGACCTGTGCGTGTTAATGAATTGGATGATGGTGATTGATGAGTTGGACCTACAGTTTTAGGTCGGTTCCGAACCACCGGGAAGTGATTTTACAGCTGAGAACTGAGTCTTTTTTGCTGGTCAGTCCAATCGGTCACCCTTACAAAGAGCGCCCCGAAGTTTCGTAGCTTATCTCTGATTGAACAGCTACCTGCTACGGCACTCTGCTATCACTTCATATAACTTATATACAGTATATACGGTATATATTTCTTTTTTCGAATGACACAACATGAGAAACTTTTCACCACCTGAACTCAAGCCAACTTAATCATCAACCACGCAATTCTTATTTAGTAAATAAGTAAAGTAAATTCGTATGGCTTTTCGTGGTGGGGAGACCCTTACGGGTAATTAGTATTATTATTTAATTCTTATTTGTAAAAATTATACAGTTTTATTTGTATTGACATCATAATTATTAAATAACCATTTCCCTCAAATATTATCTCACTGTAAGTATTATAATGTCGCCCATGAACAATGCAATTCTATCCAGTCTGTAATAAATACGATGGATTAAATAAATAAAAATTAAGATTTTATTGTTGCTACAAATTTATGAGTTGGAAAAGTTTATCTTCACTCATGTCACTGGATTGGCCAGCAAAGACTCTGTTCTCTGCTGTGAAATCACTTCCCAGTGGTTCGGAACCCATCAAAAACTGTAGGTCCAACTCATCAATCACCATCATACAATTAATTACCCACGCACAGGTCTCAGACCTATGTGGGCTTCATTCTCCGAAAATATATATACATACCAAAAATGCAAAGACTCTAACGGCCAGTTGCACGAAAGAAAATTGAATTCAACCACTGTAAGATGAAGTCATATAGGGTAGTCGTTGCACTGGTTCCGTCAAATGACGTCATCTTTCGGTGGTCAAATTTAATTTTCTTTCGTGCAACTGGCCGTAATTGTCTTTAATTATTATTTTCTCTTTGCATTATTAAAATATCACCTGTATTCATAAACCAATCATTTTAATAGCCCATGGTTTTAATACTTAATCTCGGTGCACAGCCAATCGATTTCAAAAATAATATAATGCAGCAATAAAAGTAAATGTCAAAAGTATTAAAAAGCTAATTAAATATTTTCAGAGTTACATTCAACCATCAGCTTTACCCGCGAGAAGAAATTCCAAAAGAAGATAGTGATCCAGGGATACACTTGAATGCTCTTGCAAAGATGTATCTCCGTCAAGAACAATTCCATGAAGGTAAGATGTATTAATAATTAATGACGAATTTTATAGCATTAATACTTGATTGGCTTTATTAATTATTATAATTATTTATTTCCGCAAATACAAACAAGATATTACATGGGAAAAAATTAAACATGAAAAAAAATGATAATAATTATAAAACAAACGATTTTTAGGAGAGAAAACAAGAAGTTACAAATAAAAAATACTTAGTTCAACTTAAATATCATGTACAAGAAATAAAATGTTACAAAAAATATCTGCAGGAATGATACTGCATGCAAATAATTTCATTATGAAATTATGTCCGCCTACAGGAGTAAAAAACTTGAAATTTTTTATAATAAATAATTATTTTATTTGCCTTTTCAAATATACAGTACAAAGTATTTTAACCAAGTGGTTCAATAATTTTATTACAGTTGAAAATAAAATATATATAATAAATAAAACATATATTTAGGAAATCATCCTACCCCACTATAGCCATGTATTAGAGTAGGTGTTAGTAGAGGAAAAATTAAGGTTTAGTTAAATATAGGATTAAGGATTGGTCAGTTTTATACTTCAATGAATTGTATTTAGGCTTTTATAGGTTGTGAGACCCTTATGGGTTGTTTCACTTCGCTGTTTGAGCCATATGAAGGGAAACGTGTTAAATCCACAGACTTGAGTGGATTCCGAAACACCGGATAAGTTGTACTAATTTGTAGTGTATTAGTTTAATTAATAGTTTATTTACCATGGTTTTCATAGTGAGGAATAGTTTCGTCTTATATAATTTTAGAGTACAGTCACATAACATGTATAACATTAACCACACTAATTTAACAATATTACGCCGACAATTAAATTATCTAAGCACATAATTAATCAATCTTGTTCCCAATGAACTGATTTATCCAATTGAGGGTGGACCAAAGATGGGGAGACAGAAAGATGATTGGATAGTTGAGACCTTTTCCTTTGATATTAACAGTTCACTATTATAATATATAACTTAACCTTTTGTACTATCTACTCAAAGTTTTTTTTTAGAATAACTAATATGAGCTGATGCTCACTCCCAGCGGATAGGATTTTCTTGCTGGGTAGTCGCCAATGTAATTTTTCTGTCACTTGAAATAAGATTGTATCTTCCTAATAATGTAAATTTATTTGTGTATTGTCATGATGATTTTTGTTTGGCAATAAAATGATTTTGATTTTGAATTACTGTCAGTAAATGAACCTCATAAATTGACGCATAACACTATGGATTTAGTTAAAAGTATTGAATGGGTTACGGAAATATTTGTAAAATTTAGAATAAATTAGTTTCTATAAGACTTCAATGATAATTTAATGAAAACATGTTCATAGGGAGAACGGGCTGTTCCCTTCTAAGTTGTTTTCTGATATATATGCTGTTTTCTTTCGTTAGCTGTAGCAGGTATCTGTTCAATCAGATAGAGATAAGCTGCGTTCTCCTAAGCACTCTTTGTAAGGGTGACCGATTAGATTGGCCAGCAAAAAATACACTGTTCTCTGCTGTAAAATCACTTCCCGGTGGTTCGGAACCCACCTATAACTGTAGGTCCAGTTCATCAATCACAATCATCCAACTCATTACCCACGCTCAGGTCTCAGACCTATGTGGGCTTCATCCTCAAAAAAAATACACCTTCCCATTGTCCTAAGAAGTTTCAATGTATTATAGGGTGCGGCGCTGGAGATGACTTGCTTTGAAATGAAATAATTAATTTTAAATTCCTTTTAAGGCTATAAAATATGCCGCAGACCTCCGCTACTGCAGACATTGACAACTGCATTAAATAGCCAATGGAACTAGACAATCATTGTCTATAAAACAAATACTGTAGGTCACATCATCTTATGATTCAAAGTGCATGAAAATTATAATTTCAGGTACCAGCAGAAAAGAATTGACTGACAACATCAGAACTGGAAATACTAATTTATCTCATGCAACACTGTGCTACTTGGAGAAATATAAAATCAAACCTGGATCAGCCAACAGAGGTATATATTTCACAGTTTATTAGCTATTTTACATTACTTTCTGTGCTGCTTTAAGGAACCTAACATCGCCATACAGTGCTCTCTTACAGCTATTTAGCTACATTAGTCTACACTAGATGCAGCATAGACTCTCGTAGCAGCAGTCTAGAATACTCTATAAGAGCTGTCTAAGACAAAGATTCTCAGATTAGATCAGATATTTTTTTTTTTTTTTTTTTTTTGAGGATGAAGCCCACATGGGTCTGAGACCTGTGCGTGGGTAATGAGTTGGATGATGGTGATTGATGAGTTGGACCTACAGTTTTAGGTGGGTTCCGAACCACCGGGAAGTGATTTTCAGCAAAGAACATTGTCTTCTTTTTTTTTTTTTTGCTGGCCAATCTAATCGGTCACCGTTACGAACAGGACTTACGAGAACGCAGCCTATCTATATGATTGAACAGATACCTGCTACGGCTCGCGGCTATCATACTATGTGTGATATAATACTATGTGTAATTCTTTTCATGAATTTGCTACTTTAATGGTCCTCAATTCTAATTTCAAAAATTTTTGAAACTTCTAGTGAATTATCATCACAATAGCCAGAGAACGACCAAGGATTAATTTAATCTTTAATCTTGTGATTAATAAATCAAAAAGCGTGAAGACGTTGAATAAAATATTTAATAAATTGATAAATATGGACTCTTATTGTAAATTTAACGACTTTCAGTCAATTTTAATTGTGAATAGATAATATTTCTACTCACTCAGGCCGAACGTTTTCGGCATACATCGAGTCATTATTTATTCACAATTAAAATTGACTGCAAGTCGTATTTATATTCACTCGTAGTCGTATTAATATTTCTACTCACTCTGGCCGAACGTTTTCGAGTCATTTATTCACAATTAAAATTGACTGAAAGTTGTTGAATTTACAATAAAAAGTCAATATCAACAACGAAGATCGTTATGGAAAAAAAATAAAACAAAACAAATCTTGTAGCTTGCGAACTGTTGTACTAAAATGATATGGAATTCAAATAAGTAATGATTTGAACCCATATTAGTGTTTACCTATTCACATATTCTAATACAAATGAACTAATTTTCATTCATTATCTGTGCACTTACGTAATATAACCTATAACTCCTGTTGTTGGATTTAGAATCCAGGTTTCATTTCAGCATTTATCTAATCAGAGATTGGTATCAAATAGAAAATCATTATAGTATTTGTTTTGTAATTGATTAAAAAGTCATAAACTTTGAATTTCTACTTCATTTGATCAATATTGATTTTATTGAATTGGTCATAGTAAGTAAGTAAGTAAGCGTATGACTTTTATTGGTAATAATAATTTCCCATATTTCTTTTTATTTTACAATAATAGTAAAGTTTCTACTGTAGTTTTCATATAACTTGGCAGCAGTTGAGTTCAGATGTAGCCAGTCTTCCCATCTTCTACACGCTGCCAAGTTATATGAATACTACAGTACTTAACCCCTTTAATAAAAACTTGAAAAACACTATTATTATTATTATTATTATTATTATTATTATAGTTTTATGGCCTTCATTGGACCACTGTAGTCAGTATCTTCCGGCTTTCCTCTGTCTTCTCTCAGCCCAATATCTCTTCATCCGCTCAGAAATCAATTTCCTTTCCTCGTCCGAAATCACTCTTCCCATCCTATGTCCGACTTTGATCTGCAGTCTGGTCTGTTTGTCCTTCAGGATTCTGATGTTGTCTGACTTGTCTTTCAAATCCTAATTTGAAAAACACTATGAGTGGAAAAAACTCACATTATGGTGTGACGGCCGTTTCACTCTGTTGTCAAGAGCATCGTCAGACGACCCACAGTACACTCAATCTTCAACATCACAATCCCTTTAGTTCATCCACCCTTTGTCATTTACTAATAATTAATAACTATTATTGTATATTCAATTTTTAATATGTTTTATCTCTCAAAGTATCTACTTTTTCTCATATTTCATTAATAGCTCAGATAAATTAAATTTAAAAAAGCTGTAGTAGACAAAAATTGGTACAAAGCTGGATTTGTTCATCTTTTTCTAGGCATCCCAGAAAATATTCCCTAGATTTTGCGAAAAATCTGGCTTGTGCATAACTTTAGGGGTCAAAAACCCCCCAAATTTGGCTCTTTTTCAGTTTTTCGCTTAAAACTCGAAACTATCTACCGCGTCGAAAATATTGCTCAATTCAAAATCGAAAAATATGAAATTCTACGTCGATTGATGTATAACAATACCAAATCGGTTCAGTTGTTCATTCACTATCAATTTTCAAAAATTAGATATTTTTACCCCCTTTGTGAAAAATGAGTCACCTCCATGTTTCGATGCATTTATCTTGTAAATGCTCATTCTAACACAAGAAAAGTTAGCGAAAAGAAGTTTTAGATCATTGAATTTACTTCCAGAAGAGTCCTCAATTTGAAATTTTTTCCTATTTGTAAGATATACTATAAAAACCTGAACCACTGTATAGCGCTGTTAGGACAATAACCAAGTTTCATAAGTAAGTTATATCAGAAAAAGCATGTAGTAGTTATTTTCTCAACGGATTCTTATCTATTTTTAGACGCTGAGCCTCAATTTGAACTTTGGAAATAAAGTTCAAACTTTGGAACTCCAAAATATGGTCAGGGGTGAAGGGGGCCCCCTTCGTCCACAACGGTTGACCCCCCTTCCGCCATTGGAACGGTGAATCGCACCCCATGGTTAATTATGGTCAGAAATTGACATGTTACTTATGAATTTTGACCGCCTCAATGAGCTGATAAGAATGAGCTATCACTCAATGGTTTTTCAATCATGTTCTGCACAAGAAAAACGTAGTGCTGATTATTTTAATTGATTTTTCAAATTTAAAAGATTTATTATTTTCAGATAAACGTTTCGAGGCAGCTGATAATAATCCAATTGTGACAGACATTCCAAAACCACAGCCACGTCGATTACACCACAATAATAATCACCACAGCCATCCTCAGCAACACCACTATCCTTCCTCAAGAATTCTCGACATAACCGAATTGAAGCAGCAGCCCAAACTATTGTAATCATTCGATTGCGAACTTTATGACACTGTACAAAACGGTACAAATAAACCTAATATTGTTTTATAAATCTTGTTTACTATATTTTACCTGAATCCTCAATCAATTATTAGGCTGCTGTACTGTAGTATTCATATAACTTGGCAGCGTGTAGAAGATGGGAAGACTTGCTACATCTGAACCCAACTGCTGCCAAAATATATGAAAACTACTATACCTATCTTTAAATGTAACAATAATACACAGTATTTCCTATAATCACAATTCACTTATATTATATTGATTTGAACAATCTTCAATAAAAACCTGACTGCAACGTGAGTAAAATCAACCATTAACTACTTTACTAGAGTCAATTGTTATTATAGAAGTTTACTCATAAAATCTATTGTGTAACTTCTGTGACATTGACAACAAATAAACTTTTTACAAACTCTTTGGCGGCTCTGGTAGCGCAGTTGGTTGGAGCGCTTGTCTGTGATAAGATAAGGCTCTGGCTGGCTTCGTTTCCTGCAGCCTTGGATTCGAATCTCATTCAGCCATGGATGTTTCTCATCATTCATCCATCCACCTCATTACCCACGCACAAGTCTCCAGACTCATGTGGGCATCATCCGCAATAAAAAAAGTTCCTGTGAGCGAACTTCATCGAAACTTTTTATAAAGTCATTGTGTGCGAACTTACTTCACTTGTGAGAGTGCGTTTAGACTATGTAGACTAACAATAATTTTATATAACAACGCTTCAAATAATGATTTTCTTGACTATTTTAATCATCATTCAAAGAAAACAAAGGTATACTGTCCAGCTTGTCTGTATTGATTGAATACTGGAGCCCGTATCCCACTGAAACCTGTTTGAAAATCAGTTTGGTACCCCGCACGTAGAAAACTGTTGATACGTACCGGTATGGGTGAAGTACTTGCGAAATATTTACGATACCGGTACTGGTTTATTGCTTTCAAAATCGGTCGAATTATTATGGACAAGATAGAAGACATTAGAAGAATATTCAAAATATTTAAAGAGAGCAGTTTTCACATCTTCACATTCATTGTAATTTTGCCATAATAAATAAATAATTACATTTAGTTTGAGTAGGTCCTATACTTTTCCATGGAGAATAATGGCCTGTTTCCATCAGCGACGAATTCTCGGAGCATGCTTAACGTGCCTAACAAATAAAGGACAAATATTGTTGCCAAAACTATCCTAACACGTAGAGATATTAATTAAATAACTAATATTCCAGTATTTATGTTTGCCATCACAATATCGTACACCGTTGATGGAATGTTACGCCTCTCTTGAGTCTCTGCCCAGCAACCTGATGGCCTTCTTCTGGACGAGCATTATTATTTTTAATTCAGCTTCATGGCCCCATAGCAGAAGTACATAAGTGATGCGGCTATGGAACAATGAGTGATAGGCTGTGATGAGTGAATCAGGCGCAACAGCAGTCTTCAACTTTCGTAAAAGACTTGACAATTTCGACAACAGAAGATTATCAAATTAATGAGAGTGCCTCAGTATTTACTATCATTTTCTCCACAATTTCGTTCGGTTTTCCGAATGCTTAGAAGTTGGAAAATGAATTGTTAAATAAACTAATCTCAATCCAAAGTGTGTAAAATAATTATATTGTCATTTTGGATCTGTAGAATGCTTGCTTTTTAGGTTTGTATTCAACAACTAGCTGTTGTGCCCGTCCTTCGTACGGATTATGTTTAGAAATAAGACTAAATATGTTTCGGCTTTTTTGATAGCAACGATCATGAAGTTGTTAGCAGCTTAGGCCCCCCGTTCAGACGATACAGTTTTTTTGCGGTACGGTTTTTTTACTGTACGGCGTCAACTGTACTGTGATGTTCACACTGTCCGGCTTTGCTGCTTATTGCTGTGCTCTCCTCCTTCTTCCATTGCACTTCCAGTTCAGATTTATTTATTCCAGTCCAGGATTTTTTTATTTGTGTAAGATTTTTTCAAATAAGTTTCTTACTGAAGGTTTCTCTTAAATTTTGATCAAAGTACGCAAATTCTGGTTTCAATATTCCATACATTTTTCTCTCTTTATTTTTATATTAATCTTAAGTCTTGTCCCACAAGGCGGGTCTCTCATATATTAGAGAAATTAAATTTTCACAATTAATATCTTCCACTTCTGGACACTGGAATTCACTAATAAGAAGATCAATGCTGAAGAATATCAATGAAGGAGATCAATGCTGACGATCTGAAGACTGCTTCCAGCGTAATAAGCGTATCGTTTGAACATATCCATTACCGGTACAATACATGTGCCACCGGATACGGATAGTTATTTTGCGGTACAGCTGATTTTAGTGATACAGTTTTCGAAGACAAAACCGAATGTAGAAATCGGCTAGAACAGCTTTTTTACTGGATCCAGTCGAAACAGTATTGTGTGAACATACAATATGAAATGTACATGCAAACGAAAGCAATGCAAAATAACTGATACAGCAAATTTACTGTACCGCACAAAAACTGTATCGTGTGAACGGGCCCTTAGTAAACAACTTAGAACATCAGCAATTCAGAGACAGGTATCGGAGAGAATATTTTCTGAGAACAGCTGATTAATATATCATGATAAATTACGTGATTTGTTCTTATGTGGTAATAATAATAGTGCTACCTGGCGAATTCCCAAGAGCCTAGCACAAACTGCACCTTCCTAAAATGTTAATTTTTGTTTTGATAAATTGAAATTAGAAAATTTTGTTTTTTTTTCAACAAAGAAATAATTGATAAAACATAAGATGAGCTTTAATTCACCAGACATATGTTTCCTAAAAGACTGCAATGCTCCGACTACACAAGTCTGCAGACAGCGTAAATAACGCCGCGAAGGGCCCACCATTTATATTTGAGAACAGCTGATTGATATATCATGATAAATTACGTGATTTGTTCTTATTCTTATGTGGTAATAAAACTTGGAAGAACTTTATCCAAAATCGCCCAATACTTGGTTTTTAAACGTTCATTATTCTGTTGAAAAAAAAGTTAATTTAGTTTTTTATAGCTAAAGACATTGTCAATAATGTTTTCAATACTGTTCAATAACTAAAATCCCGATCGATGCTCTCGTTTTTGAGGAGAAGGCCGCGTAAAATGTATCCAAAATCGCGCAGTACTTGGTTTTTAAACGTTTATTACTCTGTTAAAAAAAAGTTAATTTAGTTTTTTATAGCTAAAGACATTGTCAATAATGTTTTCAATACTGTTCAATAACTAAAATCCCGATCGATGCTCTCGTTTTTGAGGAGAAGGCCGCGAAAAATACCTTTGCGGCCGTGACAGACAGACAGACAGACAGACAGACAGACAGACAGACAGACAGACAGACAGAGTGAGATAAGACTATTTTCGGCTTATTTAATGTATAAAACGTAAAAATAACCAAAAAATATACAATTCTGATAAATGTACAGACAAAACTCTAATTTTATTTATATAGATAGTGTTGTTTTTTTTTTTTTTTTTTGTAGATTACGTCTTGGAGACTCCAGTTAAGGAGTATCAGTACGTATCAGTACGTATCAGGAGTATCAGTATTGTTAATCAGTACGATGTGATAATATT
This sequence comes from Conomelus anceps, assembly GCA_948455865.1. Lineage (NCBI taxonomy): Eukaryota > Metazoa > Arthropoda > Insecta > Hemiptera > Delphacidae > Conomelus > Conomelus anceps. The sequence continues at coordinate 4,534,912 of OX418224.1, forward strand.
TTATGCGGTTATCAGTATAATAATTCTATTAGATTCAATCGTTAGGTAATATGTCTTCATTGTAAAGTAGAACTGCGAGTCGACTTGGGAGATTTGAAAGTACCGCCAAATGTATGACGGAGACAACATGGCTTTACAGCAATCAGCTGAGAAGAGAAGCATGCTGCTTACGTTCCATTATGTTTTGTGTAAATTGAAATCCATTTCATTCGTATTCGTTTGCCGTTTCAGACGACGTGCACTAGTAAATGATTATTCGTTTTAAAGTATATTATTATTTTGAATTAGTATGAAATTAGAAGTGTGATTAGTATTTTGTTGAAAACTTATCAAACTATCGTTATCGTTGTGCATTAATAAGTGAATAATAATAATAATAATAGCGAATGAACTGACATAATATTCTAGGTTAGATTTGTTTACGAGTTTAGTGAACATCTATAACTTGAGTACTATATTAATTTATTGTTATACTTGAGTTTTATAGATAGTTTTGAAGTAATTAAAACATGACTGATGAATCTATCACCAATGTAACAGTAAAGAAAAAAAGGAAGTTTACGAATGATAAAAATGAATTATTGAAGATGGATAAAGAGGTAAGAATAACACTCTTCTGACTATTCTTTGTAATTTTGTTGATATTATATTTACTGAAGCTCGCTGTCTTTATTCTAAAATCTAAAACATTAGATTTTCAACACACTCAGATTTACTTGTAGAATTACTATCATCTTATAAATTAAGTGCTCTCTATGTGTACTTGTATTGAATCCTCTAATAACAGTAATCTCACTATTCATTTATTTTTTATTTTGTTCGTATGTAAGGAACTGGCCGATCTTCTCATACGCATGGAATCCCATAATCAGCATCTCAAAAATATAATAGCTAAACTAGATTCTCCACCAGAGGAATGTGAAACAAAACAAAAACGTCAATTTGACTTCTCCAAGTAAGTAGTTCACAATAAGCTTCGAAGTTATTTTAAAATAAATCATGATTGAATTATTTTTAAATAAAAAACTTGAGAAAGAACCACAGACGAGGGATGATAATTTATTTAAGTTAGAACGGATGGAATCATTGAACTTGAATAGCGTTATCATTATTTGCCTAATAGTGTGTTTGCATATATATTAAATTTGCCAACAATTTCATTGCTATTAATATTATTACATCGTCTTCAACTATAATAATTATTGTTGATGTTATCCCGAGCGCTCAAGATGGATAACCCAGCCTTTATGACTAAAGGCGTCCAGCTACCAAAAGCTGTGCTGTGCTGCCCTGGAACAGTTGTTTAAAACAAATAAATGGTTCTCAATGAATAACCCGCCAAGGAAAGCGGTGCTGAGTTGAGCTGCGTCGCAGGGGACAGTTTTGTCGGCAACCGAAAGCAGAGCTGAGCTGCTTAGCATTCTCAGTGCAGTGAGTGTGAAGAAGCAAGAATTTTGGACAGACATGCGGCACTTGCTTCAACCTTTGCAAGGCGTTGGCCAACGCCGCATGGCAATGTCAAGCCAGTGTGCGGCTGGCTCATTTGAATACATAGAAAATTCGGTTTCCTTTGCTCCAATGCGTCTTGCCGCATGCGTACTGCGCCTTCGCTCCCTCAGTGACGGCCGGCCATACTCGGTGGTATGGACAGACCTAAATTTGTAAATCATCAATGTTTTCCATTATATGGCTCAAAGGCGAGGTAAAGCTGGTCAGTGTTTTTGTCTTATCAAGCATTTTTCAATTTTTCTTTCATATTAACTTGTTTAGTCATTTTTTAAATTTTTATTTGTCCTGAGCTGTTGGTGTAATGAGGGCAATGCGTAATCACAGCTGTACAGTGTTGTTGTTTCTACTGTGTACTTGCGCAATTGTAGTTTTTCTAACAACAAAAGGATTTACTTGTCTACCGTATTAAATGTATGGGAAATTATGAGAAATACTGCAGTTGAGCATTACATCACATTCGTAATTTTCAGTAGTTTTTTCTTGATTGCTTGTTCCATAACGATCTGCGTTGTTAATATTAACTATTTATAGTAAATTCAACGACTTGCAGTCAATTTTAATTGTGAATAAGTAATATTTCTACTCACTTTTTGGCCATACGTTTTCGAGTCATTTGAAGATGAGTCTCCATGACACGAAAACGTTTCGCCAAAAAGTGAGTAGAAATATTACTTATTCACAATTACAATTGACTGCAAGTCGTTGAATTTACTAAAAAGAAGTTTTATTTACTTCAATAATATTTATCTCACTTTTTAAAAGTTTTTGTAGGGTTAATTGTAGGTTTTTGTTTTCGAGACCATTTCACTAGACTATTATGAATTCAATAGTAAAGCATTTGAAATAATTATAATACTATTTTATTTTTAGGTGTCGAAAACATCATGTACTACTCCATGTTATGTATTTGGGTTGGAACTATCAAGGATATGCCTGTCAAGATTTCTCATCAAAGACAATTGAACATCATCTCATGTCAGCATTGGTTAAAGCATGCCTTCTAGAGTCGCCAAAAACAGCCAATTACCATAAGTGTGGACGTACGGATAAAGGTGTGAGCTCTTTTGGACAGGTATTGCAGTATTCTCATTTATATTGTAAGCACTTACATTACTGTAATATTTTTTCCTTCAAAAATCTTTCTTTTTACCCGGTGGTTCGGAACCTACCTAAATCTGTAGGTCCACTATTCGTAACATCATTATATCATCATTCGCCTCATTACCCACGCACAAGTCTCAGGCTCATGTGAGCTTCATCAACACGAAAAAGTGGAAAACTGAAAAAAATATTTGTGAACTAACCTCAAAGTTTTCGATAATGTAACCATGCCAAAATTTGCGTAGAGAGCAGTTTTGGGCCCTAAGTGTATTGTGTCTTTACATTCATTGATTTTTTGTCACAATAAATAAACAGTATTTATTTTTAAATAAATAAAATAAACTAAAATAGAAAAATTAGTTAATCTTACATAAAAACCTAACAAAAGAATATCAATAATGTATTTTTCATCAGTTCTGTTCGATTTTTTATTTTTTCCTTTGATTTTTATATAGTTTTGTTGTACGGAGTCTAGAGCATTTCATGCTGCTTATCAGTGTAGTTTAGTATGAATATTTTCCTAAATAAATGAATTATACATACAACACATATTTTAGTGACTTCATCAGCCTGAAACTGATAGTAATTTTTATAAGCAGTATGATCTTCCATGTAAATACTCATTCATCACATTACAACTTATTTGAAATATTGATAATCAGACACTATTCTATGAAAAGTCTGTCATATTTAAAAAATGAGCCAAATTAATTCATTCAGTTATATTGCGTCTGATGCATTATTATAGGCTTGTTTCTCACACACCCGGCATATAACACAACCGGTGTCGTTTATTTGACCTTATTACATTGAATCGTATGATTTCAAAAATCGGGTAAGTGTGAATCGCTCCATATGATACAATGGGAAGTGATAGCAGGTATCTGTTCAATCAGATAGAGATAAGCTGCATTCTCGTAGGACCTGTTTATAACTGTGACCGATTAGATTGGACAGCAAAAACTACTCTGTTCTCTGCTGTAAAATCACTTCCCGGTGGTTCGGAACACACCTAAAACTGTATGTCCAACTCATCAATCACCATCATCCAACTCATTACCCACGCACAGGTCTAAGACCTATGTGGGCTTCATCCTCAAAAAAAAAAAATGTCCCGACGGGCAGGTGAAAACCGGTCACTTGACTGCCGGGTATGTGTAAACAAGCCCGAGTTAATTAATAGTGTACCTTGAATATCGCTCTATAATATACTATCAATAATACAATTAATGTGAAAATTTCTAGTAACCACCACAAATAAGTGTTATAATCCAACCACAGACAAAAGAACCTTCAAAATATGAACTCTACTGCACAGAGAGAGAGCACGTTATGCAGTTTATCTCACTCGCTCACTAGAGTAGTGGAGGGGGTCAGTCAACGCTTGGCTGTCCTACAGTGAACATCGGTACTAATAGTGTATGAATTGAAAAGAACGCTCCCGTATGATGTCATCGGTCGAGCAAGTGAGTGAGAGGGCAATAAAGCTGTCGCTCTCACTCGCACAAGAGTGGGAGCTGTGGGGGAGTGGTAACTACAGTGATACAATGCGCGAAGGTTCTTTTGTCTGTGGTCTGATTATACCACCACTGCTAATACCAATGTATATGTAAAATGTAATGAGCTAATATGTAAATGTAAAATTTTACCTTCTTAGGGTGCGTTTATGTCGGAGCTGTGATAAACGATCGTAGCAACGATGAGAGAAGCGATGCTAGTAGGGAGTAGCGCTCTGCTTCTATCGGCTGTTCATGCCGAGACAGTCGCGCTCAAAGGTTGATTCGTGAGTTTGTGTTTTGAAAAACGAATTTGTGCTGAGTGATTCTGAAGATTACAGAGCCAGAAAAATACGAAACCTGTTTAAAATGTACTTATGTAAAAATCCAAATCCACGTTGTATTCATGAAAATATCACTAATTTTACTTACGTTTTGTGTTCAATTCTTGAGCAATTTCACTCCACAACTTGCCCAACACAAATCAATTGTGGTGATTTTTATTATCTTGCCCATAATGCTGGTCTCATAAAAACTTGTGTTATTAAATTGTCAACATCCATGTTCGGAGCCTCGATACTAGCTGAGAAAATGGACTGAGCTATTATCGCTGCTCTCATCGATGGTCAGGACCCAAGAGCGATTAACAACGCAGCTCCGACATAAACAGGCCCATTTAGAAAGCACGTCGGTATTATCTACGCGTTGCTAGGATCGCAGCTTGTATCGCTAATCACAGCTCCGACATAATCGCACCCTTAGAATGCAAGCACAATGAAAAAATTAAAATTAACATTTTTTTGCAGGTGATATCATTAGATATAAGGTGTGCTGACGAAGGACAACCCGACATTCCATACTGCAAGATGCTTAATAATATCCTCCCGGAAGACATCAAAGTATTGGCATGGGCTCCAGTATCACAAGACTTCAGTGCTCGTTTCGATTGTAAATCACGAACATATAGATATTCTTTTCCCAAAGGAAACTTGGACATAGAGGTAATTATTTTCTATATTCCATGGTTTTTTGAACTTGATTAATTTATTCAATTCAGGAATGTCATACTATTTGTTGTTGTAGTTCCATATTACTTTCTTTTTTTTTTGAGGATGAATCCCACATAGGTCTGAGACCTGTGCGTGGGTAATTTGGCTTCGGCCCATAAGAGGAAATTCTTCATACAAATTTTTATGTATATTATTGCTGTAATGTATTTTAATGAAGAAATAAAAAATTTCAATTCAATTCAATGAGTTGGATGATGGTGATTTATGAGTTGGACCTACAGTTTTAGGTGGGTTCCAAACCACCGGGAAGTGATTTTCAGCAGAGAACAGTGTCTTTTTTGCTGGCCAATCTAATCGGTCACCGTTACAAACAGGACATTTTGAAACCTTTGCATTCACTAGTAAAGTTTGATTTCAATAATTGTTTATCTAATTTCGAATTCCTCAAAGTGAAATGAAATATATTTATTATTCTCAAAAAAATCAAAAACAAGATACAAGTGAGAAAAAAAACAACAAACTATGAATATACTCCTCACCTAGATACAGGTCTGTGTGTGAGGAGGGTCGTTTTATACTAGTTATGTATGTATTGAGATATGTATTGTACGACTGTATTGTCATGGCATGACAATATAAGTAATAAAATATAACAATACAAATATAAGAAATAATATCAAATCATACACAATAAAAATAAAATCAAATAAATTTTCATATGTACTTAAGTCACTTATATAAACAAAAAAATCTAAACTATCCAAGTTTATTCATTATTTTAAATGCAATCAAGTTTAACCAGCAGAACAAGAAGAAAAAAAAGAATGAAAGAAAGGAAAAAGCAGCTATTAGAAAACATAAAAGCTTTAAAGAGCAGCAACTATTCAGAAAAAAAAATAATACTTGACTTTATGTATGGTGACCTGATCAGTTCCTCGCAGGCCACATTTCCAGTGCTATTAATTTCTGTATATTTGAATTATATGTTTCTGTATATTTGTCAGTTACTTCAAACTAAATTTTTTCTATTTCAATAATAAATTGTTTATTAAATCGTTAAATGTAGTAAAACATTTACTTATACACTCTTTTCCAGGCAATGAATAAGGCCTTGCCTGATTTAATAGGAAGTCATGACTTCAGGAACCTCTGTAAAATGGATATTGGTAATGGAGTTGTGAAATTTGTTAGAACAATTTTTGATGTTAAATTAACGAAATTGTACAGCGATCCATTCAATAAAAGTTCTGGTAAGCTGTTAAAATTTATTTGATTTGCTTGAATTTTGTTTTTCATTACAATCTGCTTAGTATTTACTAATAAAATATATTTTCGACGATGCAGTCACTATTTGTGCTAACTAGTGCTCACTAGCTATTTGTGTAACTAGAGTGCAAAGTGGGTTTTTTCTGCACTGAGAGAAACAGTTTTTTTCACGAGCCTAAGGCGAGTGAAAAAGTTTGCTCGAGTGCAGAAACAATACTTCGCGCTCGAATTACACATTAAATTTTTCCTACAGTAACGTATAAAGTAATTTAAACAGGACATACAGAAACTGACAATTCCTCACATAACCTATCTTCGAACCAAATCGATTTCAACAACAACTAAAGCTGATTGTATTTCGTAGCTGAAGCAGAGAAGCCAACCTATTCTTGAATGCAGAATAGGGAATCTGCGTATTACATGCTCACTATTTTGTGTTTTTAGGTTGCAAATCTAGAGTACGGAAAAGTACTTTCGCGCACTGGAATCTACTTTCCCGCACTGGTGCAGGAATAGTCTATTTTGCATGCTACAGTTAGTGCAGAAATAGGCTTTTTTCGGGTCACTGTAGGAAAAACTTTATACCTCACTTGATATTGCATCTACAATAGAATTTCCATTTGAGGGTGACCGATAGGATTGGCCAGCAAAAAAGACACTGTTCTCTACTGTAAAATCACTTCCCGGTGGTTCGGAACCCACCTAAAACTGTAGGTCCAGCTCATCAATCACAATTATCCAACTCATTACCCTCGCACAGGTATAAGGTCTGTGTGGGCTTCATCCTCCCAAAAAACAGTTTTGGCAGCCGCGGTAGTATAGTCAGCTTTTTTTAGGAAGAAGCCCACGTAGGTCTGAGACCTGTGCATGGGTAATGAGTTGGATGATGGTGATTGATGAGTTGGACCTACAGTTTTAGGTGGGTTCCGAACCACCGGGAAGTGATTTTACAGCAGAGAACAGTGTCTTTTTGCTGGCCAATCTAATCGGTCACCGTTACAAACAGGACCTACGAGAACGCAGCTTATCTCTATCTGATTGAACAGATACCTGCTAAGGCTCGCGGCTATCACTTCCCTGCTGCGTTATATAAGGCTTTGACTAACGGCTACTCCTGCGGTCACAAGTTCGATTCTCGTTCAGCCTAGCACCTCATTTCCCACGCACAAGTCATAGACCCATGTAGGGAACATCAGCCAAAAAGTCGACGTATGCTTGTTTTAAGGAAGAAATCAGTTAACCACCTTCTCAAGATAGTGACTGCATTGTTGTTTTCGTATTTATTGTCTCATCCTTCTTATGATGACAAGTTATCTTATTACGTAATTAAGTCGTCAACATTTAGCAATTTGATAAAAATTGTAGCATTCCCGAAATAACTTGTAATAGTTATAATAGAGATGAATTGTTGTAAAAAGAGATGAAGATAAGTTTAGAAGAACTTTGAGAAACTATTTGCATAGTAGGGACAATGAAATTAAAATAAGTTACTAAAGTAAATGCGTATGAGATCATTAATGATTACAATAAATCATTAATGGAATTAAAATAATTTACTAAAGAGATGCACCATCCCTCAGCAAAAGCTTTGCTTAAAGAGGGATGTAACAATTATTTCATTTATGATGTTTTATGTAGATATTCATTATTATGATAAGAAGTGATGTGATTTTTGTTTGAATATATGAATGTCTTATTATGTATTGTTGACAATAAATAAATTGAAAAAAAAAATTATTGGTGGGGGACCCTTACGGGTAGTTCCACCTCGCCGCTTGAGTCATCTTATTGGAAACATGGTGGACCTACAATTTTAGGTGGGTTCCGAACCACCGGGAAGTGATTTTTCAGCAGAGAACAGTCTTTTTTGTTGGCTAATCCAATCGGTCACCCTTACCGAGAGGGCCCAGGAGAGCGCTGCTTATCTAATCTTGTTTATTGTTAGGCCTACTACTGATTTGATATTGTTATCTCTAGAAATTTGAAGGAAAATGCCGATTCCATAAACAAAAAATACAATTCTAATAATATTGTTTAATAATTTAAATTTTTTTATAAAAAAAGCTACTATCAAGAGCATCTTGTTTGAAAGTGTTAGCATGCAGAATGTTTGAGTGTAAATGAAGTAGCATTTAGTTCTCTAAATTATTTTATTGAAATGCAAGTTCATTGTTTTCAAAATTGAATAAATTTTATCAAATTGTTCTACTTGACCTCACATTTAATATGGAATACCATAGTTTAAGATCTGTTAATTATTTCATTTTCGCAAATTCTTCATCCATCATTGTGTTACTGTTTATCATTGTGCTATTATTTGTCTCATATTCTGTTCTCCATTCCAGGTTATGACATGTACATGTTGACCATTAGCTCTGAAGGTTTCTTATGGCACCAAATACGCTGTATAATGGCAGTTCTTATACTGATTGGAGAAGGAAAAGAAAGTCCTAGTATTATAGAAGAACTATTAGATACGGAAGCACGACCCAGGTAAAATGTTGTGTCCACTGTTGAAATTTTTGCTAGATAGTTAAGAGATATAAGTACATATTTAATACATTAGTAAGCTTTTCAATATTGGCCTTAACCTGGCGCTCTTTTTATGGAATTGTATTCATCTCACAGTTATTTTATTCAACTATTTTTTTTCTATTTGTTATTGTTGTTCTAATTCCTTTTCCATAAATAAATTAAACTGGTAACTACTAAGTAACGATTGGGAATAAACACACATTTCTTAGTAGTGGTGAAGTTGATATTGTGGAAGATATCCATAATGAATAATAAGACGAAGTTGTCACGACCACATTTATTAAAAATAGTGAGATATTATTTTTATTTATTTATAAAACAGAACACACATATACAAGTCATGCAGAAAATATGAAATATTCAAATACAATAACTGAAATGCTAAATTATACAAAAGTAAAACCTATAAACTATTTTAAAATATAGATATACTAGTTTTGGTTATACCATTATCAAATCCCAAACCCTAAGTTTAAGGTTGACAATGGTATAACAACCGAAAGTAGTATCTCACTATTTTTAATAAATGTGGTTTTTACAACTTCGTCTTTTTATTCATTAATCACACATTTCTACATGAGGCAATATTTCCACACATTTACATATGTGTGTAATACAGAGTGTTTGAAAAAGAACTACCTAGTTTTAATGTGTCATAGAATCTGTATGGGGACATTTATTGCGACATGTTGATAGAGTATGTCATTCCCCAATTGAAAGATATTGAGACGGAAAAGGGCTTGTGTTTTTCCAACAAGATGGCGCCCCACCTCATTATACATGCTGATATGTTGGTGAATACGAGAAGAGAAATATCGTCTTTACGTCTGCAGGGCAACAAATGGATCCCACGTTGAAGTCTACTAAAATTCAAACAAAACTTGAATGAAAGTACTTTCTTTCATTGTATGTAGTTTTGCATTAATTTCACCAATTCATTCATACTTAAAATTGGGAGTTCTTTTTCAAACACCCTGTACATTTCAGGTTCATTCAGTTGTTAGAGCATGATTAGACACTGCTGGAACCTAAACTCTCAGGTTCTCAACTGAACCTGAGTTCGCTGTCAGGTACTAGCAGTGTCTGAACAGAGTGAAACAATTGTCACATAGAAATACAAGTGTTTATTCCCACTTCGAAGATAGTTCTTCTTGGTTTACTTTTTTATTAAGTCAATTCAAATACCTACACACGTCATTTTTTTTATTGCTGATGATGCCCACATGAGTCCGAGACTTGTGCGTGGGTAATGAGGTGAATGATTACACATGAATGCCTGACGGTGGAGCGGGATTTGAACCCACGACCGCTTAAACGACAGCAAGCTGAAGTTGCAATTACTTTCCTATATATCATTTAATTTTCTACAATAATCTTCTTCAGCATTTAACCACATCCATTTGAAAATTAAACTTGAGATAAGCATTAATATATTTTGTTTCAGGAAGCCACAGTATTGTCTCGCACTGGAGCTCCCCCTTGATTTGCATGCATGCGATTTTGGTCGTATTGATTGGAGGTACGATGAAATTTCGTTGCAGGAAACTGTTAAAAATCTACAAAAATGTTGGACAAACCACGAGATCAAGTAAGTTGACAGTTTTTTGAGTGACCAAACTTTTGTTTTTCTTCCCCATTAGTCTATTTTAATAATTTTCATATCATTTCATATTTACCCCATTTTTAAATCATATTATATAATGTAGGTCCTGTTTGTAACGGTGACCGATTAGATGGCCAGAAAAAAAGACACTGTTCTCTGCTGAAAATCACTTCCCGGTGGTTCGAAACCCACCTAAAACTGTAGGTCCAACTCATCAATCACCATCATCCAACCCACGCACAGGTCTCTGACCTATGTGGGCTTCATCCTAAAAAAAAAAATGTAATTATGCAGGGTAAACGACACCGGTTACCCAGTCGGGTAGGTGTGAAACGAGCCCAATATAGATGTCACAACACTTGTTGATTAACACACGAGATACTATAGTCTTGATTGTTACATCATTTTTGATAATAATTAAATTCCTTAAAGTTCAAATTGAGATAAAAAATGACGTTGCAATAGTAGCTGTCGTGCTTTAACAATTAAAGTAGTTGTGACATCTCAATTATTAATATTATGGATAATAACACCATCACCAATCGGGAAAGTGATAGCCGAAGTGATAGCAGGTATCTGTTCAATCAGAGATAAGCTACGAAACTTCTGGGCGCTCTTTGTAAGGGTGACCGATTGGATTGGCCAGCAAAAAAGACTCTGTTCTCTGCTGTAAAATCACTTCCTGTTGGTTCGGAACCCACCTAAAACTGTAGGTCCAACTCATCAATCATCCAATTCTTAACCATCTCACCATCATCCAATTCTTAACCCACGCACAGATCTCAGACCTATGTGGGCTTCATCCTCCGGAAAAAAATACTAAGAAGATCACCATCGCTAAAAAAAAACACATGCTGTCGAATAATGGGTGCGTTCTGGGAGCCTGCACCGTTTGCATTGTAGGGAAGATTGGAGCTGTGTGAATACCACAATTTAACAGCATGTGTTTGATTTAGCGATGGTGATTATCCTCTAGTATTGGATGCTTGACTGTGCAAGATAGTTGGTTTCATGGTTATTTGAATTGTCACATTTCATTTACTAACTATTATACTGCCTTTACTCTGCAATAATTTGCAACAGAAATAACATCTAATATCAAAACTGACACTGTATTTCTATTAATATATGATTTTCACTCCCTTTTATTGGATATACTGGAGAGATGCATTTCACTTCTAAAGAGAAGCTTCATTAGCCTATTAAATAGAAATACGTGTCAGTTTTTATATTATATTGTTCAAATATTTCGTCATGGAAAACATCACAGAAATAAAATATTCATTTTCAGGGCAACAATCATCAGAGATAGTATTGAGGAAATTGTGAAATTGTTGAATGGCAAGGATATTGATGCACAATCAAGTGGTTTATTGCCATCTCCCAATGTAAAAGTCTACAAACCTCTTTTAGAAAGGCCAACTTGTGGTAAGTCATTACATAACAAATTATTATTAAATGTCAATGTAGTTTCATTTTGTTTTACACAAAAATAAAACTGAATGACCTTGAAATTAGTGACCGATTAGATTGGCCAGCAAAAAAGACACTATTCTCTGCTGTAAAATCACTTGCGGGTGGTTCGGAACCCACCTAAAACTGTAGGTCCAACTCATAAATCACCATCATCCAACTCATTACCCAGGCCTATGTCTCATACCTAGGTCTATACTCATTACCTAGGTCTCAGACCTATGAGGGCTTCATCCTCAAAAAAAAAAAAAAAAAAATGGAATGTGATCACTCACTATTTTGTGATGGCCATTTCGCACTGGAATAGTGCTTCATCAGACAGGGTTAGCGGTCTGCTAAAATAAGGTTGAAAACTTGAAATTAGCATTGAGAGTGAGTTAGGGTGCGAAATTTGAAATGACCATCTCACAAAAGTTAGTGTTTAAATTCCACTTTCAAAGAAATTTAGTTTCAATATTTCGTTTTTTAATAATAAGAATAAAAAGAATGCTGAGCAAAATTATCATAACCCATAACTGTAATAATATTGGTTCATAATAATGTTGACTTCAGCACCCACAGAAATTGTCTTGTATTTTTTAATTCTACCTAAAATAATTGAATAAACATGTCTAGATTGATATAATGTATACTATTCCATTATGAATAGCTCATAAATCATGGTAGTCATAATAAATCTATTATGAACCAAGTACCAGGCAGCTTATGATTAATATCTGCTACATCATCACTTACACTAAGAATCAAATTTATGGTGCAATTTTAATGCTTTAATATCATCTCAAGGCAGGTCAAAATAATAATGATAATAATAATAAGCGTATGGCTTTTAATGGTGGGGAGACCCTTACGGGTAGTTCCACCTCGCCGTTTGAGCCATGTTACGGGGAACGTGGTGGACCTACTGTTTTAGGTGGGTTCCGAACCACCGGGTAAGTGATAATAAAGCTTCTAACATCAAGTCATTGAAGCACGGTCACCTATCCAAGAAAATAAAGGTCAAAATGAAGGGACTGCTTTACCCTCACTTTGATAGAACACTCTTTTAGAGTAGTATGAACTTGCTAGAGTCTGTAGTGCTCAACGAGAGCGCTCTATGGCAATAAAGGTCTCTGATTAGATGGCTATCATGCATTTACCTTGATGTAGATTAACTGAACGTTAATCATTAAAAATACGACCACAAACACCAAAAAAGTTATGAAACAATATCTACTGATAAATATAATAAAATCCAGTTCATTTTAAATTATTTATTCAATCAACTTTCCATAACAAATCTATTACAAAATATTTTTTAAAAACAGTACATTGTAAAACTTTACGCTTATTTACACATTTGTTCTAAATGAATTCGTATTATTTATCTGGTTAGATAATTATTATAATAATTCAAAATATTAGGTTTTCAACAATAATGGCAAGTTTAGAGTTTCAGAATTCAAAATTAACCAACCATTATCTACAGTGTATTTACCCGCCCTGACGAATAGTCTTATATGATAAAAATTACACTAAAAATACAATATAACAATTGCACTTATTATGGTTATAAATATAGAATATTATACACGTGTTTGCATAATTTGAAACTGATAATTCTTTTCTATACAGATAGAAATACCTAATATAATCTACACAACCAAAACAGATTGCAATATTTGATTTTTAATATTTTATTCAGAACCTGCATCCAAGGAAAATTATAATGCAGTAGTTGACTCTTGATTGGTACACCTATTTATTTATTAATTTATCTTTCAATTCTTTAAAATATATCAACATTTTAAATAATATAAGGTTGCAAATTACATTTTTTGTGAACTTTTGTCACCATGTTTATAACTTACAAAAAATGTTTTATTCTTGAGTTCATATAATATTTGTAAGTACTACCTAAAAAAAACTTAGCATTTTAGCGTTATCCATAATTTACCATTATTATATTAGATTGGTAGAGCTAACTGTGATGTTGGAATTTTTTTCAGATACATTGGAAGAAAGGATCGAATACTATTTGAAAAAGCAACGTCTAGAGAAGAATCATAAAGAAGAGTCAGAAGTAACATGAAACACGTTAAAGCTCAAAATCTCTAGAAGATCAATATTTTGCTCACCATTCCCATTCTTAGATAAATATGATCTAATAGTGGAGTCTACTGCTTGTGATATTTGAGTGATATTCACCCTCAAGTAACGCATGTGAAAACAAAGTAATCACCTAAAGTTTACTATCATCAAATTAGCTAAATAAATTTCAAACATTTTCATCTAATAAAATTAATCATTCAATTTTAATTTCACAAAATTTAAGAACATTGTCAAATTCTGGTACAATATGATAGTTTCAATAGGTATGTCATTCAAATCTATACACACGAACGTTTTTCTACTGATTCATTTGTATTGGCTGTTGGAATTTTGATTCAAAAACTTGGAGAGCCGATATATCTACTCTTAATAGATGGCCTGTCACTTGCCTATTCATCTATCTGCAGAAGTTTGTCAAGGCTTCAATTTATTATTGTTGTAGATATCCATTTTTCGTGAACTGCAGTAGAGCTATTCATAATATGTATACACTTGCTGTATACTGACCTTTTATTTTGAGTCGCGGCGGACGCGTTTCGAACTATGTCGTTCTTCTTCGGCGCTTAGTTGCAGACTAACACGAGTCAGTCTGCAACCAAGCGCCGAAGAAGAACGACATAGTTTGAAACGCGCCCGCCGCGACTCAAAATAAAAGGTCAGTTCTGCACAGCAAGTTTATACATATGAATACTTCAATTTATGTTCTAGCAAGAATTTAGAAACAATTTTTTTTCAATTCTTTTAAACTAAAATAGAGATGAATTGCCGTTATTTTAAAAGTGCTATGAGCGAAGTTGAGTCATAAGAAAAAAGTACAGAGAGAGAGAGAGAGAGCTAAAGAGAATAATTAAAAATTTCCACGTGGTAGGTTCACGTGATTATGAACTTTGGTTACGCTCTGGGATAGGTCACCAAGACAGCTCTTAGCATTTAAATCTTTTCTACATCTAATTAGTTTGCTACTTCCAGGTTTTCTCCATCTTGTTATGATTTATTATGTTTTTGAAGAATCATCCATAAATGAAAATCAAACAAGGTAAGTGCACTGTAAAGACTAATTTCTACGAATTGTTATAACCCAACAATGTCCTACTAAGTTTTTATCTTAAAATTTACAGGTACTATTGCAGTTTAGAGAGATGCAAATGAGCATAGAAACTTGTATGTCTCGTCAAATACTTGGAGTAATATTGTACAGATCCAAGTATCCAGAAATCTACCTAAAGTAGTTAGTATTACTAATGCTGAATAATTTCCATCCATTACATGAAAAGATTATTGGGTTATAACACAATTCTTGGAAATAAAACTTGGCAGTATATCTTGTTTGGTTCTAATTTACGGAACGATTCTTCTCATATACCAAACTCAAATCTTCGTCAATTATTTTTGCTCAGGATCCTCTTTATAGTATTGTATTACAGCCGTATTAAATCATGAAAGTAATTTGGTTTGATTAATTAGTTTGGTAATTCGGTTTTAGTATAATAATTATACTTAAATTAAGTATAATAATTATAATTAAACCTAATTAATTGAACCAAGTTACTAATTATTAGTAATTTCATTTTGTTAATAGTGTTGCTTCTATAAAATATTCTATGTTACGGTTATGATAATTATAACAAAACGCTAAAGGGCTTTCTGCTCATGCACAAAGAGTTTTATGTGGTTCATGAATAATATGACGAAGTTGTCACAACCACATTTATTGAAAACCGCGAGATACTAGTTTCGGTTGTTACTTCATTATCAATCTCAAACAAACTCCTGGTGTAACAACCGAACTAGTATTTCACGGTTTTCAATAAATGTGGCGACAACTTCGTCTTATCATTCATTATGGATATCTTCCATAATATCACCTTCGCCATTACAAAGAAAGCGTTGTGTTTCTACGCATGCGTAAAAGGATCAATAATAGCGACCGTTAAAAAGCTCATTTTGTGGCAGAAATATACGCCACAATTGAAAATATTTTTTTAACTTGACCGCCAAAATCTGCATTTTTACAGAAATTTAAAAAATGCACAATATTTAAGCTAGTTAAAATTTTTATTGTCTAGATTCGAACGACAACTTTGGTTGTTGAAAAAATCAGTTGGTATGGCAAACATAATTGCATTATATAATTTAGTAACTTATAGGTTACATAGATGGTGATGTTATTCCTCTGTATTGAGATCTTTATAATTATTTATCCCATTCGACAAGTAATAGGATTGGAAAACTGCTATCAGTCAAAAGCCATATCTTACTCATTTTCCTTTAGTTTGATCGTGTATAGAGCACCCTTTGCCGGGTCTATTTTTATACAATCCATATAAAATTGAAGCATGTACAACATGTAAACAGGCACTACTCCAGAAAGTTGAAGGATATGTGTTCCAACACAACTCAATCAAGCCCATATAGATAAGACGCCAGACATTTGTGTAAGGGGTACACCACAATAAGTAAGGCAGCGTATGAAAATACCATATGTAAAATTGATAATGCAGAGAGCGACTACAGGTGACGCCTATGAGATTAGCTATAAATAATGGAAGAACAAGTAGTTGAGAACTCGAGTTCATATCAATCTTGTCAGTCTTTTTCAACTGAGGTTTGATTTCCTTTTCAATTTGCTTCAAATTCGCATAGCTCTTTAGGCATGTTTTGAAAGTATCAAAAAATAGCATGAGAAGTATAATATGAACAAGAAGTAGTAAAATGTGGAAGTAACGATTTACAAATATGTCTTCTGGTAGGAACCTCCAATTCACTGTCCATTTGAATAGGAAGACTCGTCCAATATCGAAAGAGCCTTTAAGGTATGCCCATGGATTAGTAAGTAGGAAAGGTAGCCCTAGTAATAACTGTAGAGATGCACAAATACTTAGTTGCTTGATTGTACCAACAAGGCCAAGGCAATATAAATAAGCTAGCAATAAAGCCGGAGAGAAAAGCAGAATGTTCATTTTTACAGAGACGGCAAGACTGAATAATAAGCTTCCAATGCTCCATCTACCATCTATAAACATATTAATCGATAGATATAAGAGCAGCATTGCTACTGGATCATTGAACATCCTCAAAACAAATATTGAATGAATACGATACGAGGTACAACAAGATATAATAATTGCATAAGGTGGCACCTTCCTTGTCTTATGGTAGATACGAAAAATGCATAGAAGAGTCAAAATATAAAATACACAGAATATGTATTGAGCGATTCTGATATTTCTACCACTTTCGGTCAAGTAGTACAAGACAGTATAAATGTAGACAAATCCAGCCGGGTAAACTAAGGGTCCAGTGTCGCCTCTAAGTTGCGAATAATCCAAAGTACCATTTATAACACCTTCCACTTCTTGCATGTATGCTATCCAATCGATTTCTGTATACTTCACTTTGTTTACGACGAAAATGTTAAGCACAACTTCAGCAACTATGAGAGCACAGGCTGAAAATCTAATGTTTTGAGGATCAAAAATAGTAGATAAAAAGAATGTTTTATTGCAGTACGTTGATAAAAAGATCTTCAACTGTTTCCAATCAAAGGATTGCACTTTTTTATCCGACGAGGATGATTTCTTGTTCGGAGCCATTTGAATTTTTAAAAATAACTGAGCAATCACCAAATCCACGTTAACACAGTCTTTCCATTTTAGGTTATATTGAGCGCAGCAAAAATAGAATCAAATCGGTCCACGAGTTAAACAGCTGATTACAACAAAACCCCTGTCGGCTCATTCGGAAAGATCAGCTGATAACGAAACTGCTATAGCAAGGCATGTTCACAACCATGCAGTTTGATTTGTGCGTGCAAATAATCATTTCTTGTGCATATTCTAGGGCTAAATGAATGAACGAATGATTATTAAATACTTTAATAATAACCTGCCACTGAAAGCTGTGTTGAGTTGCGCGACGTGCGACGACAGATTGTATCGAGCCGATGTTGAAGTTCCTGGGAGCTTTACCGGTAACCGGTAATTTTCTGACGCCACCGGTGAGACTACCATGACCTCAACCAATGGTTTTCTTCTGATACTTGTGCTGCGTTGTACCATAGATCTTACTATCCCTGATCAATGGTTGCACTGTTCCAACTGCCGTGCGTTCATTGAAAACTCAGGGGCGCCATTTGTGGCGAATAGGGGGACCATTGCTCCCCCCAAGATTTGGCAAAAATGCGTGTATTGATATTAATATTGAACAAAATTTCTTTATTTGAATAACAAATTAATTAAATAACATGGTAATAAGTAACATAATTTAACAACGATCAAGGAAATCAGATAGATAAGCCACAAACTCATGGGCCCTCTTTGTAATGGTGACCGATTGGATTAGCCAGAAAAAATACTAAAAGTTTAAAAATAGAGGTGAAATTTACAAAGTAACTCTGTTCTCTGCTGTAAAATCACTTCCCGGTGGTTGGAAACCACCTAAAACTGTCGGTCCAACTTATCAATAACCATCATCCAAATCATCCTACATACAGGTCTCATACATGTGAGCTTCATCAGAAAAAACTATGTACCTTTGAATTATTTGCCTTTCTATTTCATTTGTTAGAGATAAAGGGGTAATAAAGCTGCTAAGCTACATAAAAATAGGTGAAAATTCAATACATTTTCTTTGTAGTGGCGAAGGTGATGATATTGTGGAAGATATACATAGTGAATAGAAAAGACTTTAAATATGTCACAACCACATTTATGGAAACCGTGAGCTACTAGTTTCGGTTGTTACAACCATTATCAATCTCAAGCAAGAGATTGTTTGAGATTGATAATGGTGAAACAGCACAAAGAAAACCAGCATAAAATAATCATAACAATTACAGTGTGGGCTCAATTTCCAAGAGTACAATTTACTTGAAACATGTATTTTGTCACTTGCACCATTTTACCTATAGAGGCCTCTATTAGTTCAAATATTTCAATCTGGTCAGCATTGCTTCTCTGCTAAAATATAATAGCCTGTATTACACTTTTGTCAATATATGACTAAGGTCTGTATTATAATATTATAAGTTGAGCCCTTGAACGCCAGCGAAGAAGTGTCATTGCCAAATTGGATAAAATGTCGATCTCAACACATGTTTAATTAAATATCTGGTCCTGTGCATTTAGTGAAATTGGCAACGTTGGCCTTGGATTATCCAACATTGATGCCAATTTTATTGAATAACAGATAGGACGAGGTCTGCCTATCACAATGACTGCATTCTGTCAGAGAAAAATCTACTCTCATTTTATATTAAATACATAATGAAATTTGAAAAAGACTAGCATGTTAGATGTATTGAGCAATAATTATTTTGTTTATTAATTTCAAATTCCTCATTGCTATTAATTATAGGCCTACTGAAGATTTCCGCAATGGCAGATTTGACAACAGCATTGAATAGCTGATGGAAATCGATGAATGCTACTACACAAAAATATCTAGTACATGGGTTACCATAGTTGAGTAGGTTAATTTCAATCTACTTCTAATTGCTAGATATCTGTGTAGTTTTTTTTAGTTTTGTAGTTAATATTTTATACGCATGTAATTTTTGGTTACTTTAATTTTTTGAAGGAAGGAAATAAAAAAATATTTATTTATTTATTCAAGGGAGGCTTCAGATGATGAACTGTTCATAGTTAATCTTGGATAGTTAAAAATTTGTTTGTTTTCGCACATTGTAGTACAGTGACCCATGACTCCATTTTAGGGACGTCTAGGGCAGTTCTGGTCGGTAGATGTAGAGAGAAATTTCACGCATCTTGTACAAAGCATAGCTGAAAGTTCAGAATAGAGAGCACATAATAATCTCTTATCTGAACTGAAATTAGGCCTAATAATAGTGACAGATGCATTGCAGTTTTACATTTCATCTATAAAGTAATATCTTCATTGAAAAAGAATATTGCAGTTAGTAATTAGAAAAAAGCAATTGAGGAAGTACTCTCCACTATTAAATTTCAATCTTCTTCATATTGGCAAAACATTCATGTTGGTAATATCATTGATGTGGTAATAATAATGATATTCTTATTAAATCAGTCTACAATTATGTTGTCACAGCCACTTATAAATAACTGCCAACTCTATTATCTCATGTCTTATAATTAATATGGTTGTAGAATCAAATTTTTGGGTTCTTGCTCAGGGGAGGATCGATATTAGTTGGTAATCGTAGATGCGAAATGTAACACATGTTTTGGAATGACAGTATTCACGCTGCACCAATCTGTCCCCATTCCACAGCATGTGTTTGATTTCCCATCTATGATTACCATCGAGTATCGATCCTCCACTGATCAAGCACACTTATTCTTTAATTTTTATTTAAAAAAAAAATATTGAAATTGAAATGCTATCAGTAATGTAGTAGAAATATTAAAGTTGAGAAATATTCGGCCAGTTGCACGAAAGAAAATTAAATTTGACCACCGTAAGATGACGTCATTTGACGGAGCTAGTGCAACGACTGCCCTATTGAGCTCCGTAAGATGACGTCATCTTACGGTGGTTGAATTTAATTTTCTTTTGAATTTCAATTTTACATCAATTTATATGATATCGTGGGAATTGAGAGACAACATTCAATATATATTTAAATTTATTTATATATAGTTCATCTTTTTATTGACACGTTCATAGTATCTTGGGTTTGGCTATTACTTAATTCATTATTCATACAAGCCTGCGAGTATTTATAGGTATAAAAATATCCACAACATTGTTATGTTATAATATTCACAGAAGATTTTTTTCCTATTGTAATCATTATAATATAAATAATCTTTTATCGCTCTCCAGTTTTGGATACCACAAAAAATATTGTATTGTAAATGCAATTTATACAAATAATAACAAAATTATCATATCATAATCTACCGTTTCTAATCATTAAGTACATACAAGGCTGCAATATATTATAATTTGTACAGTAATATACAGAATTTACAAAAGATTTACAATAAATGCATCATAGAAATATGAAAATAGGAAACTTAGATAGGATGAAAGGAAAGTGAAGTAACTTTGACAACTGATGAAAACAATTAAAAAGATAATGCTATAAAAGTATCATTACTTTGTTCGCATACTCATTGCGAGTATATCCAAATAGTACCATTGATAATATCAAGAAGGTTGACAATACAATAAAAATTAAATTATAATCTCATGTTGGGGTTCATTTGAGCAAGACAAACTTAAGTAGGCCAATCACAGTACTACACTATTCCTAAAAATAAAAATGACATGCTCCATAGCTCAATAAGACATTGCAATTTCAAGTTAAAAAGAAACATTGATTTCAAGTATTTAAAATCTGTGATTTAAAATACGCTAGATTATTTTCAAAAATGGAGGGAATTGATGATACAAATAAAACAAAACAATAAAAAATCAAACAAATCTGAAATCGTACACCTTGTAGTATGTCGACCAACTTATACATTCCTGCTTAGGTAAAACAAAATTTTAGATATATTACAATACTGAACTACCAGTAATTTATTACAAATACAGTATATACAGAATTTACTATTTAATAATA
Organism: Conomelus anceps; assembly: GCA_948455865.1. NCBI lineage: Eukaryota > Metazoa > Arthropoda > Insecta > Hemiptera > Delphacidae > Conomelus > Conomelus anceps. The sequence goes on from OX418224.1 coordinate 4,556,545, forward strand.
TTACGGAAGTGTGTAAGCCTCTTTACTTACTCGGTACTAAAAAAGTTGACTAATCCAGAATGTAACAAGACAAAAAAAGATTTTTTACCAACCATCATACATTATTTACGTAATCACATCAGTTCCTTCGCAGTAAAGGTTATTTTCAAAATCAAAAATTATCAAAATTGAACCTTATAATAAATAATAGGCCTTACATAGCTGGAATCAAGAATTATATAGGTAGAATTTAGGACAGTTATTAAAATGTAGGTTAATCAGGAAAATGTATAGTTCGAATTTGATGGAAAAAATTAGACGCCAATACGGAATTACATTGCGAAGATGAGGAAATCGTGTGCTAATCGTAAAATTAAAAGAGAAAGTCGTGATGGCACCAAGCCTAAGAAACTGGTCGGTTGAGTATGAGCAGATTCCTAATATGGATCATACATACAGAACTACTATAAGTGTAGTTCTGTGTAGTTATAGTGTAACTGGTAGAATAGCTAGACTATCAATTACAGTATTAACATTCTACTTCATCATTTGCAATACCGTATTTATTTGTAAAAATGAGATTCTACAATCAATTAAGAAAAACTGTGATTTTCACAAAATATTGTTTCTACAAATTTTCTGTAGTGAAAAAATTGTTTATGAAAAATTTAATACAATAATATCTAACTATAAATAAAATACAAACAGAATCTCCCTGATTAGAATAATAAAATCCCCTTTTTTTTTTGAAAGCCATACAATTCAGTTCATAATTATTTGTTCAACTTGAAAATGAAACTTTTTCAGTTTTGGCTCCAATAAACTAACATAAATTGCCCATAATGAAAATTTCCTTTCATCAATACAATACTGGACGGTTGAATTCGGAAATTTTCAATAATTATTTATGCCCTTCACTTTCAAGCATGTCAATTCAGATCGATCACGCAATCGAAATTTAAATCCATTATTATAGAATATGGACAAAATAGCAAAAAAATAAATAGGAACAGAAACATATTTTTTTTTTAATAATACACTATTATTTATAATGAACAGAGCTGAATAGTTTTTATCTGATTATTAAGTACAATTCAATAAACTAGCTCCATTTCAAACTCAAATTTCCAATTTACACAAATTAGTTGTTTTTTTCTAATCATTGATTGTTCGTGATTTCTTTGGACTCATTGTTCCGTCGCTGACCCAGTAAAGTCTCTTATCTTTGTAAATATAAGCCTTTGGTGAAGCGCATTGCTTCTAAATTGAAAAAAAAACAGGACATCAATTTTGTTTTTAAAGGATGCAAAATTTTAGGAGTTCCATTTTGTCTCTTTTACTAAATATTGTACTGTATTTTAACCGTATTGTATTTAGTATTCATTCGTACTGTATTTTTAGTGGAGTATTTTGGTAAATCTAAATTTTCAGCATTAAAATTAACCTCAATGTTTTGGACAATATAACGTATTCAAAATTTGTGAAGAGAACAGGTTTGGACTTCAGTCTGTTGCGCCTTCACATTCATCGTAATTCGGTCACAATAAATAAATAATCAGGGGAAAACTGGGGTGATGATTAAAAAGTTTATTTTGATAGAATATTCCGATTTGACTTATAATAATACAGTATTGTGAACATTTACAAGTAAATTTGTTTCTAGGATGAGTAAGCTTTCAATGAAATAGCAATACATTATTATCTTGTTCTCACGATTCTAATGTTGAGAAGGGCAAATCGAGATTTGATGTACTTTACGGTATTAAATAGCACGTAATGACAAGCATCACATGTAACGTAGAGTACAAATTTAATTATAAATCCGTGAAACGGAAATGCTGCCGTTAATTTAATTAGTTTCTCAAAGCAAATCAATTACAATTAGCAAAGGAAGGAGTCACTCGAGGAAATTTATCACTGTCATCTGGAACGAAGGGCACTAGAAGATTGTAATTAGGTGAGCAATGAATTGAAATGAGGCCCATTGTCGTGCAGAATACCTACTGCTAGGGATCTATTGTTACTTTATTACGTTTCATCACATCAGAATAGATCCATGTCTTATGACAAGGGACAAGGCTTTGCTAGCAGTGCAGTGCAACTTAGTCGCAGCAGCGACAATAATAGCCAAGTGTCAATCATTCTGGAACCGTATTGTGCTTCTTATTGTCTGCTAACCTGCTGTAACACGCTTGACCAAAGGCTGATATTTACAAAGATAAGAGACCTAACTGGGTCAGCGACGGAACAATGAGTGCAAAGAAACCATGAACAATCGATGATTAGAAAAAACAACTAATTTTTTAAAATTGAGTTAGAGCATAAAAAAGCTTGAAATCAGAAATCAACGAATTTTATATGCTGAAAATTGAATCTGTTCAATTTAAAAGCTGCAATTGAACAACGATTATTTACTCAGGGCTGAAACAATATTGAATTGAGAAAATTCAAAAAAGGCAAACAACAATTATTATTAGTGAAAGCTACGATTATAAAAATTTGGAATAGGAGTTTGAATAAAATTCTTGATATTGAAAAATTTTACATCCTGTAAAATTTTAAACTGTTCAATCTAAATGCTGCAATAGTTGTGTAATTATAACACAACAATTCCAGTACTGATTGTTAGGACTGAAAAATATTGAAAATTAAATCGAGACAATTCAACAAAGGTCAACAAAGGGCATTTGACTAATAATTTATTACATTCAACAATGTTTATGCGATTTATTTCTTCTCAAAAGTATGCAGGACAGTAGGCAGAGCATTTTAGATGACAAATATAGCGAAAAATGACAATTTCACATGATTTAAAGTCAAATGCACGTGAAAATTCCCAAGAGCAACAAAATATTTATTTAAAACAAAATCTGCGTGGAAAAATGTATTTTTTTTTAATGTACTTTTGTTAATTTTGTAATTACATTTTAAAAATGTAATTTTGTAATAAGACTTGGTGAGCTCATAAGGTGGAAAACTTCAATATTACCTATAAAAGTTTTTTTAATGTTAGTCGTAAGTCTTCAAACAGTAGTTGCTATATTTATACAAATTCATTGCAGCTTGTTCAGGTTTTTGACATTTTTAGTCAACGAACGTTCGAAACCTCACTTCATATTTTAATTGGCAAAATGTATGTTATTTTACAGTATTTTGAGCCTAAATATTTGGCAACTTTATTGCTATTTTCTGTAATTTTCGATTAGAACACAGTCAGTTTGAGATTATTACTGATCATGAAAAATTAAGTACATAAATCAAAAGGAAAGACAGCTAATTTCATTGTTTTATAGTTCCATTTTTTCGATGTGCGACTCATTATATTAGTTAATATTTAAAGAAAGAAATTAGTAAGGCATTCACTCATCATCAAAATCATATCAAGACATGTACACACACAAACATATACTAAAAACACGCAGTACAAACAAACAATGGAACATAGATCATTATTAAACTATAAAAATAGAAAAAATGGCAGTTTCAATAACACTAATTAAAGCCGTCAACTGATAACATAATGAGTATAAATTGCTCATTACATCTACACTCAAATAAAATCTAGGAAAGTCTAACAACAGAATTGGGTAAAAATAAAAATCCAATTCAGAGTTATGGCAGCAATTTTCCATAATTAGAAATTGTGAACGAAAATATTTCAAAAGATAATCCTAATCGATTTGAAGAATTTTCATTACTTTCGCAACCAGATTAACTCTAGAGCTACTATTCAAACTATAGCACTATGACAAAAATGAAGTACAGTCCTACCAGTTGCAAAACAATCTATTCTAAAGGAACTATTAATAGTTTGAATTAACAAACATCCGTACCCTGTTTCATTGATAAGAACTAGATACCAAAACAGTATTTAATATTTAATTTTCGTAAGGTTCTAAAATGTCTTCACCCATTCAATTATGTATTTAAAGTCTGAAGTATGCATATAAGAGTCGGTGGAGTAAACAGTGATTTAGTTCTTTAGAGTCCTTCAATTTATCAATTAAATATCACATATCCTCTATTGCTCATTGATTCTATAATGAAGATATTATTGGAAGCCCAACAAAACTACGAGTGATGGCAATTGATTTGAAACTGAGTTGAATATTGTAGATGAAAAAATAAACTTGAAATATTGATTCATTCATCATTATAATACACATACGGGACAATTCTCTAAGTTTTACAATTAAAAAAAAATGAAATAAATATTTTTATATTCAGTAAAAACTGGCAAGGAAATCGATATTCGCACAACTGAAAATAATAAATGTGGCAAAAATATCATGCTAAATTACAGAGCTACTCTAAAAATCAGTCAGATAGAAAATTCTACACAGCCAAATTGAATAATATGCTCAAGTTAGAAAAAACTTGAAAATTCATTTCATTACTTGAATTTAGATTCAACTTTTCATTTCATTCATGAAACAAACAAAAAATCAAAATCAAAAACTTTTATTTAGATCTTCACATCATAACAATTTCAGAATAAATGTTCATAAATTACAAAATCTAATAATTACCTGCAAGGAAACATCCTGTGCGCAGGTAAGAGTTGCTAATATTATACAAAAGGAAAAACCTTAATGAACTGTCAAAGAAAAAATAATACAGAGATTTTAAATAAATACCAAGGAGAAAAAAAGAGAGAGAGAGAGAATCAGAAGGTGAAAATGATAGAGAAAGAGAAGACGAAAGAGAACAATCGTTAAACTTCGATAAACTGAGTGAGTATCATGTTTCTTTATAGTATTATCAATTGTTATCTGATAACAAGTAAGTTATACACTGGAATATTTAATTTAGGAGAAAACTAATACACTACACCAGTGTCTATTCAAATTATTATGAATCACAGATTGCAATATTAATACAACATGCTCAAACGAATTCACAAGAGCACGATATTAAGAAATGATTGTTATACTGAGTACTGTATTAATAATGAGTAGCATATAATTGAGTATTTAGTAATAATAAACTACCCTGATAAGATATAAGATAAAGAACTTAAATTGAATAACACTACATGGGAGTCGCACACCTTAAAAACAGAATTATTGCTAATGTAAAAGTTATAACCGTAACAAATAGTTTTGTCTACAGATTCTCATCAGCCATAAAAAATTGATAGCAACATCTGGCCAGCAAATCGAACCTCAATGCAAAGAAACCATTAAAATAGGCCTTGTTTATCACAATTCTAGTAACAATATTCAGTTGCTTTATACCATTTTGATGTACAATAGCAAATAAAATGTATGCCAGTTGTCTAGTAGACAAACGGCGAAGAAATAAAATTAGTCCATGATTACACAAATAATGTACATAAAAAAGATCTCTCACCCTCAACACATAAGGTATCAATCTTGATAATATCTGATCTACAGTGATAATTATTTACATACATAATTATACTGCATTGTTTCGGACGTATTAAATACCTTAAAATCGCAATTCATCGTCATTAATAATAATTCAATACTGAAACTTTCTTCATCAGACTTCAAAGTTGAAATAACATTAAATTAATAATTTATTATACTCGATTTTAGTCACGGTATATATTTACAAAATATATTATATTGATTTCAACTAAGCGTGGATTTTTTACAATAATTAATTATCATTATAAGCTATACATAGAAATGGTATATCTGATTGGGGTTGAATAGGAAGGTGATAAGAGGATAGTTCTAAAGAGAGACTTCACGCTAAAATATACAGAGCCAATGATGAAATGATAAGACAGTTCTAAAATATTAAAATAGCAAATCATGCTTGATAAATCAGACATTAAATATTTTCTAATATACTTTTAGATATCAAGTGTAGATTTTGATATTGTTGTGGAATTTGAAAAAGATAGGAGTGCCACTCAGACACAATAGTATAGGTTTTGATAGAGGATTACTTTTTAAAATATTCAGTAGATCCATTTAATGATAGCATTACATTACATATCTATAATTAATTCTATACGGATAGAATAATTTAAGGGAATTGTATAAAATGTACAAATTTAACGTGAAGTCTGCAGGTAGATTGATGCAATCGTAAAAGTCTAAGTAGTTTAGATGTATAAATCTATTGCATGTAGGCATTTCACAACAGTGGGAATGTATTGCACTGTCTACAGTGATTACAAAGAAAATCAATTAAGGAACATCTATTCCGGATTTTCACCGACCGGATAATTATTTATCAATTTACACAATCTTATTTAAAAACAATGTCTGGTTATAACAATCAATAACTTCAAATAGTGAAAGCTGTGCAATCAAGTCTAGGCCGAAACGATCTCAAGGGCTTTAGCTAAACGAAATGTTGTGGAACACTTCCATGTTCCATCTCACAGATATGAAACATGAAACTCTTCAAAAACTGGCAAGCTTCCAAATTTAAGTGGTATCCGAACCAGCAAGATGATGAAAAGGAGTTAGCTATTACATAGTTGTAAATTTACATAGCACTGAGTTTTATGACAGAAGTCAAAATTAATAAGGAATCAACGCCCAAATATTTATTAATTGTTCAACTTATATTCAACTTGGTTGCGAGAACTAAACTGTGTATAAAATCTCAACATTCAAGTTACAAAGCATTACTTGCCTTTCAGTCTTTGAATGCAGTTTCTTAGTTGATAGATAATATTACTTAAATACTGTAACTTTCGTTTCGTTCATTAAGCAGTAGTAATTTTATATTTCTTCAACATTTGAAGTAGTACTCAACAATTAATTACGTTCTGGGTGAACACTTATCTTCTCATTGAATTACTTCATCAAGATGATAGTGAAGTAGCAGAGAATGACTTTAGCGAGGCTTTTAAAATGAGTTTTCAATATTTTTAAAAAAAATTGATGACTAAAATGATTTAAAATGGTTTTTCAATAATTAAAAATGTGATAACTAAGGAGTATTGATTATTATGACCAGACAATTGCTGAACTTACCGACAGTAGCGGGGTTACAATCTCACGTGAAATCCTCGCGCGGATGGCTGAGGGATGCAGGCACATATGACTCGTCGGCGGGTCGTTCAGCATCAGCCAGTGACCTGAATCGAACAAAGCCGTTCTCAGCAACGAGCATGGACGGAGACGGCTGCAGACGCCTGGGAACCAATGTGCCACACAGCAGCTCATCCTCGGTGGGATGCTTTTTGAAGGATCGCCTGTCGGTGGTGTTGTGCACAAATAGGTGGCTGGCGCCATGCAGGCCGACTGGGAATGCGTCGTCGTAGACCTGTTTGCCAGTCCGCAGCGAGTAGTTGTGTATCGCCTGGTTGGAGCTGCAGATGGCTGGATAGATGTCGTCAACCGTAGCACTATCATGTCGCGACCCGTTCGCGCCACACGGCACTCCGCGCCCGAATCCCCCGGCCAAACAATGATTCTGTGTCTGTTTCTCGTCATCACAACGCAGCGGCTGCACGCCAGCCCACGACATAAGAAAGCACATGGAGATCTCAATGAAGCGCACTGAGAACTGGTATCCCCACCAGAGCCACGGGTGCGGCGGCTCCTCGCCGAGCACTTCGTACACCCAGAACATGCCGTACAGCTGCACTCCAGCCATCAGCAAGCTCAACAGCGACGTCGCCAGCGTCACCCTCACCGCATGCGACAGTGTCGAACGGTGGCAGTCGGAAAACACCGACCCAAATATATTGCCTTGCTTTCTCAACGAAGAATGCGACAATGACTTGTACAGGTAAAGGTAAGACAGTCCCAGTATCACGCACAGAATCACAAACAAGCATTGGCACAGCAGTGGCAACAGAGTGGCGTACTTTGTCTCTCCAGAGAACAAATCAACACTAATTGTCAATGATAGATGGAGGATTATGAACAGTGACAAAACTGAGACGCGTTGCAACCGGTGATCGACCAGTTTCACTTCACCCGCCAACAACAAGAACAGAAATAGAATGGCAAAGGACGACGTGAGCAGTGGAAAAACAATGTCCAGCAGCATTGCTGAGACTGGCTCGGGCAGTGTGCGGTTGATGTTGTAAGCATCATAAAATAAGTAAATGCTACGAACTGAACCAATCACAAGTAGGAATCCATGGAGGGTGAGAAAATATCCGCGAGTTAATAAGCGTTTGAACGAGCTGATTCGGATGATGTTCAGCATAGAACAGATGGCAAGAATGGCGAATAGAGTGGCCATCAAGTAGACATGAACATCCCAGGCCACTCCAAGTACTTGTCGCGTCCGTGGCTCGGGTGACTCTGGCAGCTGCGATATTTCAGGTACTTCTCGCTGAGATTGCTCAGAGTCGATCCGAGTCTCAACAATTTCTTGGTGCTTCCTTATAGTCAGCTCTTCAACATTCTCCTGGGTGGTTGTTGGCTGAACAGCATCTAGTGATGGCGGTGCTGCTGGCTCCTCCTCAACCGAGTTGTCTGGCGGTTGAGGTGGCTTCCTCTCCACAGCTGTTTCAGGAGGTGGCTTAGTTGTGGGGGGAATCAGACTTTTCACAACTTCTTGCTTAATTGTTCTAGACACTTTCGATTCTGGGTCAAACCGTGCCCTATCAAGTGTGTCTTGTAATGAGTCATGTTTGCGACCACTACCACCAGACAGTATCCTCGATATGCTGGTGTAAGGTAAGATGGGAGGAACAAAATCGAATGTTTCATTAACTGACCTCGAGTTGGTGGTAGTTGAGCTGGAACTTTCCGAGAATGGAACTTCGACAACTTTCTTAAAGCTTGGAGTGTTTAAAGTCTTTTTGCGCGTATCCTGATGAGGAGCCACGTCAGGTGGACGGATTGGAATTAACTCAGCTTCTGGAGGCAGTCTTGGAGGTGGTGGAGGGGGAATCGGCCTCCGGTGTCCAATAATACCATCCGAATTGCTCCCACGTAATGTCGGCTTATTGGCAAATGGATTGTGAAACTCTGGAGGTAATGGAGGAGTGAAAAACGATTTGCTCGGTGGCGCATATGAAGGAATTTCTCTCAGACTGGGACTCGTTTGTGCTTGAACTGGACTGCCTGTTGTTCGAGGAACTGGAACTGTGGCTGGAGTTCTTGCAGTCCGGGGGCCAAGTAAATCCAAGTTCTTTGCTGATGAACCATGCTTGGAAGCCAGAGTCTTGTTGAAAATATCACTAGTTTCACTGTCTAGCATACCTAATCTCCTATCCAGCACAGTTGAAGAGCTCAGACTGTCCTCTACGTCTGCCACAATCCTTGAGGCAGTTGTCAGAACCATTATCACTACCGTTTGCAGAAACAGCATCTTCTCTGGCGAGATGGAATGTGTGCTTTCGAATCTACACCGCATTTTGAAACAGCATAGCTAAGAAAGCAATGCAGAATTACATTTAAACTTTTTGAGATTCAAGAGTTTTTAAAAACATTCGGATCTCAACAGCATCCCGATTTAGACAATCAATGCAGCACTCTTCCATAATTTCAACGAATGTTTTCAGCACTAAAAAAATATTAGACCACTACTATATAGGTCCGTTTAAAAATGTTACGTCACTCACAATATAAAATAGCCTAAGTCAAATGATCACTTCATTCACTTCTCTCATTTTCACAAGCAATGACCCGGCTTCATAGCAAGCCAAGGTCTAATTCTAATGCTTCCGTTTTAATTGCGACGAAAGTCCTACAGCAACCATCTGAAATCAAAGAATAAAAATAAATAGAAAATAATTTTAATTTGAAAATATAATGTTTGACATGCTTCAATTGCAATAAATTGAGTAAGCTATAAAAATATATATTATATCACATTTAACAAGTTCAAAATGAACAAGTCTCTGAGAAACGAAGTAGGCTAACGTGTTTCAAAATTTTGATAGCTCAAATTAGAAAAAAATATATTACAAACTGATTTATAAGCGCATACTAATTTATCATTGAGCTTATGTAAAAATATTTCAACAAAAATAATTTTAAAATGTATTTAGTAGTGATGTACGATAAGTTAAATCAATTTAGGCTAACGCATAAATAGAGAATACCACAGTGCAATAATTATTGAGCTGTAATATATATTGTAAGGTAAGTGTTTTTTGCCTTAAAAAAAAACTGTGATTTACAGGGTAAAATAACATCACGATCAAGAGTTTTGTCCAAACCCACAAACTTAATAATATCCTTGTGACTCATTTTAAACTTAGTTCTGTACACTTGATAAGTCAACATTAAATTAATTTGAGAAGAACTAGATAAACTGTCGCATGATTGCCGTACTCGCAAAAATTTGATATAGCCTACAAATTTCAATAAATATGACTCATCTACAAAGAATAAAGACTAACTTATGTTTGGAAAAAATCTTCTTCAAATAATGATTTGAAGGGGACAGTTAAACAACACTAGAAAATTGATAACTTAAATCCATAACATTGTTGGAATACTAGCCTAACATTCGAATTTCAATCTTTTGTAAACACTTTGAACTAGATTCCCAGTAGCTACCTTGGATGGAAAATATAATATATATTATCATCAAAACACCTTGATAATAACGAAGGTGGATCACAAATATGAAGTTGAATAATAAAAGATTCCATGTTTCATCCATCATACTATTGGGTGTCCTAGAATTAGCTAACCATCATTGTGGTGACCTATGTTTTGAAACAGCAATAGATTGCTTGTAATTCAACTAATCACTCGACATATTGTTCACAGAATAGGGAAGATAAACTTCAATGGAGAAATAGCACTTCGTATAGCCATTGAAACGAAAAATATGCTTAACCTACTTGCAACCGAGACAAGAGGTGATCTCGAATACGATCCCGTTGCACTGAACAACCATGAACAAACAATGAAATCCGAGGTATAAAATCAATTGGAACTATTGAAGAATAGAAAATAGACATATTAACAGACACTGAAACACTAAACACTTCTATTTACCTCTGATAAACTGTAGAACATAGTATACACGTAAACGAAACAATAAAATTCGATGACTTTGGCAGCCATTTGCATTTCACGGGCAGACAATGGATCTTCCTTTTCACTGTACAGTACTTGCAGTGAGTTATCGTGTGATATAAATACTCCACAGAATCATAATTGACTGTCATGATAAATTATTCGAATCAACTCTAAAAAAAATAATGCGAAGAATCACATGACATAACATGAAAAATGAAATTTTTATGTATATTATTTGAATGATTATGATGTGCTACAAGCCTGAACTGATCAAAATTAATTTTCAGGTGGAAGGTTGGTACTTCTGTTTTTGTCAGCAAGCATGATCATGATCATGATTCATCAAGGAAGCAGGGAATCTCACCATCGATATCAAAACATAACCATGAAATTATTAAAATAACGAGCAAAAGCAAATCTGAATAAAAGAATAATACTACTTGAGTGCATCATGAAGCCGTAAAGATTGAATTGCGTTACAAATGAATGTTAACTCTCGTTCTCAGGTAGGAATAAAATAATAATTTTTGTTTGATATTATTTTTAAATTTTCGTTTTCTTGTCATTAATTTATCGTTCAACAAGATGAATTGCTGGGTTAGTCAGACCTTTCTGTCATCGCTGACACCACAAATTAACTAAAAATTATTAATTTTCTTCCCTCTTGTCAAAAAAACACGATTATTTTGAAGAACCGGGACCCTTCACAAGAAGATACGGTACGAGTACGGTAACTTACAAGTAATTGCACGGCTATGTAGTCAAATTGTAAGTTACAAGTCAAACGTGCAGTTCGTCATGGATAACAAATTTCAAGATACGGCATTGTTAAAATTGGTTAATCTAAGGTAGTAAGTTAGTGGAATTATTGCAGTAGATAGCACAATATAATTTCATATTTTCATTTAAAAACTTTCATTCTTATGTTTTCCACAATCTGCTGACCATGATTATTCGAAAGGAAAGTCATTCATGGTTTTATTTAAATCAATTTAGACAATAAAAGGTTCAAAATGATTTTTTTATTTCATCTACTTATTAACTTAAACACTCACCCTTGCAGTTATGACTTTATTGTGGTGGGAGCAGACTGTTGAACATAGAGCTTATTTGGTGGGATTGGCTTCCTGATATAACTTAGTAAGCTCAGCGAGGAAAGCAATTGCAACCAATCTCGCTCCTCGTTTTCGTAGTACTCTCTTTAAACCAAATCAATTTTGAGTTCTACAGGTCTAAAGAGTCACCTACAGTCGGAATCGGCTAAATACATACACACATCTACTTAATAATTTTATATGTTATCAACATAATAATCTAGCTTCATCGCATAGTTGTCATTATAATGTAGTAACTTGTGACTAATTGAGTATGTAAATTTATGTTTCAGATGGCTATTGCTTTCAATTTTGTTGTTTGGAATAAGTAACAGCAAGTTGGATGTTGACCAGTTCATTTGTCCAGTAAACACTAGAAACATCTATCGATGACTCAAGGAGAACCTAACACAAAAAGATGAACTTGACAGATGATGGCGAAGATCTAGAAATAGGTCGAGTTTGATGAATAACTTTTAAGGTACAGTAGTTGTTTCAGATTTTTATCTAATTTTATTGAATGCTTGTATGTCATAATATTTAATTTTTAAAAAATGATTCGTATTATGTAAGGGATTATAGAATTTGCTTTCATGATAACATAATATTTTGCATCTTTAAAATGAGTATGAAAAGTGTGGAAATCGATATTTTTGGTAATTACAGGTGTAAAATATCCAGTATTATAGATGGGTTTTCAGCAGGAGTTTTATCTTCACATACTGTTCTATATTTAAAATTTTCAGCTATGGAACACGTCTTTTTTTATAAAAGATTGATAACATAAGCAATACTCGATTATGTTAATGCAGTACATCAATTAATATTGCAAATCTCTACGGTTTTGATTTCTTGAATTGTACCTACCAAATCAAAGTGATTGTTGAATTAATTATCATCTAACTGAAACGTAGTGTTGAATTTATTGTGCGTAGGATTTCATTTCTTGTACATGACATTCAAGTTGTAAGTATTTTTTATTTGTAACTTCTTGTTTTCTCTCCTAAGAATTGTTTGTTTGATTATTATTATTATTATTTTTTATGTATTGTTTTCCTTGTATTTGCGGAAATAAAGATTATTATTGATTACATTTTATACACAGATAAATTATGTTCTGATAAACTTACTTTTAATGAACCTTCAGAAGAAAAATTGATTTGAAGAAAGGTCATTTTATGCATTAATCAATTGCAATGTAACGTTCAGACCTGGATCATGTTCCATAATAATTTACAATTACAATCTAGATTGAAAGTAAAAACTTTCAAAATATGCTGTAGTACCTAAAACGAAATACAAGTACTCATAAAATTAGTTAGTACAACAGGCCTCAGGCACCATTAATGTAGCTCTTTTGAAAATGAAATAATACAAGAATCAATTAATATTTATTTTATCTAGTAAGCTAGTAACTTGCTCTGCATTTATGGAGAAATCTGATCTACTTTTACTGTACATGCTTGTTCTATTCTTTATACGGACAGCAAGGACCCGGCTGCCACACGTCTAATATTGCTAGGTTAATATTGATTGTAAATTCTATATACAGATTGTAGAAGCAAAACAAGTGGAAGTTTTCATGTATTATAAGTATGCATATATTATGTGCAGTAGTTATTCCTTGCTATAACAAGGTTGTTTTAAAAAAATAGACACCATTTATTTAGCCTGCAACAATAAATTTTTGAAATAGAATAGAATTTCTTTTAATTCTGTTGAAAAAGACATGTTTTAGTACATTACATTTTGATCATCATAATAAAAATACATATAAATGTACATGATACATTTTCGTAGTATCTATTATTTTCTAAATTTTGTTGTTGTAGAAGCTCCATTGTAGTTTTTCACAAACTTTGTCTTATGAGGCTTGTCTCACATCTTAAACAGTATATACACTTCCAAGATTCACGATTTCCTAGATATCCTCACTGTCAAGTGACCGAGCTGGGGTTGCTAGCCAATCTAATTGGCCAAAACTGAAAACAGACCCAATCATTAATTTGACGACTCTCTGGGTAGTGTGAATAAAGTTGAGTACGCACTTATGAGTTCAGTTAGTGGACTCTGTTGAGTTGACTGTTGATCTGTTTAGTACAGGAGTCCGATCGGATTGACTCAATTTTTATATTCAAAAATAAATTATTTTAATATTGTTAATTTTTAATAAGAATGCCAAGTGCCTAATCAATTTCTTGAGTACGGAGTGCGTATATAACTATTCACACCACCCCATTTTTTTTTTTTTTTTTTTTTGTAGATTACGTCTTGGAGACTCTAGTTAAGGAGTATAAGACAACTAAACTGTGAATAGAGAGGGTATTGACTTGCTATAAAAAAACTGATATTTTCAACTTTGAAGTAAGAAATCAATCAATCAAATAAGTTTATTTGTCTCAAGCACATGCCATACAAATGAGTTGCTTTCGCTTATGTACCGCTATCATGCATAATAAATCAATAATCAGTTTCTACACAATAATACTATGAAACATCAGAATATACCACAATGAAAATGAAAATAAAAATCTAGCATCATAATGACATCATAATTCACCGTAAATAATTAATAACAGATGAGAATGTAATAACAATAATATCACAGCTGTAATGTAGAACTACATTTAAATATAAATTTATTAATTATATTTATGAATTTAAATATACCGTGCATAATATAATATTATCAGTACACAAATATTTCATAGAGTTCATTGAAAAATCTATACCTACAAAGGACATATGTATCAGGAACACAAAATTGTTATTATCAAATTTACTTATTCAATTCATTTTTTATGTATATTATTTAATAATCCCTATGATTATTTAACAGTGATCAAGGAAACAAATTAAAAAAAAAACAGCCAGAAACTCTTTATCACTCGTAAATCAGATCCATGATTTACAATATTACCATGATTTTATCTCTATTTTGGGCGATATTTTCTGTATATTTAATTATAAATTGCTGCCTAAAACTCTCATAAACCGGACAAGACAGCAAGAAGTGCTCAAGGTCTTCATTTTCATTCGTATTACAACAGGGACACAACTCTCCACTATTAATAAGTAACCTCTTTCCATGTATAAGAAACCTTATCATTCTTTAAAGTAAGAAATGAAAAAATGATATTTTCCGCTTTAGATTAAGAATTTAATATAATATCACTACTAGGATAGTGAGTTAGAAGGATAGTGATAGGATAGTGAGTCAGGATACTGTGATTTAGAAGAACAGGCAATAGACCAATCTTTTCTCGAAAGAAGAAAAAGAAATAATATCAAATCGAGTTCGTTCTGAGTCTATGTCATGCAGTTGTAACAGATTTATTATAATTTTGTTCCTTATTTCCTAAATATATCGATAATAACATGTACTTGTTAATTTCAGGAAATTCAATGAATACTACGTTCATTAGGTTCACTAAAGTATCTTGGAACAGTGAGGATGAACCTTCATCAGTGACTCGGAGTACATCAACATAAACAGCTGTTCGGATATCAACAATTGGTTCGATTGTACAATTCAATTATTGGACGTATTGTTTGCCTTGGCTGCATGTTCTAGTGTTTAATGTTGTTAAAATAGTTGAATGTGGTTGAAGCCATAAATGTAATTGGTGTAGTTAGTCATATAATATAGTAAAATTAGGCTATAGTGGTTGGGTGAAATTTATTTAATGGGAAGTAACTTTGTGCTGAAAAGTGAAGCCACCCTCAGAATAATTCATAACTATAATAGTAAAAAGTAAGATCATTTTTAATTGAAAAGAAAGTCTAATGTGCTGCGTCAATGCTTGTACTACAACTCCTTTGTCTGCTTATTTCTGTATTTCAGAAAAAATCAATAAAGGAAGTATAAATCAGTTCCTAGTATTTCTGTGTTAGATTTTAATAGGCAGAACATGTAATATGGGGTTTTGCAATTTACTTTGATCATCAATCGTATATTCAACTTTTTCGTTTATTTTTCTACTACTGCAGAAATTCATTCTCTAATCTTCAATCTTCCCATTTTCTATGGTTCTAATGGATAGTGTATTCGAGTTTTGCTACAATTTGACGAACATTACAGGCTAAATACAATAACATTTTCGCAATGAGTACACAAAGTAAAGGTAAACTTATAAAAACTGAAGTCCGTAATACTGTGCTGAACGTCTTTGAATATTTCAAAAAATGCTACCCTGATAAAAGTGTTGATTTTTTGGCGAGTAAAACGAGTGAAGCTACTGCCACCAGTAAGCGTTCAGTGTACAGATTTAGAAGTGAACAGAGAAAAGGAATTGTTAAAACAACAAGAAAAAGTAGGACGAAAATTGTTTATAAAAATAGCCGAACATTGAAGTATGATGGCTTCATTATAAGCGCCATTAGAAAAACTGTTCACTCTTTTTTCAAAAGAAATATTCCACCTACATTGAAAAACGTTCTGGTGAAAGTAAATGAAGATTCTGATTTGCCCGATTTTAAACGGACTACTTTGTGGAGACTTCTTATTGACTCGGGGTTTGCATTTGAAAAGCGTAGTAAGAACTCGTTACTGGTAGAAAGGGATGATATTATAGTATGGAGGCATTCTTATTTGAAGAAAATTAGGGAATGTAGAAAATTTAATAATCCCATCGTTTATGTTGGTGAGACCTGGGTGAATATGGGACAAGATATGAAGAAAGATGGGGAGGATAGTATGCTTTCAATGCCAAATGAAGCTTCTATGCCTGGATTGACGCCTACTTCAAAAGAATCTCTCGACAAAGGACCGCGCTTCGTCATTATCCATGCGGGGAATGAGGATGGGTTTTTGAAAGATGCAAAAATGGTGTTCCTAGCACAGAACAGCAAAGAAGGTTACCATCCCAATGGGGCAATGTTTGAAAAATGGTTCAAAGAACAACTGCTACCAAGTCTTCAACCCAACACAGCTATTGTCTTAGATAGTACCCCATACAATTCAGCGAAAGTTGAGGTGATTCCAAACAGAAGTAGTACGAAAGAAGATATTAAACTTTGGCTCTCACAAAAAAATATCGTCTTCCCTGAAGACAGTTTGAAGATAGAACTATTGCATGAAGTTGACCAAGTGAAGCATTTATATTCGGCATGTGTGGTTGATGAGATGGCTGTGTACCATGGATGCAAAGTTATAAGACTTCCTCCTCATCATTGTGAACTTAATCCTATTGAATTCGCCTTCAACCAAGCGAAGGGAACTCTGGCTATGCAAAACACACAGTGCACAGAAGAGCTCATGATTCCATTGATGGACAACGCATTTGATGCAGTTACTGCCAAACATTGGCGAAATTATTGTAAATATGTAGAAAAAACTGAACAGACCATGTGGGAGATTGATTATTTACAGGACGATGTGGAACCTCTCATTAGCCAGCTGAATTCCTCATCAGATGATGGAAGTTCTCATGAAGGCTCTTCTCAAAGTAGTCGTATGGGAATTCATGAGCTAATGGCTTGCAATAACGTTCCTATGGAGCACTGTGACAGAGAAATCTTGGAACTATCACAACAATGATATTATTGAAACTTGTAAATATACTGTGTACATCAGTTTTAATAAATTTATTTGTGTTTTTCAAGTAAAATTTCTCAGTAAAGTTTTTCAGTAGTAACTGAGTCTTGAAAGTCTGTGTACATCAGTTTTTAACCGACTTCAAAAACAGAAAGAGGTTTTCGACCTGTTTTTTATCAATTTATTTGTGTTTTACAACCATTTATTTATTTACAAGTTCCAAATAAAGACCCCGCTATATTTTTTCAGCAGGTGCCAACATAATATAAATTACAAAATGGAAATCAATTATACAATACAAATTACAAAAAAGAAGAAATTAGGGAAAAGAAGAATAAGGAAAATGAAGGTTATGGTGGAAATTGAATTGAATATTAGTCTAATGTATGTAAAGAAAAAGAAATTAAACTAAACAAGTAAGAAAAAAACGAATAAATAGAATACTATAAAAATAATTGGTCGCTCTGATGCGGCGGCGGTGTAACACGATTAATATTTGTTAACTAAGATTTTACCAGCAATGGAAAACAAAACATAACAAAGAAAAAGTAGCAACCTCCTTGTGCTAGAATAAGAAAAATAAAATCAAAAAGATAAACAAAGTTTTAAGGATGTAATAAATTTGGAATTCAATATGATTTAACAAATATAGTTAGAAATATAGGTTTACTAAGTTTGTATAGTATGTGTAATGATGTAATGAAAAACGTCTTCCTTGGTATAATCACGAATATTGATTGGTAAGCTGTTGAATAGTTTGGGAAGGAGATATCTCAATGATCTTTTTCCATATGAATTCTTAAATCTGGGAATGCAGTAAACATTGTTTGTTCTCAAGTTGTAATGTGGGATTGGAGCAAAATGTCTATGAGCGTGATTATCCTTGAACATGCGTATGACTTTATACAGATAAAAGTTCCTCGGAGTGAGAGTGTGAAAGAAAGTTTGAACGGATTGCTTATCCTCAATAGTGAAATTCAACCGATTAAATCTAGACATGATACACTTTCAAGTAAAATTCGAATTGTGGTAACAAGGAAAGTATTCTAGTCCCTACACAATATTTTGCATCAACTCAACTAATTTTCACTTTCGCTTCCACTAAGTTTCACTTTCTGAAACATAAAAAATTAAAATCAACCATCATTAACAAACGTAATTTAAGTGCTAATCTTGGAGCTAGATTAAGAATTTAATCTTTTTAAAATAAAGTTTAACTAAATTAGACATTTAATTCAACAAACATATCTTAGACTGGATAATGACTTGTGAAACTCACATACTTGATTCCCTGCTTTTATTATCATTGTTATTTTTATGATGTTGAGGATCCATCTTGTTTCTACCAGTATAATAAAAACTTTTAAAAACACCTTTAAGTGGAAATTGTGACTCACGTTATGGCGTGACGGCCGTTTTACTCTGTTATAAAGAGCATCGTTATTTAATAAATTGAAGATTGATTTTACTCAATTTACAGTTGAAACTTTGAAAATATATTTTCGAAACTTATTAGTGGATAAATGTTATTATTGTGTCAAAGTTTTCATGGATGATGATATTTATTGTACATAGTGTTTGTTATTTTGGCCATTAATTAATTATTAAGAAATTGACGAGGCACCTGTTCTGACAGTGTATACTGTAAAATAGAATGTATATGCCAATAAATGAAATGAAATGAAATCATCAGACGACCCACAGTACACTGCATGAGTTTGATGGCACACTCAAACACACACTCCACTTTTGCGGAACACATCATTTCAACAGGCCATAGTTATACAGACATTGACACTAATTTAGACACACTTCACTCACAAACGCCAGAAATTCAATGTATTAGAACAATATGAAATTAAAACACACAAAGCAGCAACCTGACAACATTTTAAATGTCCAAATTAACTTCTCACACACCCGTTTTGACAAAATAATCCCAATTTCAAACCTCCCGCCTACTCATCCCCCCACCCCTCACACTTATAACATCTATAACCCTCAAACTCATGCCTTGTACTGTGGGTCGTCTGACGATGCTCTTTACAACAGAGTGAAACGGCCGTCACGCCATAACGTGAGTCACAATTTCCACTACTTGAAAGTGTTTTTAAAATTAACGTTTTTGGTGAATTTAACGACTTGCAGTCAATTTTTAATTAAGAATAAGTAATATTTTACTCACTCTCTAGGCCGAACGTTTTCGAGTTATGGAAACCCATCTTCAAGGCATCCTAGATCAGCAAAGTTGGTTTCTTGGTTAGAAGAATTGTGGTTTTTGTATAATGTGTTCAAAAAGTTTGCGTGATTTAAAATTTAATTGTTCATCGAGGATGTTTTGTTTATTGTGTGTGGTGTGCTTGTAAATTTCAAATTGTTCCAAAGTGTTGATTTCGTGTCCTTTAGATTTTATGTGTAGAATGTGTAGGTTGGTAGTGATGTCAGTAAAAGTGTGTCCATTTTGAATGATATGGTCTGCAAAAGTCGATTCGATTACTTATTCTCAATTAAAAATTGACTGCAAGACGTTAAATTCACCCAGAGGGTATTAACAACGCAGTTCGTCATGGAACAAGAAATCCAGGAATGTTTTTATAAGTTTTTATAATTGTTGTATTCATATTCTTTGATGCTGTATTTAAAAAACATATAAATACTTATAATATTATATTACTGTATAATACTTATTATATTATTTTATATTCCTTGAACCATCTAAACCCAAAGGTTACCATTTAGGTCAATAATTGGTTATTATGAGTGTAATAGTGTAATTGATAAAAATATTGTTATTTTTCCAGTGCATGGACAGGGCTATCAACAATAATACATATTATTCTTGCTATAATTTACATGTATTATTTCAAATATAAAGTTTACATCTATTAAAAATTGATTAATTTTCATCAATATTCTTTTCAATAAAATAATATTACATGTTCAATGCATTGACTATATTTTTGTCTGGCACTTCTTTTTGAAAGCACAACAAAAATAACAAATGAATCACAAATCGTAAAATTTGTAGTATATGTAAATAAATTGTTGATAGATCATCGAAAAAATTATTTATTGATGATTGTTGTTATACAACGGTTGAATAGTGTTTAATTCGAGCTAGATGCGGCACTTCTCTCTGTTAATAATTAATTCAATTAATATAATTAATTGAGGGGGAATAGGATGGAATATTCTCAATAGTAATCTTTGCAACAGTTTTATTCCGAAATTAATTTCTAAATAAATTTCTCAATCTTTCAATTGTAGTAATATTTTTAATTAATCTTCACGTAGTGTAAAGAATTTATTGTTATGAATTTGGAAAAACGCTGTGAAAACATGTTTAATGAGAAGAAACTAAGTACTGTAGTATTCATATAACTTGGCAGCGTGTAGCAGATGGGACATGCTATATCTTAACCCAGCATACTGCTGCCAAGTTATATGAAAACTACAGTACTTGCGCTTTAAATAATTACCATACTGTATGATACCTCAAGAATAATTTTAATAAAACTCTTTTCAAAATATGAAACTGTAGAAATCAGTGATTCACCTCTCCTATTTTTTTCCACATTTGTTTAATTTATCAAATTAATTATTTTTTTCGGAGTTTGAAGCCCACATAGGTCTGAGACCTGTGCGTGGGTAATGATGATGATTGATGAATTGGACCTACAGTATTAGGTGGTTTCCGAACCACCGGGAAGTGATTTTACAACAGAGAACAGAGTATTTTTTTGCTGGCCAATCCAATCGGTCACCCTTACAAAGATGGCCCAGGAGTTTCGTAACTTATCTCTGATTGAACAGATACCTGCTACGGCACTCGGCTATCACTTCCCGGGTATAAATCACAATTTTTCAAATTAATTATTAGGCTATTCATTTTGTATTACGTTCAAATAACTTCTTGTAGAGCTGACTAATCGTTAGCATATACGATCAGCCGCATTTCGTGACTAGAGAAACAACAATTGCTGCATTAAACAATTAGAGGCCCATAAATCTATGTTTAACTAACTCAGAAGCGCCCAATTTATTATTCTCTCGTACACGAGTACTAATAATTGGGTTGTGAATGCTAGTTTTTCTCATGTTGCCCACATGAGTCTGAGACTAGTGTGTGTGGTTGCTAATGAGGTGAATGATTACACAAAATATGGCGGGAAGAACAGCAATCGAACTCGTGACCGCAGGAGCAGCATTCAGTCAGAGATAAGCGTTCTAACAGATAATTCGACAGTCGGCATACATCAGCAAACGAATAACGTTTTATCTTTTTATTCTCTCTCGTTTATCAGTAAATATGAAACTGTCTCCATATTGATAATAAGTTTATCAGATAGATAGATAGTGTCCAATGACCTCCTCTCAAATGGTATAAGGACTTGTCAAATAGTTCAAACTTATTTTGAAGTTATCTTTAAATCTAAATTACACTGAGCAATTAATGAGAAATTCTATGTTTATACAGTTTACAGCTCGGGAATAAACATCACGAGTTATAGATTGAGGAGATAATTTGCTAATAAGCTACAACATTTTTTTTTTTTGTAGATTACGTCTTGGAGACTCCAGTTAAGGAGTATAAGACAAGTCAGATCAACCATATTATACACTAGATACCATAATTACTTCAATTAGTTGAGGTGAGGCTTAATTTTGATGTGAAAGGAACTCTTGTACACTATAAAAAGCTTTATCAACTAAATATTTCATCAATTGTTTTTTAAATATTTCTATATTCTCAAGACTCTTCAAAAACTGCGGTAGCTTGTTGTAGAATTTCCTACCAATATAACTAGGTTTTTGTTTGAATAAGCTACTATTGTGACTCACCAAGTGATAATCTCCTCGGCTTCTTGTATTATAATCATGTACATCAAGATTTTGGTTAATATCATTCGCTTTTACATATAAAGTAGCTTCATACACATATAAGCAGGGTACAGTTAGGAGCTGGCTTACTTTCGAATGTTTTTCTCGTTTAGCCTACTTCTTACCATTGTTATCGCTACATACTATAATGCATGCAATGTCGATTTTCCAGAATATTGCTCGTTGTTATTCTTTATTTTTTTGTAGATTAAGTCTTGGAGACTCCAGTTAAGGAGTATAAGACAAGTCAGATTAACAATTATACAATCTTATACACTAGTTACCATAATTACTTTTGTTTGTAGATTAAGTCTTGGAGACTCCAGTTAAGGAGTATAAGACAAGTCAGATTAACAATTATACAATCTTATACATAAGTTACCATAATTACTAAATCAATCAGTTGAGGTGAGGCTTAATTTTGATGTGAAAGGAACTCTTGTACACTATAAAGCTTCAACTAAATATTTTTAAATTGTTTTTTTTTTTTTAATATTTCTATATTTTTAAGACTGAAAACTGCGGTAGCTTGTTGTTGAGTTTCCTACCAACATAACTAGGTTTTTGTTTGAATAAGCTACTATTGTGACTCACCAAGTGATAATCTCCTCGGCTTCTTGTATTATAATCGTGTATGTCAAGATTTTGGTTAATATCACTTTTTTACATATATAAAGTAGCTTCATACACATATAAGCAGGGTACAGTTAGGAGACCAAGTCTCTCGACAACGGCCTTCAAGAATCTAATCTATTTACTCTTTCCATACAGCTAACCGCTTTCTTTTGGATCTTAAACACCCTATCAAGGTTTTGTTTTGATTAATTACCCCATACTAAGATAGCATTATGTGTCAATAAGGGTGCTTACACAATGAAGCATCAATGCTCAATCTTAATCACGATGTAAAATTAAACACATGCCGTAGAATGGAGGTATTCACGCTGCTCCAATCTGTTAAACACCATGTGTTTGATTTCCCATCTATGATTATCATCGAGTATTGATGCTTTACTGTACCGGCATTTCATACAAAATCTCTAAACCGAGTTTGAGACCATTTAATTGATTTAATGTTTTTTTTTGCATATGTTACTGTATCGTAGTAGAGTGAGGATTCTTTTTTCGGAGGATGAAGCCCACATAGGTCTGAGACCTGTGCGTGGGTAATGAATTGGATGATGGTAATTGATGAGTTGAACCTACAGTTTTAGGTGGTTTCCGAACCACCGGAAAAATTTAAATTATTCATGATTGCCTTGAGAATATCCAAAATTAAATTTTCAACTGACCATGAATAATAAATGTTTTTTACCTTTTCTTTGGATTATTTCTAGAAAATCTGTAAAAGATAAAGCAATTTTTTGCCTCTTTTAATAAGAAACTAATCGGATTGTATCATGCCTTCATTAATTCTGTTTTAGTGTTTTATAAATTGCATTTTTATAACTACAAGGAATACAAGTGACAAGAGAGTTTGAATTAACTGACAATTTAACAAACTGATAAATATACAGAAACAGAATTCATTAATTTCGAATTTCTCAAAGTGCTATTAATTTATACTGAAGACTTCCGCAATGGCGGATATTTGGTCACTATAGTCTAGACGTTAAGGCGCCCGCCCGGCAATTGGAAGGTCCGCGGTTCAATTCCCGGTGGTGACTGATATTTTTGTACAGTAGCATTCATCGACTTCCATCAGCTATTCAAAGCTGTTGTTAATATCCGCCATTGCGGAAGTCTTCAGTATGTATTAATAACACTTAAAGGTATTCGAAATTAATAGATTCTATGATAATAATAAATCGTCATTGACATAAAACACCAAAATTACAGAAAAAATGTTGAGGCAGATGTTTCGTCAGAAAATTATTAGCCTATACAATTTTTAATTTATTACTAAGTCACAGAAATGACATATTCTGTTTCTGTATACTTGTCAGTTTGTTAAATTGTCAGTTACTTCAAACTAACTTGTGAAATATTATAAGTTTTTTACCTTTTCTTTGGATTATTTCTAGAAAATCTGTAAATGATAAAGCAATACAATTGCCTCTTTTAATGAGCATGTAATCGGATTGTATCATGCCTTCATTAATCTGTTTTAGTGTTTTATAAATTGCATTTTATAACCACAAGGAATAAAACTGAAGAATTTAATTGAGTTAAATACAAGGAACATAGCTGAAATATTGTCTGAAGAAATAACCATGTGAAACACTTAATAACAGTACATTAGTTTGGTAAGGAAGTTATCTTTGTGATGGTGGTTATTAGTATAGTGGAATGGAATGAACTCAGTAAATAACATGATAACCTTGAAAGACATTGTGTGCATTCATTAGAGCAGAGTTCAATCATGAGTAGTCGGTTATTATAACTGAGTCACGATAACGTTTTTAGTTTCTCTGGCAATTGAATCGGTGCGGGCGTTCGTTTTGACAAGTAGTAATTGTGCCGGTAAGTGATTGTGTTATATTCATCGTACTTGTTTTTTTTTCAACTTCATTCTTCATTGTACTTGAAATTTTAACTTAATGTACTTATGTTTAATTTTTCCAGATTATTTCAAGTACCTATTTAGTAGTAGTGAGTTTGTAGAAATCGATATAATTGAACAATATTTGTGAATAGTACAACTGAAACAACTAGGCCACTATTTGTGAATAGTAGGCTACCTGATCTTAAAATGTTCAATCTGAAAATTATTTTAGAAATATCACTTTTTCATTTATCCAGAGGGTTTTCTAAGATTATAAATTTTAAAAGACATGAAGATAGCTCTATTTCTAAACATATAGCACTATATATCAATACACTAATATCAAGTATTAGCGTCAACTTGATTTAAATTCAGTTGAATACAGTTATTTTATTGGTGAAATGGCTCACATATACCATTTTTTCTGTACAGTATTATAGAGTTTGAAGAAGATTATGATGTTTTTAGCATATTACCGTGTATTCAGATGGGAAGTAAACGAAACTCAACGTTCATAAGTATGAAAAAGGATTCTATTTTTATCGAATATTAAATATAATCTGTGATGTTTTCCATGACGAAATACTTAATAAACAATCTAATATTAAAACTGACACTGTATTTCACTGTTATACATTGTTTTACTCACTTATATTGGAGATGTTAGAGGGATGCATTTCACTTCTGAAAAGAAGGCTGACGAAGCTTCTTTTCAGAAGTGAAATGAATCCCTCTAACATCTCTAATATAAGTGAGTAAAACAATATATAAAATTGAAATACAGTGTCAGTTTTAATATTAGATTGAATATTAAATATCAGATTTTATTAGTGATGATGGGGGGTTGACATACTATATAGGCCTAACAGGATTACCACACGTCCTTTTTTCATCACAGTAAGTTAAAAGATAAACATCAAGATAGATTTTGAAAAATTAGCTCAATGCTCGATTTTTAAAGGTAGCCTAATAATAATATTTTTCGTAGCTCTTATTAGCTCTTACACAAAATGTGGGTTTTGTGGAACTTGTGAAGAATTAGTCTATTGCAACATTCATTGGTATGAGGTTGTCAACACTAGTAGGCTATAAGGTTGACTTAGTCTATTGCCAATGTTGCTTAATGACAATAAAATTACATTTATTTACAGTATTAAATATTTAAAATAGCTTTTATTGAAAGTTATCGACTCCACCAAATCTAAGACATTATAATTGACTAAAAAGAATTCTAGGAATGATTCTAGCACATCATCTATTGTTTACAGAGGACTTTCAAAGAGAAAATTGCCTTCAGGCTAAAAAATTACGTTGAAGCAACGTTTACAAATGGAATTGGAATTTTGCTAAAATAATTATTCCTTATCGCCTGAGGCGAGATTGCAATCGTTTGAAAATATGACAAAATACTTCATTTATAAAAACAGCGACTGAAATACAATATTTATGAGTATCTTATTATCAAAGACAATATAATGTATAATGTTACATTGTCTTTTTTATTATGTTCCGTTATGAATTGCGTTGCGAATAATAACCACTAGAGTAACCTAATTATTGATATTAAAATTCACTACTCAATTGTTATTGACATGCAATACGATAATTCTCTGAATAAGACTTGAAGCATCGATTTTATTTTGCCAAAAGAACAATGCCTTGAAAAACATAATGAATAATAAGACGAAGTTGTCACAACCACATTTAAAAAAAAAATATATAGATACTAGTTTCGGATGTTACTCCATTATCAATCTCAAACAAACTAAAACTAAAGTACAGCCCAGCTTAATATATACTAAACTTAGTAATACTATACCTAAAACCTAATATAATACTATACTAATTTAGTATATATTAAGTTGCTCTGTACTTTAGTTTTAGTTTGTTTGAGATTGATAATGGAGCTACATCCGAAACTAGTGTATAATATATATATTTTATATATAGTATATAATATTATATATTATTATATATAATATTATATTATATATTTTTATATTATAATATTTATATAATATTATATAGTATATATATTTTTTTAATAAATGTGGTTGTGACAGCTTTGGCTTATTATTCATCATGGATATCTTTCACAATCTCACTTTCACCACTACAAAGATAGCCTTGAAAAACGTTTTTTATTCAATAAATAATATTAAACTGATTAACATTAATCAATAATTAGTGATGGCTGTTATGTAGGCCTAATATCTATTTACAATAAATATATATTTAACCGCTTAATTATTCTACCAATAACTTTTCAAAACAACATAATTTTTTTTTTTTTTTTTTTTTTTTTTTGTAGATTACGTCTTGGAGACTCCAGTTAAGGAGTATAAGACAAGTCAGATCAACAATATTATACACTAGATACCATAATTACTTCAATTAGTTGAGGTGAGGCTTAATTTTCATGTGAAAGGAACTCTTGTACACTATAAAAAGCTTTATCAACTAAATATTTCTTCAATTGATTTTTAAATATTTCTATATTTTCGAGACTCTTCAAAAACTGCGGTAGCTTGTTGTAGAATTTCCTACCAATATAACTAGGTTTTTGTTTGAATAGGCTACTATTGTGACTCACCAAGTGATAATCTCCTCGGCTTCTTGTATTATAATCATGTACATCAAGATTTTGGTTAATATCATTCGTTTTTACATATAGAGTAGCTTCATACACATATAAGCAGGGTACAGTTAGGAGACCAAGTCTCTTGAACAACGGCCTACATGAATCTAATCTATTTACTCTTTCTATACACCTAACCGCTTTCTTTTGGATCTTAAACACCCTATCAAGATTTTGTTTTGATGAATTACCCCATACTAAGATAGCATACCTAATATGTGACAGTAAGAGCCCATGGTAAGCTGTAAAAAGTAACTTTTTGTCATTCAATCTAGCGAGCTGTCGCAGGACAAATACCCCAGATGAAATTTTACTACATATTTTCTCAATGTATGGAGTCCAGGTCAATCGTCTATCCAACGTAACTCCTAGAAATGCAATTTCTTCTTCCTGGTCTAATTGATTATCGTTTACAAACACGTTTATAGCCCTATCTTCATTTAAATTATGTTTGTTTTTGAATTGAAGGTATTGGCATTTTTTACTATTTATAGTTAATTTCAACTGGTTTAAAAATTGGACAATGGACTGCACACCTATATGGGCACTTATTTCTAAATTATCTAGAATGGAATTGCTGAAAATGAGTGATGTATCATCAGCAAATAAGAGGGCTCTACCACTAATTAATTCTTTAGGTAAACGGTTGACATATAACAAAAAAAGCAATGGACCTAGTATTGACCCCTGAGGCACTCCAGCTTGCACCTCTAATTTATTAGATTTATTTTTTACTATACTATTACCAACTACTGTAGTTAGTTCTACACATTGTTTTCTCCCAATAAGATATGATTCAAACCATTTCAGTTCAACCCCATTTACACCTACATTTTGCAGTATTTCCAATAAAGTTCTATGATTAACACAATCAAATGCCTTTGACAGATCTAAGAAGATTGCAGTAGCTTTATCACCTGAATCTAATATATCTATTAGTTTTTCAACTAGAGAAACTATGGCTGTTTTTGTTGATCTCCCTTTCTGGAAGCCATGCTGTTCATCACAGATAAAGTTAGCTTCTTGAAGGTGCAGAAGTAACCTATTTAGAACTACTCTTTCAAAAATTTTACTTATTACATTTAAAATACTAATGGGCCTATAGTTTTCTACCTTTTCTCTATCGCCACTTTTGAAGATTGGCAAGATCTTCCCCTCTTTTAAATTATCTGGAAAAACACCTTGTTCTAATGAATGATTGATCAGATGAATCAAAGGGTCTAACAATTGATCTTTACATTCTTTCAGAATTTTACTGGATACCCCATCCATTCCTACAGTTTTTTTATTATTTAAACTATCAATGATATTTGACAACTCGTCTTGGCATACTGGGTGGAATTTTAATTCGTTCTGAATCCCCTCAGTATTCCTCATGTTTGCATCACTAATACCTGTATTAAGAGATTTTTGAAGATCCTTAGCAACCAGTTGATAATATCTGTTAAAGAAATTACAAATGTCTACACTATCATCAATATATTTTTTATTTTCGTTAATTATTCTGGGGACACTAGTATAAGCATCTACATGAGCTACTTGCCTATTTTTGTTTATTACATCCCACACTGCTGTGTTAAAGTACACACTATTATTCAAAATTTCAGCTGTTTTCTTACATTTCGCTCTTTTCACTTTTTTCATATAGTTTTTCTTTAGAGCTTTGTAATTATCTTCACTTAACATATTTCTAGATAGTTTGAATTCATCATATGCATCTTTAACCCTATTTCTTTCTGCAAGGATATCATCAGTTATCCACTCTTCAATCTTGTCTAATTTGTTCTTTACAGGGACTTTTTTAACTGGACAACTCATAGTAATATGAAACCTTAAAATATTAATGAAACTATCATATTTGTCATTTAAACTATTGCTATTGTAAACCCTACTCCAGTTTTCTTGTAGCAGATTCTGCTTCAAACAATCGATATTCCCCTGTTCACATTGTTGAATTTCTTTCATTACTCTACTCTTTTTAATTGATTTATGACCTTGCAACCCCACCTCTAAGATTTGATAGTCATGATCAGATAGTTCCGAGCCGCCTAATCTTGTTTTAGAGTAATCTATATTAGTAAGGATGTTATCAATTATTGTTTGTGATGTTCTTGTGACTCTGGTATATTCATGAACTTTTATTTCCAAGTTATTCATGCAAATAATATCCTTTAAATCTTCTGTCATTTTATTCTGTGTTGCAAAGTCTGTATTGAAATCTCCCGCTACAATAACGTTTGTAAAACGAGTAGTAGTAATCTCTAAAAGCCTATTGAATAGTTCACAAAAATTGTTCCATTCCCCATTTGGTGACCTGTAAATACCTAACACCGCTACTTCGAAATTATTGTCGATTTTTACTCTCAAACCAGTAACTTCTAAATCCATTTCCACAGCAAATTTCTCTGCATATTCTAAATTAAATATTTGCATATTCTTAGCATTTTTAGTGAAGATAGCTACTCCCCCACTTCGATGAGATGTCCTGCAATACGACGTTTTCAATGAATAGTTTGGAATATTAAGTTGTGACAATTCATCTTCTTTTAAACCATGCTCTGTGAAAATAGCTATATCAGGAGCCTCTTCTTTAAAAAATACTTCGATTCTATCTATTTTGTTACGAATGTATTGAATATTCTGATGGAACACAGTGAGTACCGGTACTTCCCTATCATCCCTTATTACTTTATCGTTGCTTTTGCATATTGAAGTAGATTTACTTAATCTCTTAGAATCTTGAGAGCCTATCAGATTGCTACAAGAGTTCCTTCCACTAATGCTATCCTGATTTTTTGATCGATTAACGTCTTTTAATACAATTGAAGATATGAATTTATCATCTGAAACTAGTTTCCCTTCCCGGTTTTGAGCCACTTTACTAAAAAAGGTTCGTTAGATGATTGTTTAGGAGAATTATTGACAGTAGATTGCAAACGACTTTCAATCAGCTCTGCCAGCCTATTACAAAATATTACTTTGCCAGATTGATTTAGATGTAGACCATGATTAGTGAAGTTTTCTTTTTTCAGCCTTTCATTTAGAAAACAAATCCCCAACTGCTTAGAATTCTTATTTTTTAGGCTGTTGATTGTATTATGAATTGATTTATTTGTTGACTTAATGGCTTCATTTAGCTCTGGCCTATCAAACCTATACGGAATTGTACTTATTATTACATTAGTTTTTTGGCTGAGTGGCACAATCTCTTTAATTTTTTCATTTATTTCAGGAAGATGTTTTAGATTAGGTTCATTTATATTGTTTGAGCCACCCAGTACTATTAGAAAATCGTTTTTTCCAAAATCTTTAGTTTGTTCCTGTGCTGACTCTACGATAGCGTTTATAGGGGCACTTGGTTTGAAAAAGCTCTGAACTTCATACTTATTTTTTAATCTTTTATTTAGTAGGTCACTACAGTCTCGTCCATGACTGGATGTCAAGAGCAGTACTCTACCTTTCCTATCGTTATTTGCCCTTACTTTAGTTTTGGTTGCTGTTTGCAAAACCTGACTATACGTTTTTGTTTGACCATTTCTATTTATTTTTTCCCCATTTGATTTAGGTTCTACTTTTTTTGTATTGATCAGAGGTTCAGATCTTACATTAGCCAAGTTTATTTTTGATTTTAATATTTCGATTTCCTCTGACATAGACCTACATTGACTCGTGAGATTTAGTATTTCAGTTTTATGGTCTTCCTGCTGCAATTTTACAATAACTTCCAGAGATTTTATGTGATCCACTAACCCTATTCGTTCTTCCTCAGAATTTTTTAGTGATGTTTCTAATTTTGTTTTCAATTTGGTGTGATCACTCAATAGTTTAGCAACCTTTTCTTCTACATCTACAGTAGCTTTAAGAGCTGTTGGAGATTTTTTCGTTAATAATTGCTGAGATCGCGTAGCTACTTGAGTTTTAGTTGAACAATTAGATTTAGATGCCTTGTTTGGACTCATTTTCCTAGCTAAAAATTGTTTTCAATTGATTTTAGTTAAATGTTTAATGAAATATTACTTAATTTATTACAATTGTCAACTTGAGACTATTTAATTACAAGAAAATTGATCAATATCGGTACACCTAACCTCGAAAATAGAATTTGACTTTTTATTTAAATACTTTAACTTATATTAGACAAGTTAATGATGTAAATTATTAAGATATTATAAATACTAATAATAATAAACAAAAATACTACTTATCCGTTCGAATTAAAATTCTATGCTTCAAAATTCGCAGAGCCTGTTCAGACAACGTATGCACAGTACCACTGCTACCTAGATATCCTCTGATTGATTATTGATTATGCATATTGAATAATTTCAGGCCAAATATTATGCAGAATGGGATTCCCAGTGGGCAGATCAATTGCGGCAATTCTGATAGCAAGTATCAGCTATCAGATTTATAAGTTGTCGCTGCCTCCCAGTATGCCGCAAATCGATCTCATCTATAAAAAAGGACAAATTGAGACAAAAAATATTGAGCCATTCGAAATCAAGATACCAGTCCAAGTAAGTGAATAGACTAATACTTTTAATATTAATATCAATCAATATTACTCTTGAGACAAAACATTTTGTTTACACATCAATCAATTTATTATCTTCAAAATAATACGAATTCACTTTTAACAAAATCACAATTACAAATTCAATAACAATATTTACATAAATTAAACTAGAAAAAAGTATTATGGAGGAAAATTATAATTTTTTCATGATGATGCCTACCTATATGAGTATGAGACTTGTGCGTGGGTATAAAGTGAATGACTACACATAATATGCCCATAGATATATTAATAACATATATTTTAATATGTTAAATACATAATTAATGTTATTAATATGTCTATGAATATTGAATAATAAGACGAAATTGTCACAACCACATTTATTAAAACTTGGAGAAACTAGTTTCGGTTGTTACACCATTATCGATCTCAATCAAACTAGAAACTAAAGTACAGAGAAGCTTAATATACTTTAGTTTTTAGTTTGATTGAGATTGAAAATGGTGTAACAACCGAAACTAGTTTCTCTAAGTTTTAATAAATGTGGTTGTGACAATTTCGTCTTATTATTCATTATGGATACCTTCCACAATATCACCTTCGCCACTACAAAGAAAGTCTATGAATATGCCAGACTGAACGGAAATCTAGTCCGTGACCGCAGGAGTAGCAGAGATAACACTCTACACCACTACCCGCAACCCGTAACCACTAAACCTTACATCACTACGTCTGGCATATACTATTTAGGCTCGTAGACTGCCATCCTTCTCTATAACAATAAATAATCAGCACTTCTACTGATTAGATTTAATACCAATAATGTACAGTCTATTACCCATTCAAGATACGAACTTCGACCTTTGATTTTATATATATAGAAGTTCATCCAAATATAAAACTTAGCTTTCTTGCTTGTAAACTAAAATATAGGCTACATGTGGAGTGTATTTAGCTTATTTGAAGCCCTGTGCTATTTGATCATCAAATATTAGGGAAGTGATAGCCGTGATCCGTAGCAGGTATCTCGTTTCAATCAGATAGAGATAAGCTGCGTTCTCCTGGGCACTCTTTGTCAGGATGACCGATTATATTGGCCAGAAAAAAATACACTGTTCTCTGCTTTAAAATCACTTCCCGGTGGTTCGGAACCAACTAAAACTGTAGGCCCAGCTCATCAATCACCATCATCCAACTCATTACCTATGCACAGGTATCTGACCTATGTTGGCTTCATCCTCCAAAAAAATTACTTGAAATGAATACTTCATATTGGATTGTTCTTACGTCTAGATGCGTCTATTAATTTGTTATTTACTGTATTAATAATACATTTAAAACTCTAATGGAAGATAATTTTGGGTTATACCAGGGCGCTAGCACAGTCAAGTTTCAATGAATAATAAGAGTTCTCAATCTCAGTTTGTTTGAGATTGATAATGGTGTAACAACCGAAACTAGTTTCTCACGGTTTTCAATAAATGTGGTTGTGACAACTTCAAGTCTTATATGGATATCTTTCTCAATATCACATTCGCCACTACAAAGAAAGCTTTGTGTTTCTTCTCTTGCGTAAAAGGACCAATAATAGCGACCGTTAATCCGTAGTGTTTATCCTCGAATATTGCATGCTCCACTGAGCAAGCACCCCAAGGTATTACACAAATGCGTAAAGTGAGTAAAAAAAATGTAAAATATTGTATTATAAATGTTAAATATCAAAGTTATAAACAATAATTATTGTTTTTTGTCTGGAGGTTTTAGAAGATTTGAACCGAAGACTTGATAATACCAAAGAATTGACTCCGCCTCTTGTTGATTCAGCATTCACTTATGGCTTCAATACAAACAAATTGAAAAGCGTCATAAACTTCTGGAGAAAAAACTACAATTGGCGTCAGAGAGAGAAATTTTTGAATTCTCTCCCTCAGTTCAGGACCAACATTGGAAGTGTGGAAATTCATTTTCTTCATGTGAAACCATCACAGACCAAGGTGTGAAAAAACAGTTATTTCTTTATTTTTTATTTTATAACCACATAGGATCACTTTAGTCCATCTGGTCAGTTCTCTTTCTTTGGTCGTTTACTTCGATTCTCTTTCTTTCTCTCCCAATACCTTTTCTTTCTGTCAGATCTTGCCTTTTTTAATTCATCTGAACAAACTTGGTCCCTTCGTTTAATTGATAAAATTTTCTTTTTGTCTTCAATTGTTTCCCTGTAAATCATTGTGCGATTTTTGACATCATTAATAGTTAAATTTTGTTCTGCTATGTCTTTTTTGATCTCCTCAAGCCAAGGGATTGTGGCTCTTTCTGTTTCTGCACTCATGAATTTTATATCCACCAATAGAAGCCAGATTATTATATTTGTTTGTTGTTTTAAAGTCACATGAATTTTTTTCTTCTCGACGATCGACAAGGTATCAATAAAATGAATGTTTATAGTAAATTGGCAACGACAACTAAATTAGACTTAGCCTACTGCTTTTTATTTATTATTAATTACTTAACATTGATTGTTAGACCATTACATATTATGTTGTTCTAAGTTAGATATTTTTACATCACGAAGATACTATACTCACTTATAGTCCATTAATACTCCTTTTTGTTTAATATTGGGCTAAGTATTGGGCCGATCCTTTCGAAACTTGGATGGGACCACCGCTGAGCGATGCTCTTTCATTTAAAAAAAATTCATCGAAATCGGTTCAATATTGTTCGAATGATTGATGTACAAACAATTACAATGATTAATGTCACAATACAGTAGCAAAAACTGGTTGAAAAAATCAGTGAACATTAATGCCATCAATTTTTGGTTGAAATAGAGATAAAATCGAAAGAAAATGGAAAATTACATTTATTTTCAATTATAAACTTAAAAAACACTTTTAAATGGAAATTGACTCACGGTATGGCGTGACGGCCGTTTCGCTCTGTTGTCTAGAGCATCATCAGACGACCCACAGTACACTGATTCAAGGCATGAGTTTGAATCAGTGTACTGTGGGTCGTCTGATGATGCTCTAGACAACAGAGCGAAACGGCCGTCACGCCATAACGTGAGTCAATTTCCATTTAAAAGTGTTTTTTAAGTTTATAATACATATTATTGGAAACAAGATGGATCTTCAACATCATTTATTTTCAATTGAGTAATTGATTGTAACAGTTGTCTGCTAAGTTTATTCAAGTTTATTCCTTACATTAGATATCGATGATTGATAGATTTGTTTTGAATAGAATAATATTTTGCATACACACTCTGTACACAGTATTTTTAAAGTTATCTACAATTATTATACTATAATTAGATAGCAATGATCAATAAATTAATTGTTTTGAATAGAATAATAATTTACAGAGGCATATGCACACTTCACAGTAGATTTTTTGAAATTATTATTACAATTATTATGCTAAACTTGGATATCAAAGATCAACAAGTTTACGGTATTTGTTTACAGAGGCAAGTACACTCTGTTCACGGTAGTTTTTTCTTCTTTGAAATTACTCAACAAAGTGAGAACTCATGTAATGCGATTATGATATTTTTCAACGTTATAAAAAATACATCTTAAACGATGATGTGGTTTCATCTTTTTTCCACTAATAATATTAAACTAAAATAAAAGATTCAAAAGTTGGGATGAGCAATAAACAATCACAAAATGTTGTGTGGCAATTGTTTCGCTCTAATGTATGAAGCATCAATAGATAGTGCTGATACCTGACAGTGAACTGAAAGGTTCAATCTAATATCAAATCTGACACTGTATTTCAATGAAATATATGATTTTCACTCACTTTTACTGGAGATAGTGGGAAAATGCATTTCACTTTTGAAAACTTCAGTTGATTTAAATTTCAATTTTTCTCCGGACATTTGTCCAATATTCAGAGGAGTTTATTCAGTTTATATACTGTACAAGAAAAATACAATTAGTAAAATGGAAGAAAGTTCTCTGAAACAATTTTTCAAAAACAAAAAAAAAACACTATAAAAATTTAAATTCACTGTCAGGCTTCAGAATCAGTGTTTGATAACACTCGTGCCTGTGTGAAACGATCGTAACATAAATTCCAATTTGAAGTTGTTACAGTTTAATACATTTTTAATTTTTCTTGGTAAAATTTTACAAAAATGTTTATATTTTTTTTCAGTTGAAAACCTTTCCATTGATACTGCTACATGGCTGGCCAGGCTCAGTGAGAGAGTTCTATGAGTTGATTCCTCTTCTTACAACTCCGCAGAAAGACAGAGATTTCGTTTTTGAGGTGATTGCGCCATCTCTCCCCGGTTATGGATTTTCAGGAAAACCTACGGAAAAAGGATACAATACAGTTATATTTGCAGCAATGATGAACGATTTAATGGTGAAGTTGGGATTTCAAAAATACTATGTTCAAGGCGGAGACTGGGGATCAGCTATTGGAGCTAATATGGCAATACTCTACCCAGAAAGGTAACTTAAAATTACATTACAAGTACTATACTGTACGCTTTATTTATTAGTTTTATTATCTTCTACCTCCTACATTTGTTTTTAAACTACATTTAATTTGAGGATAATAAATTGAAATAATAAAACTAATAGTTTTTGGGACTCATTCCTAATAATTTCAGATCTTAGCAGGTTGGAAGGCAAACTTTCTTGTCAGCTAGTTGAGGTCATGCATTTTCTTTAGATTATAACTAGCTGGCTCGACGCGCCATACATACATACATACATACAGACAGACATTCATTTATATATATATAGATAATAATAAATCAAATTATTCCAAGTAGGCCTACTGTAGTTATCAATTTTGACTTTGCAATCTGATTGGATTATGAGTGATTAACATTCTGGCTCAGGTGTTCTGGTGGATTCTTTTTTCTTTTCAATTTATTTCTACTGTATTGTATCCAATAACTGTTATTTTCTGTAATGGCATTAGATGAATAAGAATTTTTGTTGATATAAGTTTAATATACATCTAAAAGGACTGAAAGAACCGCTCCCGCACATGAACGCTACAGTCTATGCGGGTTCTATTATGCATTGTAAGATCGTAATGTATTATAGATATGTGTACTATGTGAATAAATAATTTAATTGAATTTCATGACGCTAGCTATATATTATAATAAAAAGATAGTTTATTATAAAAAGATACTATTCAGGGCTCAGTTTTAATAAATTTCTATTTCAACAGATTTATGCCAATTTTTTTTATCCATTTCATGCTTTTTATCGAATCTTTTATTCAACATCATCCATCTATTTTATGGGCTGACGATGGCCACATAAGTTTGAGACTTGTGCGTGGGTAATGAGTGGTTGATAATGATGTTATAGATATATCTACCGTTTTAGGTGCGCTCCGGATTACCAGGTAATTATCGTAATAGTAATTTTTGCTGGTTACCCTTCCAAGCGCACGTAACTGAGCATCACGATCTAGCGTCTCGGCTAGCGGCCAATCAATCCCTTAAATATATCAGTATAGAGTTTATGATTACAACAACTAGATAATCTATCTCTAACAGATATTTGAAGATTGTAGAATCTGAAAATTGAAATACTGTAATAGCTTCTATTTTGATTGAATTGTTGAATTTTTATTCTTATTTGCATGATATTTATCCCACTTTTGTTCACAGGGTGCTAGGTCTTCATTCAAACTTATGCTTTGTCAACTCACCATTAGAGAAGCTCAAAAAGATGGTTGCAAGCCTTTACCCAAGTTTATTCATAGATGAAAAGTTTATCAGTAAAGTGTATCCTGCCAAGGAGCATTTCTTTGAAATGATGCTGGAATCTGGATATTTCCATCTTCAAGCCACTAAACCAGATACAATAGGTAAGCAGGCTGTATAATTATTTGTCATTCAAATAGTTAAACCCATGAAGTATATTTATTGTAATAAAAACTCGATATTGAGTAGTAAATAACATCTATAATAATTACTTTAATATAAAAGTAATTACCTACTACCTATTTATTGAAAATAGATTTATAATTATCGGTTTAATCTATCCTATAATCGATATTAGCTCTAATCTATTTATTAAAATAATACCACTCATAACTCAATAAACTCTCAAGATATATATCTAAGGTATTCTTCAATTTGAGTCCACAGAAATGAAGATTCAAAGAAGTAGTTGCACTACCTATTCGTGAATTTAATAATTAGAATATTGATATATTTTATTCGGTATCACAAAATTCTATTAATTAAATTTTCTAAAATTTCAGTTTTTGTAAAAACTGAAAAAGAGCAACAACTTTGAGCAAAATTATTCCAAAAATATGTTTTGGTTCATCTTGTAATAAATACATTCCCGATCCAGCAGGAATTTACCGTACGATTTCCATCTCATTTTATTTATTATATGTAATTATTTTAATACAGGATAAATTATTCTAATCATTATTTAAGGTAAATGATGAATATACTTATTATAAATAAACTTCAGTTAAGCTTTATTGTTGAACCTTACTGTAAACCTTAATCGTACCTGAATAAGTTCAGTAAAATGCTAAACAAAGTATTGTAGGTACCAAATTAAATAAAGGCAAATTTTGAAGATGTATTGTTAAATGTCAAATATAATGACAAGAAATATATTAATTTGATAGATACCAATGATCAGGATGAATTCAGAAACTCTCTGGGTGAGATGGTGCAGTGATAATGTTTGCGAAAAACAATGTTTACACAAATTATTCTGTTTGATAGCGGATCCTTACTGGAATTTGATTGTCAATAATAAAAATAATGTACGGTAATATTAATGTTACTTTATGTAGTACTGGAATTTATATTGTAGTACTAAAGTCCAAGCTTGTCAATAATATAATTATTATCCTTCGCATAAGTATCAAACTCATGTTGGGCATCACACTATTAAAAAATTAATGCTTTCCAGACAATCAAAACATAGATTAATGAAAGTCTTCAGTATAAAGTAATAGCAATTAAAGGAATTCGAAATTAATAAATTCTGTTTATGTATATTTGTCAGTTTATTCAATTGGCAGTCACTTCAAACTAACTTGATAGATTAATGGTTGCACAAACGCTAATCAGAGTCAGATTGCTGATCACTCTTTCAAGATCAAACTCTGATATGCGGGCTACTGGTCGCAAGTATATTTTTGTATTATTTGGTCATTCTATTTTTACATCGTTTCAGGAGTGGCATTAACTGATTCACCGGCTGGACTTGCTGCATATATACTGGAAAAGTTTTCCACTTGGACAAATAAAAAATACAGAGATTTCCCTGATGGAAAGCTCGAGGATAAGTTCACTTTAACAAATCTACTTGATAATGTTATGATTTATTGGGTAACAGGAACTATAACTTCGTCAATGCGACTGTATTCTGAATCATTTGCTCTATCTAGCTCATCTCATGATCTTGACAGGTAAGTTATGCAGTCAAGAGATTTTCAATAAAATAATTCATTATATCCCTTAAAAAAGCTGAGGTCCGTATTCATGGAGCTACCTTGAGGCCTCCTTAACTAAAGGAATAGCATCCACTATAAAGGATTTTAAGTCTTTCTCCAATTAATTAAGAAAGCCTCAAGTTACATTTATGAATACGCGCTTTCTCAATCTTGGATATCGTTAAAGGATTTTTCTAGTGCAATACACTTACCGATTGTTATATTTAATAGTTTTATATTTTAATAGCTTTGTACAATATTGCATCAATTGTTAATATAATGTTTATTTTCCATCCTTCTTTTACACGTTACACATTTTAAAATAATCTTTGGAATGAATGTTAATGCCCACTTTTACAAGTAGTGTGGCTATAAATAATATAATTTATTTTACAAAAATAATGTTAGTTTTGTTAGTATTTGCGTTTTTACATATTACTTTGTAATAATAAAAACGAAACTTACTTTGAAAAATAACAAATAATAAAAACATACGGTATTACTTTTTCATAATAAATTCAGCGGGCCTGTTGCATAGCAGTACACAAACTAGTTTTGTTAATTGTATTTGTAGCTGCTGCTAATTTTTATTTATGTTATAATTGTTTATTGCACATGTTATTTTTAATTAATGCAACAGGCCCCAGGAACAGTAGAAACAATAAGTCTGGGCGCGCGGCCGTTTGGTAGTCAGCCATGGCGAGGGGAGTGTTAATGAAATGAAAAATATGAAATGAAAATATGCTTTATTATGCTTTATCGCTCATTTCTGAAAACATGTGGCCTGTGCGACGTTGCAGATGTCTTCAAGGTCAACTAGCCAACTTTTACAGGACGGCTAGTAGTGAAACCAGAGCCACGCGCCCAGACTAATTGTTTCCACTGTAGTATCAAGTGACAATTGTTATAATGGCGAAATTTTGTAAATTTGAGTATTTTCAAATACTTGGATTGTTTCAATCCATGTAGCAATCAATCTATCTTAATACTAGGATAGTTTGATATAATCCAAGATAAAATTACTCGATTGCATAGTTTATAGTTAATAGAAAAATCCATTAGGATTTTTTAAAATAAAATTGATTGCTTTAAATAATACAATGGCATACCGGTTAATTAGTAGAAAATATTGCTGATCTATAAGTGACATATTAAGAATGCCAATTAATAAAAATTTAACTATCATAATATAGGAATATTTCCAAGACATGTCAATTAACTGTTGAGGTTTAACAAATATTATTTACGGATTGACATTTTTATTATCAAGTTATTAGTCATAATTTATCAATTTTTTCCCCTGGAGGATGAAGCCCACATAGGTCTGAGACCTGTGCGTGGGTAATAAATTGGATGATGGTAATTAATGAGTTGGACCTACAGCTTTAGGTGGGTTTCGAACCACCGTGAAGTGATTTGACAACAGAGAACAGAGTCTTTTTTG
The DNA here is from genome assembly GCA_948455865.1 of Conomelus anceps. NCBI lineage: Eukaryota > Metazoa > Arthropoda > Insecta > Hemiptera > Delphacidae > Conomelus > Conomelus anceps. The sequence continues at coordinate 4,597,501 of OX418224.1, forward strand.
CTGGCCAATCCAATGGGTCACCATTACAAAGAACGCCTAGGAGTTTCGTAGCTTATCTCTGACTGAACAGATACCTGCTACGGCACGCGGCTGTCACTTCGATTTCCTCAAAGTGCTATTAATTATACTGAAGACTTACACAATGGCGGATATTAACGTGAGTTATCATTTCCACTTAAAGGTGTTTTTTAAGTTTTTACTGTAGTATTCATATAACTTGGCAGCGTGTAGCAGATGGGACATCCTACATCTGAACCCAACAAACTTCTGCCAAGTTATATGAAAACTACAGTACATTAATACATTAGTGGAAACAAGATCTTCAGCATCATAATTTATCAATTTAGAATTCCTCAAATTGCTATTAAAATAATATACAGAAGACTTCTGCAATGGTGGATATTGACAACAGCATTGAATAACTGAATCGATGAATGCTACTACACCAAAATATTTAGTCACCACATTACCGGCAATGACTAACAATATTTAATGATTAAATACTACAATCACAAGCAAGGATGGTAGCTCCCATAACGATGTATCTCGAGTGTACCTAATTTATCTCAAATTATTACATTATTTTCATATATTGTAAATATTCAGCTATAGTAATTTTGTTAAGTAATGTAACAAATGTTTTTGAAGAGAGAAGTAAATTTATTTATTCATTAGCTATTTTTGTAAATTTTGCGTAGTTGCATTCATCGATTTCCATCAGCTATTCAATGCTGTTGTCAATATCCACCATTGCGGAAGTCTTCAGTATAAATTAATAGCATTTTGAGGAATTCTAAATTGATAAATTATGATGTTGAAGATCTTGTTTCCACTAATGTATAATAAAAACTTGAAAAACAATTTTTTAAATGGAAATGATAACTCACGTTATGGCGTGACGGCCGTTTCACTCTGTTGTCAAGAGCATCATCAGACGACCCACAGTACAGTAGAAACAATTAGTCTGGGCGCGTGGCTCTGGTTTCACTACTAGCCGTCCTGTTAAAAGTTGACTAGTTGACCTTGAAGACATCTGCAGCGTCGCACGGGCCACATGTTTTTAGAAATGAGCGATAAACACTCCCCTCGCCATGGCTGACTACCAAACGTCCGTGCGCCCTGACTAATTGTTTCTACTGTACACATGAGGGTACATGAGTGTACTGTGGGCCGTCTGATGATGCTCTTGATAACAGAGTGAAAGGGCCGTCACGCCATAACTTGAGTTATAATTTCCACTTGAAAGTGTTTTTTAAGTGGACATTTATTTAAAACAATTTAAATATTTTTAAAAATTAATAAAACTTTTTCAATTTTTTTGATACCGTACCATTATTCAATCAAACTTACATTTACAGGCAACCTGTTACTGTACCAACTATTTGCGCCAGATTTCCGAATGAGCTTTTCTTCCAACCTGACTTCATACTGAAAGAGAAATATGTAAACCTTACTCGCGTAACAGATCCTCCAAGAGGCGGCCATTTTGCAGCATTCGAAGAGCCTCAACTGATGGCTGAAGAAATATTTGGAGGTTTCGGTGAAATTCAAAGGTTATATTACACCAAAAAATAGCTGACAAACTTAGGCACTGCTTCAGATGCTTTCAAGTATGTGTGTGATGTAGGCGTTTCTGAATGACTGAAAAATTCGACTATAGTACAAATTGATGCCCATGACACTCGTAATATCCCAATAACATCAACAAAGAGAACTAATGAGAAGAATCTTGAGAAAAGAGGCTTGAAGGTCAGAGTTTAGAAAAAACTTGGAATTAGGAGCAGTGCTAATGCTGTGCGTATGTATAACAATAATTGTTAGTAATAATAATTGGTACGGTAATTATTACCGTACCTGTTCTATTGGAGAAAGAATTACTCATTGCCAGAATAATTTTCACATTAAATTATCAAGAAATATTGCAATGTCACAAAGACGTGAAATAGTGATACAAACATTATACTTTTTTACTTTAATACTTGAATTGATGAATTGAAACAATTTAATATTGAACTGTTTTTATTTAAAATAATGTTACCAATAAATAATTATCATTTCCTGTAATTATTTTTTATTCATTTTCCAAACAAAATGAGTTTTCAAGAAAGATTCATTATTTAACAGCGAATTATTAGAAATATGTTGTAATTTTATTAAATTGCTAAATGTTAACAGGATATTTATTTTGATATTCCTTACGATGCTATAATAAATATTATGCTGAAGACCTTTGCTACTGTGGACATGACAACTATTTTTTCACAAGTTTGAAGTGACTGACAATTGAATAAACTGACAAATATACATATAAACAGAATTTATTAATTTCGAATTCCTTTAATTGCTATTAGAGCAATTTAATCGAGCCGATATGGCCAAGTTAAAAATGAATGCTGCTGTGCAGAAAGGTCTCCATGGTCTAGTGGTTAAGGCACTCAACCGGCAATTGAGAGGTCCGTGGTTCGATTCCCGGTGGTGACTGATATTTTTGTACAGTAGCATTCATCGATTTCCATCAGCTATTAAATACTGTTGTCAATATCCGCCATTGCGGAAGTCTCCAGTATAAACTAATAGCAATTAAAGGAATTCGAAATTAATAAATTCTGTTTGACTATTTTTTTTTTTGAGGATGAAGCCCACAGGTATGAGACCTGTGCGTGGGTCTGTGAGTTGGATGTTGGTGATTGATGAGCTGGACCTACAGTTTTAGGTGGTTTCCGAACCACCGGGAAGTGATTTACTTGTCAATGCCTGCAGTAATGTTCGTGAATTATTAAAAGTCCTAAGCATTAGCACTGCTCCAAATTCCAAGTTTTTTCTAATTAATTATTAAAGTCATGTTACAAGCTTTATTATCACTTACCCGGTGGTTCGGAACCCACCTAAAATAGTAGGTCCACCATGTTCCCCGTAACATGGCACAAACGGCGAGGTGGAACTACCCGTAAGGGTCTCCCCACCATTAAAAGCTATACGCTTATTATTACGCTCATTATTATTATTAAAAGTCCTAGCCATTTTATGAAATTTCTAAATTCTGACAAGATTATCAATTTTGATATTCCTTTCTATGTTATAAATTATATGTTAAAGACCTCCACTACTGCGGATGTTGAATGCTATTCAATGCAGTTGTTATGTCCGTAGTAGCGAAGATCTTCAGCATGGATATCTTCATCAAAAGGAATATCGAAAGATTTATTAATTGTTCTCATAAGAGATTATCATTTATTGTTGTTTTCGAGAGTTGTAGGGAGATATCTCCCTTATTCATGCTCTTCAGCATGGATATCTTTATCAAAAGGAATATCGAAAGATTTATTAATTGTTCTCATAAGAGATTATCATTTATTGTTGTTTTTTAGAGTTGTAGGTTGATATTTCCCTTATTCATGCTCTTCAGCTTGGATATCTTTATCAAAAGGAATATCGAAAGATTTATGAATCGTTCTCATAAGAGATTATCATTTATTATTCATATGTATTATCTTGCTGTGCAGAACTGACCTTTTTGAGTCGCAGGGGACGCGTTTCGAACTATGTTGTTCTTCTTCGGCGCTTGGTTGCAGACTCAGTCAACCAAGTCTCTACAACCAAGCGCCGAAGAAGAACAACATAGTTCGAAACGCGTCCGCTGCGACTCAAAAAGGTCAGTTCTGCACAGCAAGATAATACATATGAATAGTTCTACTGCAGTTCACGAAAAATGGATAACCACAACAATAATTATCATTTATTGTTGTTTTCGAGAGTTGCAGGAAGATATTTCCCTTTCTCTGGGTTTGAACTTTGATAAGTCCTTATTCACTTATATCTATCACACCACTTTGTATCCAGGACAACTGATGCCGTTGAAAGATATACAAATGAAAGAACTCCCAAGCTGCTAACTATTGCTGCTGGATACTAACTTCCTCAGGTTAATGTTCAGCCTATTATATGTTTATTTGGAAATGCATGCTAAAAGAAACAAGGAGGAATTGTCTTTCATGATATTTTTATTTTATTTTATTTCTGTCTCTTCTACAAGGTTAATCATAGGTAAGGTTAATCATAAGGTAAGGATAATGAATTGTCTATACCTGATTTATCAATTGCATGGTTCTTTTTCTCTAGATTATTATTATTTCTTTCTTTCTTTATTCTCTAATATTGATCAATTATATAGTTACTATTACATGTATACAACACGTGAAAAACTATCTAAAAACAAAAAACATTGTTTTGCTTTGTTACACTAGATTTTTTAACGTGAAAAAGAATGGTGTTGTTGGTTTATTACTTTCACGATCAGTTTCAGTTCAGTGAGTGTTGTCTTTTATTTGGAGCTCAGTATATATGTTTATTGAATTTATAGATTTTAAAAATATTGTATTTATAAATACTTTCATGATATTGCATTTTAATACAGCAGGCTATACGGTAAATATGAATAGATCATTTGGCATCTTTGTTGGATCCTATGATACTCCTGTATGACCAATCAGATGCCTTAGTTTCCGATGCACCGGTAACTGGTAAGGCTTCCATAAACTCAATCATTAATTGAGCACACTATTGTGGCGTAGTCAGGGTTCGATCCCTTTGGTGGGGGGGGGGGGGGGGTTAAAAACTCTATATTTATGTAAATTTACAAATTATGCATATGAATGGTTAAAAACAAAATTATCAACATCACATAGATGCAATAGTAAACTCAGATAATGGTTATGACAATCTAAGTGATGCAATTACATGAAATGGTGAAGTTTGGACAGAGATTCGTCTATTCTTGACACCTAACCAGTAACCCATAACCATGGGGGGGGGGAAGGGCAAAAATTGGATAAACATGGTGGGGGGGGGGGGAATGAAGTCTTTTGGGTATTAAAACAATATCAATTTTCGAGAATAAGGGCTACTTTAAATTCAGGTAGGCCTACCTTGCAAATACACTTTCTATTTCAACTTGAGTTTTTATATATCTGGTCCACAAAATTCACTTTTGAATAAAAGTTCTAATTAATAAAAACAATATTATCTTATCAATCTTACACTATTACAGTTCAATATTTTAGAAACATTAAAATTCAATACCGTATCTATTTTTCAGAAAAAAAATTGAGGAAAGTAATGACAATAAGTTTTTCTAACCCTTTTCTAGAATGAATAGTTGGACGGCTGCAGTTAGTGACCATCGATGTTCTAGTCCAAATACATCGATGTTTGAGTTGCAACACGTTTTGTCAACTCATCATCTTTTTACAAATCAATTCTTGAAAATTTTTCGATATTTTGGTAGCTGAAATAGAATTTTTACTACTTCAGTTGCCCTTTCTGGGCCCGGGCCCCGGGCAAATGACCTGAGAAAACGGGTCTGACATGCCCTGGATTCAATGTACAAGTAATTAGCATTCGGTCAATCTAACAAAATATGTCTTTTGTCTGGATTTCAATTTTCAGTACATTAAAACAACACTATGAAAATTGTTCGTTACATCACAATGACACCTGATCAATTATTTCATGTAGTCTAACATGTGACCCTAATCACACCTTTATAAACCAGCGGTACCATATTTTGTTAACAATGATTTTCTAGGATTTTGAGATTTTTGAATGCTAATATCTTTTGAATGATCTTTTTTATCTGGGGAAGAAGCCCACATGAGTATGAGACTTGTGCGTGGGTAATGGACTTACTGTGTAACTGGGGGCACATTCAACAGTCCACCTTCAATAGTAAAAATATAGTAATAGTTTGCAATGTTTCCAAAACATCGATGTTTTAATGCCATCGGTGTTAAACGTACGATACATCGATGTTTTGAAAAATTTTGCCATCACTAGCTGCAGTTCGATACCCCATCCAGTAAAAACTAGGGATGGGTATCGATTAGTCGGAATAATCGATGTTTTGCTGAAATAATTTATGTTCAAGAGCTTCGATTAATCACAGCCCCGATTATTTCAGAACGATTAATGGATTAGTGGCATTTCTCTGATTATTCAATATTACAGGATTCAGGGACTTAAATATGTAAATAATTATTGTCAAACATATTTCAAGACTTATTTCTGATATTAATGAGTGATTTCAAATATACAAACACACCACACACAATAAACAAAACATTCTCAATGAACAACTAAATTTTAAATCTCACAAACTTTTTGATCACATTTTACAAAAACCACAACACTTCTAACCAAAAAATTGACATGATGATCTAGGAACCCACGCCTCTGAAGATGGATCTCATAGATTCGAAAGTACTCGGCCAGATTAAGTGAGTTATTATACTTATTCTTAACAAATATTTGACTGCAAGTCGTTAAATTTCACATGAAAAGTTAATATTAACAACGCAGTTCGTCATGGAACAAGAAATCCGGGAATCATTTAAAACTTGGTACTCTTATCAGCTTATTATTATATTTACTAATTGCAGAGAAAAATTGTTGAGTAGATTGAGTATAAATCTGGTTTATTAAATAAATTAGAAGTACTTTTGAAAATGAGGCAAGTAAAGAAAGTGGACCATTGCTCTTATGAAAATGAAGAATTATTCTCATCCTTGTTTAATTTTGGTCCTCTCATGTTCAGCTTGTCAACTTGCATAATGAAGCAACAATAAAACTATAGTTTTGTGAATTTTTATTAGTTTTTCACATTCAAACTTTATTTCTCAAACTATTCTTCATGTTATTCATTGCAGTTAAAAAGCATAATTATATGGTGTTGAAGATCTATCTTGATTCCACTAATATATAATAAAAACTTAATAAACACATTCAAGTGGAAATTGTGACTCACGTTATGGTGTGACGGCCGTTTCACTCTGATGTTGAGAGCATCGTCAGAGTGAAACGGCCGTTACGCCATACCGTAAGTTACAATTTCCACTCTACAACAAATGGCTTGTGACTGACATTTCATTAAATCTTTTTATCTACGACAATGACATAATGTATACATTACAGTTTCACAATTGTTGCCAAAACAGCTGTCTATTCCTCGATGTGCCTTCCATTTAAAAAAAAATATCAAAAGTTTAAAATAACTTGTAGGGGAGATCAATTGCCCCCAAAAACCGAAAAATTTCAACTTTAAACTCCCATATTCCAGAAAATATTTGATGAAAAAATAATTTTTCATGGCAATAATCAACATTTCAATACCTTAATAATATCCAATTTAATAAACTTCGAAAAAAAATTATGACCAAAAAACCTGCGCACAGCCTTTATATTAATTCCCTCTTAACACATACATTATAAAATAAGTTCAGCTGTCCATGAAATTGTATTCTATGAATATACCAATTGAAAATGATTTTTCCTTTGTTTTACGTAGTTTTCCGGATGGTTCTCTCCACATGATTCCTAGAAAATGGCTGGAAGAAACTATTGAAGAAATAACAAATGATAGTTCACTTTGTGCAACAAGGCGCAGTGCTGGAATTCCATTTATGATCCAGGTAAATTTTTGTAATCCTTTAGTTTTTTTTTCACTCGTATGGACCTTGTTTTTATTTGGATACTCAATTCCTATCTTTGTTGTCTATGAGTTGTCTTTTATGAAGCAATTTTTCATAAAATTCACCAATAAAATTGTAATGAACAAACGTCGCAATTAATTAAGGGAAGTGGTGGGCGATTGAGACTGCGCGTGGAAGTGTTACTGGCAGACGTTATCTGCTTTATCATCACTTACTCTGTGGTTTGGAATCCTCCTAGAACTGTAGGTCCACCATTCATAATAATCAGTATCATCTGTTTGTAGTGGTGAATGTGTTATTGTGGAAGATATCCATAATGAATAATAAGACGAAGTTGTCACAACCACATTAATTTTGTGTCACAACACAAACAAATATTGAGTTTGTATGAGATTTATAATGGTGTAACAACCGGAACTAGTATCTCACTATTTTAAAAATCACTAGGTTATCCCGGGTCTTTAGACTTTATTAAACTTTGTAAAATACATTCCAAATGTAGATTTTCTACATACTGAACGACAGCATTGCCTACGATGATAAGTTTAAGCGCAGTATGAGTTGCTCCATTTCCAAGTGGGTATCTTCAAAACTAACTTCTCCTCCTCCTTCTTTTTCACAACTTCTTCTACTTCTTCTTCTTCTTTTCTCTCTCTTTCCTCTCTCTCTTCCTCTCTATCCTATCCTCCCCTATACCCTCTCTCTCTGAATGAACAATGAAAAATAAACTTTTTGTTTCAAAACAGCTGATCATCAAATCATCGAATTGTGAAAATTTTCAGCTCACCGATCCCCATGTTAAAGAAGCAATGGCAAAAATTGAAACTTTGATCGTTCATTGCTCATGTCCACTTTGATGACTTCTTTCAAGACCTTATCAAACATCTACTCGATGAGATCTTTCAAATGAGACGTGAACGAACAAAATCGATCGAGAAACCACGGAGGAGTTGTCATCACAAAAAAACATGTTCGCCTATTTTATATAAAGATGTGGTTGTGACAACTTCGTCTTATTATTCATTAATCAGTAACGTCATCATCAACCTTATTACACACGCAAGTCTCAGACTCTTCAGGAGGGAAAATTCTATCCTACCAACCATTATACACAGTTGAATCAGGCTATTCGTATTGTAAGAAATGATTGATTAATTTGTGATCAATTTTACAAGCTTTGGTGTGCACAGAACTTAGTGTCGGAGGTGGTGCCTGTTTTTCGACTTGCATGGACAAATTGTTGAATTTAGCAGCCAATAATAAGGAGTGTTCTGTAGAAACACGCACACATTCTCTCAACATACTGTGCGCCCTCTTTCGTAATTCCCAACTTGGAGAAGCTGTCAGCCTCTATGTGCAGGACTCGTTCATCATAGCGATAACTGGATTCAAATCAAATGCATGGCCTGTAAGTGGACACTTGAGTCTTTAGAACACCATATTGAATTGTCTATATAAATAAAATTAGAGTTTTGTCTGTACATTTATCAGAATTGTATATTTTTTGGTTATTTTTACGTTTCATACATTAAATAAGCCGAAAATAGTCTTATCTAACTTTCTGTCTGTTTGTCTGTCTGTCACGGCCCCAAAGGCATTTTACGCGGTCTTTTAGTTATTGAACAGTATTGAACACTTTATTGACAATGTCTTTAGCTATAAAAAACTAAATTAACTTTTTTTTAACAGAGTAATAAACGTTTAAAAATTAAGTATTGTGCGATTTTGGATACATTTTACACGGCCTTCTCCTGAAAAACGAGAGCATCGATCGGGATTTTAGTTATTGAACAGTATTGAAAACCTTTTTGAAATTGTCTTTAGCTATAAAAAACGAAATTAACTTTTTTTTAACAGAATAATAAACGTTTAAAAACCAAGTATTGTGCGATTTTGAATAAATTTCTTCTAAGTTTTATTACCACATAAGAACAAATCACGTAATTTATCAATCAGCTGTTCTCAAATATAATCTGAATGGTGGGCCCATTCTATAATCTGAATGGCCCTTCGCGGCGTTATTTACGCTGTCTGCAGACTTGTGTAGTCGGAGCATTGCAGTCTTTTAGGAAACATATGACTGGTGAATCAAAGCTCATCTTATGTTTCATCAATTATTTCTTGTGATGTTGAAGATCCATCTTGTTTCCACTAATATGTAATATAAACTTGAAAAAAACACTTTTAAATGGAAACTAACTCACGTTATGGCGTGACGGCCGTTTCGCTCTGTTGTCTAGAGCATCGTCAGACGACCCACAGTACACTGACTTAAGGTACCTTAAGTCAGTGTACTGTGGGTCGTCTGACGATGCTCTAGACAACAGAGCGAAACGGCCGTCACGCCATAACGTGAGTTAGTTTCCATTTAAAAGTGTTTTTTTCAAGTTTATATTAATTATTTCTTTGTTAAAAAAAAACAAAATTTTCTAATTTCAATTTATCAAAACAAAAATTAACATTTTAGGAAGGTGCGGTTTGTGCTAGGCTCTTGGGAATTCGCCAGGTAGCACTATTATCTATATTTATATAAAAATGAATGTCTGTCTGTATGTATGTATGTATGTATGTTCCCTATAGACTCCAAAACTACTTGACAGATCGGCATGAAACTTTGGGAATATGTTGTGTGAATATTGGGGATGGTTTCTGACCATAAATTTTAATAGGGGAGCTAATAATTATTATTAATTAAACCATTTTATAGACCTAACCTACTGAACTTGCCAGCCAAACAGCTGATATAAGTCAACAGTTTTTTATTCATATGGCAGGCCCCTTAGTGGCGTTATTTACGCTGTCTTTGAACAGCAAAAGACTTTGCACTTTGCATGTAGGCTACCGTGCAGACGGAGCCTTGCAATATGTAGGAAACATACGACTGGGTATGATGAAATGTAATTATGCCAGGTTGATGACATCTGTTAACCAATGCAGCTAGAAATTTGAAATGCAGCCTCAGCGGGAGGTGGCGAATAATAAAATAAAAAGCCTAGCTTCTTCTACCCTTATAGTCGTAGGAGGTTTAAATTTGAAATGTTTCTTCATTCAGAGTTGGTGATTAAGAAAACAACGAAGCCTCTATGATCAGCTGGAAGAGCCCTAGGACTAACTTCTTTCCTAATTTGAAATGTAACCTCAGCGGGAGGTGGCGAATAATAAAATCAATGAGAATTTTTATGAGAATGCAGCAACGCGCGTTGGGCCAGCTAGTTACCACATAAGAACAAATCTCGTAATTTACCCGTAAGGGCGGTCTCCCCACCACGAAAAGCCATACGAATTTACTTTACTTTACGTAATTTATCATGATATATCAATCAGCTGTTCTCAAATATTCTCTCTGATAACTGTCACTGAATTGTTTACTAAGCTGCTAACAACTTCATGATCGTTGCTAGACGATTATAATCTTGCACTTACGTTTGTACGTGATGTGTTTTCATTCAACAACTTCCGAAAAATTTACCAGTACCGGTAATGTATTTTTATCAATTTTACGACCATACGAAACAGCTATCAAACGAATGAATAGAACAGAACAGGGGTGCCCACAGGGGGGGGGGGGCTATGACGCAGACTGCGTCATTGAAATTCTTGGGGGGGGGGGGGGGTTAAGTTGATTAAAACCGTGTTTAACGTGACGACATTGAAAAATATATTACGAAGTGACCAGATAGAATGCCAATTAATGACAATAAATTTATAATTTTTACTATACTATTGAATTTGAATTAGTTAAAACAGTTATGTTTAGGATTTGTGCAGGAAGTTATTATTCAAGCTTAGCGAGACGCTAAGCGAGTGCTCTGGAAGAGGTTTATACAACTTCACTCTCCTTAGCAGTTACTAGTTGATTAGCGGAAAGAGCAATGAGTCGAGTTAAAATTATCAAAAACAGACTCAGATCAGCTTTGGGAGACTCATGATTGTCCAATCTAATGGTTCTAGCTTCAGAAAAATATGTACTAGAGTTTATTACTAACGAAGAAATAATTAAAAAGTTTTCTGTTTCCTCATTCCAAAGACAAAAACTGCAATGTAGGGTTTAAAGAGATAGATTTAACAAGCTTAGAAGGGCCTAGCTAACACGTAGATGGCCACAGCCTACAAATTTAAAGTGTTTACTTCAAACTGTTGATGTTTTTCATGTATTTTACAATAACTATTTACTAATAAGTAAGAACTGCTATAGCGAAATTTACCAAGTAAATACTAAAAATTCAGTAATTTTTGATAGGCCTAACTATGTTTTTATTTTGTTTTTGAAAGACGCTTCTTTCGATTGTCTGTTGTAAATAAGTATACATGAAATTTGTGCCTTTTATGTACTTTATCCATACATAAATTCTCCCAAGTTACTACACTAAGTAAATAACCTGTTGTTTAACTACTGTCCAATAGATATTAGCATAAATGACTTAGTATTTTGAATTTTTGTGTTTTACAAATGAAGTTATCAACTCATTGTTTTCACTTTCTTAGTAATGGCGAAGGTGATATTGTGGAAGGTATATCCATAATGAAAAATAAGACGAAATTGTAACAACCACATTTATTAAAACTTCGAGAAACTAGTTTCTCGAAGTTTTAATAAACTGGGAGTTTGATTGAGATTGATAATGGTGTAACAACCGAAACTAGTTTAAAGATTTAAAGATTCTCCCACTTCCAGGTCTATATATTTTTGAGGCCCTCTGCTTTATTGATAAAAATAAAGACAAATTTAATACAGGTGAGCTGCTTCATTCGTATAATACCAGAAACAGGTATAACTTAAGGGACGAAATACATCGGACTAGTTTGTATGAGAGGGGTGTGAAGAGTGCTGGAATTCGCCTGTTCAACTCATTGCCAGCACATCTCAAGACATTCAAAGGTAAAAACTTCAGAAACAAAATGAGGGAAGAATTGTTGAATGTCTGTCCATACTCTAATGAGGAATTCTTTTCTCATTATGAGATGCAGAGAAACATATGATGAATATGATGACTTAAATTACAGACAAATCCATATACCCCTTTTAAAGGCGGTCAAAGGATGCTAATGAATGAATGAATGAATGAATGAAAAGTTTCTCGAAGTTTTAATAAATGTGGTTGTGACAATTTCGTCTTATTTTTCATCATTATTTTCACTTCCTTTAGAGGATCAACTTTGTAGAATTATTTAACCTTAATGTAATTGGTACACCGAACATAAACTTATAGGTATTTATTCAATTTTATTGAGCCATTGTGTATTTGTAATAATATTTGATTTGGTTTATGAAAACCATTTAGGTTCTCATTCTTTTTTAGGTATTTTGCAATTAAGTTTATTGAGCAGAAGTTCATATATTCATTTCATTATATTTCTTTTTTACTAACTTTTCATGTGAAATTTAACGACATGCAGTCAAATATTTGTTAAGAATAAGTATAATAACTCACTTAAACTGGCCGAGTACTTTAACTGGCCGAGAATTTTGCCGAAAAAAATTTGCCGAAAAAAATTTTTGGTCGGCAAAATTCTCGGCCAGTTAAAGTACTCGGCCAGTTTAAGTGAGTTATTATACTTATTCTTAACAAATATTTGACTGCATGTCGTTAAATTTCACATGAAAAGTTAATATTAACAATGCAGTTCGTCATGGAACAAGAAATCCAGGAATTCTTTTTTACCTTTACAAAAAAATGTTACCTATGTAAATGTTACCTATATTACCTATGTATTTTTTTTTTTGTAAAGAATCTCAAGAAATATACATACTTTTTGTATATTATTGACTGGGTTTGAATTTTTTCAATAGCTATATAAATCTTCTTTTAGTTTTAAAAAGAATACAGGGGGCTTACTTTTTCACATTTTCTTGGGGGGCCTAATTTATGGGGGGGGGGGGGGTGCTAAATGTAAGGGGGTGTATCATAAGGCTTGGGGGGTGCCCAATTTATGGGGGGGTCTGGTGATAAATTTAGGGGGGGGGTGCGTCATGAGGCTTAGGGGGGGTGGGCACCTTATAAAGTACAGAGTATTTTAAAAAAAAACGTCTGTCTGCATGCAGACGTCTGTCTGAATCCGTCCGTCTGTTGCTGTGTGCGTTGGCCTTAAAACAAACGTTGATAAACCGGTTTGATTGGTCACAGTAGAGAAGAGTTGGTCGTACGAGGACTTGCGCACACGCACGAGTCAATTCTGGTAGCAAGTTTGTTTGATTTTCTTTGTGTGGTCGTCAGTGACTCAGTGTAAAAATGAACGTTGAGGAGTTGATTACACTTGTGTTTGACCAAAATCCATTGTGGGACCAATCCACAAAGGATTATCAAATAGAGATCTCAATGTGACCGCTAATCTTTCCACAGGCTTGATACAAGTCCAAAAATTGCTTTGTTTTTCAATTTTTGTGCTGATTCTGTTTAAAATATAAAAAAACGTTTCTAGTGACATCCGAAAATAATCGAAAAAATGTCCATCAGTTTTTCGTAGATCAGGAAAAAGTTTGAATTCTCCTTGCGTCTCTCTTGTTATGTTATGTTATGTTTGAAGGGACGGATTCAAAGATCCAGAAGATTCAAAGATCCTCACACGTCAACCGAAGCTTATTGTGTGTCCCTAGTACGTTAGTTAGGCAAACCAATACCTGTGCCCTTTACAAGATCCAGGAGTTTCTTCCCTATGCTAACGTCCCATTCATCACCTGGTTGCTTAAAGCCAAACAGAGCCATTCTCCTTGCCCCGAGTCTCTCGCAATCCAGTATGATATGCTTGGCAGTCTCTTCAGACTGATTGCAAAGCCTACACATCTGATTTTCATTTCTGAGTCCGATTGTGTGGAGATGTTTCCTGAAGTGGCCATGTCCAGTTATCAGAGCAATTAGCTGCTTAACCTGACCTCTACCCAGCCTCACCAGCCAGTTGGTGAAGTAGGAGCTTGTGTCTGCTAGCAGCCTTTTGCCAAGTGCTTGGCCTGAGTGACCTTGCCATTGCTGGTGATGTAAGTCCCTGGACCATTTGTTTATTGTGTGGAAGGCAGTAGTTTTGCTTATGCCACAGCTTGGCTCTGGGCCAAAGAATGACCTACTAGAACCTTGCTTAGCAAGCCCATCTGCACACTCGTTGCCACCTATGCCTACATGGCCAGGTACCCAACCAAGATGCACAGAGTTGTGTGTTGCGAGCTTGCTGAGTGTTTTGTGACACTCCCACACCAATTTTGACTTGATTTCATTAGAGTCAAGAGCCTTGAGGGCTGCCTGACAATCTGACAAGATTACTATATGCTTGTCGCAATAGCGTCTGGCAATGCCTATATTGGCACAAGCCATGATGCCCCAAATTTCTGCTTGAAAGATAGTACAGTATTGTCCCAGACTTGCACAGATTTCTGTTCTGGGTGATTCACTGTACACCCCATAGCCAGATTTCCCTTCAATAAGAGAGCCGTCTGTGTACCAGACAAGGCTACCTCTCCTGATATAGGGCCCTTCCTCAGACCTCCACTCCTCTCTAGAGCAGAATTTAACAGAAAAAGGTTTAGTGAAAACCATCTCCATACTCATGACATCTGAAGTCATTTCAAGCACAGGGCTATGAGCAACAGCTTTGGTGATTGTGCAATGGCCTGTTCCAGACAGGCCTTCCCTCCATTGGCCTGTGACTTTCAATCGATAGGCTGATTTTCGTGCTTCTGCCTTGATAAAAATATCCAAGGGCAGCAAGCCAAGAGCAACTTCAAGAGTTGCTGATGGGCTGCTCCTGAAAGCTCCAGTGACTAGGAGTGTGCCCATCCTTTGTAAACTTGTGAGTTTGGCTGTAGCTGTAATCTGGTTCACCTTTGTCCACCAGACTAGTGATCCATATGTGACTTGAGGCCTTATTACTGCCTTGTACAGCCACAGCGCTATGTGAGGCTTGATCCCCCACATGGAGCCTGCAAATCTCCTGGACGTCATAAGCGCCCATTTTGCTTTGTGCAGTATATTATTCAAATGATTGTTCCAAGTCAGCTTGGAGTCGATAGTCAGCCCTAGGTATTTGACTATACCTGATACTTTGAGCTGTGTTGGTCCAAGTTTCAACCGGGAGAGAGACTCCAGGTTCTTTTTCCTTGTAAATGGAACAACTACAGTCTTTGAGGGATTTATACTTAGTCCCTCTCCAAGACACCAGTCATTAACAAATTGAAGGTTGACGTTCATGACATCAGCAACAATATTTGTGAACCTTCCCTGTACCATGAGGACTATGTCATCTGCATAGCCCTGGACAAAGACACCTCTACTAGTGAGTTCACAGAGGAGACCATCCACCACAAGGTTCCACAGAAGAGGAGAAAGCACACCTCCCTGCGGACAACCTTTTGCAGGTATGATCACCATCGATTTGTCTTGAAGATCAGCCCTGATCCGCCTGGAGTGGAGCATGGCCTCAATCCACCTACATATAGCAGACTCAAGACCACGCCCATGCACTGCCCGGACCATGGCCGTGTAAGTAACATTGTCAAAAGCACCCTCAATGTCCATGAAGGTGCATAGAGCAATCTCCTTGGCAGCAAGGCTGTCCTCCACCCTGCTCACAAGTTGATGCAGGGCTGTTTCACAGGACTTACCAGGCTGATAGGCATGCTGATTCCGATGAAGAGGAGTACCTGAAAGCACTCCCTTTCTTAGATGTCTCTCCACCAGTCTCTCCAGTGTCTTCAAGAGAAACGATGTAAGATTGATGGGGCGAAATGATTTTGCAGTTGAGTAGTCTGCTCTTCCTCTCTTGGGAATGAAGACCACCCTACTGAGGCGCCAAGCTTGAGGGATGTACCCATAAGCCAGACTTGCTCTGAAGAGTTCGCACAGGAGGACCAAGAGAGCTTCTGGTCCTTGCTGCAACATAGCCGGTATGATACCATCCCCCCCAGGAGATTTGAATGGGCCAAACTTGGAGATGGCCCATTTAACTTTGGAAAGTGTGACAATACGTCTGGCTAAAGTCCAGCTTCCACGATCAGCTCTTGGCCGTGAGCCCATTTCGCTGTTGCCGGACATGCCTGAGCAAGCACCCTCAAAAACACAGTCTGGAAAGTGAGTCTCAAGGAGAAGTTTGAGACTTCCACCAGTTCCAGTGGTATATTGTCCCCCTGGTAACCTCAGAGTTCCCAGGAGGCCAATTGGGCTTGAAGCTAAGACACGCTGCAGTCTTGCTGCTGCCCTAAGACTATTTACCTCCTGTGTAAACAGTCTCCAAGAGTTCTCTTTGGCTTTCTTGATTGCAAGGCTGTATTCTGTGAGTGCCCTGTGGTATGGTTCCCAGTTACGGCTCCGTTTGCAATGGTTATGAAGCTTCCTGACAACCGCCCTTCTGCGGTCAAGGTCAGCAGTCCACCATTTAGTATTAGTATGACTCTTTCCCCGCCGCAATGGACAATTGTCCTGAAAGCAGCTTATGATTGCATTCTGAAGATCGGAAGCAATCTGATCAATGTCTGCAAAGCAGGTGACCCTCTTGCCTAATGATCCAAGTTGAGACAGGAGGTCAGACTTATAGAGTGACCATTCTGTTCTCCTTGGATCTTGATAGCAGGATGAGCTGCCTTCACTTTGCAGGTTAAAACAGATGAACCTGTGGTCAGACAAAGAGGCCTCATGACTTATGTGCCAATTGTCGATGGCACTAAGGAGTCCTTCTGAGCAAAGTGTAATGTCAATAACCTCACTTCGATTTCGTGTAACAAACGTCGGACGGTTTCCAGCATTACAGACATAAAGATTATTAGATATGAGAAACTGAAGGAGAGCCTCACCTCTTGGATTAGTGTCAGAGCTTCCCCATCCAATTGTGTGATGAGCATTGGCGTCACAACCTAAAAGGAGTTGTTGTCCGCCAGCGCAAGATGACTCCACCAGAAGTTCGAGTTCTCTTGATGGAGGAAGGTCCCCGGAGTCATAAGGCAAGTAAACCGAGCCTGCAATTGTGCTCCATTCCTTGCCTTCATTGCTCCAGGTTATAGACACCGCAGTGAGATCTCTAGAACAGAATTCAGTGAGTGTTAGGCAGTCCATACCTCTCTTCACAAGTATGCAGGTTCTGACATTTTTGAGAGAGGTACAGTAAATTAACCTACCCTTGGTATCACCCAGGCCTGCAACCCTTCCTTGGTGAAGCCATGGTTCCTGGATCAGTGCCAGGTCAAATCCCTCTCTGAGGAAGAACTGGCAGAAAGCAGCTGAGGCTGCTTTACTGTGATGTAGATTGATCTGGAGGACCCTGGGCATTGTCCTTGACTGTTGTTGAGACAATTGAGACTTGCCAGAGTCCTAGGTTGGCTCTAGAGTTGGCCGACCTAACAGCATTGAAGCAGGCCTCATCCAGGAAACAGACAAATCCATAACCTTTTGGGTCTGGCTTGGCTGGCAGGACCTTCCACTCCTTCACCTTCAAGGTGGGGTTTTGCTTGTCAAGCATCTCAAGGACCTTTTCTGGAGTCTTTTTCAGAAGCTTTGGATGAGCTCTAAAGAATACCCTCATTGACTTCATAATGTCTTTCCTCAGACCAACAATGAGTTTCTTCTCCCCAAGTGGTTTGAGTCTGGGGATGAGTACCTCCAGCCAATGCTTAGTAGCATCGTTAATGCAGGATATAATCAAGACACCTTTTTCCATGTAGGTGCCTGCAAATGATGGAGTGCAGCCGTCCTCCAGGAGCTCATCCATAATGGCATCTTCAATGACTTCTCCTTGCTCTGCTGAAAGCTTAGCCTCAGGATAGCTTTCCAAGACAATGGCCATTTTGGTGGCAGAAATGTCCCTGTAAGAGACTCCTTTACTAGAAGTCCCTAGATTAAGGGGTTGGACATCATGACCTCTATGAGTTCCACTCCTGGCCTTTTTTGTAGGTCCTTCCGCTGAGGGAGGGGTGGCCATGTTGCCTCTAGGGCGCTTGGCCACCCTTGACCCAGCCTCTAGACCCACATTTGTGCCTGGAGTTTCACCCATCTCTGGTCTCTTAGGTTTTTTCTTTTTACCCCTCCGAAACTTTGCTGGGTCAAAAGCTTCACCTCTCTCAAGAAGTTTTGCCTGAATGGCCGCCCTTCTTTGGGCAGTGGTGAGGTTTGGTTTCTTTACCCGCAAGCTGCTCAGTTGCTCTATGGCATCTTCAAGCATACCGGCGGATTTTGGTGTTTCTGGACTTCTGAGAAGCTCATCCTCCCCCTCCAGTGGGGCTGATGCGATTGAGCTCATGTCGTCCATGTTGATATCCATAGAAGCCTTCTCAATGTTGATAGCCTCTACATGAGAATGCAACGGAACCTCCTGTGTTCCTGATGCACCCATTTCAGATTGAGGAACCTGCCCTGATGGGGCGGATCCTGATGGGTTTGAGGGCAAGGCAACTTCTGGAGTTACCTTGGGGTTTGGTTCTGGTTGTTTTGAATTTTGGAGATTCATGTGGTTCCCACGAGCAGCTAGGGAAGTGGAGTCAACCCAGACAGAGCCCCGCATGCCCGGGCAAGGCTACATACTGCAGGAGGGCGCCTGGTGTCCTGCAGGCACCGTTTGAGACACTGTACAAAAGGCCCAGTGTCATCCACCCATCAGCACGGTTCACATCACACCTTGGGTTGGCCTATAACAGATAAAGAGGAAAGGGTGGAGGAAGGGGCTGGGATGAAGAGCAGGATAAAGGATAGGTTTCCAGGATAATGAGGTCAACGGACAGTTGCCCTTTTAGTCGCCTCTTACGACAAGCAGGGATACTGTGGGTGCAATTCTACTACCCCCACCCACTGGGGACGTCTCTCTTGTTAAATTAATATCATTCACCCAGCTTTTTTTTTCTTCATTAACAAACAAAATGCGCAATAACAGATTGCTGACGACAACTGGTCAATGCCATTAAAGTATAAACTCGCAGGAGTAGGAAGTTTGCAATGTGACCACTCTTACTCTGACGACCTACTCGTACGACCTGCTCGCAAAACGATCTACTCGTCAGTCGCATGCAGTCTGACCACGGCCTAATTCTCGCTTCTTAAAAAAAACTAATTTAATATTCATCTTTTTCATCTTCTAGGAATTTTCTGACAAAAATACCCAGTCAAACATTTTGAGAATAAAACAGTTTTGAAAAGTGTCAACTGATTTGAAATTCAAAATTTATTCAAACAACTATACAAAACAAGACTCTTGCTAAAAATGATATACGGGACATCAAGGTTGGATTTTGTTCAGACACCAATCTAATGACTTTTCATCTGAATAAATAAAATCTTTTCTACTGCTCCAAATTTCTCCGATTTTGTCTTCAGATAGAGTATGTAACAGTTCATCATCAGCTTGAATCTGGCGTTTTATCGTCTACCAAAACCGACAGCATTTTATTCCTTCTGAGAAAAGTTCAAAGTATTTCTCTAAATTACTTATCACGCAGAATGAATCATAATTATAGCTAACAAACTATTTGATTGAGTCATGACGTAGTTTCTTTAAATAATGTCTAGTAATCAGTGTAATTATTCAAAAAAGATTACATACTGTTTGAGTTTCTCAATTATTTTGAAACACCCGCTCCTGACTAACAAAGTTGAAGTAGTACCAACTCAAAACCTGAATGACATCCACTGAGGTAAGTAAGACAATCATAATGCTTCCACAATAGATTTTTTCTTTGCTCACAATATGTTTATCTGTTGAATAATAGATTTTTCCTTTTTTAGTTTGACATTAAAAATTTTATTATATATGATTTTTAAATATTGCTCAAATTCTAATCAGCTGAGGTGCCATTTCGACTATTTCAGTATCGGAGTCAAAGTATCGATAGGTATGTGTATGTCAGATTGGCTGATTGTCAGTATGTCCAGCAATTGCAAAGTCCTGGGAGGAGACTTGTGCAGTAAAGTTGTTAACCTATTTTTAAATAATTATATTTTAATTTAAATGCAATACAGAGTTGAAAAATCATAAGTGTGTGAACAGTGGCAGTCTATGCATTTTTTAATTTCTGTCTCAATAAAAGCTATTCATGAAATAGCCTCGACATGTTGACAATTTATGTTATCCAAAATCTGTTTATTTACATCTATCGTGAAAACACTCATGTCATTTCATAGTTAATTATGATGCCTTCATTTAAACAAAAAGTTGTTGGATTCATTCGTCAGTTGTCGAATCAGAGTGAAAATAATAGAAATTTTGAAGATCAAAAGCCTGATCAGCAGTCTGAAAGTTTCATCAAGAGGTATTTGAGTGGGTATGTATTTATTTTTCAAGGTATCGTGACATGCATCTACTTCAGATAATTGAGTTGGCAAAAAATAATCTTTACAACCTTCATAACTCAACTCGTAATAAGGAATTTATGTCAGTTATTCAACCTTGATACTAACTTCTGTCACCTTGTCATTTCAGTAATGATGAACTCATTTCTTGGCCAATTATGAATTTTAATTAATTTTTTTAAATATTATTTTTACTTAGAAATTTGATATCTTTCTTTCTGTTAAATTTTGCCATAATAATTGAAAGATTAAAAATAAATATAACTTACAAGTTACAAGCTATTAGGTTGGGAGAGTTTATGGTGAAATTTCATCATTATTTGTTTCGTATTTCATTTATAATTCTGTGTGATAACCCCTTGGTGAAAAATCTTGATGAATTTTTTGAGGTTATGTGGAAGCAAAATGCTACATTCTACATAAAAGCAATGTAATCGAGTATCCTTCTATATCTATCTCGTCTACACAACCAGGCCAACCAACACAGAATCATTTGACGGTTAATAGTTATTTGAATAATTATTCATTCATAGTTCACAAAAAGCGGGGACTTCAATTCCTTTATGCACTGGGATTAACATATGATGACTTATCCATAAAGTTGAGGAGAACCATTTATAAGTTTAAAATGTTGAGGTTACTATTCCATAGTATAAGTTAGTACCTGTTAACATATGGGATTGTTGGATGGAGCTAGCTTTCCATATGTTGACATATTCGTGGTGTATAGTTTCCTCGTAGTCCAAGTGAGATCGCTATTGGTTTTAGAGTTTGGGGGTCAAATATATAAAAATAATTATGATGCAAAACAGATTTCCACTATAGGCTCTAGGTTAGTTTTGGCTAGTGAAAATCAAAACATTGGACAGCTGGTTCATTTTGATAGAAGGTTCATTAAGAAGGTTGCTGCTTAGCCCAATTATCCGCTTTATTTTTACAGTGCAAGCGTTGACGTTTTAATTTTTGATTGTGTTGAAATCCTTTTTTAAATTATTGTAAATCGTCTAATTGAAAAGAAAACAAAGAGAGAATGTATTGAGACACTTTATATTTTGAGATCTGTCTATCAGCATGACTACTGATGATGATAATAATAATAATAATCTAATATTAAGACTGACCCTGTATTTCAATTTAAATGATGATTTTCACTCATTTATATGGAAGGTATGCTTTTCGCTTCTAAAGAGAAGCTTCATCAGCCTCTTTTTTTTAAATTTGTCATTTATTTTTTCTAAGTAGCCTAATTCAGCATTTTTCATCACTTTACTGTTGATATCTTTTGTATTCTTGTATTCTCATTGTTATTATTATTATTATTATTATTATTATTATTATTATTATTATTATTATCATCATAATATTTATAATTTGAATTGAAATACAGTGTCAGTTCTTATATTAGATTGTTCATCAAGTATTTCGACATGGAAAACTGTCACAGATGATAATAATTATTATTCTATGTAAATTTGTCGGGTCCTTGGATTCTCCGTCGTATCGGTTTATTATTCTAGCTACTAGCTCTGTCGCAATATACAAGAAATAGATTATATAGAAATAAATTGTTGATATAAATTTTAATAATTCATGTGTGTGTGCGTGTTTTATGATGTGCTGCAGACAGGAGGTGAGCAAAGATGAGCCGAAGATTGTGCATGGCCGTTTCGCGCAGGAGTTGCCGTCACTGTCGCTGGGCGTGGTGTCGCGTGCGGTGCTGGTAGCGGCCACGGGTCCCGATGGCGGGCTGACCACCGTCAACCAACGCCAGCGACATCTGTCGGTCAGCGATCCCGATGTCCGATTCATCGATGTCGTCGACGACGAAGTACTCCAGCAGACAGGTGCTGAGAGATTCATTGGAGGTAGCATTCAAACTATTCTCAGTTAACACTGGTGACGGGTCTCATTCACACATTATCTCTCTTTTGAATGGAATTTCGATTATTTATCTCTAGAACTAATAGTTCTGCGAACAGTAGACCTCATTCACCCAATAGTTATAGATATACTACATTTTTTTTTTTTTGAGGATGAAGCCCACATATCTGTGCGTGGGTAGTGAGTTGGATGATGGTGATTTATAAGTTGGACCTACAGTTTTAGGTGGGTTCCGAACCATCGGGAAGTGATTCTACAGTAGAGAACAGAGTATTTTTTGCTGGCCAATTCAATCGGTCACCCTTACAAAGATGGCCCAGGAGTTTCGTAGCTTATCTCTGATTGAACAGATACATGCTACGGTACTCGGCTATCACTTCCCTTAGGCTTACTTGATTAATATTAGTTTCGGAGGATGAAGCCCACATAGGTCTGAGACCTGTACGTGGGTAATGAGTTGGATGATGGTGATTGATGAGTTGGACCTACAGTTTTAGGTGGGTTCCGAACCACCGGGAAGTGATTTTCAGCAGAGAACGGTGTCTTTTTTGCTTTCATTATTTTCTTCTGCCAGATTTGATGATTTTCTTTCTATTTTTATGTATAGAATTTTGAATTTATGATTTTCTATGTAAGCTATAGATAATTTATTGTTTAATCTATAGTTTTTGTAATAGTATTTACTTACTTTTCTCATTATTGTTTTTTAGTCTGAACTTACTTTTAAATTTTCTTTATGCTTCTTATTTTGTTTTGTTATCAATGTGTCATGAGGGCTATTTGTGCTATGCCTGTTACACTCAGCTATGTAATTCTGAAGAAATAAATAAACACCACTTCTCACTCAAGAGGTGATGATGTTTTTGAAAATAATTCAACCGGGTTAAAATAATTCAATTGAGTTTGACTCAATTTTCATTGCTTAATCTTTCATTGGTGATAGAAACTGCAAACTGCAATTTGTAGTCTAAAATTTTAGACGCCCCCTAGAAATCACCCTTTATATCTAATAAAGGGTTGCCATGTGATTTTAGCAGCTCTTAATATTAACCTTCAATCATAGAAAGCAAAAAATATCCATTAACAAATGAATTCAAAATTTTTTCAACCGCTCCACCCCTCCCTTTTTCAGTGAAATTTAGATTTCATAAATTTTTCGAATGAACTCCAGAGTTTTTATGTTTTATCTGATGACAAGAAAAATTTCCCAATTACCTCAATATTTGAGTTATTTAAATTTTCTTAAATTCTCGCTGTGACCTTGTAGGTAAGACAGCAATAATAACTCTGAAAATGGAACAATTTAATTCGAGCTGAACCAGAGCCTCAGTTCTTGAAATATTTAAATTTTGGCTTTTTTGACTCACTTTTTACTTTTTGTGTACTACAATTGCTGTTTTACTGTGAGCTTTGTTTTCATTTATGATTTCTTTGCATATCAGCACTATTATCATAAAATAATTTGTATGATTATAAAATAAATAGCTGGCCCGACGCGCGTTGCTGCGATCTCATGAAATATTCTCCTTGATTTCATTATTCGTCACCTCCCACTGAGGTTACATTTCAAATTTCAACCTTCTAGGACTAGTAAGGAAGAAGTTAGTCCTAGGGCTCTTCCAGCTGATCAGAGAGGCCTCCTTCGTTGTTTTCTTACTCACCACCTCTGAATGAAGGAACATTTCAAATTTAAACCTACGACTATTAGGGTAGAAGATAGAACACACCCAAAAAATTTCAGCAAAATCGGACCAGCCATTTAGGAGGAGCTCAGTGACATACACACGCACATAAGATTTATATATGTAAAGATGAGAGTTATCATAGTGTGAAAATATAGAGTCTTATCGATTAATTAAATACTTTTTATCTACGACCATGTCATAATGTATACATTACAGTTTCACAATTGATGCCAAAACAGCTGTCTTTTCGAAATGCTTTTTGAAACCCGTTGCATAATGAGCTCATTATAGTACAGGTTCTACATTATAACACGGGTTCTGGACCAATCAGAAGCATTTTTGATGGAATAAATATTTTAATTCAATATTATGAAACTATCAGCTGATTTGATCAAACTGCTACACCAGCTGCTTTAACCTATCAATCTACTATAACTCCTCGTATTTGAGATGAGAGGTTAGGCATCTCTGACAGTCACAGGTAAAATGAAATTGTTTTAATTAAATGTATACTAGTGGTCGTAGATAAAATAGTGTATGCAACGATTTTATTTGGCCATTAAAGCACTCGTGAGATATTTATAACACTCGCATTCGCTCGTGTTATAACTTACATCTAACTCGTGCTTTAATAAGGGTCAAAATAAAATCTTTGCATAAACTACTATTACATTACTTTTCTTATGTACTTTATTTTGATTTTTTATGTATTACCTTTTCTTACATTTCTCCCAAGTGGAAAAATTCTTTTGTGCTTACATAATTCATAAATGTCAGTGTTTCAATTTCAAATTTTTACTAAAATTGTGGAGGAAATGAAAGTGCTTTGTTTGAATTAAACTTTATGTTGATCTTCTTGAAATTAAGAAGATTTAATTGATTATTTTTTTTTTCAAATATAAATTCTAAGTAACATGTGAAGATAACCTACAAATATTTGGTCTCTAGCTGAAATTTAGCAATATTGAGCTAAAAGGCTGAATCTTCTCATGTTAATATTGGTTTTATACATCCAGTTGTATTTAGCCTATATGAGAAAGTGTTCGATATCAACAATTTTTTATTTATTTATTGCTTTCTGTATTACAGAAACAAAAGATGCTGACATTGATGGTTCAAAGACAGGAACAAAAGTGATTCCTCCTCCGCCAGAATATGCAGTACCGGCTGCTGGGTCTGCACCAGACCCCGACAATGACGTCATCGCCAGTAAAACTGCCCCAACAACGGCTACGTCAATGACACAGATTTCCGCTCAATTAACACCAACTGATTCATTTGCAACGCTCAATCCAATACAAAAGTCAGAAAGTGTGCCAAATGCTAGCGAAAGGTTCCACCAGGAAGGTAAGTTCAGTCAGACGCTATTCACAGTAGATTTTCTGACAATTCTTTTCTATTTCAACTTCATTAGAGGCAGATTCGAAAATGAGAAGGCCTATCTAATATACAGGATGTTTCGGAACTCTCTACCAATACTTCTAGGCAGTGTTTCTGGACCACTAACAAAAGTAAATATCATAATAAAAATTTTCTAAAATCCCCAGTTACTCACACAGCCGCCATTTTGTTTTTTTCACTCATTATTTTTTTATTCGAACACCGCTGAATGTATAATTTTGAAATTTTGCATACAGCTTTATAACAATTGAAACAATCTAAAAAAAAATTAATAAAAATTTTCGGACACCAAAAAAAAAAATGGCGGAAATTTAAAATCTTTGAACAGGATTAAATTAATAATGGCTAATGATATCAAAATTTGACTAGAATAACGTTTTTTAGATATTTTTATTGCAAATCTAATGATACCTCATTTTCCAAGATTGGCCAACAATTAATAGAGATATGCTACTTTTTAGGGTGTGCGGTGGTTGGAAGCGAAACCCGTTCTCAACCACCGCACACCCTAAAAAGTAGCATATCTCTGTTAATTGTTGGCCAATCTTGGAAAATGAGGTATCGTTGGATTTGCAATAAAAATATCTAAAAAACGTTATTCTAGTCAAATTTTGATATCATTAGCCATTATTAATTTAATCCTGTTCAAAGATTTTAAATTTCCGCCATTTTGTTTTTTGATGTCGGAAAATTTTTATTAATTTTTTTTTAGATTTTTTCAATTGTTATAAAGCTGTATGCTCAATTTCCAAATTACACATTCAGCGGTGTTCGAATAAAAAAATAATGAGTGAAAAAAACAAAATGGCGGCTGTGTGAGTAACTGGGGATTTTATAAAAATTTTATTACGATATTTACTTTTGTTAGTGATCCAGAAACACTGCCTAGAAGTATTGGTAGAGAGTTCCGAAACACTCTGTATAGGGCCGGTCGGCTGCCTGAAAACAGTCGTCACGACAGAGGGCCTAAACTTTGTTCAGGTGCGACCTGAGAACTCGGACACTGGACCAGAGCCAGTCAGAATGAGAAAAAAGACTACTCGTATTGTTGGCCTGAAAAGTGTTGAAGGAAGAGTCATGGCATTCTGTAAGATAAAGAAGCTATTTTTAAAGTTTTAAACTTGAAAAATAGCTTTATCGAACAGATTATCATGACACTTTCTTCTACATTCTGTAATGGAGTCTATGTAAGAAAAATTTTGATAGTTTTCAACATCAACACCAACAAGAATACCAAACAAGACATAGAAAATCTAGTTTGGCGGGCCGCTTAGCGCAGTTGGTTGGGGCGTCACAACTTCAACTTGCTGTCGTTTCAGCGGTCGTGGGTTCGAATCTCACTCCGTCAGGCATTTATTTGTGTTATCATTCACCTCATCACCCACGCACAAGTCTTGGACTCGCAAGCTATGTATAATTGAGAACCTGCCATATTATAAATTTATGCTTGCGGTATCGCTCAAAAAGCGTTCGCTCAATCAAAGAGTACCTTAACTATGATGTTGATTAAAGGTAACAGAGAATTATATTTTCACTCGGTAATAATTTAACCAATGAACACCAAGAGTACCTGAAACCCATTGAACTTTTATGAATTGTAGACTATTACTTGCCTATTGATTGACTAGAAAATATTAAGAAAATATGTTGTAAAATTTCATCTGGGGTATTTGTCCTGCGACAGCTTGCTAGATTAAAGGACAAAATGTTACTTTTTATAGCTAACCATAGGCTCTTACTGTCACATATTACGTATGCTGTCTTAGTATGGGGTAATTCATCAAAACAAAACCTTGATAGTGTGTTCCAAAAGAAAGCGGTTAGGTTTAGGTGTATGGAAAGAGTAAATAGATTGGGTTCATGTAGGCCGTTGTTCAAGAGACTTGGTTTCCTAACTGTACCCTGCTTATATGTGTATGAAGCTACTTTATTTGTAAAAAAGAGTGATATTAACCAAAATCTTGACATACGCGATTATAATACAAGACGCCGAGGAGATTGTCACTTGGTGAGTCACAATAGTAGCTTATTCAAACAAAAACCTAGTTATATTGGTAGGAAACTCTACAACAAGCTGCCACATTTTTTAAAGAGTCTTCAGAATATAGAAGTATTAAAAAAACAATTGAATAGATATTTAGTTGATAAAGCGTTTTATAATGTACAAGAGTACCTTTCACATAAAAATTAAGCATCACCTCAACTAATTGATATAGTAGTTATGGTAACTATTGTATAAGATTGTATAAAATTGTTGATCTTACTTGTCTTATACTTCTTAACTGTAGTCTCCAAGACGTAATCTACAAAAAAAAACTGCGCCTTAAGTTCATTTTTATGTATATAGGCATTGATCAGGGATGTAAGTAGATGTCCCACCTCAATGTTAAAATATTGGACGAAAAAAAGGTGGCGCGATCTATTGGCATCTTTCGATATCTGGTCATAACAGCTCGGTGTAGTTAGCGCAATCTGGTGGAACGACTTGGAGCGAGTGAAAGAGGAACTGGTTATGAGAGAGAAGGTGACCAACTGGCTTGACCCCACTCCACAGCACTATGCGAAAGAGAGCGGAGCTGTGTATGAGAGAGAAAGAATGAGGACAAACTTTCTTTCCTACGTAGGCGAAACATCAACCCTTCATTCTGATTCTACTCATCTAGCCTACAAGCCAGCGAGTCAAATGCAAGAAAGATGGGACGAATGCTCAATTCTCATTAACCTTTTTCATTATTCAACTTCTGCAGATTGTTTTGAACTAATCCTTTACAATCGAACATCATTATTTGTTGAACTTTATATATATTTCCTCAATGATTTACAATCGTTTTCCTTTTAATTTCAACGAACAGAGACGAAATCCTCATGGACACTCAGAAACCCGTGTTAATGAATAGTCTCAGACTTTTACCGGCTGAAAAAACTCCACTAAAAGCTAAAATTAAAAACTATACAAAAGTTGAAAAAAAAATGATTACCGTACTGTAATTGATAAATATAGAAATTTTCTAACCCAGTAAATGCTTTATTAGCAACTTATAAAATATAATTATTAATTATTATTATTAATTATACATTTTAGAATTAATTATACATTTTTATACATTATACAATAAAGCATAAAAGACTGTTGAAGCCTCGATTTTAAAATTTCTCTGAATTTTCTTGGGAATTGTATGGAAATAGTTGAATTATAAACATGTTTGTTAATGTAGGCTTTTGAGAGCAGTTTCAAGCAGAGCTTGACGGTATCCACTGTAGCTTCCTGAAAATAGTATCCCACAAATTCACGTCTACTACCCCTTAAATTATTAAAAAACAATGATCCTTGCTTCGTCCACAGCTGGTGAACGAACACACACAAGGATACATGTTACTTAAAAAAAACGTTTTAGTTCTTCATGGCTTAATTTCCAAAACTATAAAATTATATAAATTCACAAATATAAATAAAATTCATATGAATAATATGAATTTTGATAATTCACAACAGTAAGGTTATCATTACGAGGAATAACATATTTGTTTGAGAGAAACAAATCATTTCTAATATTCCAAATAAGTATAGTGAGCCGCCAGGCTGAGAACACGCCAGCAAACATTTATTTTTTTATAATCTGGGGTACTGCAATTCGTTGACCTCGGACTTAAAAATAAAGCCTTCCGTGAATGAAATTTTCTACAAACTGAGCGGTTATCTGCAGTGGAATCACTTGTTTGTGGAGTTTCCACGTTGTTCCCTGGTGTCATATCAACGTACATTTCCCCATTCAGGGTTGGTGTGGGGTCAGGTTCATATTCTTGCAGTGAGAAAATGGTAGGTACTGCTGAAGCATGTAATCTATGCTTCAGAGTACTTGAGAAGCAATTGTTCTCGAAATGTTTCTCGCAAACAATTTTATTGTTCAATGTTTTTTTGACACAGTCTCTAAACTCTCATTGGCGCAGTTTTGTACCCATAAATCACATATTTCTGGCCTATTCACCGGAAATGAAAAAAATCTTAGTGTGGGACAACGCGCCTTGTTTCGTCCACAGCCGGTGAACGAACACACATTACGGTTATGCTTCTTTACTGACTTACTGCAGGTCGACTTATTTTAAAAACCTAAAAATGAGCATATTATGTTAAGTTAAATATGTTTAAATAACACCTAAAAATATAGTAGATAGTCTATAATATATTTGTGAAAGTGGGTTTCTTGAAGAAATTTTTTGGTGTCAATAAATTTCAAATAGTTACATTCCACCTCCAATCGGAAAAAACATAAATTTCTCCACCCCATGATCAATTCAGGTAATTTTTTTCCAAAATCAAATGACATCATCAAAATCTTTAATGCCAATGAGTGAGTTTGCAGTTTATATTTATTATACTGTCAAAGCAACATATTTACAGTTACAATATAATTATAGGCCTAGATAGTGCAGCTCACGCTTTGCGTTCTTGTATCTAGATTTCACAACACTGGCACAAGCGTAGCGATATTCAGAACGGTATTGTATTGTACTAGGAGAGAGAGAGAGAGAGAGAGAGAGAGAGAGAGAGAGAGTGATAAAGAGGGAGATCCCAATTTACTGGGACTGTACTTCAGCCGTCTCCAGTCTCGAATATAGGCTTCATTTTATAAAAAACGAGTAGTCACGTTTCGGTTCGATTAGAAAATTACGAAAATAATGTTTGACACTGATAAATTCATCGCAAACCTATGTTACTCATATTATGTTTTCATTATTTACAATTGAATTTAAAACAAAATTAAGCACTGAACTCAATTACTACAATACTTTTCAACACTGACACTCTTCAAGATTACAATAATAAATTATTCAATGAATGATAATTCAATCACGTTATCCACATTCAAGACTGTTATTGATGGGCAATGAACTGTGATGATATGATGAAGCGTGATTTGATTTATACACAGAAAAAAAACAATACCTAGGTCTACAAAAGTTTCAAATTTGAATTTCTCCTCACAACAAAATTGATAAATCGAATTGTTTATTTCTTGAAAGCGTCAGGCTATAACTCATTTAATAGCTTCAATAGACATTAGACAGTATTAATATTCAACTCCACTTAAAATTTGCAAAATAAATTTGCTACTTAGCAAACCTGCTACAAATTGCACGGGAGAACGCAGTTTTTCCTGCCCACAAGACTCAAGAACAATGCGAACTAGTATTTATGAAATACGGTTAAACTAACTTTTATTACTTTATATTGAGGCAACTACAACAAGAGCACTTCCATACAAATGAGGACATTATTAACGAGTTTGTCATAAAGAAAGCTATGTGAATTTCAACATCAAGATAGATAACATGGCGTGAGTTGTTTCAGAGAAGTTTGTATTTTTATTTACTTTTAAACAAAAATGATCCAGTCATTTACTACATTTTGTGTAATTACATTTCACTCTATGGACAGCTTAATCGGAATTGCCCACAGCTCTGCAATTACGCTAAAGAGAGTCATTAGCATTAAAATATAAAAATAATTGTATAATAGTGATCACTTTAATTTTTAAACGAATCTTAAAAAAGTAGCCCAGGTAAAAAACAAGTAGTTACTGTAACTAATTTGATTTTATCACTAAATGTACTTCGGGTTTAAAAAAGATGAAAACGCCAATGAACTCTATCATTTTGTAGTAGAAATACATGTTATGAACTATCTATAGAGGGGGCGGAAAATTGACTAGCCTATAGGCGGCATACTCTTAAGGTATCTGCATTAAATTTTTTTAAAAATCAGTTTAAAGGAAATAGGCTACTTAATTTCAAACTATTTAGTACACAAGTATTTCTTTATTTAAGAATCACTGGTACAAAAGAAGAACAACAACAAAGAAGAAGAGAAAGAATTTTTTTTAATGAAAAATCCACGAATGATTAACATTTCAGGGTTAATCTAGCATGTTATCAGTTGAATAGAAATACTTAAATGATCCCTTCATTTATTACTTATGAAAGTGAGAAAGTAAGATTAATTTACCAGTAACAAAAATGTCAAAAAGTTGAGTCGCTGTAGCTACTGTAGATTAGGAGTTTATCATACACGCAAACAAGCAGTAGGACAAGTGCCTGACAGCGTTGATCAGGGATAGTAACTTGATGGTTCGTCTATGCTGACAGCTAGGTCTCGGAAGCAATGAACTCATCTATTTTTAGAACGTAAACAGACAATCTGTCGCCAACTCGGCATTCAAACTTCCTTCCCCTCTGGCGCTGAAAATCAACAGTGGCCAAGTTACCAGTGGTGGGGGTATGTTGCTAGCGGGTCATTCTTGAAGTGGTAGGAGGAGAAGAGCGAGTCGGTATTGCAATCTGGTTTGAGAGGACACCAACTATTTAGTTTGGTTTGACAGGACACCAAAAAGCTGGACTAAGCCGGGCCATTACCGTGACTAGTCTACTTGATGGTTCGTCTATGATATAGGCTACTGTAGAGATGGGTCGTACTAGGTTTTTCTGATACTAAGTATTCCGAGTACTAGTACGTTCTAATACCTATTCCAAATACCTGTTCCAAAATACTAGGTAGTATTTTATATTAGCCAGTTCGCCAGAGTAGACGTACAAGAGTACACGTACAAGAGAGTACCGTACTGCGGTACTTGTACTGTTTCTCGCGTTAAATACAGCACGAATCTTTATTACTCGTGTTAAATACAGCACGAATCTAATTATTGAGTTGCTCTCAAATGTGCTGTAGCGAAATGAGACGCGGACGGCAAGACCTTGACACGCTTGAGTAACAAACTACTCGTACTCAATTACTCAAGAAGTATTTGTACTGGAAAAGTACGCGCGTACGCCATACGCAACCAAAGACAATCTAGACGCATGCGCCTACAATCGAGTATAGTGAATAGAGAGAGAGCGTGAGAGTGAGCGAGAAAGAGCGAGTGAGTAGTTGAATAGTTCTATAACGAGAAATGAGCTATTAATAGCTACTGTACAACTGCAAATTACAAAGCTCCACTCCCACTCCTTAAATTGGAGTGGGGACTTGAAGTCGCATAGTTTACTAGTTTCTAGAAATACTCACAGATATCTGAGTATTTTGTTCTTCGAATACTAGGTGCTAGTCCGTACGTTCAAATACTCAGTAAAAATACCTGTTCCAGTAAATACGCCTCATCTCTAATATACTGTACATGTATTACGAGCTGAGTATGTAAGATTTTGCAGATAGTTGTATATTGACGTAGCCTATTGCTCATGCGTAATGGCACAATAAAGATCTTATAAACTTTTTTTATTTCGATGAGAGGAAGAGACGACACAGTATGGTAGATTCCTTCTGAAACATTCTGTAAATTAGATAGACCTTCTCACTTATTCAACTACAACATAAAATCACTTGTTTTATTTTTAGTGGCCGGAGTGACTGACTGGGGTGCAGGCGTTGCTGGAGCCTACGGTCGTTCAACATCGTTGTACGAGCGACACCCGGCCACTGGCGTGCCAGCTGGCGAGCCAGTTGCCGACTGCTTTGCGGTGGTCGCTCGACGGGACTCGGCTGTACTCTGTTTAGCCGACGGCGTCAATTGGGGAGTCAAGGCCAGTCTGGCAGCTCGTGCCGCTGTGCATGGCTGTGTCGACTACCTGAACCGTGCCATATTCTCTTGGCCCATTACTACCACCACTGTAAGTCATAGCCAAGGTTAATATTTATAATATAAACAAAATTGTTCAATTGTTCTCAAATTTGCAAAAAGTGAAAGTCATGACGTCACTGTTCAGAATTTTTTTTTTGAGGATGAAGCCCACATAGGTCTGAGACCTGTGCGTGGGCAATGAGTTGATGATGGTGATTGATGAGTTGGACCTACAGTTTTAGGTGGGTTCCGAACCACCGGGAAGTGATTTTACAGCAGAGAACAGTGTCTTCTTTGCTGGCCAATCTAATCGGTCACCGTTACGAACAGGACCTACGAGAACGCAGCTTATCTCTATCTGATTGAACAGATACCTGCTACGACTCGAGGCTATCACTTCCCTAAACTTGCAAATTTCAGCTTATTTGTACACTTTTTCCGTACAGAAATGATGTTTTTTGCAAATCACAGATTTGAATCTGATCGGCTGTCAATGATATGGGTTACTCAATGCCATTGAACTGAAATACGTCACACCCCTCCATTTCTCTAGTTCTCTCTCAAAAAAGAACAATCTTCTTTTTAATAGCCTTGACTCATAGCAACATGTAACCAAACACGCACGGGCATTTTAACTGTTCAATGGCTGGGTTTTTTTTTTTTTGGTTACAGTTCTTATGAGGTATGAATTAAGCTATCATTCATAAGAATAACATATTTGAAAGAAACAAATAATTTTCCTAATATTTCTATCAAGTATAATAAGTGGTTACTAACTAAATAATACTTTATTTTATTTTCTCATAGTATCCATTGACCTCCCATAAAAGGGGTATTTGAAATTGTCAAATTTTAAGTTTTCAAATATATAAAACGTAACTTATTGATCTGTTGTTTTGCAACTCACATTGTGCCCTAAATTCTTCACTCGACTATGCACAAACATGCGGGAGCTCTTTCTTGAGCTGAGCTCTGAATTGTTCACCCGTCATTTCCTTGAGCCGTGATGGTAACAAATTATACAACCGAATTTACAAGAGTTTGGCAAGAGTTTTACAAGAGAATTTACAAGAGTTTGGCAATAAAGAAAAAAAAAAAAGAATACCCGAACTCTTTACACCACGTTCATACAAAGCTGTATGATATTGGTCATCTCTTAGGTTTCGCCTGAAGCTAGTTCCATAATTATGAAACAGCTCTCCGGTGTTGAATTTATGTTCATTTCTTTTTGTGAAACATATGGTTTCGAGAATATATAGACTTGAAAAAGGAAGAATTTGTAACTGCTTAAAAATGTTTTTTTTTTTTGAGGATGAAGCCCACATAGGTCTGAGACCTGTGCGTGGGTAATGAGTTGGATGATGGTGATTGATGAGTTGGACCTACAGTTTTAGGTGGGTTCCGAACCACCAGAAACTTGTTCGGATAGACTCTCCCACCATCACTCTCAATGCCCACTTCTGTAATCTAAATATTTCTATCACGTGGCTTGAGTTGCACCAGAAGGCTATTCCATATGTCAAGAGGGAGTGAAAAAGCGCAAAATATACACCTCGAAGAGATCCAATGTCAAGAAGTGATTTTAAATCATTATAATTATACAATTTATACGAATAATTATACAAATTTAATTAATGTTATATAAATTCAATCAACAGACATTTGAAATCCCATCTGATTTGAACAATCAGCTGCCTGAAAAATAGAAACACAGCCTTGGTGATATAAAACAGAGTTACTTTTTGTGGAAGACAGACATGAAATAGACTATGCAAATTAAAAAAAAGAATTAGGTCTGATGATTGTGTTTAATTTTTCGATGGTGATTATCATTGAGTACAGCGAGTATGTTCCTGTTTGCAAGCAACCTCGGGCGTGAGGTCTACTGTTCACTATATGTAAAAACGAATGATATTAACCAAAATCTTGACGTACATGATTATAATACAAGAAGCCGAGGAGATTATCACTTGGTGAGTCACAATAGTAGCTTATTCAAACAAAACCCCAGTTATATTGGTAGGAAATTCTACAATAAGCTACCGCAGTTTTTAAAGAGTCTTGATAATATAGACATATTTAAAAAACAATTGAAAAAATATTAGTTGATAAAGCTTTTTATAGTATACAAGAGTTCCTTTCACATCAAAATTAAGCCTCACCTCAACTAATTGATATAGTAATTATGGTATCTAGTGTATATGACTAGTGTTAATCTGACTTGTCTTATACTCCTTAACTGGAGTCTCCAAGACGTAATCTACAAAAAACAAAACTACTAGAACTACTAGTACAATAATATTTATGTAAGACCAATATATTTATATCTATAACAGACCAATATATTTATATTATGTATAACATATATATTATGTAAGACCCCAATATATTTATCAGACTGCTAGTCAATAACACTGCCGAATGTGTTGTTTACATCATGTATGTATTTTATTGTGTGTTTAAACAACAATTCTATTTTTCAGGAAGTTTTTGTGGCTCTTCTTAGATCATTTCATGCAGCGCACAACCTTATTCTTCAAGAGGAAGGCTTGCTGACTACATTGACTGCTGTAATTGTTCTGCCTCTAGCAACTCCAGACCGCTATGTTGCCTGTGCTTGCAATGTTGGAGATAGTCTTGCTTATGTTTACAGTCCTCGGCATGGTGTCAGGGAGATAACTCAAGGTTAGTAAGATCCATTGTTGCCTCTGAATTGACGTACATATTCCTCATAAGTGTAGCCCTTAAACAAACTCTTTTACAATGTGTTATATTTTATATTGTGCTTATGCAACAATTTTTGTTGTAATTGAAATAATTGCTACTTGTTTTTGTTTTTACTTTTTGTAATTACGAGTGTAAATCTGCACTTTTATATTATTTATATTTTTATTCTAGTATGATGAAGTTTGAAATTGTTTATGTTGATTGATAAATTTTTGTCTAAATGATTAATAGTTTTATTAATAAATGATTAATTATTAAATAATTTATTAATAATTAATAAATTATTTGATAATTTGATTAATAAATGATTAATTTTTAGTCTAGTATGATGAAGTTTGAAATTATTTATTTCGATTGATTAATATTTTTCTAAATGAAGAATTATTTTTTTTTATTTTATTTTATTTCTGTCTCTTCTAGAAATGTTAACCAAATAGGGATGTTACACTAGTAAAAATGTTGACAATATAAGTTAGTATTGACTATAATATTGAGACAAAAAGATAATACTGATGTATTGATGACTTGTATTGAAGAATATCTAGATTTCTAGAAATCCACCATCAATACCGTCTGTTATTGACAATATTATTTACGAGTTGTGTGTACATCAATATTATTGTTTGTAATAATAGTAAATATTAATAATAATCAGTAATATTATTGTCAGTAAATAGTATTAGAGCCAAACAAGCCTTTTCTTTATTTTTCATACTTAATTATTTGTTAATTTTTTATCAACTAATTAATTCTTAACAAAATAGGTTAACAAAAACTTCACAAATCATTCATGATGACAAATACTGACAAATTTTATTGGCAGTATTATTGATAAGTGTAAGGGCTGTTTGCAAGGAAGTATCACAAACCAGTATTGTCAATATCGTTCCTTCAATATTATTGACAGTTTTTTTACTAGTGTAAGGGCCCTTAAAGGATAATGAATTACCTTTTCCTCATTTATTAATTGCATGGTTCTTTTCTGTAGATTACTATTTTTTCCTTTCTTTCTTTATTCTCTAATATTTATATATCAATTTTTTATTAGTCTTACGTGTATATATTCTGTAGACTAGTATTGTATTATTAATTTGTTTTGTACCACTACGGGTCTCATCAGACCCATTGGAAATCATCAACTTGTAAATAAAATAATAAATAAATTATTTGAAAGGATACACAGAACTCAATGAAGGGATATCTAAATCAAATTTTCTTGAAACTGACAACCTATTATAAAAATCCAATAGCTATAAAATATCAAACTGGTCTTTATTATGTAAAACTATAATTATTGTTATAAAACTTGCGACAACTTATGTTGAAAATATTAACCGAGAATTTTTTCAAGTACCTTGCGAAACTGCATGGGACAAGTGAGGGTAATAACTATGAAGCATGGTAGATTTCTCCGAAATGAATCTAATTTATGTAAACGATTAGGTGCTGTTCTCTGTCGAGGAAACTCTGGAGAGTAAGGGATTGAATGAGAAGAGGAGGAAGAATAAGAAGAGGAAGGTGGAGAAGAGAGAGAGAAGTAAAAGAAGAAGGAGAAAAATAGACTTTTAAATTAAATTTGTAAATAAGTTACCATATTATTTATTTATTTGTTCAAAATTACAATGAATGTGAAGGAGCAACAGACTCAAATCCTGCTCTCTTAACAAATTTTTATTATGTTACATTGTCCAAAACATTGAGGTTAACAAAGACTAAAAATATCAGTTTGCTAAAAAAACTTCACTCAAAAAATAACAAAATGATTCTTTTTCACTTAACGTCTATCATTTTAAAAGTTCACTCGAAACAGTTGAATCTAGTTTATAATAATAAATTTTGAAACATTTGAGCCGAAAAATACTATCTCGTTGCTATCGAAAACAACGTTGCTATGGTCTTTTATTATGTCACCTTAAGATGGGCATTCACGTTCCAACTTGTAGTAAGACTGCTAGTTGGATAGTCTACTCCACTCACACTGCGACTTGCTATCCAACTAGCGATCCAACTTTAGTCCTAGTCTGTTTTCACAGCTGTGAACATCGCTCTCGAACCGAAAAATGTAACCGAAGTTGCCCGAAGGTCAAGCACTGACTTAGGTAAGTTGGACGACTTTGATCCGACTCCACCACT
The DNA here is from genome assembly GCA_948455865.1 of Conomelus anceps. Classification (NCBI taxonomy): domain Eukaryota; kingdom Metazoa; phylum Arthropoda; class Insecta; order Hemiptera; family Delphacidae; genus Conomelus; species Conomelus anceps. The sequence goes on from OX418224.1 coordinate 4,635,678, forward strand.
CACGCTCCAACAGTCAGAAGTCGGACCTTCCAGTCGTCCCTCTAGATGTTCCGACTCGTCCATCTACACTTCCAACTATCCAACAAGCCCGTTCACGTTACGATATCGGATCCAACCTTGGAGGTTGGACCACAAGTCGTACTACAAATCGGAACATGAATGCCCAGCTTTATGTTTCAGAGATCCAGATTCAATTAAATTCAGGCAGCCTGCTAGCAATAAAATAAAATAACTAGCTATCAATAATCGATTTCCTGAAAGGAATAATCAATAGTTTTCAACTGAAATTAGTGTTTTCTATGTGTGCAGGCTCACATGACCTGAACAGGATGCGTGACATGCGTGACGCGCTGGGAGCCCTTGGCCCAGTCGATGGCCAGAATCCCGAGTTGGGCAACCTGACGTGCTCGATGACTGAGGTGGAGCCCGGCGACATTGTCTTCCTCACCTCAGACGGAGTCTCTGACAATCTCGATCCAGTAGTTGGCAAATTCACTGGTATAAACATTATAATATAATAATATATTTTTTTCGGAAGATGAAGCCCACATAGGTCTGAGATCTGTGCGTGGGTAATGAGTTGGATGATGGTGATTGATGAGTTGGACCTACAGTTTTAGGTGGGTTCCGAACCACTGGGAAGTAGAGATGAGGCGTATTTACTGGAACAGGTATTTTTACTGAGTATTTGAACGTACGGACTAGCACCTAGTATTCGAAGTACAAAATACTCAGATATCTGTGAGTATTTCTAGAAACTAATAAACTACGCGACTTCAAGTCCCCACTCCAATTTACGGAGTGGGAGTGGAGCTTTGTAATTTGCAGTTGTACAGTAGCTATTAATAGCTCATTTCTCGTTATAGAACTATTCAACTACTCACTCACTCTTTCTCGCTCACTCACACGCTCTCTCTCTATTCACTGTACTCGATTGTAGGCGCATGCGTCTAGATTGTCTTTGGTTGCGTATGGCGTACGCGCGTACTTTTCCAGTACAAATACTTCTTGAGTACTTGTTACTCAAGTACTTGTTGTACGAGTAGTTTGTTACTCAAGCGTTTCAAGGTCTTGCCGTCCGCGTCTCATTTCGCTACAGCACATTTGAGAGCAACTCAATAATTAGATTCGTGCTGTATTTAACACGAGTAATAAAGATTCGTGCTGTATTTAACGCGAGAAACAGTACCAGTACCGCAGTACGATACTCTCTTGTACGTGTACTCTTGTACGTCTACTCTAGCGAACTGGCTAATATAAAATACTACTTAGTATTTTGGAACAGGTATTTGGAATAGGTATTAGAACGTACTAGTACTCGGAATACTCAGTATCAGAAAAACCTAGTACGACCCATCTCTGCTGGGAAGTGATTTTGCAGCAGAGATTAGTCTTTTTTGCTGGCCAATCCAATCGGTCACCCTTACAAAGAGCGTCCAGGGGTTCGTAACTTATCTCTGATTGATCAGATACATGCTACGGCACTCGGCTATCACTTCCATAATTATATAATAATAAACATTTTCTTCTACTTCTTTCTCTTCCTCTTCGTCTTCTTCTTCATTTTCTCATCCCTCTTCTCTTTTTTTCTTCCCCTTCTTTTACTACTTCTAGCCATTATTGTTCTTCCTCTTCTCTTAATTTCTTCTTCATTTTCTTCTCCTTCTTATAATTTTTCTTCTATTTCTACTTCTGTTTCTTTTCTTCTTGTTCTCCATTTTCTTCTTTCCATTCTTCTACTACTTCTTGCCCTTATTTTTCTTCCCTTTCTTCTATTACTTCTTACCCGTCCTCTTCTTCTTCTTTTTCATTCTTTCACCGTCTTCTCTTTTTTCCTTTTCTTATTACTTCTTTTCATTTTCTCTTTACTTCTTCTTCTACTTCTTTCCCCTTTTTCTACTACTCCTTGCCCTTATTTTTCTTCCTTTTATTTTACTTATTTTACTTCTTCCCCTTCTTCTCTATGAGCTATAGAATACTGTACTATGAGCACCTCAGTATCTACACAGTTTACAAGGAGGGATTCAACTGTGTGTTTATTTTAATTTTATTTAATTTGTTTATTTTAGTTATTTTATTGTATTTATTTTATACATTTTAGCTATTTTATTTTATTTATATATTTTATTTATCTATTATTTTTATTTTATTTATTTTCCTCTTCATTCCTCACCTTCTACTCCTTTAATCTCTCATCATCCAGCGTTAGAGTTTCGTCGACAGAGGACAGCATCTAGCTGTTTATTAGATGAATAAATAAATAAAATAATGTTCAATATGCTTCTTTTACAGGGTTGCCAAACGTTGAGGCGCACCAACGCCACAAACTCACGCTGTTGAGGACGGAAGACCTGCTGAGGAATGGCGTGTCGGGGCGTGGTCCTCCCTGCTCGACGGCTCGCGAGGTCGTCTCCCTTCTGATCGACTTTGTCACCCGGCTGACGGCCGCCAAGCGCAAGATGCTCGAGGATGTGGAGCTGTACCAGGATGCGGAGGGGCCGCGCTCCAGGGGCAAGCAGAGGGCCAGGCGCCGCGAGGTGTGCGCCAAGCTGGCAATGGTGCCGGGCAAATTGGATCACGCCACCGTGGCTGCTTACAATGTTGGTGACTTGGTCACTGATGCGCCCATCGAAGTCAGCTGACGATCGGATAGTATCACTGAGCTCTCTTTCTAGTAAGATATCTGAAGGAACAGCACACATTTGATCACTGATCACTGATCAGTGATTTGGTCACTGATGTGCCAATTGAACAAGGTTAGTAGATGTACTAACAATTTCAATTGAAGTCAGCTTAAGGGTTGATTACATTGGGATAGTTATTAGCTAAGCGAGTAGCGAGTTGAAGCGTTACAGAGCGACCGTGCTACAGCAGCTCGGCATACCAAGCCGAATTATAGAAAAAATTTAACTTCTAGATTTAATTTCTAACTATGGAAATTCAAAGACAATAAATAATATTGCAACACAAAATTAAAATATGAATTTTACCTACAATTATACAATAAAGTTTCATTAAAACAGTTCATATAAAATACAATGTGTCCCATCTGAAGTGTTATTATGGCAGCCTGCGCGATTAAATGTCGGCTTTGGCTACAATAATATTGTATTTTGGTGTTGGCTACACTGCCAGATAGTTGCAAATCCAAAGTAGACATACTCTCAACTTTGGCAGTGTAGCCAACACCAAAATACAACATTACTGTGGCCAAAGCCGACATTTAATCGCGCAGGCTGCCATAATAGCATTTCAGATGAGACACATTGTATTTTATATGAACTGTTTTGATGAAACTTTATTGTATAATTGTTGGTAAAATAAAATTCATATTTTAATTTTGTGTTGCAATATTATTTATTGTCTTTGAATTTCCATAGTTAGAAATTAAATTTAGAAGTTAAATTTTTTCTTTAATTCGGCTTGGTATGCCGAGCTGCTATAGCATGGTCAGTCTGTAACGTTTCCACTCGCTTCTCGCTTAGCTGGTAACTATCCCAATGTAATCGACCCTCTACGAACGGATAGTACCACTGAGCTCTCTTAAGATATCAGGAGCAAAAGCACAAATTTTCTCTCTACATTGGAATATTTATCTCTCTTATCAAGGAAAAAATTAGAGGTGAAGCACAAATTTCAACTCTATTAATTTACTAGCAGGTAGCTCGATTTAATCGGATCTTATCCACCTCCTACTTTTCGTCTCATTTTTTCTCCTCTTTTTTATTCTCTTTCTTCTTTCTCTTCTCCTCTTCATCATCATCATCTTCTCCATCTTCTCCTTCTTCTCTTCTTCTGTTTTGTCTTCATTTCGGTCCTTCTCTTTCCTTTTTTTTATTCTCCTTCTCCTTCGTTCTCATCTCCTCTTCATCATCATCTTCTCCTTCTTCTCTTCTTCTGCTTTTTCTGGTCTTCATTTCTTTCCTCTTTTTTATTCTCCTTCTCCTTTTTTCTCTTCTCCTTTTCCATCATCATCTCCTCCTTCTGTTTTTTCTTGTCTTCATTTCTTTCCTCTTTCTCTTTCCTCTCCTCCTTCAATCCCTTATTCTCAAGCGCTAGAGTCTCGTCGACAGAGAACATAATCTAGACGTTTATGTATTAGATTGTGGAAGCACACAGGTCCAGTAAACTTGAGCTGCTTGCAGACATGCAACATCACATCGTAACTTAACTCTGTCCCGTAACAATTAGTCGAGTTCATGGGAGCCTTAACTTTTACCGGTAAATGGAATTTTACCAAAAACTAATACGTCTGATTGGTCTTTCAACATGTTTAAACGTCTATGAATAATTTGAATAAACCAATCAGACGTCTTGGTTTTCGGAAAAATTCCATTTACCGGTAAAAGGTATAGCTCCCATGAACTCAACTAATTTATTACGGGACATAGTTACGTAACCATTGTGCCGCAACAAGACACCATCGCGTGGTGCTGTTGCAGAACCATGATACGATGCTGTGTTATGGAACGGAGTTACATATCGCGGCCATAGTAGCTCAGTTTGTTGGATCGCTTGTCTCTGGTTAGATAAGCCTTTGGCTGGCTGCTGTTTCTGCGGTCTCGAGTTTGAATCTCGTTCACCCCTGGATATTTTCTGTCATCTTTCACTTCATTGGACACGCACAAGTCTAAAGACTCATGTAGTAATCATACAAAAAAACTTACATTATGGTGTGATATTGCATGTCTGGATGCAGCTTAAGAGGCCAGCACATTTGCACTGACGATGACCTTGACCTTTGTCAAGTTTTCTCCGTTTATTAACAGAAAATAAGAGTGATTCACAATTCCTTTTTTTATTGAGAGGAAATCTTTGGAGGTTCAAATTTCCATTATAAATTATGAGAAAATTGGCAAAAATATTCCATTTTAATTCAGTAAAGATTGGAGAAAAGTATCAGAATTTTCTTTTCTTGAGATGAAATTGTAGAAATTCAAATGTTCTATGCACTTTGAAAGTTTAGAAAAAGGAATTTGTGAGAAAGAAATGTAAATTCTCTCTCTTTAGGTTGAGTTGAAAAGGGTTACATTCTTTTAAATTTCTATCTCTTCCTATTGATAAGGAATTGGGAAGAAAAGATGATTTCACTCTACCTTAGAAATTGTCTTTCTCCATTCAGGGTTAAATAAAAGAAACACATAATTTTTCCTTTCTCACTTGATCAGAAATGTTATTCTGCTTCTTGCACCAATTACAGTTGCTTGATTAATATCTATCTCAATTTCTATTTGCTCGAAAATAAAATTTGTAGAAAGATATATAATATATTTCTTACTAGATAAAGAAAATTGTCTGCTGTATTTTTAATGAGAAAATAAAAAACTATACTTTGATGCAAAGCTGGCCCAGATAGAGATAGTTTGTTAAAATGTTATAAAAATACTTGAAATGTAAACTCTTAATTATCGTCATCATCATCATTTTGATAATTATCTGTTCTAATTTCTGAAAAGTATGTTTATTTTTAAACTTTCATATTGTCATTTTATTTTTACTGTTATCAATTAAATTAATAATTTAATTGTTATTAATTTCTTAGTTATTGATGGTGCATCTCTAATAGAGCTCCAGCCAGTTAGATTTATGTTGTTCCAAATACACCACATCGATAAAGATTATTCGAATAACATTAATTTGCCAAGTAACTTACAGTGATTTAGAAAACACTATTTGATTAACTAATTTTTTTTTAAATTTACAAGATTCCAACTACTTTCTCACCAATTTAATTTTTATTTATTTGAGAGTTTAGTCAAAACTACTTCAACATATCGCTAATTCTAAGCACTCTATGCATCTGCCTGTTCAAAAGTATCGTGCTTTTAGAGCTGGTAGATGTATAGAGTGCTTAAGCCGCGTCTCCACCAACCGAACATGCTCGGCGAACATTGTTCGCTTGAATCAGCTGATATCGCCGAGCATTTTTTGGAGTTGGTTTGGTGTGGACGCCTTCTCGAACATTATGATTGGTGTGTTGGGTTTAGTGGCGGGAACCTGTTGTTGGTCGTCACTGTTCGCTCACAGACCGAACATTTCAATTGAACTCACGAACATGTTCGGTGACCCATATGTTTAATGTTTGCCCGTTTTTTGTATTCACCAACAATGTTCGGCAGACATGTTCGGTTGGTGGAGACGCGGCTTTAGAATTAGCGATCTGTTAACATAGTTTAGTCAAGACTCTCATTTTTTTAAACTTTGTTGATCAATAATGATACAGCACTTATTGAACAACACGTATTTAATGTAATATAAAGTTTATTACAATATTAATATTGCAACAGTTATCAGACTACAAAATGTGCTCTTATTTTTGCAATTAAAGCATTATATTTCCTAGTGTCATGTAAGAAACAAGCAACACATTACTCAATGCGCTTCTCCGTCTGGTATCTATGTGTTTCATTCACCACGCACAAGTCTCGGACTCTTGTGGGCATCATCAGAAAAAAAATATGAAAAAAAAGAGCTCTATTATTTGATATTATTAGTCAGTGACCTTACAGTAAAACGCTTGAAAAATGTAAAATTATTGCAAAATATGATGATGCCTTTTATGTCGACAACTATGCCATTTTGATGAATGCTTAGGACGTCGATAAATAATTCAATATCAAATCTGATACTGTATTTCTATTTAAAGTATGATTTTTACTCACTTATATTGGAGGGATAGAGTGAACCACCGGATTATGTGAAAATGAATAATGTTGTTTATATTTGTTGCTTAAATTTTATGATATAGTCAAGCACAGAGCTTCAGAATTTGTTTCGGTGGGCTTGGCATACTGATACAATTCTGTTAGCTCAGTGAGGAAAGCAATCACAAACTACCTCAATCCTCGTTTGTGTAGTACGCTCTTTGGACTAAAACATAGCGTTGAGGTCTGAAGAGTCACCTACAGTCGAATCGGCTATGGTACTATATACATACATTGGAGGGATAAATTTCACTTCTAAAAAGAAGCATAATGACCCTTCTCTTTAGAAGTGAAATGCATCCCTCCAGTATCTCCAGTATAAGTGAGTAAAAATCATGTATTAAATAGAAATACAGTGTCAGTATGAAAAACATCAGAGTCGATAAATGATTAAACTATGATTAATAATGATGATGATGATGATGATGAGTACTATATATTTCTATGTTAATGTTAGATGAAATTTATCAGCAATAATTGCAAATCCATTATTGATATTGTACAATAATTATCCGTATATATATTTCTATGTATGTTTTTTTTTTCAGGATGAAGCCCACATAGGTCTGAGACCTGTGCGTGGGTAATGAGTTGGATGATGGTGATTGATGAGTTGGACCTACAGTTTTAGGTGGGTTCCGAACCACCGGTTCAATGTATATTGTTTGTACTTGTAATCTGTCAAGTTTCGCATCTTAAAAATGATGTTTGATGTTATTTTTAGTAATAAGGTTTATAATTATATTATTAGTTATCGTTTTTTGTTGATTGCAATGCATAGTTGACAAATATAGTCATTTTCATAGCCGTCCATAACTACTAGTCTATAAAATAGATTCATACAACAAACAGTTCAAATAGATTGTATGTGTTGAAGTATTTGAGTAGACAGTGTATATTATTTTATTTGATAAGTATTCAAATGGACATATATGTTCTAACTGAAAATTAATTGTTAATTTCTGTTGGTTCTTAGTTTTTTTGGGGGGGGGGGGGGAATAATATCAATGAAGTTGATTTTTTCGATAAAATGCTAAATTTAAATCCATTCTATACGAATATTTCATGTTAACTAGTATGTGTGAACATAGAATTTTTTCGGAGGATGAAGCCCACATATGTCTAAGACCTGTGCGTGGGTAATGAATTGGATGATGGTGATTGATGAGTTGCACCTACAGTTTTAGGTGGGTTTCGAACCACCGGATTATGTGAAAATGAATAATGTTGTTTATATTTGTTGCTTAAATTTGATGACATATTCCATTTTATCTGCAATTTGTTTTTTCTGTTTGGAGATTTTTTACAATGTTGTGTTTATTCTTTATCTTTGTTATGCATGATTGAAATGGCCAACATTTAAAGTCTTTTTTAACAGTATTAAAACTCACTGCCAATAAGTTGTAATAATTTTTTATAAGTATGTTGTATTGCTTTCAGTCTCTGGTGCAAATTTAGTTAGTAGTAAGTACCAATAGTAAAAGATGAATTTTTCTAGGGTATTGCATTGTCTCAATTATATTTATAACAGATTTGAGTAATTTAAAGTTTCCCAAAATCATATTTTTATGCGAATTTCATGTTTTCTATCGTCATTAAGTCACACCTACCATTCCAATGATCTACATCAGCAATGATTAATTTATTTTTGCATTTGCTCCATCTCAAAATCCACTTTTCACTGGAGCTATAGGCTTCATACCAAAATTTAATCCTGTAATATAATTAGACAATAGGTAATATGATCAATTACAATATTTATTTCATGTTTGTTTAGTATATAATTATTTTATGTTATGTTTGATAATAAGATTATTTATCCCACAAACCTACCAATTATACCTTGAACTTCTATAACTCTTGCACTTTTTTATAACTTTCAAAGCACTCTATGTAATCATTTAATCACCATGATAATTATTGATTTGTCTTATACTCCTTAACTGGAGTCTCCAAGACGTAATCTACAAAAAAAAATTACCCTAATAATCCATTGAGTATTCTTTATATTTTCTGTAACACTTTATTAAGTATTAAAAATATTGAAAGTGACTTTGGGCATCAAAAACACTTGAACCACACGAACAAGAGTAATCTAATTTAATAATTAATTTGTTTATTTGTTTTATTAAAGGTTGTTAAATTTGTAAAGTGTAGTGATTTCGGCTCCATTGTTTTGAATCTGCTGTAGATTTATAATGTAACTGGAAGATCTCTGTTCTATGTTTTATTGTTAAGTTACTGCATTACTGTAACTTGAAAAAATATAAATTTGTTGTTCGTATTAATGTTGTTGGATGTGTTATATGTTTAATAACTTTGTTCTTTGATTCATTCAAAGTAGAAAATATACTATAATTAATATATATGGATGTAATGCTACTGAAGTTCCCACACTGATCATGTGTTAAAAATGGCAACAATTATCATTAAATGTTGAAAAAAATTTATAAAGTTTAAACAATATTAGAATACTTTATGAATATATTATAACTATCGTTTATATACAGAGATTTTACTTGAATAACAAACAATATTCCATGATATTTTAATATAGATATATATTTTGTAGATATAGATTTATCGTGAGGTAGTTGATATAATTATTGTAAATATTAGACTTATAGTGTATCGAGGCTTACTCGTTAAAAGAGTGAAAGATTTAGCTGTGATAGATTGAGGGAGTGTCTATGTTATAACCTTTTTTAAAATGTTTAGAAAATATATTTTCAGATGTTACTCATGATGTACTGATCAATGTCAGTTTAGGATACAGATAGACTCTGCACAGTTTCTTTGAAATAGAATAATTTTATTGTTTAAACATTTTATAACAATAAATATTTATTGTTAATTAATTGAAGAATATTGATCTGACATGATCAACAAGTTACTTCAATTGAATGGTTGAAATAAAATAGGTATATAGTAGCCTACACCATACCACGATAGCTGGAAATGTTCTCCAATTCCTTGGCCTACCCCGATTAGTATTGCAGGTGTATCATGAAAAAAATTGCGGCTTTCCATGCATTTTCCTTGTACAAAAATTTGAAATGAACTTTTTCAACTTTAGCTAAAACTTGGATGTTTGCTTTGAACGCCTTAATACTAAACATAAATCTTTGAAACTACATTGATTGAGTCCTGCTCAATATTTAAATAATGCTCTTGTCTGATAACATTCAAGGGTCTGACTACATAGACCATGCGTTAACGCGCAGTAGTTTACTATTTTTAGAGCACGTGAGCGAAACACCAATGTAGTCAGACCCTTGAGCCAAGTTGTGCTCTTCAAAAATTCAAATAATATAGCTTGTTAAATATTAATGCAGATAATATCGTAACAATAGTGTAACTTCAAGTGAACAATTCCGTCACAAACTAAAAAAAACTAATAAAATCATTAATTAAATAATAATTAGAATTTATACTTATATAAATATATAGGCTACTTACACTTGTTAACTTTATGCTTGAACGAATTTTTTTGATTGGGGTTTTTCAATCGAATTTTATGAATTCACAAATTTTCATACCCGTGAACAATCTTACGTGAAGGTATTAGAAAATTCTGTATGTGCATAAATTATAGCTATACATTTGACCCATAATATGTTATGGACTGTAGCCCCTGTTTAGTACCTGTGAGTTTCAAACATTCCTGTGCGTAATATGTGATAAGAAATATCAATTTCTAGTGAAATAAATTTATTTTTCAACTCAAACCCCTTGAATTTGATTACAATTGAGGAGGTAAATTGACCTCTAAAATAAAATGTATTAGGGTATATTACACTCAAAATGTTTTTGCAACCTTTTACTACGTTCATCTCTATAAAAATTGAAGTTTTCAAAATTATATTTACTATTCCTTAGGTAAGACAGCAATAATAACTCTGAAAATGGAACATTTTAATTTAAACTGAACCTGGGTTTCTAAAATCTCTTGAAATATTTAAATTTTGGCTTTTTTGACTCACTTTTTACCTTAGGCGTACAACAATATTATTGTAGTACCGGTACGCCAAAGGTAAAAAGTGAGTCATAATTAATATTGTTTTACTACAAGTTTTGTTTTCATTTATAATTTCTTTGCGTGTCAGCACTATCATAAAATAATTTGTATGATTATAATATAAACTAATTTAATTTTTTCTATTTACCATTCCGTTTACTACTGTCTCATAACATCATAACAATTCTGTATTAAAAGACAATACCCTAAACATTTTTAACTTTATATAAATAGATGCTTCCAAAGCAAAAATAAGCGTTTGACTTCAAAATAGTTATTTATGTATTAAGAGCGTGAAGCGCGACTTTATCGCTCGAGCCAAAACATTTACTGCGCGACGCATAGCGGAGCGCAGTAATTTTGCGAGAGCGATAAAGAAGCTTCACGCGCGAATTACATACAATATTTTTCCTACAAATGCAGTTCTGGATTCCAACACAATAAAAGCTTGTAGTTTGTAACATCACAGACCGTGCGCGGATTTGATTAGCATTCGCCATTGTTGAGGTTATGTGAATTTCACGGATTCTGTGATCCACCAATGAGAAGACATCAAAATCAAAACAGAAGCGTAAAGAAAACAGCTGGCGAGCGTAAAGTACTTTACCGCTTGCGGAGCAGTAAAGAGGTATTTTACAATTAGTTTTGAGTACGTAAAGAACTACTTTACGAGCAGTTGTAGGAAAAATATATATTCTATGTATTCATGAGTTTAAATTAATGTCCTTGAAAAGTATAGTTGCAGTAGAATGCTGAATTTTCTAATACGCCACTTAGTAAAAGCCATCACTAGTCCAGAGAATGTAATAACTAATATTACTGTCTTCTTCTCTCTTTCAAGTAAATTTATTATTGCTTTGATTTCATAAAATTCAATATTATTAAATTCCTGAATAATAATATTGATGATAGCACAATAATGAGAGTATTTTGAGGAAATGAAAAGTGTAAAATATATTACCGAATCTTGTGTACAAATAGGACCAGTGTAATTGTTAACCGTATCATCCTTGCATAATAAATACGAAGTAAACAATGTTCCTGTAAGAATTATGAATTTAAATATTATACATAAATAATGTTAGTTATTTCTTTATTCAAACATGGCTCCAGAGGTTATGAGGTCTTCCCTCCATAAAGAATTGTTTAAAATCAATTATTAAAACTGTTGAAAGAAATTTTACAAATGCATCTTGCACTATGAGGATTAAATACTCAAAAACTAAATAAGTTGCTTGTAACATTTGAAAAATTAAATTGTAAGAACTTTGTATCCCAACTTAGAAAACTTAAATCTAAAAAAATCATAATATTTTGATCTTCGAAATGAGTATAAGTGAAATAATCTTTTTGCAGGCTCATTTTTTCCATTATATCTAAGATCGAAGTGTATAATATTTTAATGTCTGTGCTTTCACACCTTGAAATTTGTTGTAATAAAACTAATGCGATTTTCGAGCTTTTAAAACATGATATAACTAGTGAAAACAAACATTGTAAGCTGTGATTTTCTCTCTTGCTGCTACAGATTACAATAATTTATTGCGAGCTCCCCATATATGGTTCAATCTGTTAAAGAATCAAGCTTGTTGAGTCTCGGATGAAGTTACATTGCGCCGTCTCTGTCTAAATAAATATCTAGACGTTGCTTCGTCTTTCAATGTCAAGCCAGTTACCCACTACGCCCCAACCTGCTTTCGTTATAGATTAGGTCGTATAGTGTATACCCGGCTTGAAAACGAACGACAAGCATAGCGTCCAGATCCCCCTTCAGACAGCAGGCACCTCAAATGTGCGCTAGCTAGACAATTATTGTGCTAGAGCGCTCTCGTAGAGCAACCTAGACTTGGGGAGTCTGCACATGAAGAGTTTGTCAAGTGTGAAGTAGACTTCACGCTTCAAATCAATGAACTGTCGCAGTCAATTCAGGGTTGTATCTTAAATGGAAGAGAATCCTAACTCTCCCTTAATACAGGCAATCAATCAATGTCATTAAGCCAATGTGACCGCCGTCGAGCCTAATAAATCATAAATATTTATAGAAAAAAGTTCAAAAATACATAAATAACATTAGTTGGAAATTAGGGTTGAGAAAATCTGTGCGTGACACCAAATTCTGCATGAATCTATGTTGATTACAATTCTCTGCAATGATTATTATTTTTATCTAAGTTATACTGTTCCAGTGCAATTCCATTGTTATACATTGCATTTTTGTCTACTATTATTTAATAAATTATTGTCCCAACTGTAATCATTAATTTATAAAACATTGTATAATTTTTCATAAATAAATGATTAATTTTCATTACTTTGTAATTTTTATTTACTTTCAAAATACCCAGTATTATGGTGTGAATCTCCGGTTGATGGTAAGTTTTTTTCGGAGGATGAATCACACATGGGTCTGAGACCTGTGCGTGGATGATTGTGATTGATGGATGATTGATTGTGATCGGATGATTGTGATTGATGAGTTGAACCCACAGTTTTAGGTGGGTTCCGAACCACCGGGAAGTGATTTTACTGCAGAGAACAAAGTTTGAAGCCGGCTTCAATTGCAGAATTAAGAACGAAATAGTACGAGCACAGTAAATATTAAGTTGAAATATTATTTATTTAACTTTAGTTTAAATGGTGAAGGTGATATAGTGGGAGATGTCCATAATGAATAATTGAATGAAGTTGTCACAACCACATTTATTGAAAACAGTGAGATATGGTACAGAAGATATGAGCCTTTCTAAATATGTAATAATTTCTTACTTGTCCAAATACTCGTCTTGTATGATAGCTAGGTGTGCCAAATTTGGTGGGGACATTCTTCGAGCCAAGCACTACCTGTGTGCCAAATATCAACCAATTCCGAGAGAATTTTATATTTTGCCTAAAAAAACGCATGATGTATAGTCCATGGTGTTTTGCAAAAATCTTCAAATATTTAAAAATGCTCATACTGTGGTGGTTGATAGAACTTGAAGAGACCTTCGAAAATATTTAATCAAATTGGAGAAATTCGCTCTCATTCAGGAGTTATGAGCATTTTTATGTATGTAATAATTTCTTTCTAGGTTGATTACTCGCCCTGTATAATAGCTAGGTGCGCCAAATTGGGTGTGGAAATTTTAAGAGCCAAGCCTCACCTGTGTGCCAAAAATCATCCGAATCTGAGAGAATTTTATATTTTGCCAAAAAAACGCATGATGTATAAGTAGTTTAAGTATAAGTAGTTATGTATAAGTAGTAGACGAATAAATATAGTCCATGGTTTTTTTGCAAAAATCTTCAAATATTTAAAAATGCTTATACTGTGGTGGTTGATAGTACTTGAAGAGACCTTCGAAAATATGATATCAAATTGGAGAGATTCGCTCTATTTCAAGAGTTCTGAGCATTTTTAAGTATGTAATAATACGTCCTTTTTAGGTTGATTACTCGCCCTGTATGATAGCTAGGTGCGCCAAATTTGGTGTGGACATTATTCAGTCGAACCCCTTCCTGTGTGCAGAATATCAACCAAATCTGAGAGAATTTTATATTTTGCCTAAAAAAACGCATGATGTATAGTCCATGGTTTTTTGCAAAAATCTTCAAATATTTAAAAATGCTCATACTGTGGTGATTGATAGTACTTGAAGAGACCTTCGAAAATATGATATCAAATTGGAGAAATTCGCTCTCATTCAGGAGTTATGAGCATTTTTAAGTATGTAATAATATGTCCTTTTTAGGTTGATTACTCGCCCTGTATGATAGCTAAGTGGGCATGGTTTTTTGCAAAAATCTTCAAATATTTTAAAATGCTCATACTGTGGTGGTTGATAGTACTTGAAGAGACCTTCGAAAATATGATATCAAATTGGAGAAATTCGCTCTCATTCAGGAGTTATGAGCTTTTTTAAGTATGTAATAAGTCGTCCTTTTTAGGTTGATTACTCGCCCTGTATGATAGCTAGGTGCGCCAAATTGGGTATGGACATTATTCAGGCCAACCCCTGTCTGTGTACCAAATATCAACCAAATCTGAGAGAATTTTATATTTTGCCTAAAAAAACGCATTATGTATAGTCCATGGTTTTTTGCAAAAATCTTCAAATATTTAAAAATGCTCATACTGTGGTGATTGATAGTACTTGAAGAGACCTTCGAAAATATGATATCAAATTGGAGAAATTCGCTCTCATTCAGGAGTTATGAGCATTTTTAAGTATGTAATAATATGTCCTTTTTAGGTTGATTACTCGCCCTGTATAATAGCTAGGTGTGCCAAATTGGGTATGGACATTATTCAGGGCAACCCCTTCCTGTGTGCAGGATATCAACCAAATCTGAGAGAATTTTATATTTTGCCTAAAAAAACGCATGATGTATAGTCCATGGTTTTTTGCAAAAATCTTCAAACATTTAAAAATGCTCATACTGTGGTGGTTGATAGTACTTGAAGAGACCTTCGAAAATAAGAGATCAAATTGGAGAAATTCGCTCTTATTCAGGAGTTATGAGCATTTTTAAGTATGTAATGATACTACCTTTCCAGGTTGATTACTCACCCTGTAAGATAACTGGGTGTGCCAAATTTGGTGTGGACATTATCCAGTCGAACCCCTCCCTGTGTGCAGAATATCAACCAAATCTGAGATTATTTTATATTTTGCCTAAAAAGCGCATGATGTATAGTCCAAGGTTTTTTGCAAAAATCTTCAAATATTGAAAAATGCTCATACTGTGATAGTTGATGGTACTTGAAGAGACCTTCGGAAATATAATATCAATTTGGAGAAATTCGATCTCCTTCAGGAGTTATGATCATCTCTATATATGTATAATTTTCCTCCCCAGATCAATAACTCTCCTTGTATGATAGCTAGATGCACCAAAATTGGTGAGGACATTCTTCAGGCCAACCCCTACCTTTGAACCAAATATCAACCAAATCTGAGAGAATTTTATATTTTCCCTATAAAAACGCATGATGTATAGTCCATGGTTTTTTGCAAAAATCTTCAAATATTAAAAAATGCTCATATTGTGGTAGTTGATGGTACTTGAAGAGACCTTCGAAAAAATAATATCAAATTGGAGAAATTCGCTCTCGTTCAGGAGTTATGAGCATTTTTAAGTATGTAAAAATACTTCATTTTAGGTTGATTACTCGCCCTGTATGATAGCTAAGTGGGCAAAATTTGGTGTGGACATTATTCAGGCCAACCCCTACCTTTGAGCCAAATATCAACCAAATCTGAGAGAATTTTATATTTTCCCTAAAAAAACGCATGATGTATAGTCCATGGTTTTTTGCAAAAATCTTCAAATATAAAAAAATGCTCATACTGTGGTAGTTGATGGTACTTGAAGAGACCTTCGAAAAAATAATATCAAATTGGAGAAATTCGCTCTCGTTCAGGAGTTATGAGCATTTTTAAGTATGTAAAAATACTTCATTTTAGGTTGATTACTCGCCCTGTATGATAGCTAAGTGGGCAAAATTTGGTGTGGACATTATTCAGGCCAACCACTTCCTGTGTGCAGGATATCAAGCAAATCTGAGAGAAATTATTACATACAAAAAATGCTCATAACTCCTGAAAGAGAGCGAAATTCTCCAATTTGATATCATATTTTCGAAGGTCTCTTCAAGTACTATCAATCACCACAGTATGAGCATTTTTAAATATTTGAAGATTTTTGCAAAAAACCATGGACTATACATCATGCGTTTTTTTAGGCAAAATATAAAATTCTCTCAGATTTGGTTGATATTCTGCATACAGGAAGAAATTCGACTGAATAATGTCCACACCAAATTGCGCGCACCTAGCTATCATACAGGGCATGTAATCAACCTAAAAAAAGAGTATTATTACATACTTAAAAATGCTCATAACTCCTGAATGAGAGCGAATCTCTCCACTTTGATATCATATTTTCGAAGGTCTCTTCAAGTACTATCTACCACCACAGTATGAGCATTTTTAAATATTTGAAGATTTTTGCAAAAAACCATGGACTATACATCCTGCGTTTTTTTAGGCAAAATATAAAATTCTCTCAGATTTGGTTGATATTCTGCACACAGGAAGGGGTTTGACTGAATAATGTCCACACCAAATTGCGCGCACTTAGCTATCATACAGGGCAAGTAATCAACCTGAAAAGGAAGTATTATTACATACTTAAAAATGCTCATAACTCCTGAATGAGAGCGAATTTCTCCAATTTGAAATCATATTTTCGAAGGTCTGTTCAAGTACTATCAACCACCACAGTATGAGCATTTTTAAATATTTGAAGATATTTGCAAAAAACCATGGACTATACATCATGCGTTTTTTTAGGCAAAATATAAAATTCTCTCAGATTTGGTTGATATTCTGCACACAGGGAGAGGTTGGCCTGAAAAATGTCCATACCCAATTTGGCGCACCTAGCTATTAGGCTATACACGGCGAGTAATCAACCTGGATAGAAATTATTACATACAAAAAATGCTCATAACTCCTGAAAGAAAGCGAATTTCTCCAATTTGATATCATATTTTCGAAGGTCTCTTCAAGTACTATCAACCACCACAGTATAAGCATTTTTCAATATTTGAAGATTCTTGCAAAAAACCATGGACTATACATCATGCGTTTTTTTAGGCAAAATATAAAATTTTCTAAGATTTGGTTGATATATGGTACACAGACAGGGGTTGGCCTGAAGAATGTCCTCACCAATTCTGGTGCATCTAGCTATCATACAAGGGGAGTTATTGATCTGGGGAAGAAAATTATACATATATAGAGATGCTCATAACTCCTTGAGAGAGACCTTCGAAAATATGAGATCAAATTGGTGAAATTCGCTCTTATTCAGGAGTTATGAGCATTTTTAAGTATGTAATGATACTACCTTTTCAGGTTGATTACTCACCCTGTATGATAACTGGGTTTGCCAAATTTGGTGTGGACATTATTCAGTCGAACCCCTTCATGTGTGCAGAATATCAACCAAATCTGAGAGAATTTTATATTTTGCCTAGAAAAACGCATGATGGTTTTTGCATGGTTTTTTGCAAAAATCTTCAAATATTAAAAAATGCTCATACTGTGGTGGTTGATAGTACTTGAACAGACCTTCGAAAATATGAGATCAAATTGGAGAAATTCGTTCTTATTCAGGAGTTATGAGCATTTTTAAGTATGTAATGATACTACCTTTTCAGGTTGATTACTCGCCCTGTATGATAGCTAGGTGCGCCAAATTTGGTGTGGACATTATTCAGTCGAACCCCTTCCTGTGTGCAGGATATCAACCAAATCTGAGAGAATTTTATATTTTGCCTAAAAAAACGCATGATGTATAGTCCATGGTTTTTTGCAAAAATCTTCAAACATTTAAAAATGCTCATACTGTGGTGGTTGATATTACTTGAAGAGACCTTCGAAAATAAGAGATCAAATTGGAGAAATTCGCTCTTATTCAGGAGTTATGAGCATTTTTAAGTATGTAATGATACTACCTTTCCAGGTTGATTACTCACCCTGTAAGATAACTGGGTGTGCCAAATTTGGTGTGGACATTATCCAGTCGAACCCCTCCCTGTGTGCAGAATATCAACCAAATCTGAGATTATTTTATATTTTGCCTAAAAAGCGCATGATGTATAGTCCAAGGTTTTTTGCAAAAATCTTCAAATATTAAAAAATGCTCATACTGTGATAGTTGATGGTACTTGAAGAGACCTTCGGAAATATAATATCAATTTGGAGAAATTCGATCTCCTTCAGGAGTTATGATCATCTCTATATATGTATAATTTTCCTCCCCAGATCAATAACTCTCCTTGTATGATAGCTAGATGCACCAAAATTGGTGAGGACATTCTTCAGGCCAACCCCTACCTTTGAGCCAAATATCAACCAAATCTGAGAGAATTTTATATTTTCCCTATAAAAACGCATGATGTATAGTCCATGGATTTTTGCAAAAATCTTCAAATATAAAAAAATGCTCATACTGTGGTAGTTGATGGTACTTGAAGAGACCTTCGAAAAAATAATATCAAATTGGAGAAATTCGCTCTCGTTCAGGAGTTATGAGCATTTTTAAGTATGTAAAAATACTTCATTTTAGGTTGATTACTCGCCCTGTATGATAGCTAAGTGGGCAAAATTTGGTGTGGACATTATTCAGGCCAACCCCTACCTTTGAGCCAAATATCAACCAAATCTGAGAGAATTTTATATTTTCCCTAAAAAAACGCATGATGTATAGTCCATGGTTTTTTGCAAAAATCTTCAAATATAAAAAAATGCTCATACTGTGGTAGTTGATGGTACTTGAAGAGACCTTCGAAAAAATAATATCAAATTGGAGAAATTCGCTCTCGTTCAGGAGTTATGAGCATTTTTAAGTATGTAAAAATACTTCATTTTAGGTTGATTACTCGCCCTGTATGATAGCTAAGTGGGCAAAATTTGGTGTGGACATTATTCAGGCCAACCACTTCCTGTGTGCAGGATATCAAGCAAATCTGAGAGAAATTATTACATACAAAAAATGCTCATAACTCCTGAAAGAGAGCGAGATTCTCCAATTTGATATCATATTTTCGAAGGTCTCTTCAAGTACTATCAATCACCACAGTATGAGCATTTTTAAATATTTGAAGATTTTTGCAAAAAACCATGGACTATATACATCATGCGTTTTTTTAGGCAAAATATAAAATTCTCTCAGATTTGGTTGATATTCTGCATACAGGAAGAAATTCGACTGAATAATGTCCACACCAAATTGCGCGCACCTAGCTATCATACAGGGCATGTAATCAACCTAAAAAAAGAGTATTATTACATACTTAAAAATGCTCATAACTCCTGAATGAGAGCGAATCTCTCCACTTTGATATCATATTTTCGAAGGTCTCTTCAAGTACTATCTACCACCACAGTATGAGCATTTTTAAATATTTGAAGATTTTTGCAAAAAACCATGGACTATACATCCTGCGTTTTTTTAGGCAAAATATAAAATTCTCTCAGATTTGGTTGATATTCTGCACACAGGAAGGGGTTTGACTGAATAATGTCCACACCAAATTGCGCGCACTTAGCTATCATACAGGGCAAGTAATCAACCTGAAAAGGAAGTATTATTACATACTTAAAAATGCTCATAACTCCTGAATGAGAGCGAATTTCTCCAATTTGATATCATATTTTCGAAGGTCTGTTCAAGTACTATCAACCACCACAGTATGAGCATTTTTAAATATTTGAAGATATTTGCAAAAAATCATGCGTTTTTTTAGGCAAAATATAAAATTCTCTCAGATTTGGTTGATATTCTGCACACAGGGAGAGGTTGGCCTGAAAAATGTCCATACCCAATTTGGCGCACCTAGCTATTATACACGGCGAGTAATCAACCTGGATAGAAATTATTACATACAAAAAATGCTCATAACTCCTGAAAGAAAGCGAATTTCTCCAATTTGATATCATATTTTCGAAGGTCTCTTCAAGTACTATCAACCACCACAGTATAAGCATTTTTCAATATTTGAAGATTCTTGCAAAAAACCATGGACTATACATCATGCGTTTTTTTTAGGCAAAATATAAAATTTTCTAAGATTTGGTTGATATATGGTACACAGACAGGGGTTGGCCTGAAGAATGTCCTCACCAATTCTGGTGCATCTAGCTATCATACAAGGGGAGTTATTGATCTGGGGAAGAAAATTATACATATATAGAGATGCTCATAACTCCTTGAGAGAGACCTTCGAAAATATGAGATCAAATTGGTGAAATTCGCTCTTATTCAGGAGTTATGAGCATTTTTAAGTATGTAATGATACTACCTTTTCAGGTTGATTACTCACCCTGTATGATAACTGGGTGTGCCAAATTTGGTGTGGACATTATTCAGTCGAACCCCTTCATGTGTGCAGAATATCAACCAAATCTGAGAGAATTTTATATTTTGCCTAGAAAAACGCATGATGGTTTTTGCATGGTTTTTGTCAAAAATCTTCAAATATTAAAAAATGCTCATACTGTGGTGGTTGATAGTACTTGAACAGACCTTCGAAAATATGAGATCAAATTGGAGAAATTCGTTCTTATTCAGGAGTTATGAGCATTTTTAAGTATGTAATGATACTACCTTTTCAGGTTGATTACTCACCCTGTATGATAACTGGGTGTGCCAAATTTTGTGTGGACATTATTCAGTCGAACCCCTTCCTGTGTGCAGAATATCAACCAAATCTGAGAGAATTTTATATTTTGCCTAAAAAAACGCAGGATGTATAGTCCATGGTTTTTTGCAAAAATCTTCAAATATTTAAAAATGCTCATATTGTGGTAGTTGATGGTACTTGAAGAGACCTTCGAAAATATGATATCAAATTGGAGAAATTCGCTCTCCTTCAGGAGTTATGAGCATCTCTATATATGTATAATTTTCCTCCCCAGATCAATAACTCTCCTTGTATGATAGCTACATGCACCAAAATTGATGAGGACATTCTTCAGGCCAACCCCTACCTTTGAGCCAAATATCAACCAAATCTAAGAGAATTTTATATTTTGCCTAGAAAAACGCATGATGTATATAGTCCATGGTTTTTTGCCAAAATCTTCAAATATTAAAAAATGCTCATACTCTGGTAGTTGATGGTACTTGAAGAGACCTTTGGAAATATAATATCAATTTGGAGAAATTCGCACTCGTTCAGGAGTTATGAGCATCTCTATATATGTATAATTTTCCTCCCCAGATCAATAACTCTCCTTGTATGATAGCTAGATGCACCAAAATTAGTGAGGACATTCTTCAGGCCAACCCCTACCTTTGCGTCAAATATCAACCAGATATGAGAGAATTTTATATTTTGCCTGAAAAAACGCTTGATGTATAGTCCATGGTTTTTTGCAAAAATCTTCAAATATTAGAAAATGCTCATACTGTGGTAGTTGATGGTACTTGAAGAGACCTTCGAAAATATAATATCAAATTGAAGAAATTCGCTCACCTTCCGGAGTTATGAGCATCTCT
Source organism: Conomelus anceps (assembly GCA_948455865.1). Lineage (NCBI taxonomy): Eukaryota > Metazoa > Arthropoda > Insecta > Hemiptera > Delphacidae > Conomelus > Conomelus anceps. The sequence goes on from OX418224.1 coordinate 4,657,452, forward strand.
ATATATGTATAATTTTCCTCCCCAGATCAATAACTCTCCTTGTATGATAGCTAGATGCACCAAAATTGGTGTGGACATTATTCAGGCCAACCCCTTCCTTTGAGCCAAATATCAACCAAATCTGAGAGAATTTTATATTTTGTCTAAAATAACGAATGATGTAGAGTCCATGGTTTCTTACAAGAATCTTCAAATATTAAAAATTTTTATACTGCGGTGGTTGATAGTACTTGAAGAGACCTTCGAAAATATGATATCAAATTGGAGAAATTCGCTCTCTTTCAGGAGTTATGAGCATTTTAAAGTAAGTAATAATTCCTTTCTAGGTTGATTACTCGCCCTGTATAATAGCTAGGTGCGCCAAATTGGGTATGGACATTATTCAGGCCAACCCCTTCCTGTGTGCAGGATATCAAGCAAATCTGAGAGAATTTTATATTTTACCTAAAAAAACGCATGAAAGTTGGTGGTCCATGGTTTTTTGCAAAAATCTTCGAATATTTTAAAATGCTCATACTCTTATGGTTGATAGTACTTGAAGAGACCTTCGAAAATATGATATCAAATTGGAGAAATTCGCTCTTGTTCCGGAGTTATGAGCATTTTTATGTATGTAATAATTTCTTTCTAGGTTGATTACTCGCCCTGTACGGTATAATAGCTAGGTACGCAAAATTGGGTGTGTATATTCTACGAGCGATGCCCCACCTGTAAGCCAAATATCATCCAAATCTGAAAGAATTTTATATTTTTCCTGAAAAAAAACGCATGATGGTTTTTTGCAAAAATCTTCAAACATTTAAAAATGCTCATACTGTGGTGGTTGATAGTACTTGAAGAGACCTTCGAAAATATGAGATCAAATTTGAGAAATTCGCTCTTATTCAGGAGTTATGAGCATTTTTAAGTATGTAATGATACTACCTTTCAGGTTGTATGATAACTGGGAGTGCCAAATTTGGTGTGGACATTATTCAGTCAAACCCCTTCCTGTGTGCAGAATATCAACCAAATCTGAGAGAATTTTATATTTTGCCTAAAAAAACGCATGATGTATAATCGATGGTTTTTTGCAAAAATCTTCAAATATTAAAAAATGCTTTTACTGTGGTAGTTGATGGTACTTGAAGAGACCTTCGAAAATATAATATCAAATTGGAGAAATTCACTCTCATTCAGGAGTTATGAGCATTTCTAAGTAAGTAATAATACTTCCTTTTAGGTTGATTACTCGCCCTGTATGATAGCTAAGTGGGCAAAATTTGGTGTGGACATTATTCAGGCAAACCCCTTCCTTTGAGCCAAATATCATTCAAATCTGAGAGAATTTTATATTTTGCCTAAAAAAACGCATGATGTATAGTCCATGGTTTTTTGCAAAAATCTTCAAATATTAAAAATGCACATACTGTGGTAGTTGATGGTACTTGAAGAGACCTTCGAAAATATAATATCAAATTGGAGAAATTCACTCTCCTTCAGGAGTTATGAGCATCTCTATATATGTATAATTTTCCTCCCCAGATCAATAACTCTCCTTGTATGATAGCAAGATGCACCAAAATTGGTGAGGACATTCTTCAGGCCAACCCCTACCTTGAGCCAAATATCAACCAAATCTGAGAGAATTTTATCCATTCAGTCCATTGTTTTTTGCAAAAATCATCAAATATTTAAAAATGCTAATACTGTGGTAGTTGATGGTACTTGAAGAGACCTTCGGAAATATAATATCAATTTGGAAAAATACGCTCTCCGTCAGGAGTTATGAGCATCTCTATATATGTACAATTTTCTTCCCCAGATCAATAACTCCCCTTGTATGATAGCTAGATGCACCAGAATTGGTGAGGACATTCTTCAGGCCAACCCCTGTCTGTGTACCAAATATCAACCAAATCTGAGAGAATTTTATATTTTGCCTAAAAAAACGCATGGTTTTTTGCAAAAATCTTCAAATATCAAAAAATGCTTATACTGTGGTGGTTGATAGTACTTGAAGAGACCTTCGAAAATATGATATCAAAGTGGAGAAATTCGCTCTTGTTCAGGAGTTATGAGCATTTTTTAATATGTTATAATACTACTTCTTTAGGTTTATAGAGAATTTTATATTTTACCTAGAAAAACGCATGATGTATAGTCCATGGTTTTTTGCAAAATTCTTCAAATATTAAAAAATGCTCATACTGTGGTAGTTGATGGTACTTGAAGAGACCTTCAAAAATATGATATCATATTGGTGAAATTCGCTCTCATTCTGGAATTATGAACATTTTTAAGTATATAATAATACTTCCTTTTTAGGTTGATTACTTGCCCTGTATGATAGCTAGGTGCGCCAAATTTAATGTGAACATTATTCAGTAGAACCCCTTCCTGTGTGCAGAATATCAACCAAATCTGAGAGAATTTTATATTTTGCCTAGAAAAACGCATGATGTATAGTTCATGGTTTTTTGCAAAAATCTTCAAATATCAAAAAATGCTTATACTGTGGTGGTTGATAGTACTTGAAGAGACCTTCGAAAATATAATATCAAATTGGAGAAATTCGCTCTCTTTCAGGAGTTATGAGCATTTTTATGTATGTTATAATTTCTTTCTAGGTTGATTACTCGCCCTGTACGGTATAATAGCTAGGTACGCCAAATTGGGTGCGTATATTCTACGAGCGATGCCCCACCTGTAAGCCAAATATCATCCAAATCTGAGAGAATTTTATATTTTTCCTGAAAAAAACGCATGATGGTTTTTTGCAAAAATCTTCAAACATTTAAAAATGCTGATACTGTGGTGGTTGATAGTACTTGAAGAGACCTTCGAAAATATGAGATCAAATTTGAGAAATTCGCTCTTATTCAGGAGTTATGAGCATTTTTAAGTATGTAATGATACTACCTTTTCAGGTTGATTACTTACCCTGTATGGTAACTGGGAGTGCCAAATTTGGTGTGGACATTATTCAGTCAAACCCCTTCCTGTGTGCAGAATATCAACCAAATCTGAGAGAATTTTATATTTTGCCTAAAAAAACGCATGATGTATAGTCCATGGTTATTTGCAAAAATCTTCAAATATTTAAAAATGCTCATTCTGTGATGGTTGATAGTACTTGAAGAGACCTTCGAAAATATGATATCAAATTGGAGAAATTCGCTCTCTTTCAGGAGTTATGAGCATTTTTATGTATTTTATAATTTCTTTCTAGGTTGATTACTCGCCCTGTACGGTATAATAGCTAGGTACGCCAAATTGGGTGCGTATATTCTACGAGCGATGCCCCACCTGTAAGCCAAATATCATCCAAATCTGAGAGAATTTTATATTTTTCCTGAAAAAAACGCATGATGGTTTTTTGCAAAAATCTTCAAACATTTAAAAATGCTCATACTGTGGTGGTTGATAGTACTTGAAGAGACCTTCGAAAATATGAGATCAAATTTGAGAAATTCGCTCTTATTCAGGAGTTATGAGCATTTTTAAGTATGTAATGATACTACCTTTTCAGGTTGATTACTCACCCTGTATGGTAACCGGGAGTGCCAAATTTGGTGTGGACATTATTCAGTCAAACCCCTTCCTGTGTGCAGAATATCAACCAAATCTGAGAGAATTTTATATTTTGCCTAAAAAAACGCATGATGTATAATCGATGGTTTTTTGCAAAAATCTTCAAATATTAAAAAATGCTTTTACTGTGGTAGTTGATGGTACTTGAAGAGACCTTCGAAAATATAATATCAAATTGGAGAAATTCACTCTCATTCAGGAGTTATGAGCATTTTTAAGTAAGTAATAATACTTCCTTTTAGGTTGATTACTCGCCCTGTATGATAGCTAAGAGGGCAAAATTTGGTGTGGATATTATTCAGGCAAACCCCTTCCTTTGAGCCAAATATCAACCAAATCTGAGAGAATTTTATATTTTGCCTAAAAAAACGCATGATGTATAGTCCATGGTTTTTTGCAAAAATCTTCAAATATTAAAAATGCACATACTGTGGTAGTTGATGGTACTTGAAGAGACCTTCGAAAATATAATATCAAATTGGAGAAATTCGCTCTCTTTCAGGAGTTATGAGCATTTTTTGTATGTAATAATTTCTATCTAGGTTAATTACTCGCCCTGTATAATAGCTAGGTGCGCCAAATTGGGTATGGACATTTTTCAGGCCAACCCCTCCCTGTGTGCAGAATATCAACCAAATCGGAGAGAATTTTATATCTTGCCTAGAAAAACGCATGGTTTTTTGCAAAAATCTTCAAATATCAAAAAATGCTCATACTGTGGTCGTTGATAGTACTTGAAGAGACCTTCGAAAATATGATATCAAAGTGGAGAAATTCGCTCTCGTTCAGGAGTTATGAGCATTTTTTAATATGTTATAATACTACCTTTTTAGGTTTATAGAGAATTTTATATTTTGCCTAGAAAAACGCATGATGTATAGTCCATGGTTTTTTGCAAAATTCTTCAAATATTAAAAATTGCTCATACTGTGGTAGTTGATGGTACTTGAAGAGACCTTCAAAAATATGATATCATATTGGAGAAATTCGCTCTCATTCTGGAATTATGAGCATTTTTAAGTATGTAATAATATTTCCTTTTTAGGTTGATTACTTGCCCTGTATGATAGCTAGGTGCGCCAAATTTGATGTGAACATTATTCAGTCAAACCCCTTCCTGTGTGCAGAATATCAACCAAATCTGAGAGAATTTTATATTTTGCCTAGAGAAACGCATGATGTATAGTCCATGGTTTTTTGCAAAAATCTTCAAATATCAAAAAATGCTTATACTGTGGTGGTTGATAGTACTTGAAGAGACCTTCGAAAATATAATATCAAATTGGAGAAATTCGCTCTCCTTCAGGCGTTATGAGCATCTCTATATATGTATAATTTTCCTCCCCAGATCAATAACTCTCCTTGTATGATAGCTAGATGCACCAAAATTGGTGAGGACATTCTTCAGGCCAACCCCTACCTTTGAGTCAAATATCAACCAAATCTGAGAGAATTTTATCCATTTAGTCCATTGTTTTTTGCAAAAATCATCAAATATTTAAAAATGCTAATACTGTGGTAGTTGATACTTGAAGAGACCTTCGAAAATATGATATCAAATTGGAGAAATTCGCTCTCGTTCCGGAGTTATGAGCATTTTTATGTATGTAATAATTTCTTTCTAGGTTGATTACTCGCCCTGTACGGTATAATAGCTAGGTACGCCAAATTGGGTGCGTATATTCTACGAGCGATGCCCCACCTGTGTGCCAAATATCATCCAAATCTGAGAGAATTTTATATTATTACTGAAAAAACGCATGATGGTTTATTGCAAAAATCTTCAAACATTTAAAAATGCTGATACTGTGGTGGTTGATAGTACTTGAAGAGACCTTCGAAAATATGAGATCAAATTGGAGAAATTCGCTCTTAATCAGGAGTTATGAGCATTTTTAAGTATGTAATGATACTACCTTTTTAGGTTGATTACTCACCCTGTATGATAACTGGGTGTGCCACATTTGGTGTGGACATTATTCAGTCGAACCCCTTCCTGTGTGCAGAATATCAACCAAATCTGAGAGAATTTTATATTTTGCCTAAAAAAACGCATGATGCCACTTGTGTAACTATACATTCGCTGGACCAGCTTTATATAGACAACGACGTCACATATTCTCGATTATTGCACCGGATAGCTGGAGCAAATAGGTTGTGGTCGGCTGATCCCCCAAATGTACAGTCACAACAAACTTAAAATAGAAAGAGATATCGACTTTCAAATGGATAGGGCACGGCGAGTAATATCTTTTAATCATAAAATATAAAATCTCAATATATTATATGAAAATAATCAGATAAGCCTCACCGTGACTCAAACCCATAAACTCAAGAACATGGTTTTTGCAAAAATCTTCAAATATTAAAAAATGCTTTTACTGTTGTAGTTGATGGTACTTGAAGAGACCTTCGGAAATATAATATCAATTTTGAGAAATTCCCTCTCATTCAGGAGTTATGAGCATTTTTAAGTCAGTAATAATACTTCATTTTAGGTTGATTACTCGCCCTGTATGATAGCTAAGTGGGCAAAATTTGGTGTGGATATTATTCAGGCAAACGCCTTCCTTTGAGCCAAATATCAACCAAATCTGAGAGAATTTTATATTTTGCCTAAAAAAACGCATGATGTATAGTCCATGGTTTTTTGCAAAAATCTTCAAATATTAAAAAATGCTCATACTGTGGTAGTTGATGGTACTTGAAGAGACCTTCGGAAATATAATATCAATTTGGAGAAATTCGCTCTCCGTCAGGAGTTATGAGCATCTCTATATATGTATAATTTTCTTCCCCAGAACAATAACTCCCCTTGTATGATAGCTAGATGCACCAAAATTGGTGAGGACATTATTCAGGCCAACCCTGTCTGTGTACCAAATATCAACCAAATTTGAGAAAATTTTATATTTTGCCTAAAAAAACGCATGATGTATAGTCCATGGTTTTTTGCAAAAATCTTCAAATATTAAAAAATGCTAATACTGTGGTGGTTGATAGTACTTGAAGAGACCTTCGAAAATATGATATCAAATTGGAGAAATTCGCTCTCTTTCAGGAGTTATGAGCATTTTTTGTATGTAATAATTTCTATCTAAGTTGATTACTCGCTCTGTATAATAGCTAGGTGCGCCAAATTGGGTATGGACATTATTCAGGCCAACCCCTTCCTGTGTGCAGAATATCAACCAAATCTGAGAGAATTTTATATTTTGTTTAAAAAAACGCATGATGTATAGTCCATGGTTTTTTGCAAATATCTTCAAATATTTAAAAATGCTCATACTGTGGTGGTTGATAGTACTTGAGGAGACCTTCGAAAATATGATATCAAATTGGAGAAATTCGCTCTCATTCAGGAGTTATGAGCATTTTTAAGTATGTAATAATACTTCCTTTTTAGGTTGATTACTTGCCCTGTATGATAGCTAGGTGCGCGCAATTTGGTGTGGACATTATTCAGTCAAACCCCTTCCTGTGTGCAGAATATCAACCAAATCTGAGAGAATTTTATATTTTGCCTAAAAAAACGCGTGATGTATAGTCCATGGTTTTTTGCAAAAATCTTTAAATATTTAAAAATGCTTTTACTGTGGTAGTTGATGGTACTTGAAGAGACCTTCGAAAATATAATATCAAATTGGAGAATTTCACTCTCCTTCAGGAGTTATGAGCATCTCTATATATGTATAATTTTCCTCCCCAGATCAATAACTCTCCTTGTATGATAGCTAGATCCACCAAAATTGGTGAGGACATTCTTCAGGCCAACCCCTACCTTTGAGCCAAATATCAACCAAATCTGAGAGAATTTTATCCATTTAGTCCATTGTTTTTTGCAAGAATCTTCAAATATTAAAAAATGCTAATACTGTGGTGGTTGATAGTACTTGAAGAGACCTTCGAAAATATGATATCAAATTGGAGAAATTCGCTCTCTTTCAGGAGTTATGAGCATTTTTTGTATGTAATAATTTCTATCTAGGTTGATTACTCGCCCTGTATAATAGCTAGGTGCGCCAAATTGGGTATGGACATTATTCAGTCAAACCCCTTCCTGTGTGCAGAATATCAACCAAATCTGAGAGAATTTTATATTTTGCCTAGAAAAACGCATGGTTTTTTGCAAAAATCTTCAAATATCAAAAAATGCCTATACTGTTGTGGTTGATAGTACTTGAAGAGACCTTCGAAAATATGATATCAAAGTGGAGAAATTCGCTCTCGTTCAGGAGTTATGAGCATTTTTTAATATGTTATAATACTATCTTTTTAGGTTTATAGAGAATTTTATATTTTGCCTAGAAAAACGCATGATGTATAGTCCATGGTTTTTTGCAAAAATCTTCAAATATTTAAAAATGCTCATACTGTGGTGGTAGATAGTACTTGAAGAGACCTTCAAAAATATGATATCATATTGGAGAAATTCGCTCTCATTCTGGAATTATGAGCATTTTTAAGTATGTAATAATACTTCCTTTTTAGGTTGATTACTTGCCCTGTATGATAGCTAGGTGCGCCAAATTTGATGTGAACATTATTCAGTCGAACCCCTTCCTGTGTGCAGAATATCAACCAAATCTGAGATAATTTTATATTCAGCCTAGAAAAACGCATGATGTATAGTCCATGGTTTTTTGCAAAAATCTTCAAATATCAAAAACTGCTTATACTGTGGTGGTTGATAGTACTTGAAGAGACCTTCGAAAATATAATATCAAATTGGAGAAATTCGCTCTCCTTCAGGCGTTATGAGCATCTCTATATATGTATAATTTTCCTCCCCAGATCAATAACTCTCCTTGTATGATAGCTAGATGCACCAAAATTGGTGAGGACATTCTTCAGGCCAACCCCCACCTTTGAGTCAAATATCAACCAAATCTGAGAGAATTTTATCCATTTAGTCCATTGTTTTTTGCAAAAATCATCAAATATTTAAAAATGCTAATACTGTGGTAGTTGATGGTACTTGAAGAGACCTTCGAAAATATAATATCAAATTGGAGAAATTCACTCTCATTCAGGAGTTATGAGCATTTTTAAGTAAGTAATAATACTTCATTTTAGGTTGATTACTCGCCCTGTATGATAGCTAAGTGGGCAAAATTTGGTGTGGACATTATTCAGGCCAACCCCTTCCTTTGAGCCAAATATCAACCAAATCTGAGAGAATTTTATATTTTGCCTAAAAAAACGCATGATGTATAGTCCATGGTTTTTTGCAAAAATCTTCAAATATTTGAAAAAGCTCATACTGTGGTGGTTGATAGTACTTGAAGAGACCTTCAAAAGTATGTAGTCAAATTGGAGAATTCGCTCTCCTTCAGGAGTTATGAGCATTTCTATATATGTATAATTTTCCTTCCCAGATCAATAACTCCCCTTGTGTGATAGCTAGATGCACCAAAATTGGTGAGGACATTCTTCAGGCCATCCCCTGTCTGTGTACCAAATATCAACCAAATATGACAGAATTTTATATTTTGCTTAAAAAAACACACGATGTATAGTCCATGGTTTTTTGCAAAAATATTCAAATATTTGAAAATGCTCATACTGTGGTGGTTGATGGTACTTGAAGAGACCTTCGAAAATATTTAATCAAATTGGAGAAATTCGCTCTCCTTCAAGAGTTATGAGCATTTCTATATATGTATAACTTTTTCTCATTATATCAATAACTCTCCTTGTATGATAGCTAGATTCACCAAACTTGGTGAGGACATTCTTCAGGCCAACCCCTGTCTGTGTCCCAAATATCAACCAAATTTGACAGAATTTTGTGTTTTGCCTGAAAAAACACACGATCTTCAAATATTTACAAATGCTAATACTGTGATGATAGATAGAACTCGAAGAGACCTTCAAAAATATGTAGTCAAATTGGTGAAATTCTCTCTCCTTCAGGAGTTATGAGCATTTCAAAATATTTAACAATATCTTTCTAGATTGATTAATAGCCCTGTATAATAACTACGTACGCCAAATTCCGTGTAGACATTCCTTGGGCCAAGCCCTACCTGTGTACCAGCTATCAACCAAAACTGAGAGAATTTTATGTTTTGCCTAAAAAAACGCATGATTTTTTGCAAAAATCTTCAAATATTTGAAAATGCTCATACTGTGGTGGTTGATAGTACTTGAAAAGACCTTCGAAAATATTCAATCAAATTGGAAAAATTCGCTCTCCTTCAGGAGTTATGAGCATTTCTATATATGTATAATTTTCCTCCCAAGATCAATAACTCCCCTCGTATGATAGCTAGATGCACCAAAATTGGTGAGGACATTATTCTGGCCAACCCCTGTCTGTGTACCAAATATCAACCGAATCTGAAAGAATTCTATGTTTTGCTTAAAAAAACACACGATGTATAGTCCATGGTTTTTTGCAAAAATCTTCAAATATTTAAAAATGCTCATACTGTGGTGGTTGATAGTACTTGAAGAGAACTTCGAAAATATTTAATCAAATTGGAGAATTTCGCTCTCCTTCAGGAGTTATGAGCATTTCTATATATGTATAATTTTCCTCCCCAGATCAATAACTCCCCTTGTATGATAGCTAGATGCACCAAATTTGGTGCAGAAAATTCTTCATGCCAACCCCTGTCTGTGTACCAGATATCAACCAGATCTGACAGAATTTTATGTTTTGCCTTAATAAACACACGATGTATAGTCCATGTTTTTTTGCAAAAATCTTCTAATATTTGAAAAAGCTCATACTGTGGTGGTTGATAGTACTTGAAGAGACCTTCAAAAGTATGTAGTCAAATTGGAGAATTCGCTCTCCTTCAGGAGTTATGAGCATTTCTATATATGTATAATTTTCCTTCCCAGATCAATAACTCCCCTTGTATGATAGCTAGATGCACCAAAATTGGTGAGGACATTCTTCAGGCCAACCCCTGTCTGTGTACCAAATATCAACCAAATATGACAGAATTTTATGTTTTGCCTAAAAAAACACACGATGTATAGTCCATGGTTTTTTGCAAAAATCTTCAAATATTTAAGAAAGCTCATACTGTGGTGGTTGATAGTACTTGAAGAGACCTTCAAAAATATGTAGTCAAATTGGAGAAATTCGCTCTCCTTCAGGAGTTATGAGCATTTCAAAATATTTAACAATATCTTTCTAGATTGATTAATAGCCCTGTATAATAACTACGTACGCCAAATTCCGTGTAGACATTCTTTGGGCCAAGCCCTACCTGTGTAACAGATATCAACCAAATCTGAAAGAATTCTATGATTTGCCTAAAAAAACGCATGATGCACCAAAATTGGTGAGGACATTATTCAGGCCAACCCCTGTGTAGTACATGGTTTTTTGCAAAAATCTTCAAATATTTACAAATGCTCATACTGTGATGGTTGATAGTACTTGAAAAGACCTTCGAAAATATTTAATCAAATTGGAGAAATTTGCTCTCCTCCAAAAGTTATGAGCATTTCTATATATGTATGATTTTCCTCCCCAGATCAATAACTCCCCTTGTATGATAGCTAGATGCACCAATATTGGTGAGGACATTCTTCAGGCCAATCCCTGTCTGTGTACCAAATATGAACCAAATCTGACAGAATTTTATGTTTTGCTTAAAAAAACACACGATGTATAGTCCATGGTTTTTTGCAAAAATCTTCAAATATTTGAAAATGCTCATACTGTGGTGGTTGATGGTACTTGAAGAGACCTTCGAAAATATTTAATCAAATTGGAGAAATTCGCTCTCCTTCAAGAGTTATGAGCATTTCTATATATGTATAACTTTTTCTCATTATATCAATAACTCTCCTTGTATGATAGCTAGATTCACCAAACTTGGTGAGGACATTCTTCAGGCCAACCCCTGTCTGTGTCCCAAATATCAACCAAATTTGACAGAATTTTGTGTTTTGCCTGAAAAAACACACGATCTTCAAATATTTACAAATGCTAATACTGTGATGATAGATAGAACTCGAAGAGACCTTCAAAAATATGTAGTCAAATTGGTGAAATTCGCTCTCCTTCAGGAGTTATGAGCATTTCAAAATATTTAACAATATCTTTCTAGATTGATTAATAGCCCTGTATAATAACTACGTACGCCAAATTCCGTGTAGACATTCCTTGGGCCAAGCCCTACCTGTGTACCAGCTATCAACCAAAACTGAGAGAATTTTATGTTTTGCCTAAAAAAACGCATGATTTTTTGCAAAAATCTTCAAATATTTGAAAATGCTCATACTGTGGTGGTTGATAGTACTTGAAAAGACCTTCGAAAATATTCAATCAAATTGGAAAAATTCGCTCTCCTTCAGGAGTTATGAGCATTTCTATATATGTATAATTTTCCTCCCAAGATCAATAACTCCCCTCGTATGATAGCTAGATGCACCAAAATTGGTGAGGACATTATTCTGGCCAACCCCTGTCTGTGTACCAAATATCAACCGAATCTGAAAGAATTCTATGTTTTGCTTAAAAAAACACACGATGTATAGTCCATGGTTTTTTGCAAAAATCTTCAAATATTTAAAAATGCTCATACTGTGGTGGTTGATAGTACTTGAAGAGAACTTCGAAAATATTTAATCAAATTGGAGAATTTCGCTCTCCTTCAGGAGTTATGAGCATTTCTATATATGTATAATTTTCCTCCCCAGATCAATAACTCCCCTTGTATGATAGCTAGATGCACCAAATTTGGTGCAGAAAATTCTTCATGCCAACCCCTGTCTGTGTACCAGATATCAACCAGATCTGACAGAATTTTATGTTTTGCCTTAATAAACACACGATGTATAGTCCATGTTTTTTTGCAAAAATCTTCTAATATTTGAAAAAGCTCATACTGTGGTGGTTGATAGTACTTGAAGAGACCTTCAAAAGTATGTAGTCAAATTGGAGAATTCGCTCTCCTTCAGGAGTTATGAGCATTTCTATATATGTATAATTTTCCTTCCCAGATCAATAACTCCCCTTGTATGATAGCTAGATGCACCAAAATTGGTGAGGACATTCTTCAGGCCAACCCCTGTCTGTGTACCAAATATCAACCAAATATGACAGAATTTTATGTTTTGCCTAAAAAAACACACGATGTATAGTCCATGGTTTTTTGCAAAAATCTTCAAATATTTAAGAAAGCTCATACTGTGGTGGTTGATAGTACTTGAAGAGACCTTCAAAAATATGTAGTCAAATTGGAGAAATTCGCTCTCCTTCAGGAGTTATGAGCATTTCAAAATATTTAACAATATCTTTCTAGATTGATTAATAGCCCTGTATAATAACTACGTACGCCAAATTCCGTGTAGACATTCTTTGGGCCAAGCCCTACCTGTGTACCAGATATCAACCAAATCTGAGAGAATTCTATGATTTGCCTAAAAAAACGCATGATGCACCAAAATTGGTGAGGACATTATTCAGGCCAACCCCTGTGTAGTACATGGTTTTTTGCAAAAATCTTCAAATATTTACAAATGCTCATACTGTGATGGTTGATAGTACTTGAAAAGACCTTCGAAAATATTTAATCAAATTGGAGAAATTTGCTCTCCTCCAAAAGTTATGAGCATTTCTATATATGTATAATTTTCCTCCCCAGATCAATAACTCCCCTTGTATGATAGCTAGATGCACCAATATTGGTGAGGACATTCTTCAGGCCAATCCCTGTCTGTGTACCAAATATCACCAAATCTGACAGAATTTTATGTTTTGCCTAAAAAAACACACGATGTATAGTCCATGGTTTTTTGCAAAAATCTTCAAATATTTAAAAATGCTCATACTGTGGTGGTTGATAGTACTTGAAGAGAACTTCGAAAATATTTAATCAAATTGGAGAATTTCGCTCTCCTTCAGGAGTTATGAGTATTTCTATATATGTATAATTTTCCTCCCCAGATCAATAACTCCCCTTGTATGATAGCTAGATGCACCAAAATTGGTGAGGACATTCTGGCCAACCCCTGTCTGTGTACCAAATATGAACCAAATCTGACAGAATTTTATGTTTTGCTTAAAAAAACACACGATGTATAGTCCATGGTTTTTTGCAAAAATCTTCAAATATTTGAAAATGCTCATACTGTGGTGGTTGATGGTACTTGAAGAGACCTTCGAAAATATTTAATCAAATTGGAGAAATTCGCTCTCCTTCAAGAGTTATGAGCATTTCTATATATGTATAACTTTTTCTCATTATATCAATAACTCTCCTTGTATGATAGCTAGATTCACCAAACTTGGTGAGGACATTCTTCAGGCCAACCCCTGTCTGTGTCCCAAATATCAACCAAATTTGACAGAATTTTGTGTTTTGCCTGAAAAAACACACGATCTTCAAATATTTACAAATGCTAATACTGTGATGATAGATAGAACTCGAAGAGACCTTCAAAAATATGTAGTCAAATTGGTGAAATTCGCTCTCCTTCAGGAGTTATGAGCATTTCAAAATATTTAACAATATCTTTCTAGATTGATTAATAGCCCTGTATAATAACTACGTACGCCAAATTCCGTGTAGACATTCCTTGGGCCAAGCCCTACCTGTGTACCAGCTATCAACCAAAACTGAGAGAATTTTATGTTTTGCCTAAAAAAACGCATGATTTTTTGCAAAAATCTTCAAATATTTGAAAATGCTCATACTGTGGTGGTTGATAGTACTTGAAAAGACCTTCGAAAATATTCAATCAAATTGGAAAAATTCGCTCTCCTTCAGGAGTTATGAGCATTTCTATATATGTATAATTTTCCTCCCAAGATCAATAACTCCCCTCGTATGATAGCTAGATGCACCAAAATTGGTGAGGACATTATTCTGGCCAACCCCTGTCTGTGTACCAAATATCAACCGAATCTGAAAGAATTCTATGTTTTGCTTAAAAAAACACACGATGTATAGTCCATGGTTTTTTGCAAAAATCTTCAAATATTTAAAAATGCTCATACTGTGGTGGTTGATAGTACTTGAAGAGAACTTCGAAAATATTTAATCAAATTGGAGAATTTCGCTCTCCTTCAGGAGTTATGAGCATTTCTATATATGTATAATTTTCCTCCCCAGATCAATAACTCCCCTTGTATGATAGCTAGATGCACCAAATTTGGTGCAGAAAATTCTTCATGCCAACCCCTGTCTGTGTACCAGATATCAACCAGATCTGACAGAATTTTATGTTTTGCCTTAATAAACACACGATGTTTTTTTGCAAAAATCTTCTAATATTTGAAAAAGCTCATACTGTGGTCGTTGATAGTACTTGAAGAGACCTTCAAAAGTATGTAGTCAAATTGGAGAATTCGCTCTCCTTCAGGAGTTATGAGCATTTCTATATATGTATAATTTTCCTTCCCAGATCAATAACTCCCCTTGTATGATAGCTAGATGCACCAAAATTGGTGAGGACATTCTTCAGGCCAACCCCTGTCTGTGTACCAAATATCAACCAAATATGACAGAATTTTATGTTTTGCCTAAAAAAACACACGATGTATAGTCCATGGTTTTTTGCAAAAATCTTCAAATATTTAAGAAAGCTCATACTGTGGTGGTTGATAGTACTTGAAGAGACCTTCAAAAATATGTAGTCAAATTGGAGAAATTCGCTCTCCTTCAGGAGTTATGAGCATTTCAAAATATTTAACAATATCTTTCTAGATTGATTAATAGCCCTGTATAATAACTACGTACGCCAAATTCCGTGTAGACATTCTTTGGGCCAAGCCCTACCTGTGTACCAGATATCAACCAAATCTGAGAGAATTCTATGATTTGCCTAAAAAAACGCATGATGCACCAAAATTGGTGAGGACATTATTCAGGCCAACCCCTGTGTAGTACATGGTTTTTTGCAAAAATCTTCAAATATTTACAAATGCTCATACTGTGATGGTTGATAGTACTTGAAAAGACCTTCGAAAATATTTAATCAAATTGGAGAAATTTGCTCTCCTCCAAAAGTTATGAGCATTTCTATATATGTATAATTTTCCTCCCCAGATCAAT
This sequence comes from Conomelus anceps, assembly GCA_948455865.1. Lineage (NCBI taxonomy): Eukaryota > Metazoa > Arthropoda > Insecta > Hemiptera > Delphacidae > Conomelus > Conomelus anceps. The sequence goes on from OX418224.1 coordinate 4,673,051, forward strand.
AACTCCCCTTGTATGATAGCTAGATGCACCAATATTGGTGAGGACATTCTTCAGGCCAATCCCTGTCTGTGTACCAAATATCACCAAATCTGACAGAATTTTATGTTTTGCCTAAAAAAACACACGATGTATAGTCCATGGTTTTTTGCAAAAATCTTCAAATATTTAAAAATGCTCATACTGTGGTGGTTGATAGTACTTGAAGAGAACTTCGAAAATATTTAATCAAATTGGAGAATTTCGCTCTCCTTCAGGAGTTATGAGCATTTCTATATATGTATAATTTTCCTCCCCAGATCAATAACTCCCCTTGTATGATAGCTAGATGCACCAAAATTGGTGAGGACATTCTGGCCAACCCCTGTCTGTGTACCAAATATGAACCAAATCTGACAGAATTTTATGTTTTGCTTAAAAAAACACACGATGTATAGTCCATGGTTTTTTGCAAAAATCTTCAAATATTTGAAAATGCTCATACTGTGGTGGTTGATGGTACTTGAAGAGACCTTCGAAAATATTTAATCAAATTGGAGAAATTCGCTCTCCTTCAAGAGTTATGAGCATTTCTATATATGTATAACTTTTTCTCATTATATCAATAACTCTCCTTGTATGATAGCTAGATTCACCAAACTTGGTGAGGACATTCTTCAGGCCAACCCCTGTCTGTGTCCCAAATATCAACCAAATTTGACAGAATTTTGTGTTTTGCCTGAAAAAACACACGATCTTCAAATATTTACAAATGCTAATACTGTGATGATAGATAGAACTCGAAGAGACCTTCAAAAATATGTAGTCAAATTGGTGAAATTCGCTCTCCTTCAGGAGTTATGAGCATTTCAAAATATTTAACAATATCTTTCTAGATTGATTAATAGCCCTGTATAATAACTACGTACGCCAAATTCCGTGTAGACATTCCTTGGGCCAAGCCCTACCTGTGTACCAGCTATCAACCAAAACTGAGAGAATTTTATGTTTTGCCTAAAAAAACGCATGATTTTTTGCAAAAATCTTCAAATATTTGAAAATGCTCATACTGTGGTGGTTGATAGTACTTGAAAAGACCTTCGAAAATATTCAATCAAATTGGAAAAATTCGCTCTCCTTCAGGAGTTATGAGCATTTCTATATATGTATAATTTTCCTCCCAAGATCAATAACTCCCCTCGTATGATAGCTAGATGCACCAAAATTGGTGAGGACATTATTCTGGCCAACCCCTGTCTGTGTACCAAATATCAACCGAATCTGAAAGAATTCTATGTTTTGCTTAAAAAAACACACGATGTATAGTCCATGGTTTTTTGCAAAAATCTTCAAATATTTAAAAATGCTCATACTGTGGTGGTTGATAGTACTTGAAGAGAACTTCGAAAATATTTAATCAAATTGGAGAATTTCGCTCTCCTTCAGGAGTTATGAGCATTTCTATATATGTATAATTTTCCTCCCCAGATCAATAACTCCCCTTGTATGATAGCTAGATGCACCAAATTTGGTGCAGAAAATTCTTCATGCCAACCCCTGTCTGTGTACCAGATATCAACCAGATCTGACAGAATTTTATGTTTTGCCTTAATAAACACACGATGTTTTTTTGCAAAAATCTTCTAATATTTGAAAAAGCTCATACTGTGGTCGTTGATAGTACTTGAAGAGACCTTCAAAAGTATGTAGTCAAATTGGAGAATTCGCTCTCCTTCAGGAGTTATGAGCATTTCTATATATGTATAATTTTCCTTCCCAGATCAATAACTCCCCTTGTATGATAGCTAGATGCACCAAAATTGGTGAGGACATTCTTCAGGCCAACCCCTGTCTGTGTACCAAATATCAACCAAATATGACAGAATTTTATGTTTTGCCTAAAAAAACACACGATGTATAGTCCATGGTTTTTTGCAAAAATCTTCAAATATTTAAGAAAGCTCATACTGTGGTGGTTGATAGTACTTGAAGAGACCTTCAAAAATATGTAGTCAAATTGGAGAAATTCGCTCTCCTTCAGGAGTTATGAGCATTTCAAAATATTTAACAATATCTTTCTAGATTGATTAATAGCCCTGTATAATAACTACGTACGCCAAATTCCGTGTAGACATTCTTTGGGCCAAGCCCTACCTGTGTACCAGATATCAACCAAATCTGAGAGAATTCTATGATTTGCCTAAAAAAACGCATGATGCACCAAAATTGGTGAGGACATTATTCAGGCCAACCCCTGTGTAGTACATGGTTTTTTGCAAAAATCTTCAAATATTTACAAATGCTCATACTGTGATGGTTGATAGTACTTGAAAAGACCTTCGAAAATATTTAATCAAATTGGAGAAATTTGCTCTCCTCCAAAAGTTATGAGCATTTCTATATATGTATAATTTTCCTCCCCAGATCAATAACTCCCCTTGTATGATAGCTAGATGCACCAATATTGGTGAGGACATTCTTCAGGCCAATCCCTGTCTGTGTACCAAATATCACCAAATCTGACAGAATTTTATGTTTTGCCTAAAAAAACACACGATGTATAGTCCATGGTTTTTTGCAAAAATCTTCAAATATTTAAAAATGCTCATACTGTGGTGGTTGATAGTACTTGAAGAGAACTTCGAAAATATTTAATCAAATTGGAGAATTTCGCTCTCCTTCAGGAGTTATGAGCATTTCTATATATGTATAATTTTCCTCCCCAGATCAATAACTCCCCTTGTATGATAGCTAGATGCACCAAAATTGGTGAGGACATTCTGGCCAACCCCTGTCTGTGTACCAAATATGAACCAAATCTGACAGAATTTTATGTTTTGCTTAAAAAAACACACGATGTATAGTCCATGGTTTTTTGCAAAAATCTTCAAATATTTGAAAATGCTCATACTGTGGTGGTTGATGGTACTTGAAGAGACCTTCGAAAATATTTAATCAAATTGGAGAAATTCGCTCTCCTTCAAGAGTTATGAGCATTTCTATATATGTATAACTTTTTCTCATTATATCAATAACTCTCCTTGTATGATAGCTAGATTCACCAAACTTGGTGAGGACATTCTTCAGGCCAACCCCTGTCTGTGTCCCAAATATCAACCAAATTTGACAGAATTTTGTGTTTTGCCTGAAAAAACACACGATCTTCAAATATTTACAAATGCTAATACTGTGATGATAGATAGAACTCGAAGAGACCTTCAAAAATATGTAGTCAAATTGGTGAAATTCGCTCTCCTTCAGGAGTTATGAGCATTTCAAAATATTTAACAATATCTTTCTAGATTGATTAATAGCCCTGTATAATAACTACGTACGCCAAATTCCGTGTAGACATTCCTTGGGCCAAGCCCTACCTGTGTACCAGCTATCAACCAAAACTGAGAGAATTTTATGTTTTGCCTAAAAAAACGCATGATTTTTTGCAAAAATCTTCAAATATTTGAAAATGCTCATACTGTGGTGGTTGATAGTACTTGAAAAGACCTTCGAAAATATTCAATCAAATTGGAAAAATTCGCTCTCCTTCAGGAGTTATGAGCATTTCTATATATGTATAATTTTCCTCCCAAGATCAATAACTCCCCTCGTATGATAGCTAGATGCACCAAAATTGGTGAGGACATTATTCTGGCCAACCCCTGTCTGTGTACCAAATATCAACCGAATCTGAAAGAATTCTATGTTTTGCTTAAAAAAACACACGATGTATAGTCCATGGTTTTTTGCAAAAATCTTCAAATATTTAAAAATGCTCATACTGTGGTGGTTGATAGTACTTGAAGAGAACTTCGAAAATATTTAATCAAATTGGAGAATTTCGCTCTCCTTCAGGAGTTATGAGCATTTCTATATATGTATAATTTTCCTCCCCAGATCAATAACTCCCCTTGTATGATAGCTAGATGCACCAAATTTGGTGCAGAAAATTCTTCATGCCAACCCCTGTCTGTGTACCAGATATCAACCAGATCTGACAGAATTTTATGTTTTGCCTTAATAAACACACGATGTTTTTTTGCAAAAATCTTCTAATATTTGAAAAAGCTCATACTGTGGTCATTGATAGTACTTGAAGAGACCTTCAAAAGTATGTAGTCAAATTGGAGAATTCGCTCTCCTTCAGGAGTTATGAGCATTTCTATATATGTATAATTTTCCTTCCCAGATCAATAACTCCCCTTGTATGATAGCTAGATGCACCAAAATTGGTGAGGACATTCTTCAGGCCAACCCCTGTCTGTGTACCAAATATCAACCAAATATGACAGAATTTTATGTTTTGCCTAAAAAAACACACGATGTATAGTCCATGGTTTTTTGCAAAAATCTTCAAATATTTAAGAAAGCTCATACTGTGGTGGTTGATAGTACTTGAAGAGACCTTCAAAAATATGTAGTCAAATTGGAGAAATTCGCTCTCCTTCAGGAGTTATGAGCATTTCAAAATATTTAACAATATCTTTCTAGATTGATTAATAGCCCTGTATAATAACTACGTACGCCAAATTCCGTGTAGACATTCTTTGGGCCAAGCCCTACCTGTGTACCAGATATCAACCAAATCTGAAAGAATTCTATGATTTGCCTAAAAAAACGCATGATGCACCAAAATTGGTGAGGACATTATTCAGGCCAACCCCTGTGTAGTACATGGTTTTTTGCAAAAATCTTCAAATATTTACAAATGCTCATACTGTGATGGTTGATAGTACTTGAAAAGACCTTCGAAAATATTTAATCAAATTGGAGAAATTTGCTCTCCTCCAAAAGTTATGAGCATTTCTATATATGTATAATTTTCCTCCCCAGATCAATAACTCCCCTTGTATGATAGCTAGATGCACCAATATTGGTGAGGACATTCTTCAGGCCAATCCCTGTCTGTGTACCAAATATCACCAAATCTGACAGAATTTTATGTTTTGCCTAAAAAAACACACGATGTATAGTCCATGGTTTTTTGCAAAAATCTTCAAATATTTAAAAATGCTCATACTGTGGTGGTTGATAGTACTTGAAGAGAACTTCAAAAATATTTAATCAAATTGGAGAATTTCGCTCTCCTTCAGGAGTTATGAGCATTTCTATATATGTATAATTTTCCTCCCCAGATCAATAACTCCCCTTGTATGATAGCTAGATGCACCAAAATTGGTGAGGACATTCTGGCCAACCCCTGTCTGTGTACCAAATATGAACCAAATCTGACAGAATTTTATGTTTTGCTTAAAAAAACACACGATGTATAGTCCATGGTTTTTTGCAAAAATCTTCAAATATTTGAAAATGCTCATACTGTGGTGGTTGATGGTACTTGAAGAGACCTTCGAAAATATTTAATCAAATTGGAGAAATTCGCTCTCCTTCAAGAGTTATGAGCATTTCTATATATGTATAACTTTTTCTCATTATATCAATAACTCTCCTTGTATGATAGCTAGATTCACCAAACTTGGTGAGGACATTCTTCAGGCCAACCCCTGTCTGTGTCCCAAATATCAACCAAATTTGACAGAATTTTGTGTTTTGCCTGAAAAAACACACGATCTTCAAATATTTACAAATGCTAATACTGTGATGATAGATAGAACTCGAAGAGACCTTCAAAAATATGTAGTCAAATTGGTGAAATTCGCTCTCCTTCAGGAGTTATGAGCATTTCAAAATATTTAACAATATCTTTCTAGATTGATTAATAGCCCTGTATAATAACTACGTACGCCAAATTCCGTGTAGACATTCCTTGGGCCAAGCCCTACCTGTGTACCAGCTATCAACCAAAACTGAGAGAATTTTATGTTTTGCCTAAAAAAACGCATGATTTTTTGCAAAAATCTTCAAATATTTGAAAATGCTCATACTGTGGTGGTTGATAGTACTTGAAAAGACCTTCGAAAATATTCAATCAAATTGGAAAAATTCGCTCTCCTTCAGGAGTTATGAGCATTTCTATATATGTATAATTTTCCTCCCAAGATCAATAACTCCCCTCGTATGATAGCTAGATGCACCAAAATTGGTGAGGACATTATTCTGGCCAACCCCTGTCTGTGTACCAAATATCAACCGAATCTGAAAGAATTCTATGTTTTGCTTAAAAAAACACACGATGTATAGTCCATGGTTTTTTGCAAAAATCTTCAAATATTTAAAAATGCTCATACTGTGGTGGTTGATAGTACTTGAAGAGAACTTCGAAAATATTTAATCAAATTGGAGAATTTCGCTCTCCTTCAGGAGTTATGAGCATTTCTATATATGTATAATTTTCCTCCCCAGATCAATAACTCCCCTTGTATGATAGCTAGATGCACCAAATTTGGTGCAGAAAATTCTTCATGCCAACCCCTGTCTGTGTACCAGATATCAACCAGATCTGACAGAATTTTATGTTTTGCCTTAATAAACACACGATGTATAGTCCATGTTTTTTTGCAAAAATCTTCTAATATTTGAAAAAGCTCATACTGTGGTGGTTGATAGTACTTGAAGAGACCTTCAAAAGTATGTAGTCAAATTGGAGAATTCGCTCTCCTTCAGGAGTTATGAGCATTTCTATATATGTATAATTTTCCTTCCCAGATCAATAACTCCCCTTGTATGATAGCTAGATGCACCAAAATTGGTGAGGACATTCTTCAGGCCAACCCCTGTCTGTGTACCAAATATCAACCAAATATGACAGAATTTTATGTTTTGCCTAAAAAAACACACGATGTATAGTCCATGGTTTTTTGCAAAAATCTTCAAATATTTAAGAAAGCTCATACTGTGGTGGTTGATAGTACTTGAAGAGACCTTCAAAAATATGTAGTCAAATTGGAGAAATTCGCTCTTTTTCAGGAGTTATGAGCATTTCAAAATATTTAACAATATCTTTCTAGATTGATTAATAGCCCTGTATAATAACTACGTACGCCAAATTCCGTGTAGACATTCTTTGGGCCAAGCCCTACCTGTGTACCAGATATCAACCAAATCTGAGAGAATTCTATGATTTGCCTAAAAAAACGCATGATGCACCAAAATTGGTGAGGACATTATTCAGGCCAACCCCTGTGTAGTACATGGTTTTTTGCAAAAATCTTCAAATATTTACAAATGCTCATACTGTGATGGTTGATAGTACTTGAAAAGACCTTCGAAAATATTTAATCAAATTGGAGAAATTTGCTCTCCTCCAAAAGTTATGAGCATTTCTATATATGTATAATTTTCCTCCCCAGATCAATAACTCCCCTTGTATGATAGCTAGATGCACCAATATTGGTGAGGACATTCTTCAGGCCAATCCCTGTCTGTGTACCAAATATCACCAAATCTGACAGAATTTTATGTTTTGCCTAAAAAAACACACGATGTATAGTCCATGGTTTTTTGCAAAAATCTTCAAATATTTAAAAATGCTCATACTGTGGTGGTTGATAGTACTTGAAGAGAACTTCGAAAATATTTAATCAAATTGGAGAATTTCGCTCTCCTTCAGGAGTTATGAGCATTTCTATATATGTATAATTTTCCTCCCCAGATCAATAACTCCCCTTGTATGATAGCTAGATGCACCAAAATTGGTGAGGACATTCTGGCCAACCCCTGTCTGTGTACCAAATATGAACCAAATCTGACAGAATTTTATGTTTTGATTAAAAAAACACACGATGTATAGTCCATGGTTTTTTGCAAAAATCTTCAAATTTTTAAAAATGCTCATACTGTGGTTGTTGATAGTACTTTAAGAGACCTTCGAAAATATGTAGTCAAATTGGAGAATTTCGCTCTCCTTCAGGAGTTATGAGCATTTCTATATATGTATAATTTTCCTCCCAAGATCAATAACTCCCCTCGTATGATAGCTAGATGCACCAAAATTGGTGAGGACATTATTCTGGCCAACCCCTGTCTGTGTACCAAATATCAACCGAATCTGAAAGAATTCTATGTTTTGCTTAAAAAAACACACGATGTATAGTCCATGGTTTTTTGCAAAAATCTTCAAATATTTAAAAATGCTCATACTGTGGTGGTTGATAGTACTTGAAGAGAACTTCGAAAATATTTAATCAAATTGGAGAATTTCGCTCTCCTTCAGGAGTTATGAGCATTTCTATATATGTATAATTTTCCTCCCCAGATCAATAACTCCCCTTGTATGATAGCTAGATGCACCAAATTTGGTGCAGAAAATTCTTCATGCCAACCCCTGTCTGTGTACCAGATATCAACCAGATCTGACAGAATTTTATGTTTTGCCTTAATAAACACACGATGTTTTTTTGCAAAAATCTTCTAATATTTGAAAAAGCTCATACTGTGGTCGTTGATAGTACTTGAAGAGACCTTCAAAAGTATGTAGTCAAATTGGAGAATTCGCTCTCCTTCAGGAGTTATGAGCATTTCTATATATGTATAATTTTCCTTCCCAGATCAATAACTCCCCTTGTATGATAGCTAGATGCACCAAAATTGGTGAGGACATTCTTCAGGCCAACCCCTGTCTGTGTACCAAATATCAACCAAATATGACAGAATTTTATGTTTTGCCTAAAAAAACACACGATGTATAGTCCATGGTTTTTTGCAAAAATCTTCAAATATTTAAGAAAGCTCATACTGTGGTGGTTGATAGTACTTGAAGAGACCTTCAAAAATATGTAGTCAAATTGGAGAAATTCGCTCTCCTTCAGGAGTTATGAGCATTTCAAAATATTTAACAATATCTTTCTAGATTGATTAATAGCCCTGTATAATAACTACGTACGCCAAATTCCGTGTAGACATTCTTTGGGCCAAGCCCTACCTGTGTACCAGATATCAACCAAATCTGAAAGAATTCTATGATTTGCCTAAAAAAACGCATGATGCACCAAAATTGGTGAGGACATTATTCAGGCCAACCCCTGTGTAGTACATGGTTTTCTGCAAAAATCTTCAAATATTTACAAATGCTCATACTGTGATGGTTGATAGTACTTGAAAAGACCTTCGAAAATATTTAATCAAATTGGAGAAATTTGCTCTCCTCCAAAAGTTATGAGCATTTCTATATATGTATAATTTTCCTCCCCAGATCAATAACTCCCCTTGTATGATAGCTAGATGCACCAATATTGGTGAGGACATTCTTCAGGCCAATCCCTGTCTGTGTACCAAATATCACCAAATCTGACAGAATTTTATGTTTTGCCTAAAAAAACACACGATGTATAGTCCATGGTTTTTTGCAAAAATCTTCAAATATTTAAAAATGCTCATACTGTGGTGGTTGATAGTACTTGAAGAGAACTTCAAAAATATTTAATCAAATTGGAGAATTTCGCTCTCCTTCAGGAGTTATGAGCATTTCTATATATGTATAATTTTCCTCCCCAGATCAATAACTCCCCTTGTATGATAGCTAGATGCACCAAAATTGGTGAGGACATTCTGGCCAACCCCTGTCTGTGTACCAAATATGAACCAAATCTGACAGAATTTTATGTTTTGCTTAAAAAAACACACGATGTATAGTCCATGGTTTTTTGCAAAAATCTTCAAATATTTGAAAATGCTCATACTGTGGTGGTTGATGGTACTTGAAGAGACCTTCGAAAATATTTAATCAAATTGGAGAAATTCGCTCTCCTTCAAGAGTTATGAGCATTTCTATATATGTATAACTTTTTCTCATTATATCAATAACTCTCCTTGTATGATAGCTAGATTCACCAAACTTGGTGAGGACATTCTTCAGGCCAACCCCTGTCTGTGTCCCAAATATCAACCAAATTTGACAGAATTTTGTGTTTTGCCTGAAAAAACACACGATCTTCAAATATTTACAAATGCTAATACTGTGATGATAGATAGAACTCGAAGAGACCTTCAAAAATATGTAGTCAAATTGGTGAAATTCGCTCTCCTTCAGGAGTTATGAGCATTTCAAAATATTTAACAATATCTTTCTAGATTGATTAATAGCCCTGTATAATAACTACGTACGCCAAATTCCGTGTAGACATTCCTTGGGCCAAGCCCTACCTGTGTACCAGCTATCAACCAAAACTGAGAGAATTTTATGTTTTGCCTAAAAAAACGCATGATTTTTTGCAAAAATCTTCAAATATTTGAAAATGCTCATACTGTGGTGGTTGATAGTACTTGAAAAGACCTTCGAAAATATTCAATCAAATTGGAAAAATTCGCTCTCCTTCAGGAGTTATGAGCATTTCTATATATGTATAATTTTCCTCCCAAGATCAATAACTCCCCTCGTATGATAGCTAGATGCACCAAAATTGGTGAGGACATTATTCTGGCCAACCCCTGTCTGTGTACCAAATATCAACCGAATCTGAAAGAATTCTATGTTTTGCTTAAAAAAACACACGATGTATAGTCCATGGTTTTTTGCAAAAATCTTCAAATATTTAAAAATGCTCATACTGTGGTGGTTGATAGTACTTGAAGAGAACTTCGAAAATATTTAATCAAATTGGAGAATTTCGCTCTCCTTCAGGAGTTATGAGCATTTCTATATATGTATAATTTTCCTCCCCAGATCAATAACTCCCCTTGTATGATAGCTAGATGCACCAAATTTGGTGCAGAAAATTCTTCATGCCAACCCCTGTCTGTGTACCAGATATCAACCAGATCTGACAGAATTTTATGTTTTGCCTTAATAAACACACGATGTATAGTCCATGTTTTTTTGCAAAAATCTTCTAATATTTGAAAAAGCTCATACTGTGGTGGTTGATAGTACTTGAAGAGACCTTCAAAAGTATGTAGTCAAATTGGAGAATTCGCTCTCCTTCAGGAGTTATGAGCATTTCTATATATGTATAATTTTCCTTCCCAGATCAATAACTCCCCTTGTATGATAGCTAGATGCACCAAAATTGGTGAGGACATTCTTCAGGCCAACCCCTGTCTGTGTACCAAATATCAACCAAATATGACAGAATTTTATGTTTTGCCTAAAAAAACACACGATGTATAGTCCATGGTTTTTTGCAAAAATCTTCAAATATTTAAGAAAGCTCATACTGTGGTGGTTGATAGTACTTGAAGAGACCTTCAAAAATATGTAGTCAAATTGGAGAAATTCGCTCTTTTTCAGGAGTTATGAGCATTTCAAAATATTTAACAATATCTTTCTAGATTGATTAATAGCCCTGTATAATAACTACGTACGCCAAATTCCGTGTAGACATTCTTTGGGCCAAGCCCTACCTGTGTACCAGATATCAACCAAATCTGAGAGAATTCTATGATTTGCCTAAAAAAACGCATGATGCACCAAAATTGGTGAGGACATTATTCAGGCCAACCCCTGTGTAGTACATGGTTTTTTGCAAAAATCTTCAAATATTTACAAATGCTCATACTGTGATGGTTGATAGTACTTGAAAAGACCTTCGAAAATATTTAATCAAATTGGAGAAATTTGCTCTCCTCCAAAAGTTATGAGCATTTCTATATATGTATAATTTTCCTCCCCAGATCAATAACTCCCCTTGTATGATAGCTAGATGCACCAATATTGGTGAGGACATTCTTCAGGCCAATCCCTGTCTGTGTACCAAATATCACCAAATCTGACAGAATTTTATGTTTTGCCTAAAAAAACACACGATGTATAGTCCATGGTTTTTTGCAAAAATCTTCAAATATTTAAAAATGCTCATACTGTGGTGGTTGATAGTACTTGAAGAGAACTTCGAAAATATTTAATCAAATTGGAGAATTTCGCTCTCCTTCAGGAGTTATGAGCATTTCTATATATGTATAATTTTCCTCCCCAGATCAATAACTCCCCTTGTATGATAGCTAGATGCACCAAAATTGGTGAGGACATTCTGGCCAACCCCTGTCTGTGTACCAAATATGAACCAAATCTGACAGAATTTTATGTTTTGATTAAAAAAACACACGATGTATAGTCCATGGTTTTTTGCAAAAATCTTCAAATTTTTAAAAATGCTCATACTGTGGTTGTTGATAGTACTTTAAGAGACCTTCGAAAATATGTAGTCAAATTGGAGAAATTCGCTCTCCTTAAGGAGTTATGAGCATTTATATATATGTATAATTTTCCTCCCCAGATCAATAACTCCCCTTGTAGGATAGCTAGATGCACCAAAATTGGTGAGGACATTCTTCAGGCCAACCCCTGTCTGTGTTCCAAATATCAACCAAGTCTGAGACAATTTTTTTTTGCCTAAAAAAAACACACGATGTATAGTCCATGGTTTTTTGCAAAAATCTTCAAATATTTGAAAATGCTCATACTGCAGTGGTTGATAGTACTTGAAGAGACCTTCAAAAATATGTATTCAAATTGGAGAAATTCTCTCTCCTTCAGGAGTTATGAGCATTTCAAAATATTTAACAATATCTGTCTAGATTGATTTATAGCCCTGTATGATAACTACATGCGCTTTATTTTGTGTAGACATTCCTTGGGCCAAGCCCTACCTGTGTACCAAATATCAACCAAATCGTGAGTATGTTATATTTTGCCTAAAAAAACATATGTCCATGGTTTTTTGCAGAAATCTTCAAATATTTAAAAATGCTCATAGTGTGGTGGTTGATAGTACTTGAAGAGACTTTCAAAAATATTCAATGAAATTGGAGAAATTCGCTCTCCATCAGGAGTTATGAGCATTTCTATATATGTATAATTTTCCTTCCCAGATCGATAACTCCCCTTGTATGATATCTAGATGCACCAAAATTGGTGAGGACATTCTTCAGGCCAACCCCTGTCTGTGTACCAAATATCAACCAAATCTGACAGAATGTTATGTTTTGCCTAAAAAAACATACGATGTATATCCACGATGTATGTCCATGGTTTTTTGCAAAAATCTTCAAATATTAAAAATGCTTATACTGTGGTGGTTGATAGTACTTGAAGAGACCTTCGAAAATATTTAATCAAATTGGAGAAATTCGCTCTCATTCAGGAGTTATGAGCATTTTTAAGTATGTAATAATACTTCCTTCCCAGATCAATAACTCCCCTTGTATGATAGCTAGATGCACCAAAATTGTTGAGGACATTCTTCAGGCCAACCCCTGTCTGTGTACCAAATATCAACTACGTCTGAGACAATTTTATGTTTCGCTTAAAAAAAACACACGATGTATGTCCATGGTTTTTTGCAAAAATCTTCAAATATTTGAAAATGCTCATACTGCAGTGGTTGTTAGTACTTGAAGAGACCATCAGAAATATGTATTCAAATTGGAGAAATTCGCTCTCCTTCAGGAGTTATGAGCATTTCAAAATATTTAACAATATCTTTCTAGATTGATTAATAGCCCTGTATAATAACTACGTACGCCAAATTTCGTGTAGACATTCCTTGGGCCAAGCCCTACCTGTGTACCAAATATCAACCAAATCGTGAGTATGCTATATTTTGCCTAAAAAAACGCATGATGTATAGTCCATGGTTTTTTGCAAAAATCTTCAAATATTTAAAAATGCTCATACTGTGGTGGTTGATAGTGCTGAATGAGACCTTCAAAAATATATAATCAAATTGTAGAAATTCGCTCTTGTTCAGGAGTTATGATTATTTTTTAATATGTAATAATTTTTTTCTAGGTTGATTACTCGCCCTGTTTGATAGCCAGGTGCGCAAAATTTGGTGTGGACATTATGCAGGCCAACCCCTTCCTGTGTGCCAAATATCAACCAAATATAAGAAAATTTAATATTTTGCCTAGAAAAACGCATGGTTTTTTGCAGAAATCTTCAAATATTTAAAAATGCTCATACTGTGGTGGTTGATAGTGCTGAAAGAGACCTTCAAAAATATGCTATCAAATTGGTGAGATTAGCTCTCGTTCACGAGTTATGAGTATTTCTAATTACAGTATATAATAGTTTCGTACTAGTCCAATTACTCACCCTGTACGATAGCTAGGTGCAGTCATTTTGGTGTGGACATTACTCGGGACAAGCCCTATGTGCCAAATGTCAACCTAATCTGAGAGAATTTTATGTTTTGCTTGAAAAAAGCCCGATGTTTTTTGAGAAAATCTTAAATATTTTAAAGTTCTCACACTGTGGTGATTGATAGTACTTGAAGAGACCTTCAAATATATGTAATGAAATTCCAGGCTTCGCCCCCCTTTAGGAGTTATGACCATTTCTAAATATATTATAATTTCTTATTTGTCTAATTACTCGCTTTTTTATGCCCGATGTAAGATTATGATAATTAAATACCACCAAGGTGGCTCATTGTTTGGGCATAATACATTTACATGAATAAATGGAGAACAAACTAATTTCTACACACACACTTGCACAAAATAGAATTAACGTACTTTTTTATTACAATGAGATAGAAAGGAATATAATGAAGGAATTGATCATATTTGATAATAATAATTCATGTAATAAAGATACAATAATTGATACAATTGTTAAAGCATTGAGAACATTTTCTTTGATTGTGAAATTGATATTTTTGCATTTGTGTGACAAATATCTTGAATTTTAAAACGGCCTACACACTGGCGGACTTGGTCTTTGAATCACAATATCTATCTGTTTGAATGTCTCAATCATTCCATTTGCATATTAGATGCAGCCAAAACAGTACCAGGGTCACATAAATTTGAAATGATCGCTCAACATAACCTATACAGAATATGTTCCTTAGATTCTGTTCCTGTGGTCACAGAATAAATTCTAATCTTAGCATCTATTCTGTGCCCTGGTAGAATTTAGGCTTTTACTAACATGCAAATAATCTTGAAACGTTTGTGTGTTTCTAATGTTCCAAATTCTTGAATATTCTATCATCAATTGCGTTTTTCTATAGAATTGTGTCAGAAAATATTAATATTTTGCTGCAAAACACATAATCCCCATACAACCTCTGCTCATTACCTCATTCTTAATGAGAATATATCCTTGTCATAACAAAAATCTGGCTTCAAAATGTTCAGTGATCAGGACTCAGGACAAAAATGCATCAAAATTATTAAATCCACAAGAACGTCTAACTTACATCTTACAACTGAATATGAAGTTCCTAATCTACCTGACCACTTGAGAAGATGTAATCTAGAATACCTTTTCAATTTTTAAAGAAATGTCCAAAAACTTCCCATCAAAATATTATGGGATATATGCTGAAAGTTTCACATTATAGTTGGAAGTTCACAGAGGAATTGCTATCGTTTCCATCACTCTTCAATGTAAGCAATTCAATTTTTTCAATTATATTTGATCCATTCAACCTGATAAAAGGGAAGGAAGGGAAGGGTAGAATATACATTGAAAAAAATTAAACATTTTATCATATCCATTATAATGTATAAAATATTTTTCCATAAATATTTCACTAAGATAAGAAATACATAACAATATAATAGATCCAAGTATATTTTTTATTAGTACCTACAATAATAATTATCAAAATATTGTTAAAATAGCCACGTGAATCAATTTTATGAATCTTGAAAGGGAAAATATTGCGAATTAAAACATTCAATTTCACACTGAAAAATAGACAATAAATAACGGGTTTGGTAACTGATTACAACAAATATTGGACCTGAAATGACTTTTCTTCGAATAAAGAGTTTTACAATGTTTGTAGAAAACATCAGTGCAATTGAAAAAGACAGTCAGTGTGATATTGTTTTCATAAGAATTACTTTTCAATAAAATTAATATAAATAAATGCAACAATAAAAATTGCTTGGCTTTTAAGTAATATAACAGTTGGATATTTCCAAGAAGGTGGTACTGTACCAAGAAACAATAAATTGAGTTCTTCAATCACTATTGCTCATCCTTATCTTTGGCCCCATGCTTTAGAATACGCGTAAATTCAATGTAGTCGAACATGCCATTCTTGATGGGAGCTTCACGATACATCTCATCAACCTGAAAAAAGTGTTAATCAGTTTCTGTCATAAAATAGTTGGAAAAATAAAAATAAAATATGATCTCAATACGTTATAATGCACATGTGTATTGAGAATCTTACTAAAAGTTTACAGGAATCAGTGGCGTACCGATAATGGAGCGAGTGGAGCAGTCGCTCCAGGGCGCAAGGCTCTGAGGGGCGCACCGTTCTTGAGAGAAAATTATCTTTTACTTACAAAAAAATGTATTACTATAATGAAGGCCGAAAGGGTGAAATGCAACACAATTTTAAAAAACCGTATGTAAACATCGCTACGCATGACTAAAAGGAAAATTCATGTCAAATTTAAAATGAATCGGTTCATGCGTTCAGCCGTAAATGCGTTACAACCAGACAGAATGCAAAACGGTCGAGTCGAAAGTAGCAAATAGTCGAAAGTAGCAAAGCCAAAACAATTTAAATTGGGTGGCAAAAGGTATAACAAATTCAAGTAATTGAATGAATACTTTGAATTTATTCTGAAAAAATAAATCCACAAGAAGTTCAATGGTTTTTATATTAAGAACAGGACTGAAATACTTCACTTTTGAATCCTATTTCCAAAATATAAAAGATGACTTAGAAAATGCGAAAAAATAACTGCAAATAAATTTATTGAAAAGTGAAAAAATCCAAAACAAGCTGTTTGGAAATTGATAAAAGCAGAATCTGGCCTGGCGAAAAATCATTCCTTGGAGATTCGCTTCTCTAACAAATACGGCATAGTTAGAGGCAGAAAAAAAGCCGCTGGTTCATTAAATGACCACTATATTAATATCAGCCCAATCGGGTGGTTGAGTGTAAGACTGATTTTCTTTTTTTTTTGGGGGGGGGGGGGGCATCTTTAGACAATTCCGCTCCAGGGCGCTTAAAACCTCGGTACGCCACTGACAGGAATATTATAATAAAACTTAAAAAACACTAAGTGGAAATTATGACTCACGTTATGGCGTGACAGCCGTTTCACTCTGTTGTCAAAAGCATCGTCAGACGACCCACAGTACTGCTTTAAGGCATGGACAGCAGAGTGAAACGGCCGTCACGCCATAGCGTGAGTCATAATTTCCACAAAAGTTTTTTTTCAAGTTTTTATTATAATATTCCTGTTAATAGCCCTCAAACCCATGCCTTAAATCAGTATACACTGCTTAATGGTCGTCTGACGATGCTCTTGACAACAGAGTGAAGCTAGGGACACACATATCCGCACCGCGCCCGCACAGTGCCACGGCCGTGAGTAGTCCATCGCACGGCCTGGGATTTGAACAAAGGAATTGAACCTGCTAGTCTCCACTACTCCGCACCATCGCCGCAACTACATCACCGCACCGAGTCCAACTAGTTCAGTCTACTTTTTGACGGGCTCGGTGCGGTGTTGGTGACAATTATCCAACCTTTTTCTAGCCTGTTTCTAATCTCTTTCTACATGGATATAGGGTAGTTGATTGAATCAGTATGTAACTTTCCTGTGCTGTATGATCAATAGTGATTATAAGGACCGCAGTGGCGGATCTACGGGGGAGGGGGGGTCTATGTGCCTTGACAAACTGCTGAACACACCAGATTCAGCCATAATTCAACCAAAATTTTCCAATAAACTTTAAATTAAAATCAATTTTTTCGCTGAAACGGTTCAAAGCACTATTCAATTCTATTTTTTTAACACACTGAAAACCTACACAAAATAAATAGCTCCATTGTGGGGTGTGCACGAAAACGAAACTTATCCAACTATGGCAAAGCCATGTATTAGGATAAGTGAAATAGGAGATGAAAAAGGAAGGGGAGTTTGAAAAAGGAGAAAGAAATTGGTATGTGGAAGGGGGAAAGTCAATGAAAGTAGAAAAAGATAAATAAAGAACAGAAGGAAGGAAAAAGAAAGTGAGTCCACTGTTCAAAAGCACCAATATCAAACAACACTGAACTATTAAACACTAGGAAAGATATTTTTTTATTTCCCAATAATATTAATTGTTATTGTTCGGGTATAATTCGTTATGAAAGATTCAAAAACTTTACCAATACTAGTATTCAGTACACCTCTACCCGAGCCCCCCCCCCCCTTCATCAGTAGCTACCAGCAACCCCCAAATTTCTTTTTTGGATCCGCCACTGAAGGACCGTGGAGGTAAAGTGGAAGCACATTCTTTCTCTTTATTTTCCTACACTTTCTTCTCGTTAGTTTAGAGTTTTCATGTTCTTCTAGAGAAATTGCTATCAGCCACTATTTGTAAAACTGCTGAACATGACCAACCAGTCCACAAAATGATAGCAAAACTCCACAAAAATGACCTATTGCAAATGCTTCAAAATGTATACTGAACTGAACAATATGCATCACGGCCGATGCACGGTTAGTGCACGGTAGTGTGTTGGATATGTGTGGTTTGGCATCACCTTCACCGACACTCGGCCAACAGACGGTGCGCTTGCGGTGTGGGCTCGGTGCGGACATGTGTGTCTCCAGCTTGAAACGGCCGTCACGCCATAACATGAGAAAATGTCCACTTAAGTGGTTTTTAAGTTTATTATAATATTCCTGTAAACTTTTCGTAAGTCTTTATTATATTATACTAGCTGGCCCGACGCTCGTTGCTGCGTTCTCATAAAAAATTCTTGATTTTATTATTTGTCACCTCCCACTGAGGTTACATTTCAAATTTCAACCTTCTAGGACTATTAGGGAAGAAGTTAGTCCTAGGGCTCTTCCAGCTGATCAGAGAGGCCTCCTTCGTTGTTTTCTTAACACAGTAAGACCTTACTCACCACCTCTCAATGAACATTTCAAAGTTAAACCTTCCACGACTATTAGGGTAGAAGCTAGGTTTTTTATTTTATTATTCGCCATCTCCTACTGAGAATACATTTCAAATTTCTAGCTGCATTGGTTAACAGGATGTCATCAATCCGGCATAATTACATTTCATCATACCCAGTCATATGTTTCCTACATACTGCAAGGCTCCCACTGAACGGTATCCTACATGCAAAGTTTTTGAGTTCCAGACAGCGTGAATAACGCCGCTAAGGGGCCTGCCATATGATTAAAAACTGTTGACTTCTATCAGCTGTTCCTTTAAGCTGTTTGGCCGGCAAGTTCAGTAGGTTAGGTGAATGATGATTTGCAAAACACAAGTTCATGTTCATGGGCCTAGTAGTTTTGGCTCTGCGTTGATGAGTGAGTCAGGGTATCATCCTTTTATAGATAGAGATTAGTGGAAACAAGATGTATCTTCAACATCAGGAATATTATATTGCAGTGAACAAGCATGAGGACAGTTATGATAATTATTAGTAGCATTGCTTGTTACCTACTATTATCACCAATGAAAGAGTGAACATTGAATACTATCAGAGTATCTTGTCACAATTATTACAACATTTTTGTCATAATGAGCTTTAGGGGGAAGCGATAGCCGTGAGCCGTAGCAGGTGTCTGTTCAATCAGATAGAGATAAGCTGCGTTATCCTGGGCACTCTTTGTAAGGGTGACCGATTACATTGGCCAGCAAAAAAGACACTGTTCTCTGCTGTAAAATCACTTACCGGTGGTTTGGAACCCACCTAAAACTGTAGGTCCAGCTCATCATCCAACTCATTACCTAAGCACAGGTCTCAGACATGTGGGCTTCATCCTCAAAAAAAAACACATCACAGTTGCTAGAGTCTAGAGTCTCCCCCAGAGGCATATAAATTGAATACTGAAGTACATAATGAAGCTCAATTTCCAAGAAAAGAAACGAACAACTTTTGGTATTGCTTTTGTGTGAGAATTTTTACAGTGAGACAATGTTTAATTGTAACTATTTAATTATGCTTCTTTTCGTAGATGGAGATTCATTCATATTTATAGAGAACACGTCTTTAAATTTTTAAAAGAATTTTTGGTAGTAATATTGTGTCAAATGAGAGCAATGTTTAATTATCGCTATTCTTGAAATATGTTTCTTTTCGTAAATGAAGATTCATTCATTTAAAGAATACATGTATAGTATTATTCGTATTACAAACCTATAAACTTGCTAGCTACTTTGATCTAGCTAGTAAACTACATGAAGTAAAATATCACTAAAATATGAGGGCTTCACTCTCAATCGATTCATGTTCATTTATTTATTGCGACAAAATTACAATAAATGTAAAGGAGCAACAGACTCAAGTCCAAAACTGCTTTCTTCACAAAACTGCTTTCTTCATTTGGAATATATATTTTTTTTAATTTTGTTTTTTTGTTAGCAGTCTTTCTTGTCAATAGCTCCAAACTGTGTTTGGATACCAAAAAATCATTGCTAGTAAAAGCATTGTAATGTCATCGTGAGATTTGTGATGGTGATATTGTGGTAGAAATCCATAATGTATGACTAATGTTCTTACAACCACTTTTTATTATAAAAACACGAGATACTATAGTTTCGACCGTCACGTCATTTTCATTCTAAATCAGATTTGATTGCAGTTTAGACTGATTGAGATTGAAAATGGCGTGGCAAGTTGAGTCTTGATTTTATAATGAAAGTACTTTTTTCGGAGGATGAAGCCCACATAGGTCTGAGACCTGTGCGTGGGTAATGAGTGGGATGATAGCGATTAATGAGTTGGACCTAGTTTTAGGTGGGTTCCGAACCACCGGGAAATGATTTTACAGCAGAGAACAGAGTCATTTTTGCTGGCCAATCCAATCGGTCACCCGTACAAAGAGTGCCCAGGAGTTTCGTAGCTTATCTCTGATTGAACAGATACCTGCTACGGCACACGGCTATCACTTCCCTTAGCTGTGACATCAGTCTTAGTTGCACGGTAGTTGCCCTGAATGACTAAACGAAAATCATTATAAAAATGTAAAGTAGAATAGGAAAAAGGAGAAAAACTTACATCTTCATCGGTGAAGCGATCACCCATTGTGACAAGCAATTCGCGCAGTCGCTCTTCGCTGAGGAAACCCGTATTGTCCTCATCAAAACAGCCAAACGCATTCTTAATTACGTCTTCTGGGTCGGTGCCTTGCAGCCTCTCACCAAAAAGCGTTAGAAACATGGTGAAATTAATTGGACCTGGTGCTTCGTTCATCATCCCCTCAAGATAGTCATCATTCGGGTTCTTGCCTAGAAGAGAAAATAAAAACACATAAGTACAAAAATCAAGTTCTAGCGTATAAGTGAAAAGTTTTAATGATATGAATCACCACCTTTTATTTATTCATTTGACATGGGTTATAACAAATATAACATCGACAATTGTCATACAACATTGAAATAATCAATACATTAATTAACATACAACTACATTAAATGATCACAGTCAATACCTATACATAACTACCAGTCACTAAAACAAACAATACAATATTACAGAATACCGGTATCAACAGCAACAAACTTCAATGTTCAAAAAGACTTTGCCAACTATAAAAGCAGTTATCTATCAGTCATTCCTTTATTTTACTTTTGAACAAATTGAGTGATTGAGCATTTCTAATATCACACGGCAATGAATTAAATGCCCTTTTACTGATGTAATTGGGATTCAGTTCATAAAATTGTTTCCTGTGCTGTTCCATTCTAATTAAATTTCTATGCCTAGAATTATGCTGATGAATGTCTGCAACCATTGTCCAGTTATCCCTTAATCTGAATGCAAAAATTCCTAGATGGTATATATAGAGACTAGGAACTGTCAAAATTCTATATTCCCTGAATAGAGACCCACATGAAAATCTGGGTGACGTTTTAAACATTATCCTAAGGACTCTCTTCTGAGCCCGGAAGGCTGACAATGAGTATCTTGAGCCTCCCCACAACAATATCCCATAATATAGCCGTTTCTCATAATATCCATAATATGCTGAGAGAACAGCATCATAAAATAATACTTTTGTAAGCCTTGATATGGCATATGCTGCTGAGCTAAATCGCTTTTAAAGAGAATCAACATGACGACCATGTTAGTCCCTGATTCATGGCGACCCCCAGGAATACAAGCTTTGTGCCAAATTAAGTGTTCCAAAGCGTTGCCGTTTTTGTGAAATCCATAAGACACACACATACACCTACTCTCTCTTATTAAATAAGATTACCAAAGACAAGGCATTCTAGGTATGCATTATGCTATTACAATATGTGATTGAATCGTCTTGACTTCTACATTTTCGGCTCTAAAATCTCGAACAAAATTCAAAATTATATTCACTTTCTTTGGGTTATTGAACAGTTTTAGTGCTTCGTTTTCAAAGTGAACATCTTAATTAATATTCAAGTTTTGGAAAGAATCAGGAATTGTACTTCAAAGTGAAATTTCTAGTTGAACTTAAACGTAACCTGAAATTTGGATTTTTTAATTGAAAATTTGTAAAGAAAGCAGTAGTGGGCTGTGCCTGTTGTATCTTTACTTGATTGTGTTTCGTAATAAATAGATAAATAAATATGCATCCTCTAATTTCGATAGTATTTGTGATACAACTCCTCGATTATGATTGTATTTAGCATTTGATGGTCTTCATTAAGGATCATCATCTAGTATCATCATACTCGAGTATCATAGAGTATCTTCATACTCGAGGATCATCATCGAGCATATATCATCAATGAGAGCCATCATCGAGGTTTACTACCTCACCCACGGTTCTCCATGTTTTTCATAATAATAAACGAGGATCATCATTGATGATCTTCATTTCTTCAAGTGGTAGTAGTAGATAAAATAGTGTATAACGATTCTATTTAACCTTTAAGCTACTCGTGAAATGTTTAGGACACGGTTGTGGCTTGAAGGCAGTAAAAATACAATCGTTGCATAAATGACTATATATTAATAATTTACTGGAATCAATGGAACTTACCAAGAGACGCTAGCATATCATGAAGATCTTCCTTGTCGACAAAGCCATCGCGGTTCTGGTCGATCATGTTGAACGCCTCCTTGAACTCTTGAATCTGCGCCTGGTCGAACATGGCGAATACATTGGAGGTGGCACGCTGCGCGCGCTTCTTTGTTGTTGCACGGCGTCCGGCTGTCTTTCTTGCCGACATTTTGATTTTCTAGAATAAAATCTATTGTAAATTGAAGAAGATAAACACATCATTCGACTACATACATACATGCATAGATAGACCTTGAACATATATTGTTGAATAAATATTTATGAGTCACCATGATAGTAAGATTACCATGAAAGAGCTTCATTAGCTTTCATAATAGGCTATATATATATATTTTTTAGGATGAAGCCCACATAGGTCTGAAACCTGTGTGTGGGTAATGAGTAGGATGATGGTGATTGATGAGCTGGACCTACAGTTTTAGGTGGGTTCCGAACCACCCGGGAAGTGATTTTACAGCAGAGAACAGTGTCTTTTTGCTGGCCAATCTAATCGGTCACCCTTATAAAGATTACCCAGGAGAACCCAGCTTATTGTTATCTAATTGAACAGATACCTGCTACGGCTCACGGCTATCACTTCCCTATCATATCCAATCATTCATTCTATTGATGAACCTACATCTAAAAACCCCACCACTTTGTTAGTGAGGTGAATTTATTCAATAACTGTCCCTCAATGCGTGCAATATTTCACTGCATGATTTAAAACATAATTGAACTTGACGACAAGATCAATATAATACAGTTGTACAATTAAATAAGGTCTAATTTGGGTTGAATTTTACATTGCAGCACTTCAGTCTGATTAGCTATGAGATAGTCCTTGCAGTCAGATTAAGTACAGTGCGCTTCTGATGAGATGGCAAATCTAGCATTGCCTTAAGCAATATCACAGAGTGGTTGCCATTTCTTTAGTCAGTTTAGTCATTAGTTTAACATTTTCCTAGGGACGCAAATATTCTATTGTGTCGATATCAACAGAGCAGGAAATTTAAGCCTATAGGAAAACGTGAGTCACCTTAAATAAGAGTAGGCCCAACAGACAATTAAACCTATAAGTTTAAAACTTGAACAAGCTTCAACTTCAATGGCCATGACACTGATAAATTATGAATAAGTTCATAGTGAAGCAGAATATGAGAGAATTCGTAACCTAGCTTTTCGCCCTATGTTTTAGCATTAATTGGGCCAGAAATGAAGGTTCGCATTCCTTTAATGATCTTTCATTATTCATCCAAGGAATGGAGTGGATTTCCCCAAGCCATATCTTGATTAGAATAGAAAGGTGAACTCTACAAGGGATGACAATAATAATTAAATAAAAATGAAACCGAAACAATACTACGGTGTGTGAGAAATGAATACGTTACCTACTGACAAATTCACTGATAAGGTTATGTTGCATAAAATATAATATTAGCCCAGTGTTAACAGAATCCGAACAATAATTTGAACAAGCGTTTTGAAGAGTAGTTTTTTATGGTTTGTAGTTAAGGTAAACAGCAAAACTCAGAATTATTGCCTTGAATAACAATCTTTCATTGTTCCTGCACTTATTACTAAACCAATCAATAAGATTCTACTTATTTTAGGTTATTTATAACCTAATGACTACATTATTTCTAATAGAAAGCAAATCTTCTACTTACTTAAAATGTAAAACACTAAAAAATGAAACTAATAGAATTAAAGTATTGAAGGAAACACGAAACACGTCTGACTCATACAGCTGTCAATACAACTAGCTCTTTGATGATGAAGCTGCTGCTGCTTTGAGTGTTGTGAAACTACACTACGATCCCCCCCACTACCATTCGAATCCTTGTTGGAAGACAAGAAGCCACACCTAAAGTAATCTAAAAGAAATTTTGAGCGTTTACGGTTATTTTGAAAAGCTCTCGATTGTCAATTACAATTCATTTTGAATTAGAAAGACTTGTTGAGAAGATATTACAAATTAATATAGAATACAAAGCGCTAAAAATTCACTATAACCTTTCATCAAAGATGGGAGACGAAGACCACCTGTTCAATTTTCGAACTCGGAATTCGATTTTAATCAAATAAAACCGACCTGGGCAACTGATTTGATTCTTTTAACATTTCAATTGAAATAATTAAAGAAATATCACTCTTTATTAGAGTGCTAGAAGTCATTCTTTTGACATGTGCTTTGAAAGTTGTCCTACTTTCGAATACACAATTATTCAGTTGCATTGCCTTTTATGGTGATCAACTTGCTTCTATCATGACCATATTGGATGGAATGATAGGCTAATAGTAATACTATCAGAGTGGATTCGAGGTAACTCTCGCGCAAGAAAGTATTTTGTAATGGAGCTACGGTATCAAGAGAAAAATTAAACGCAATGAGAAATTTTCATGTGAACAAGATTAAGTTATTTTTGTGAAATTACCTAATTCACTGCTATGGAACTGATATGTAAAAACTATACATTTCAAATGGTCACTTAGAAAATAATATTTTGCATAACTTACATTATAATGCATTCCATTACTTACATAATGCATTCCATCTCATTAAACAGAGCGTAATATATTTATTACATTTGCTGACTAGTATAGGAGTATTGTATAGCTTAAATTTAAAAGAAAAACTTAGATTAAACTTTGAAACTTATGCAAACAGAAACAGGTTACGATACCACTGTTTGAGCCTGCGACGGAGCGCTCTAGTAGAGCAATTTGGATTCGTTACATGAGTGTAGTTAAGCTAAATGTCAACAAATATTAAGTTATATCGATTTGGACTATTCATCAAATCAAAAAAATTGAAGTCCTCAGCACATCAGGGATAGAAAGTTTTACAGAAATCACACAAATTAATGTTGTCCACTTCTATACAAACATTAACTTCAGTGTTTTTTTGTTTTTTTTTTTGTAGATTACGTCTTGGAGACTCCAGTTAAGGAGTATAAGACAAGTCAGATCAACAATATTATACACTAGATACCATAATTACTTCAATTAGTTGAGGTGAGGCTTAATTTTGATGTGAAAGGAACTCTTGTACACTATAAAAAGCTTTATCAACTAAATATTTCTTCAATTGTTTTTTAAATATTTCTATATTTTCAAGACTCTTCAAAAACTGCGGTAGCTTGTTGTAGAATTTCCTACCAATATAACTAGGTTTTTGTTTGACTATTGTGACTCACCAAGTGATAATCTCCTCGGCTTCTTGTATTATAATCATGTACATCAAGATTTTGGTTAATATCATTCGTTTTTACATATAAAGTAGCTTCATACACATATAAGCAGGGTACAGTTAGGAGACCAAGTCTCTTGAACAACGGCCTACATGAATCTAATCTATTTACTCTTTCTATACACCTAACCGCTTTCTTTTGGATCTTAAACACCCTATCAAGATTTTGTTTTGATGAATTACCCCATACTAAGATAGCATACCTAATATGTGACAGTAAGAGCCCATGGTAAGCTGTAAAAAGTAACTTTTTGTCATTCAATCTAGCGAGCTGTCGCAGGACAAATAAGTTACCCCAGATGAAATTTTACTACATATTTTCTCAATGTATGGAGTCCAGGTCAATCGTCTATCAAACATAACTCCTAGAAATGCAATTTTTTCTTCCTGGTCTAATTGATTATCGTTTACAAACACGTTTATAGCCCTATCTTCAATTAAATTATGTTTGTTTTTGAATTGAAGGTATTGGCATTTTTTACTATTTATAGTTAATTTCAACTGATTTAAAAATTGGACAATGGACTGCACACCTATATGGGCACTTATTTCTAAATTATCTAGAATGGAATTGCTGAAAATGAGTGATGTATCATCAGCAAATAAGAGGGCTCTACCACTAATTAATTCTTTAGGTAAATGGTTGACATATAACAAGAAAAGCAATGGACCTAGTATTGACCCTGGGGCACTCCAGCTTGGACCTCTAATTTATTAGATTTATTCTTTACTATACTATTACCAACTACTGTAGTTAGTTCTACACATTGTTTTCTCCCAATAAGATATGATTCAAACCATTTCAGTTCAACCCCATTTACACCTACATTTTGCAGTATTTCCAATAAAGTTCTATGATTAACACAATCATACAGTTTATGTACAGATTACAGATTATGTTATATCATACAGTTATACTAAAGAAGAAAAAAGAAAATAATATACTGTACAATACCGTCTACTGCTCTCAACAGTACGGTACATTGCTGTGATGGATACAGAATTATTTTTTGGGAAAGGCTATTAGCCACCGGCTAAAGGAGAGTAGTCAGTGCTTAGATCTTATCAAACGAGTTTCATTAACAAAAAATAGAAGTGAGGTCATTAAAGGGTGCTTGCACAGTGGCGCATTCAAGACTCGATGATAATCACCTTAGCTAAATCAAACACATGCTATGAAAAATAGTGTATGACAAGAGTAGATCAGCGTGAATATTACCATTCCACAGCATGTGTTTGATTTTGCGATGGTGATTATCGTCGAGTATTGGATGCTCTACTGAGCAAGCACCCTTTAATTTAGCACTTCTACTTTTGCAAAGAAATGAATAAAATATGCGAATACAAAAGAAAATGAATAAACTTAAACAGTAATGAGATGCAACAAACCTCGCTTCTATTTGTAATGATTTATTAATCATTTAATATTATTATTAATAATAACATTAGGATTGACTGTGATTTTACCACCTGGAAAAAACTGTTTGTTGAGATTGTTTATATTGTGTGACCTTTATATTATGTATTGTCAATAAGACTATATTGTATGACTATTGTCAATGCTGACTGATGTTAAGCCTATGACATGTATATGAATAAATTGAATTGAATTGAAAGTATAATTTACTTCTGTGCTTCACAAAAATGAACGCGGTGGCTGCCAAGTGAAAACTGCGGTCTATTTGTGCCAGGTCTAAAAAATCGAGTTTGAGAAAAATAATCAAATTATTGTATAAATTCAATTTCACTTATACTTGGTTGTGCCGTACAAATGGGTAAATTTAGTCACAAGTTCCTGTAGTAAAAATTAACGAAGAGGTGTTTGAGGGATGCGTTTATTTCAATAAAAAATCATGTAGCAGGTAGACCTAATAAAGATCCGAATTTGAAGGAGATAAAATGGTAGATCGCTTAAAAGTGCATAGACAATTAAAAGTGATTGATCGCGTAAAAGACAGCAATGTTTTTTTTTTCATTCTTGACTCATCCTCAGGTCTGGTTTTTGTCCGGATATAATTATCTATCCATCTACCTATCTATCTTAATTGTTTGCTCAAGTAGGCTAAAGGGAAATGAAATAAATTAAGTGTATTTGATCGATATGTTCCCCCTTTGTTGAACAAAAAGATATTGTCTGTACTTCATCAATATTACAGACTAATATCAATCGCATAACATCAGATGTACAAGTGCTTTGGAACAATGTTGATAAAAATTACTTTTTTGAGGACGTTACTCCCCGTATGGTAGCGAACATACAAAAGGTATACGAATGTCCTAATGTTAAGTCGGGCTTCGGCCAATACTCAACGGTTCTGTCACGTAAATTTGTCAAACTCTTTAATAAGTATTGCAGTTGCCATACTTTATACTCAACTAGCTCAATATCACGAAAAAAGAAACAACAAAAGCGTCTTCTAAAGAAGTGCCAATGTGATAATTTACATTATTTCAAACAAACATTCAAGAAATTTCAAATCAAACAATATTAAGCCTCTAATAATAATAAAACAAGTTTTTAAACAAAAAAGAAACCGAATTCAATGAAATGATACTCAAAAATTAAATACTAAAAATGTTAAAATAAAGTATTTACTTTAAACTGAAAAAATTTAAATTCAATACAAGTACCCTTTTGATGTCGGCACCAAATTTTCCATCAACTTCTAAAATATAAGAGTTTCTTATTACCTTCATAAAATATTTGGCGCCGACTTGTATAACATTTAAAACTTTCTCAGTTTAAAGTAAATACTTTAGTTAAAAAATGTTTTTTATGAATGCTCCTTTCTGTTTAATATTGGGATAAGTATTGGGCCGAAACTTGTATGGGACCACCGCTGAATGATGCTTTTTCATTTAAAAACAAAATTATCGAAATCGGTTCAATAGTGCTCGAATAATTAATTGATGTACAAACATAAAAAACAGGCCGAATTGAGAACCTCCTCCTGTTTGGAAGTCGGGTAATAAATATTACTTTATAGACTAGATTCAGAAATTGAAAATTTATAGAAAAAAAGCAGACAAAAATTTTAACCACATGCAAGAATGTAAAAACTAATTTTCCAAGATGTTTTGGTTCCGGGTCGGTGACTGGAAATATATTTATATCCTCCAATTCATATAGATGAATACAAGAATTAATGAGATCGTGTAGTAAGCTAATATTATTATGCTGATATAGCATAAACCCTTTTTTCATTTGTAACACTCATCGCTCTTCCAAATGTGTTGATTTTGCAAAAAAGTTTAATTCGCCCGTGTTTAATTATAATCGGAGTATAAAATTTTTGTAGAGCGTGACTTC
Source organism: Conomelus anceps (assembly GCA_948455865.1). Lineage (NCBI taxonomy): Eukaryota > Metazoa > Arthropoda > Insecta > Hemiptera > Delphacidae > Conomelus > Conomelus anceps. The sequence goes on from OX418224.1 coordinate 4,702,390, forward strand.
ATCGATGTAAAATTATCATTCCAAGTATTGCTAATTTGATTTTAAAACGTATAATTGGTCTGAAATCAGATCGATTACAGTTTAATTTCAAAGTTTTAGGAATAGTGACTGGGTTAAATAAACAATGACAAAAAATAGAAGAGTTTTTTCTCAATGATAATATTATCTTATAACTAAACAAATATCAACAAATCATAAACATTATAAATTCAATGGAATATAATATTAACTTTCAAGATTCAACAGTTATTTCAATAAGGAATTCTTGATTCACAGCACTTTGTGTTAAAATCACTACAATCACATTCCAATTAGCCAACATAATATAAATACTTCAAAAACTTGACAGTCAAAACTGATTTTGACTTTTTTGATAAGAATCAAGAATTCCATGTCAACGTCACAATATATTTCTAACAATTTCATTTTTAAATTTACAAGTTCCGATGATACATTATATAAAATTTTGATTCATAAGTAGTTTCTTTTTTATTTATTTTTTTCAATAAATAGCTGCATAATCTTGAGAGCAAAAATGCAAGCCCATGCATATTTTGAAAAACAAAATACGTTTGCTCAAAAAATTCAAAAACATAAATGGGAAAAACCATTTTTCGACAAAAATTCATCAAAGTCTAAGAATTAATACGATTTCCAATATAAGAGCACTGTGAGCTTGAAAGGCTATTGTGCTTAACTTCAATTACGAGTTCCTACTATAGTAGTTACAGATTTCGCTACAATAAGACATATGCTATCTTCAATACACAGTAGCACTTCCTAAATTCAAAAATTAATAATTATGTACTGTGTTTCACAAAATAAAAGAATGGATAGCCTTATCAGAACCTAGTCTAGTAGTGTTTCATCCGCTAAAGTTCAGTAATGTTTCCTTATTTTTTCCTAGATACGTAATTAAAAGATTAATACATTTTATGTACCTAATGATATACAATTTATTACTTATACCATTAATTCATTTTTAAAAGTAAATTCATCGCGATTCCAAACCTCTGAATGCCACGAACTTCGAGAAAAAGAAGTGAAAGGGAGCCGCAGCGAAGTAGTGATTAGTATGCCCTAATTGTAGTTACCAAACAAAAACAAAAAAAAGATAGAATGTTTTTTATTTGAACGTGACGAAGTTGGGCCACTTTATCACCTAAACAGATTGGACAAAATGCTTCCAATAATATTATTTGATCATAAATGATAGAGGATTTCTATGTCCAGATGACATTGTGTATCGTAGTTAAAATTTTGTGTAATAAATTTCGTATTTTCTAGTGTTTTATTGCCGAATTTAGGGAATCATATTTAAGATGAATAATATAATGTAGAGTATTGAAAAGAGCAATTATTAATTGAACGTTTCCCAATACAAAAAATAATAAGCTGACTGCTCAACAAAAATCTGAATTACATTAATGATTCATTCATTATTAATTATAATTTTTTTCGCTTTTGGGAAGCATTTAAGTTTATCACGGGCAATCCGAAATGTACAATCATATCAGTCATCGAATTTTATGTTGCATTTTACAACCAACATACGAACTCTAAGAATTTATAAAATTACAATTTCACATATTATCCATGAAAGTAAATTAAAGCTGAGATGTATTCTGTAAGTAGATTCGTTACTATAAAATTAAATTCGTCATTTAGGTGATTTTGTTTCTAAGTATCAAGTAGAAGTAAACCTAACTAAAGTTGAAATGCTTTTTTTAGTAATACTTTACGATATTCCAAAGCCTGATGTCAGACAAATTAAAAACTATGAAAACTGAACATTTCATCTGCAATTTACGTATCATTCTGTGGCAGCTAAGAAAATTAGTATTCAATAGTTTCAATTTTGTGTTCGAATTCTGGAATTGAGAAAAATAGCTCTTATTAAGCTGGACCAACTGAAATTTAAAAAGTTCATTGGAGAAGTGAAAAAGGTTTTTAGTAGTAGAGAATTCACGAAAAAATTGAAAATTATATCTTTTGTGATTAGTTTACACTGTTTTCTGAGTCTTAAGGACATCATAGATTATTATTGAAAGTAATTGTGGGTACTGTCCACCTATCAACAAAAAGCAGCAGACCTTTCACTATATGTGACTGCTTTAACATAATATTTTTAAGTTCAAACCATGGAGGTGTAAGAAATTGGAGAAAGCATAACCTAGAGGCCTATCAATGCTTACCTAACCTAACCTAACTACAATGTGAAAAAGTGTAACCGGAAATGGAAGCAAGCAAGGCCCTACAGCATGGCATCTGAAGCCATTCACAGCTATATCACCGCGAATTTCAAACTAAGTAGTTCACTTTTACAATATTTTACTTTTATGTCAGTTCAAATGTTTCAGCTTATCATCGGTGGAAAACGATTTGCTTCTCAAAATGATTTTTTGAAATCATTTATCAAGATTTAGCAGTCGCATTGATCACTTTAACGGCAATTATGATTTATAATTATGGTAATTATTGCTTCTCAAAATAATATTTTGAAAACATTTATCAAGATTTAGCAGTTGCGTTGATCACTTCAACAGTAATTCTGGCTTTAACCTATAACTAAGTACACAGTGGCGGCCATATTTAAAGATAGATATTGTAGTGTTCATAGGTATATTTAATAACTACAACATCGATTGAGTTCCTGGGAACTTTACCAGTAAACGGTAAATGTTACCGATTGTTTCTGATTGGTCTATTCAAATTTTAAAGTATATGAATTTAGATAGACTAATCAGACGCCACTGGTAACATTCACCGGTTACAGTTAAAGCTCCCAGGAACTCAACCAATGTTGTACATCTATAGTGGAATATAGCCGCCGGAAGTCACCATATAGCCGTACAAGATGGCGTCGATTTTTTAACTTTATGCTCCCTCCGCTTTCTTATACCTTCAAGGTTCAAACAACATTAGAAAGCAATCAATGTCATTCCTGCTTCAGCTGAACGATATATACATATTGAAGTTATGATGTTGAAAATCCATCTTGTTTCCACTAATATGTAATATAAACTTAAAAAACACTTTCAAGTAAAACGCCATAACGTGAGTTAATTTCCACTTGAAAGTGTTTTTAAACAGAATTTATTAATTTCGAATTCCTTTAATTGCTATTACTTTATACTGAAGACTTCCGCAATGGCGGATATTGACAACAGCATTGAACAGCTGATGGGAATCGATTCCCTAAATATGATTCCCATCAGCTGTTCAATGCTGTTGTTAATATCCGCCATTGCGGAAGTCTTCAGTATAAAGTAATAGCAATTAAAGGAATTCGAAATTAATAAATTCTGTTTATGTATATTTGTCAGTTTATTCAATTGTCAGTCACTTCAAACTAACTAGTGTTTTTAAGTTATTGTGTATTGAAGCTTAGGAAATTTAAAATGTTTTCAAGGAAATCAGAATGGTTTACGTAAAAGTTTTGTATGCTAGATAACAAAACAGTGTAAAGGCCTCATAACAATAGCAGCATGTACTGCACAATGAAGCAACAGTGTTGACACAAGTAACTAGCTAGGTCATTCTTCAGTTTAGCTAAAGTTATGATGGAAAATAAAAGCATGATAGATCCAGATCGTGTGATGTTACTTGAGTGATTGATTATGTATGGAGGAAATTAAACCATTATAGAATTCTATAGTCAAGTGGCAAACTATCACACTACTGCCAATCTTGCAAAAAATTCAATCCTACCTGTGAATTGCTTTAATATGTTGTGCTTTCATCAATCAGCAATGAAGCAGGGATGCCATATCGTAAAATTAAAAAAATAGAGTCTTGAACTAGAAACAATTTGATAGATTTTCCAATTTGTTATTAAGTAGACAAAATAGATGAAACCAATGGATATAAATATTGTTAACACTCGGAATGAGTCAAATTCATTATCACAAATTGTTCCGTATTACTATCTACCTTAAGAAATAATTTAACACTAAGTATTTACATTATCAATTTAATAAGAATAAATTAACAATATATATATTTCTTCTATATAATTGATTAAAATTTATAATATAAGAATAGTTTAAAAAATATTGTTTACATCATCATATTTACACATTCTAATATATTCGATCTAAAAGTTGTTTTTACACTCATCTATTATATAAGTATTATATTTTAGTATAGTTACCCCATTTTGCTCGCGATTGGATTATAAATATATTTTTTAATAATAATGAATAATTTATCTTCTAATAGTTTTTCCATAATCTCTAACAAAAACAAGGTAGATTCAAGGTACATGCCGAACAATGAATCCTAGATGACAAAGTGGATTTGATGAATTTGAAAGATAGATTCTATCAACACTAACAAACGAGTTATTTCAAATTCTGGCATCCATAATTTATAACAAGAACTTGGGTCAAGACTTACAAAGATTCGTACTTGTTCTACATTATTGCAATTTCTTAGTATTTTGCCAAAGTATTCTACCAAAAATATTCTAATAAATAGAATTAATGTAGTCTAGGATAGATTGTAGCAAACAGTAATTTAGTGGAAGTCCAATTATTCGAATTAATTGTGGTTCGGATCAATTTTGAGATTCGTACTATTGTATTTAATACTTCTTTGTCAGTTCAACTTATTTGTGCTATAGTTTTTGTCATCAATTATATTTATATTAGAAGAAAAACTAACTGTATCTAATCGATTTGATACATGTGTGCTGTAAAATAATTTATGTTTCATGAGCAAAATAGCTAATGACTGAATTGAGGTAGATGAATGTAACCTGATTTAAAATTGTAAGCAGTTGAGTCACGTCAGACTCTGAAATCATTCAGGTTCGACCTGAACCAGAAACTCTAACCCCAGACCCAAGCCAGCCAGGTCACACAATATTATCGTTATTTATTACATGATTTTTGTTAGTTATTCGAACAGTATATAAATTTTTTACCACATTTTGCACATTATTTTTATAATTTCGCCCAAAATTGATCCGGATGGTCGAGGTTCAAATAATATGGAGTTCAAATGTAAAAGTATTCTATTTTTTTAACTTTGTATTTTTCATAATTGTATATAGTGATGTGGAATCTGAGATATTATTTTCAAATCATAATAATTAAAATATTGAAATTTTCTCTGAAGCAGGTTTACAGATATTAAAAATACACGAGTTTGTCAAAATACTTGAAAGAAGGGGAAGTGCATAAGTTTAATATCATTATCAATTTTTATTGTAAATTCACTTGCAGTCAATTTTAATTGTGAATAAATAATATTTCTACTCCTTTAAGAAAAATAATTCAAAAATGAATCTCCATGATTCGAGAACGTTTGGCCTACGTGAGTAGAAATACCTTATTTTTACACAATTATTTCTATTTATTCATAATTAAAATTGACTGCCCGTTGAATTTACAATCAAAAGTTAATATTAACAACGCAGATCGTTATGGAACAAGAAATCCAAGAGTTTAATATCATTGATAAAATACATCTAGAAGCCGAAAATAATGAACCACGTTCATAGAATTTCAAATGGGCTGAACATGCCCTAAAAAATTGGATTTCTGATGAAAGAGCTGGCAACTATTTGATGATGTATAAGATACAATTTAAACTAGGAACGATTATTAATCTCATAATTTTGCATCTTAGTTGGATAAAAATTGTCCAAAAAAGATCTAAAAATTTTCAATTAGGATACGATTCATAAAAACCGTATAAGTTGATACATATGACCTTTGAAGAAAAAGGTTATGTATCATCTTCCTCAAAATTCAAATTTTCTATGAGAAGTATATGAAAAAACAGGTCGAATTGAAAACCTCCTTCTGTTTGGAAGTCGGTTAAAAATGCTCGAACAGAAACATTTTGTTAAAGCTAACTTTTACATTGGAATTAATAAACTCAATAAACCTTATTAGCTACATTTTTCTCCATAAAAAATATATATTCCAGTACATCTCAAAATCAATATTGAATAATTGGTAGTATTGATAGATTGCTTTATCAAAATTTAGTTCAAATTCAACTGAAAGCGACCTGAAAGGCCAGGAGTTAAAAAATAATTGACATTTCATCAACAAAATAAATGGGTGAATTGAGGTAGATGAATGTAAACTTGGAGGTGAAAGATTATAATTGTAAAAATGAAAAGGGATTAAAATAATAATATTATAAAGCAACACAACAAAGAATTCAATCTAAAATTTCAAGTTTATTTTTAGCTGAATTTTAAAATATTGAATGGATATTTAATACGATTCACAGCATTAAATCGTAGTTGGGCACTGACGCCATTTTAAATACTGATACTCATATATACTGCTACTTAGATATATATTGACAAGATAAACAGTAAGAAAATGATAGAATAAAATGTTAAAACTTTCACTATCTCACTGTAGTGATACCATTTGAAAATTACTCAAAGATTCATTTACTCAGATTTGTCAACACTGAGAAACATGAAAGATTATTAGATAAAATAAAAACCCTACTTAAAATAAGTTACAATTTCCATTGTATCCGAATCTTCAAGCGTTTTATGCAACAGAAAATTAATAATAATAAGGGTACTTTCCTGTTAGACGTCACGTCTACTCATTTAGAGATATCGATAATCGATATCAAACTTCAAAAGTATCGATCTTCAAAAGTATCAAAGCAAAATGTTGATCTGAATTGAAATATATCGGATTCGATATAGATTATCGAATTCAAGTTCGATATCGATTATCGATATCTCCAAATGAGTGGACGTGACGTCTAACAGGAGTACCATATAAGTATAGATATAATCGATATTCTCCAACCCACATATTATCTTACAAAGCAAGAAACTAGAAGTTACAGCGACAACATCGCTCTTCAACCAGGAAGGACTGATTCGGCATAGAAGTCCGGTTCATCTTCTCTGTCATCCACATCAGGCTCATCGCTATCCAGCTGAAATAACAAATTTATAATTTTTATTCCCAAATAAAGTAATAAATTATGCTTAAATTTTAAACAGACTTCAAGACTTGGAACGTGACTGACATTTCCACACAGCATATTGTAATGTTACTAATTACTTCACTCTTAATCTCAGGGTAATTAATATTTTTATTCACACATTTACAATAATAATTATGAAAATACTTTTCTTCTTTTTATTATATACTAGTGTAAACAAGATGGATCTTCAACATCATATAAATAATTAGCCAATATTTCCATTTAATTGGGAATCATAAAGTGTTAATATTCAGCAATTTAATAAAATTAAAAAAAAAAAATATTTAAAGGAAATAAAAAAGTTTTCCTTCATAAAATACATAAAAATTGAATGATGTTTTCTTTTATAGTTTCATATAAAGTTGAAGTTACGCCCACTACAAAAGCCAAAATTACTACATTTTAATTTCAATAGCTACAGCTTTTTTAGTTTATGTATTACCATGGGGCCAAATATCCTTTTGGGGAGCAACATTTATTACTAATTTACTATCAGCTATTTAGGAAATTCATTAGCTACTTGAATTTGGGGGGGGGGGATTTTCAGTTAAAAATCTTACTCTTAATCGATTTTTCCTTAGCATTTTATTTTACCTTTCATTCTTTGTTTAACAATTTTATTTCACTTAATTTTTTACACGAGGGTGGGTCCTCCAATCTACTAGGATTATCAAATAAAATTGACAAAATTAGTTTCCAAATTTTGGTGTCAGAAGTGGGATATGAAACTCACCGCTCTAAGTTCAGACGGTGTAAAGATGAAGCGCAGTTGAGCTCGAAGAGGCACCATGAGAATGAGGAAGAAGGGAAACGCGAGTGAGATGGGCGATGACTTGACCACCCACAGAGTGCCCAGGCACATGAACTGAATTATTGTGTACAGATGCATCTTATAGGTGGGAACCTGCAATCACAAACAAATATACACTTGACACTTAAACCAAAGCTACCTGTCATAGCATTTTTATACAAAATTATATTTCGTTCATTTTAATTCTAGAAATAAGAATCGAGGTGTTATTACTTCTGTTATTTCAAGGCAAGTACTATTATTGTACGGTGATTACGGCCATAAGATCGACAGGTCCAATAGTGGCACGTTCAAGCAAATTGTTTGAATGTTTTAATTTTTAAAGGTGTGTAAGAACGTGTCACTATTCGATCTTGTGAAGGTTAGGCTTCTTTTTCTGGCATTGAAAGGTGCGTATGGACCATTTAAATATTGAATTTATTATCGTGGAGTTTAACTCGGGGAGTCATAGTGACGGTTCTTACGGCCAGTAGAGTGCCAAGCTTACAATCCCGGAATCTTCGAAAGTGGTTGAAATTTTGGGGTGGTGGCCAGAAATTCTGCTGGGCGAATAGGGCTATTTATTAGCTCGGCCATTCAGAGTTGCAACGTTCAACATCTCGGACATAAAATAACATAAATATTAAACAGTAGGTTATCATTTCACAGCAATTCAATGAATAGAACTAGTCTATTGTTGTCTTAGGTTTGTGTGGCTTGTATACTTTCTGTACAAAGTTCCTTTTGGTCCAGTAGCCTATTCTGCAGAAAGCGTCCAACTCACAAAAATAATTGAAAAAATATTTTTTAAATTTTTAGAGTTGTACAATATAAACAGGGGAAATGTATACCCTGGCCAAAATTTCAACAAAAATATTGATAATGTTGGAATTACTGACTTATGTATACTGAAAACTTGAAACGTGAATATCTCAGTTTAAATTTGGTGTGGCATTGATTTATTAATCAAGTGAAATGATTTTTCTTTCTATCACGAATACGAGTAGATCAAAAAATGACAACCGTTCAATAGTACATAATTAACTATGCGAATTCGAGAAAATAAGTGGAAAAATGATTTTTTTATTGTTTTTAAAATTAACTATAAGCTATGATAAACACAATTTATCAATCCATTAAGTGCTCCAGACTGACTAACTGGCTGACTGACCAATTGACTGAATTTCTTATTGACTGACCTTGCATTCAAACACTGTTTATGCCCAGCTCTGTAGAACCGGCCATCTCGACATAAAAAATATAGCACATGATAAAGCGGCATTGTGTTCTGGAATATGTCTGGTACTAGTGTTACACACTAGTGGTGTTGTATTGATTCACTCTGTTTTTTCTATTCATTCTTTTCCTTTCTCCCTGAAAATTCATCAATGAATTTGGTCCAAAAATGTATTTTAGATGGCAACCCAGCAAACGCACGGATATAGCCTATATTTTCTGATTCCATAGGACCAGCTATATTAATTTATGAAGATTAGGAGCAAAGTGAATTGCACCCGTGAATGGAGCAAAGCTTTACAATAGCTTACCTACTGAGCTGCAGTCCCTGTCAAATATGAACATATTTAAAAATAGATTGTACAAATTCCTTGCCGCGAAAGCGTATTATAGTGTAAAAGATTTCTATAGTTTAGAGTAATATCTAGTCATAAGTTTTCAATGCCCTCTGCCCATTGCTACTTTTAAAAACAAATTGTTGTACCTGCTCTCTTCATGTTCAGTTCGTCTTCATTTCCTCTGTGTGTATTTTCAATTATTTAAAAAAAACCTATGCCGATATTCAACTGTTTATTGTATTATATTGTTTATTGAATAAATAAATGATCTTATCTTATCTTGAGATATACTTAATGTTACAATTCAAAAAGATTCAAAACAATCTTTTTATAACGTTTGTATTATGTACAATTTCTGAATGGAATAAATTTGATTTGAATGTTTTCCAAGCAATTCGATAATCCTATCTGTCATGATGGAATTCGAATTTCGCGGGTGAAGTAAGGATAACTTCAGCTGGTGTGTCAATTTTGAAAGTCATTTTAACGGAAATTTGCGCTAACTGTAATATAAGAAATAGGATTCGAACAAAGAGTAAACTTACCCTTCTACAATAGGCTGCATCAGTATGATGTTTAACGGGCACAAAGAAGAGTCGACATCTCTCAAAGAACTGGATACCGTTGATCGAAGAAATGCCCATATACAGAAAGACACCGAAAAGCACAGCCATTGGCACCAGTCGAAGGAGGGGAGCAATAGACACCGACAAACCCACCAGCACGCTAACCAGCAGAGCACTCACTCTTTGCTCTGTAAAATAAAACCAACAATTCAAAAGATGCCAATTTTTGCAAGTTCCTTCTATCATTGTTCCATAACATTTTTCTTCTTCTTTTTTTGATAATGTATCATATTTTTAAATCGCGAGTGCTGGGCCTCGGTCGGTGCAGCGGTCGTGTGGTGGTGCATAGAAGCAATGTGATGCCGGATGTTCTGGGGAGTGATAAATATTTAGTAAAGTGGTCAAGATTTGTGGTTTCAGCATTCATGCTAACGTTGTTAATATTAACTTTTTACTGTAAATTTAACGACTTGCAGTCAATTTTAATTGTGAATAAATAATATCTCTACTCACTTTTGGTCAAACGTTTTCGAGTCATGGCCTCCATGACTTGAAAACGTTTGGCCAAAAGTGAGTAGAAATTTTATTTATTCCCAATTAAAATTAACTGCCAGTCTTTAAATTTATAATAAAAAGTTAAAAAATATGAAACACTTTGATTTTTATGAATTGAACGCATGAGAGGTGCCCCCATAAACATAAATATTCAACAGAACAGAAGCTTATCATTTCACAGCAATTCAATAGATAGTATCAGTCTATGTAGAAATAAATAGATTAAATCAAACATTATGACAGATTTTCAAGTAAAAATTACCGAAGTATGAGTAAATAATCATATTGATTGGTAGAATCAATACATAGTATTTAATGGATTCAACGACTCTTTACAAACTGTAGATTAATGGGCTGTGTATAATAATTAATAAGAATAGAAACAATATTAAGTGAATCTGTACAGGTATTGAGTGTAGTCCTAATGATATAATGATTGAATAAACCTGACAATACCTTTAATATCAGTGATATGCGGCTTCTCTCCAGGAGCGTGAGTTCGCGACATGACAGTCAGCGCCGATACGTGAGTGATAGAGCGCACAGTGGCAGCGCACATAAACGGAGCGCCCAGCAGGCCTGACATCACGTTGCAGAAGCAGACAAGAACTATATCCAAATGGAAGCCAGCTCCCTTCTTCAATTTTCGCTCCTTTTTCGCTATTATCAGCCTAACAAGCATTAAACAATCATGGTTATAAAATCATAACTTTATTTTTATTAACATTAAAGAGCAGTAGAAATGCTTCTACTAAAATTTTGAGAAACAAAATAATTAAACGCTGATTCGCGGTTGCCTTGAAAGGATTCAATTCTGTTTCACAATTATTTGAAGATTATTTATTTTATTATCATCTATGTACATCAACACATTGCAGTAGAATGAAGAGAAAGCAACAGTATTTACAGCCCAAATCTGCTTCCTCTTCTAAATTTCAATACAGAAATGTACAAATGAAGATTATGTCTAGAATCACAGTTTCACTATTAATTTTAACTACAGAAAAAAATATTATCCATTTGTTTGCGGGTATTTTATTTGTATCTATTGCAATACATGGACACTACATAATTTGTTGAATCTGTTAGATTTAGAACTAATTTTTTCAGACAGTTGATGTTCAGTAGAATCATTTATTGTATTTGCACACTCTTCATTCAATTTCGATAAAGATTTCTATTTTGAAAAAAATTGTACAAGAGTCAATAAAAACAATTACCAAACAAACAATACGAAAAGATTAGAGAATTTTGAATTATTTATATAAATTCAGAAACGTTACTCAAGCCCTTATCACTTGTCATTAATTTGTTCTTGTACATTGTCATGAGATCAATTTTGTCATAAATCCAAAACACTTGCGACTAAAACACAATCAAGGCAAAGTTAAAACAAGAAAGTATGAAAAGTCATCGTGCTTTATGCATGCAACGATTGTATTCAGCCTCTAAGCCACTCGTAAGATGGATGGTCGCTGTCACATGTGATGTGACTTGAAGGCAGTAATGATAAACTCGTTGTATAAACTACTATTTTTATATTAAAACTTAAAAACACTTTTAAGTGGAAATTGTGACTCACGTCATGGCATGACGGCCGTTTCACTCTGATGTTATTTCATTGCAATACTTTATTATTGCAATATTTTATTTACATTAATACACTGTAGAGTGTACTGTGGGTCGTCTGACGATGCTCTTAACATCAGAGTGAAACGGCCGTCACGCCATAACGTGAGACACAATTTCCACTTAAAAGTGTATTCAAGTTGTTTACATTCAAAGTATAACAAAGTATACATTCAAAGTGTATCAAAGTATTTACATTCAAATAGAGCTTCCCGACAACAGGGTATGCTAATTACACCAAGACCACAAATGGAAATGTTTAGGCGTTTTTATCTGTATATGGCTCCAAAAATGTACAAGTTACCTGAAGAAATCAAGTCTATTAGAGGTAATAAAGCTAGCTTTTTTCTATGCCGTTAAAGAATGGCTCTTGAAAATCCAAGATTTAGAAGATTACATAAGATGAGTAATGTTAAACTATGTTATTATATAATAATAATCCATAATGCATATGGACTGTTTGCTTTTTTATTTCAAATTTTTTATTATATACGTTAATTCGAGGAAATATACCTAGTTAAGAGACAGCAAGACGTAAGAGAAGATAAAGAGTTTGTTTTCATCAAATTCATATGACTTATAAATATAAGCAAAAGCACAGATTTATTTCAGCAATTTATTTCTTTCCAAGGGAATTAAATTAGGTTGGTAACCTCCAATACAGTTTTAACTCTAGGAGATACCTAATTCCACAAAAGAGTGATTAGAAATCAAGTAGATTCTATGTAACTGTTTTTTGTTTTTTATCGTTTAAGCTAGTATATAGAGGAAAATAATTTTAGTTTGTTATGTAAAAAGAATATGTTATATGCTATTGTGGAATAAAGATGATTTGTTTTGATTTGTTATTTAATATTATATTAGTGGAAACAAGATGGATCTTCAACATCATACTATTTTTAAATAATTGAGCTGAATGGATGTGGTATGCTGTGTACTTACTCGGTGATGTGAGTCTCCATGAAAACAAGAATGTAGACCAGTAGAGCCGGAACAATGGCGGCTATCATGATCCATGGCTGCACAGGTTCTAGAAGGCCGGAGGGGGGGATGAGCCAGCCGCGCACCGATGGGTCGGACGGCGAGAGGCCTTCGGGCACTTTCAGCTTTTCCGAGTAAGTGCTCGGCACGCAGTAGTCCAGCATCACCATTGACACTATCGATATCGGCACGCCAAAATCACCCAGAGCTCTTCGCACCTACACAAACAGACAGCACAAAGATATAATTAATATTACATTAAAACAAAAATAAAATTGTGTAATAATTAAATGTTTTGGTGCGTCCCTTTATGGAGAAAACTACAAATTACTGACACTTCATTTGAAATAGTTATTTGTGTGATTAGTAAGTAAAGTAGTTCTTTGCTTCATGAGAGAAATGCATTACGCACGAGCCCCAGGAGAGTGCAGATTAGTTTCTCGATTGCAGCAAAGATACTTTGAGCATGAGTCAAACATTACATTTTTCCTACAGTTGGCACACCTGTAGAGCGACAAAGTAAAAAATACAGAAATCAGCTGTTTTGCGTGCGTACTATAATGAGTGCCGCTTTGTTGAGTATCTGTAGGAAAAAAATTAACTAGGTGCATTCAAGGAACATAATGAAAGAAAAAAATATGAAAAGAGGGAAGAGAAATAGTGGGAGAAGAATGGAAAGAAGGGGGAGAAGAACAACGAAAAGAAGAGGAAAGGGAAGTAGAAGTAGAAGAAAGAGAGGAAAAAGAAGAATAATAAGAAGAGAAAGAAGGAGAAGTTGTAGAAAAAGGAAAAGGAGGACAAAGATAAGAAAATGATGAAAAGAGAAAATAAGAAGAATTTAAGAAGAATGAAAAGGCAGAGAAGAAAGAGAAAGAGATGATAAGATAGGAATGAAAAAGAGAAGAATGAGAGGAGGAGGGAAGAAGAAGAAAGAGAAGAGTAAAGTGAAGAAGAAAATGAGGAGGAGGAAGAGGAGAAGTGAAGAGGACTAGCCTATGAAATTGAATTTTTTAAATAGGTCATGTCCGGATCTAAATATCCCAATTCAATAGAATCATGGGAAACTACTAGTAATTGAAAAGTGAATGACAAATCGTTGGTTTTTTTAAAAATCATTTCCTCAATATCATAAATTGATAACTAATACCATCAGCACAACAAAAACAGTTTCAAGTTTGGTCGTGCTGATGATAACCACATGAGTTCGAGATTTGTGCGTGGGTGATAATGATGGATGGAGGACCTACCGTTTTAGGAGGGCTCCGAACCACTATGTAAGTGAAAATACACAAATTACATTCAAATAAAATTGAAAAATTAGATATTTCTTGTAAAACAGATTTCAGGCTTTTTGGAGAATGGATAAATTAAAAAAATCAACGAAACCCCGCACTTGAAATGGTTCTTGCAGTTAAGAGTTCTAACGGACTATTAAATTTAATATAATAAATTATAGTACGCTCTTTGGACCAAATATAGTGGTGAGGTCTGAAGAGTCTCATACAGACCCCGACTTAAAAGTTTTTTTTTTATTATTGGGTATGATGCCCACATGAGTCTGGAGACTTGTGCGTGGGCAATGAGGTGAATGGGTGAATGATGAGAAACATTCATGGCTGAATGAGATTCGAACCCAAGGCTGCAGGAAACGAAACCAGCCAGAGCCCCTCATCTTAACACAGACAAACGCTCTAACCAACTGCATAGTTTATACATAAGTTATACATAGTTAAAATTTAAAATTGATTCCATTACAAAAATCTTTTGATCTGATTAGCACGATTCTTTTTCAAAGGTTGAGTTTGAACTAAGAAATCTAAGCTGATGTTATTGAGCTACATGTTGATGTTCTTATTCCAATTAGGGAAGCGATAGCCGAGTGTCGTAGCAGGTATCTGTTCAATCAGAGATAAGCTACGAAACTCCTAGGCGCTCTTTGGTAGGGTGACCGATTGGATTGGCCAGCAAAAAAGACTCTGTTCTCTGCTGTAAAATCACTTCCCGGTGGTTCGGAACCCATCTAAAACTGTAGGTCCAACTCATCAATCACCATCATCCAATTCATTATTCATGCACAGGTCTCAGAACTATGTGAGCTTTAACCTCCGAAAAAAATTAGAAAAATTGGTTGGATACCAAAATGCACTCACGCTTCTGCCGAGAAACTTGCTGTTACGAAAGTGTCTCAGGTAGTAAGCGATGAAGAATGTTCCGAGTGCAATTATCATGCAGAATAGAGCTGTGTTCGGCTGATTTTTGGGCGATTCGGGAGGCTTTGGCATCGCACCTGCCAGCGAAGTACTGTTGCCGGAATCAAATCTAGAACAGAGGCCCACCTATGCTCAAAATAGTTTTGATGTAAATCAAATTCATAAAAATAGTAACAAGAAAGAATAGATTAGAACTTTATTCATCACATATGTTTGCATAATACAATTTTTTACCAAACTGTGAAATGTGAATAATTGAGATATATTAAATTCATTGAAAACAATTAATCATAACACATAGATCACGTCAAAAACTATGAAAAGTTTCATAATAGGATTAAAGCTACAGTATTAAAAGGAAGAAACAGTTAAGAGTTGAACAGTTAAGTATTATAAAATCAATAGAAATTTTATGATTGAAATAGTTTTTCAACCTTGTATGAGCAGCTATTGACAAGATAAGAGTTCAATCTGTTAAAAAAAAACTATCAGTAGTGTCAGCTTTCAAGTGAGATGGAACCAGATTGAAAACTGTCATACCCCCATTCCAAGGGCCTCTTCCAACCAGGTCCCATCTAATTATTGGGGAATTCATTCGCACAAGTTGTAGACCATATTTTAAGAAATTAAGGATTAAGGAGCCTGTATATTTTTGAAGCCGTCTCTGCTTTATTGAAAAAAATAAGGATAAATTCAAAACAGGTGAATTCTTTCACACCAGTTATAGACACCAGGTACAGACAAGACTTACAAGACGACTAACATCGAACAACATTGTATGAGAGGGGAGTAAAAAGTGCAGGGATCCGCCTATCTAATTCTACTAGCGTGTTTAAAGGCAATCACAGGCGATAAATATAGAATTAAAATAAAGGAAGAATTGTTAAATTTATGTGCATACTCAAATGAGGAATTTCACGCTCATTATGACATGCAAAACAGATGACAAAGTTTCATTTTAATGACTTAAATTTATTGACAAATCTTTATACCCCTTTACAGGAGGTCAGTGGATGAACATAAATAATAATAATTGCATGAATAAAGTACAAATCGCATTAGTTAGACATTACACTTACACCATAATTTATCCAGTAAACTAATGAACCTAAAGTACCTTGCTGAATTATAACTGAAAAGGTGTTCAACGTTATTATAGCGTGGCGCTATTGACGATATTCTTATACGCACAGCTCTCATTCCACTATGTAAACGCTAAGAACCAATAATGGTATTTATTTATTTATTATAAATCATTGGTAACATTGGCTGATGTCACAATGATTCCGCCAATAAACGTCTTTTATTCCGGCAATTCCGTCTTGGAATCAAAGGATAAACATACACAAATATACAAAGTTAAAATACAAAACAATGTAGCTTACATAAATACATAATAGAGTGAATAATAAGACGAAATTTTCGCAACCACATTTATTAGAAATATTGAGAAACTAGTTTCGGTTGTTATACCATTATCAATCATAAACAAACTCAATTTCAAACTCAGCAACTCAGAGTTTGTTTGAGATTGATAATGGTATAACAACCGAAACTAGTTTCTCAATATTTCTAATAAATGTGGTTGCGACAATTTCGTCTTATTATTCATTATGGATGGATACCTTCCACAATATCGCCTTCGCCATTACTAAGAAACATAATAGCTTAATTAAGTTGTAATAGTGTGATTGCAAAAATTCGCCAATAAAAAACTTTCAGCTTTATGGCTTTTAGGGACAGTCGCATCCAGCTGACGGAGCCGATGCATTGAAACATGTTGATTGTAACATTGAATGTTCGGTTCATTCAATATTTAACGTTTGAAGGTGTAATTCAGACCATTGGAATGATGAGAAAGCTGACAGAAGTAAACAGCTACAAAAACTCTTACTCAAATGTTAAAACTGGTAGAATTACAAAACAGTTTAAAAAATTTATTTAAAAACAATGAATGCCTTACTGATTACTACCAAGCAATATTCAAACGACCAAATATTTTGAGGCACTTACAATGATTCATTGAACGAAGAATTTCCCATCATAGGAAGAGGAATTGTAGCTAAATCTGACATCCAGCGGACATTAGACTCGTTATTTTCGGCACAATAATCATTCAAACTGAGCAATGGATGTCTTTTGAAGAGCTGAAAAATGAATTTTTATTACTGTAGTCATAAAGAATGTATAAAGTCTGATATGTTCCGTTAGAAACATTTTATTTAATTAATAATAATAATAATAATAATAATAATAATAACAACAATATCGTGAGTTTTTATTTAAATTGTGTATTTCGTAAATTATTCTCATAAGCTTCTTTATATTGTTTGTAAGAAGAGAACAGCTTCTGTCAAAGTTTCATTTTTTAATCCAATGAAAATGATTTGAAATAAAGAAAAAATGTTATCCTTTTACAATTTCCTTACAAGAAAAACGGCAGTATGCATAGTTGTAAACCTTTCAAGAAATAGGGTTTGGCCTAAAATTTATACAATTAATTTAAACCAATACCAACAAAATTTAAAACAATTTCAATCAAATGGCGGCTATGGTAGCGCAGATGGTTGGAGCGCTTGTCTGTGATTTATTTATTGCCACAACTTCACAAACAAAACAAATTGAAGTTTCATTAACATAATGTTAATAAATTAATACATGAAATAGAATAACTTCTTAAATAAATGTAAATAATGTTTTTTTTTTGGCACCAACCAGCAGAAGGAAAAAACCTTGTTCGCTGGTGATAAGATAAGGTTCTGGCTGGCATAATTTCCTGCAGTAATGAGTTCGAATCTCATTCAGCCGTGGATGTTTCTCACATTTACCCATTCACCTCATTATCCAGGCACAAGTCTCCACTCATGCGGGCATCATCCGCAATAAATTTAAAAAAATCAATATTATTATAACTACAGCTCTTAGATAACCTTAATTATACACCTAAAATGGAATATAGCAATGAAAATAAATTTTTCAAACAAATTTCTTGCCATTTTCGCTGCTATGAGCTGAATGCAAAACAAAAGTTTATTTATTATAATTTATTAAAGGCGCACAAACAAATGAGGTGTTAAATTTATTTTCCCAAATTAGCAATTCAAAATATTGTACTCACCTGACAAATTTTCATCACACTCTCAAAAATGAAGAGCAATGAGATAAGTGATGCAAATATTTCCTCGGTGAATCGAGTGAACAATTTGACGAAAACACTGCCCTCAAAACAACTAACAACGAGAGCAATTATTCCCAGCCAAATGCCTATGTACACCCTTATCGTCAGGTACTCTATCCCATTGCTTTGGCAGAACTGAAATTGCAGAGAAAAGGAAGCTTTAATCAATTAATATCAATCTTACTGAACTATCTATTTAAAGCAACACTACAAAAGAAATACGCATACATTTCCAATAAATATTAATAAACTAGCAATATTATATTATAAATACTATATTAATATAATAGAAATAAGCCAACATTTCAATGATAAATATAAAGGTTAGTTTGAAGTAACTGACAATTTAACAAACTAACAAATACACAGAAACAGAATTCATTAATTTTCGAATTCTTTAAAGTGCTATTAACTTATACTGAAAACTTCCACAATGGCGTATACTGACAACAGCATTGAATAGCTGATGGAAATCAGTGAATGCTACTGTACAAAAATATCAGTCACCACCGGGAATAGAACCGCGGACTTCTCAATCACCGGTCGTGCGCCTTAATCACTAGACTATAGTGACCCTTCTGCACGGCAGCACTAATTTTAAACTTGGTCATATCGGCTCGTATCTCAGAAGTTTGTTAAATTGTCAGCTAGTTCAAACTAACTGATATTTTAGTACAGTAGCATTCATCGATTTCCATCAGATATTCAATGCTGTTGTCAATATCCGCCATTGCGTAAGTCTTCGGTATAAATTAATAGCACTTGAGGAATTAGAAAATCAATAAATTCTGTTTCTGTGTATTTGTCAGTTTGTTAGGTTGTCAGCTAGTTCAAACTAACTGACAAATATACAGAAACATAATTTATTAATCTTCGAATTCATCAAAGTCCTATTAACTTATACTGAAAACTTCAGCAATGGCGGATATTGGCAACAGCATTGAATAGCTGATTGAAATCGATGAATGCTACTGTACAAAAACATCAGTCACCATCTGGAATCGAACCGCGGACCTTCCAATCGCAATACTGGTGCCATACACGTTTGATCGGTGTTTCCAGGCTTTTTTTGTTTTGTATAATTTTTAAATAGAATTCAGTGTACCTATTTAATAAGATTGCTACTCTTTCCTGCTCACAGGCACTCTGCCCATGCATGGAACAAATCTGTATGTTATTTTGAATTCAAATGTATATTGATTGTAACAAATAAATAAATAATAATAATAATAATAATTAATTTCGTAAATACCTTGTTTTGTTATCAATCATTGAACATAATAGAGGTTATAGATTGTTTAATTTATTTGCTTCTAAGAGTGAAATTCAAGAACCAATCACATTCTGTTCACCTAGAGTACATTGCATGTGGACCCAATTTCTAAAACAACCCATAGGCGTTATATCAATATTTTAGTTCAAAGCTGAAGGTTGCAACTTAGAAGATATCACTAAAGAATCTAAGTTAGAGAGTTCTTGCTAAAGATTAAGTTACCAAAGAATTATGTTATTCAATAAGACAACATAGGATATTTAGGGCCAACAATTTACAATAGAATTCCACTGGAAATAAAAGAAGGCAATATTAATTGATTTTAAAAAAAAATAGGGATTGATTATATAATTGGTGTCCACCGTAGTGAGGATCTCATAGTAAATAGGATGTGAATAGAAATACGATTATGCATACTTTCAAATCAAATCAAATCAAATTTATTTCCTTTTTGCCACAATACAAAATAAAAATTTAAAAGAAAATCTTACGTACTAACATATTTACAAAATCAGGAAAAAAACCTGCAAAGGCATAAGCCTGAGCGCAGGAAAGGTAACAAAACTACTTCTACTTTAGGTAGTAAATAGTTTTTATTATTGTATTAGTTATAATGGCTAGTTAGGAATAGTATTAGCTTAATCTGAGATTTATATTGATGATCATCCCGTGTTAGTTTTATAGTAGGGAATCATATTTTTTTACATTTAGCAATCAAATCACTGCGTTTTCTATTTAATAATATATTGTTATGTTTGAATTTATATCAATAAACTCCTATGGATGTGTTCTCCATCATCCAGAGAAATTATTATTATAAATTATCGCATCTACTTTTTTTTTTTTAAGGATGAAGCCCACATAGGTCTGAGACCTGTGCGTGGGTAATGAGTTGGATGATGGTGATTGATGAGTTGGACCTACAGTTTTAGGTGGGTTCCGAACCACCGGGAAGAGATTTTACAGCAGAGAACAGTGTCTTTTTTGCTGGCCGATCTAATCGGTCACCGTTACAAACAGGACCTACGAGAACGCAGCTTATTTCTCTGATTGAACAGATACCTGCTACGGCTCGCGGCTATCACTTCCCTACTAAACTCAACTCCTTTCTTCAGCGACTTTGATTCAACAGTTTTATGCATATTAAACGACATATATTGTTCTAGTTATATAGATATATTTGGTTTGGAGCATTTGATACTCGAGGATAAACAACATCACAAAATCTATCACATGATATGGAATAGTGCAAGACAGATTGGAGAGGCAGCGTGAATACCACTATTTCACAGCATGTTTTTGATTTTGCGATGGTGATTATCCTCGAGTATTTGATGTTACTCTGAGCAACCACCCCAAGTAACTGAGTCTCATATTGCAATTCATCAGATTGAGAAGAAATGATACAATGTTTATAAACTGATGACTTACTTGATACAAAGATTCATCGAAAAGTAGTAATGGTCCAGTGGTCCCTATAATAATTAATGGCTGCCCTGAGATGAGACCAAACACCACACCTGATAAACTGGTCGAGACCAATGTCTCTGATATGCCAATGAGATTCCCCGTTTTGTCAGCTGTAACATAAATTAAACAAAATTCTGTAATTATACCGTGTTTAAAGATAAAATCATGTTCATTGAAAATAAGTATAAAAATTAGCGCATGAAACATACAACGACATGCAAAAGCTGCAAGTCTACAAGACAAACAAAAAGGTTAATAAACATTTCTATACAATTTCACCATTATTTAGAAAACCCGTTTTAGTACGCTGTAAACCCCAAGCTTGCACAGTGGAGCATCCAATACTCGATACCACAGCAAAATCGAACACTCATGCTATAGTAGTCACACTGCTCCCTTCTGTCATACACTATTCCCCAATATGGGTTTGATTTTGCGATGGTGATTGACATCGGGCATTGGTTGCTCCACTGTTTAAGCATCCTTAGAAAATAATAGTTTTCTTGAAAGTATTATTTTGATACTTAAGAAATTAATGAAATATTAAGGCCTACATGTTTCAGGAAAATAGAACGACAATCTACAGCACTGAGCAAATTTTTAAGGAACTAAAAGTAAAAACTGTGAGACAACTATATATATTCAAACTTTTTAAATATATAAAAAAATATGAAGGTTCTTTTGCTGTAATCCTTATGCCCTTCGTCCTGGAACCTCAAATAGGTATTGGACTTATCCAGCTAACATGAATTTCGTTCAAAGACAACTGATTTATATCAGCACAAGATTAATTAATATGGTGCCAAAGGAATTTATGTGTAAAAGATATAATCTAAATAACAAAAAACTAAAAATTCTGTTCAACAACTGGATAAGGGATGCTTTATTTTTCAAATTGGAGTTTATTTAGTTTTTGTTGAGTACAATGTGGATTTTTGTTGAGTTTGGTATTTTTTGTTTTGTATGCTGTCCAATTAAAAATGGGCCAGCACTATCTTGCTCTCTTTTTTATATTTATTGATTAGCAATTTTGTCTTGATGCAACCAGCACTAGCGAACAAGTTTATCTTATGCTAGTGTCTGCCAAATTACTCTTAGTTATAATTTTCTTGATTGATTTATGATTATGAGTTATGATTAATGATTTGTAAACACATTCTTGTATTTATTTTTATGTTTTAATTCTAAGTTGCAGATATTTCTGCTTGTATGTACTATTCATTTTGGCAATAAAATTCAATATTCAATCTTAATTTTAATTCATCTCCCCATGGAGAAAAGTCATTGGGTATGAAGAAAATATAAATCTTATTTCTAATATCCTATTATGTATTATTTTTCATCTTGGAATATTCATTTTAATTGTAGCACAAAATGTATAATAATTCTCTTGAGGCCCACCCAAGCGCCGTAGAGTTTCTCGGAGTACCTACCTATTTCTCTCGTCTTAGAAAAAGTATGTATAGTATTTGAATTGTACTTTATTTTAAGAAGAGAAAAAAAAATTATTTATTTATTCCCAAGGAGTTAATGAAAAAAACTTACCCAAGAGACCGCCAAATGTAATAGCTGCCGAAAGAGCGGCAAAATAAATGAAAATGGCGCCGGCAAAACATTGAGCGTTAAGGCCGTCAATCAAGTCAGACTTATAGTACGGAAAGCGGCGCTTGATGTCATTGAACAGACCTCCGAACGGCCGGTGAGTTCGTCTTAGCGGGTCAAATGGCGGCGGCTTCTTTTTCTCATCGACAAGTAGAGCTGCAAATAAGGATTAGCTTCAGTAAAACACAGATATTCAGCAAAACACAGATTATATGTTCAATGTATAAAGATTGCACAATAATTTAAATTTATTTGATGTCAAAGAACATTTAAGAAACACGTTACATCAAAATAATTATGTACAGTAGGAACAATTAGTCTGGGCGCGTGGCTCTGGTTTCACTACTAGCCCTCCTGTTAAAAGTTGACTAGTTGACCTTGAAGACATCTGCAGCGTCGCACATGTTTTTAGAAATGAGCGATAAACACTCCCCTCGCCATGGCTGACTACCAAACGGCCGTGCACCCAGACTAATTGTTCCTACTGTACACAACAGGGAGTATTAATAAAACCTTACGATTTGAAACGAAATGAAAAAAAAAACTTTATTGGACGACTTGAAGAGAATCAAGTTCTGTTTATCTCAGATCAATTGTGCTCCTTTCCAAATGTCTGTCAAATGTTGTCCAAAGATATGGCACAGAGGTATGCTAGATAGTATATGCACTCATCTATGCAGCCAGACTCTGTGCAGTGATTCAGTATGAAGCTTAAAATTAGTTTCAGTGGGCTTGGAATTCCGATATAATCACCAACAAAAAGCACACGCTGATAATAATACTAATAAAATTCTGATAGCTCTGAGGAAATCAATTACAGACTACCTCACTCCTAGTATGCGTAGTAAGTTTTTGGACCAAAACAAACCGCTGAGGTCTGAGGAGTCACCGAAAGTCGGAATCGTTCATAGGCTATATGTTAAATGATTTCAACCCACCGATTCTGTTCTACTCTACTCTTAATTACAGTAGAGCCCCGTTTACACGACACCAATTAACTGGCTTAGTACAGTTGAGTATTTGCCTTCAGCTCCTATGGCTATTCCTCAACTATCCTGCATCAATTGTCCTTAAAATGGCATTATGTAAACGATGCACAATTTTGTACATGCTCTAATTATATTTAATTTTTGTATTAATATTTCATTTTTACTTTGGACACACATAAAGTAAGAAATTACTTTCTTCATTGCAGAAACTGTAAGTAGTAGTGAAAAAAAATTAAAATTAAAATTCCAAAATGAATCTTGATAATTTAAAAATTAATTAATTTCAAATAGCACTGCCCACCTTTTTTCTCGGCTGCAGCCGACGACGCAAAAGACTTGCTCCTGCTTTGACGTCTCTTAATTGCCTCAGTCTTTTCTTTTATCTCATTGAAGTGTAGCAAAGCTTGGTTCTCCCAATCGCCGGGAGGCAGCACTATACTCGAGTCCAGAAATCCGTTTATTGCTGACAGCAACTCTTTTCTATCGACTGCTCTATAAGCGACGTTATGGAAATCCTAAAATATACAAGAACAGAGTGCGGATCTCATTAATAATTATTGCAATAGAATAAAAAAAAGATTAATGAAGCTAATTAAATTAAAAAAAACCTTTTATTTCTGAGATCTGTTTCACACAAACAGAGATAAATCGGGTTTAATAATCTAACAGAATTATGATTACATGATTTATGAAGCTTTCAATTAATTTCATAGGTGAATAGAACATATACAATTTAATAATTTATTTCTGGGTTTCTTTAAATGCGATAAATTAATCTTATAATTTTACAATTAATTTCAAATACATACATAAAAATTACAAATAATAGAGGCTTACAGAAAATGCTAAAACAAACCTCATTGAATACATTAGATTGATCCTATTCTCGGTCTTCTCTCAATATTTTCGTAAAGTGGCATTCATTGACTTCCATAAGCTATTGAATGCAGTTGCCAGTGGCTGCCGTAGCGGAGGACTTCAGCATAATTTATCGCATTGACAGGAAATTCGAAATTAATTATGACGTGAACTTTTAGTAATTAAATAGATTGTAATTTTGTGATTTTTTTCCATGACGAAATACTTGAACAATCTAATATCAAAATTGAATAGCCAGGCTGACGAAGCTTCTTTTCAGTAGTGAAATGCATCCCTCCAGCATCTCTCTCAGTATAAGTGAGTGAAAATAATATTTCAATAGAAATACAGTTTCAGTTTTGATATTAGATTGTAATTGTATCATCTTCCAAAATAGTTACAGTTCCAGTATGTAGATGTTGATAAGGATAAGCTATTGAACACATGCTGGAGATTAACATTTTAATGAAAAGCTTGAGGAATGAAAATATTCACGAAGTTTTCATCTATAGATATTGTATTATAATAAGAGTTTTAAACTCTACTTTGAGTGGATTAGATTAGATTATATTTCTTTATTAATTTAAATTTACAAATTTGCATATTTAATATTAGGTATATTATGAATATTTAAAAACAAAATTATCAACATCACATAGATATATACAGTAGTTAACTCAAAAATTCTATTTTCATATTGCAAAAAGTTATGTACAATGATCTCAGTTATTGTATGATATTAACTACAATAATGACAATCGAAGCGATGCAATTACATGAAATGGCGAAGTTTGGACAAAGATTCGTCCATTATCGATACTTAACCAGTTGGTGAAGTGGGAAAACTGGTGTCCTTTCAAGAACTACCTTGAAAATATTTTCTATAGAAATGATATGGTATAAAGAAAATAATAAGTGTCTAACAAAAATACATTTCATAAAGTCATTTTAGTTTAAAAAATATCACACAGACCCAAAAAGTCATATACTTCATATATTATAGTCTTATAGAACCTGCCTTCTAGAGCTTTAATACAGAGACTACTTGAAATCTTTTAATGTTTTTGAACTAAATTTGAAAATTATATTCTAATAATAGAAAAGTGCCAATATTCTTACCGCATTTGACATGAGCGTTGATATCGATCGACCAACTTCATGATAATCCAAGTCAGCATCTTTTGGTCCCAGCAAGATGAACAGGAATCTAACGGGTATCGTTACCTATAATAAATTAGTCTAGGTTAATTAAATGAATAAAATAATAAAAATCTTTAATAGAATATAAATAATTATCTGTGATGTTTTCCATGACGAAATACTTAATGAACAATCTAATATTAAAACTGACACTGTATTTCACTTTTAAATAATGTTTATATGTGAGTAAAACATTATTTAAAAGTGAAATACAGTGTCAGTTTTAATATTAGATTATAAATAATTATATTGAATTTCTAAAGGAACATAAATAATCGTAATTTTGATAATAACAAATGCCATATGAAGATATGCATGATCAACTGGTAAATATACTACTTTGTACTTGAAAAAAACTTTTAAAAGCAAAAAATAAATTAAACATTTAATCCATAGTTCTTCGATAAATGATCATTTTATCCAAAACATTTAGCACTATTTAATATGAAACTCCACTTAATATTGATTAAGACTCAAAAAATTCTTCAGTAATCTATGATAATTTTTCGCATTCAATATTAATTTATTTATTGTGACAAAATTACAAATGAATATGAAGGCGCAACACAATCAAGTCCAAAACTGATCTCTTTACAAATTTTGAATATGTTATATTGACCAAAACATTGAGGTTAATTTTAATGCTGAAAATTTAGATTTACCAAAAAATCTATTGCATTGTTTCGATGCAATTACATTCGAATACATTTTAATTGTAATTATAAATTTCCAAATATGGTTCCCATTGATCCAAAGGTCTCCAAATGGTTTCTCTCAAAGCATCTCATGCTCTACAACAATATAATTTGTCAGATATTTCGTATAATAATAATTATTATTTTCTCAAGTTAGCTTGAAGTGACCAACAATTAAACAAACTGTCAAATACACAGAAACAGAATTTATTAATTTCGAATTCCTCAAGTGCTATTAATTTATACTGAAAACTTCCACAATGGCGGATATTGACAACAGTGCTGAATAGCTGATGGAAATCGATGAATGCTACTGTACACAAATATCAGTCACCACCGGGAATCGCACAACGGACCTCCCACTTGCGTCTGTTTAATTGTCGGTCATTTAAAACTGACTTGTGAGATATGAGCCGATATGGCCAAGTTAAAAATGAATGCTGCTGTGCAGAAAGGTCTCCATAGTCTAGTGGTTAAGGCGCCCGACCGGCAATTGGGAGGTCCGTGTTCGATTCCCGGTGGTGACCGATATTTTTGTGCAGTAGTATACATCGATTTCCATCAGCTATTCAATGCTGTTGTCAATATCCATTGCGGAAATCTGTAGTATTAATTAATAGCACTTTGAGGATTCTGTTTCCAATTATTTTGTATAACTCGCTCATGTAATAAATTAGCGTACATAAAAGAATCGATTCTGCAACCCAACTTATAAAAAAAAATTATTTCGCTTTCATGTTGTGTTCAAAATTTCAATTTCTACTAAATTTTCGAAGATTTTACATGATTAAGGTCAGATACAACACAACTAGAATTTTAATTATCAACAGAATAATGATCTACAGTATTTGGAAGACGGATTCTTACCTCAGTGATTGTAGGTATAAAGATTCCCTCAGCAAGTCTTACAAATGCAATGGTCGGCTGCTCAAGAAATTCAACTGCACCAACAAGTACAGTAGTGGCCTCAGCGCCCAGAGGAATCCTCTTCAGAATACTCTCTTTAGCTGCTCTCCTGCTCAAGTCTTCGGTGGAAGAAGTGTATACTTCCTCTTTCATGTCTACCTTCAAACACAGAAATAATTATCAGATTGGGTTGGGTCTAGACATGTACGCAATTAATTCACGCTTTTAAGCTGGGCATTTCTAGATTCGATTTCTAGTTCGACTTAGTAGGACTGCTAGTGTCACCATTGGTTTTAACATTGAAGTTTGTGAGGTATAAGTTTATTTCTCAAATCTGGTTCAAGGATTGTTTTCAGTAGAATGTTTTATTTTAAAGCGCATTGTGAAATTGAGGAGGCAATAGATGTTGATTTAGGTCAGAGGTATTTCGATGACATACATGAATTCAATTGTGTTTGACATTGAGATGCTTATAACATTTTTGTTGCTAATATATTTAAGGCATTGTCAAATTACTGGGAAGGCCAGTAGATGAGTTAGTAGTTGAGTAGTGAGCAGTGAGTTAGTGTCTTGTGTTGATGGATGCATGATGGAACAGGAGATTCCATCTTGCATGGCATCCCACCACAAAAGGTAAGACCTCAGTTGATTTTACAATTTCATTCATGAACTAAATAATAGGCCAGCCCCATAACTAATCAACATCTATCTTGCTCAATCTTACTCTAACATTTTAAATATTTAGATATGCTAAGCGAGTTGCCAATCCCCTTATTCATAACTTGTATTGAAGTCAAATTAATAAAATAATATTATATTTTGTTGTGAGATTCATTTCATTTTACCTGAGCTACGCAGCCCTTTACATACATGGCACAGATGATTACATATTCAAGTGGTTACATAATGTGGTCGCCGTTGCTACA
This sequence comes from Conomelus anceps, assembly GCA_948455865.1. Classification (NCBI taxonomy): domain Eukaryota; kingdom Metazoa; phylum Arthropoda; class Insecta; order Hemiptera; family Delphacidae; genus Conomelus; species Conomelus anceps. The sequence goes on from OX418224.1 coordinate 4,730,770, forward strand.
CTAGTTGGATAGTCTACTCCTCTCACGCTCCAACTTGCTATCCAACTTTAGTCCTTGTCTGTTTTCACAGCTGTGAACATCGCTCTCGAGCCGAAAAATGTAACCGAAATTGCCCGAACTTGCCCGAAGGTCAAGCACTGACTGAGGTAAGTTGGACGACTTTGATCCCACTCCCCCACTCACACTTCGGACCTTCCAGTCGTCCTTCTAGATGTTCCGACGTCCATCTACACTTCCAACTATACAACAAGCCCATTCACGTTCCGATATCGGATCCAACTTTGAAGGTTGGATCACAAGTCGTACTGAATGATGATAATAATAATAATAGTTCGTTTTCTAAAACAGCTAAAAAATAACTTTGCACAATCAACACTTGCAATAAAGAAAAATACAAGTAACAAAAAGAAAAAATAATCACAATTTGTAGGCTACAAGATATTTTAAAATCTGTACGTAGGAGGTACAAAGCAATAAAATTACTTAATTAATAATTTATGTATTCTTTCAAGATTCATTTCTAATTAAAAATACGAAATAGTATAAATATATTATTAGAATAGTTTGTCACATGATAATGTGGACAGTGGCGCACCCAAGGGGGGGGGGGGAAAGGGGGCAATTGCCCCCCCCCCCCCAAGATCCAAGAGAAAAAGAAAAAAAACGGCGTAAATCTAATAGAAACTAGGACGAAATTATGGAAGCAACAAAAATTGGCTGTTTCCAATTTGTGTAAAGCCATCCATGTTACTTGTGCAGCACAGTTACTTTTAAAACTTTTTAAAAGTTGCAGCTTTTAGAATACTGCATCCTTGAACAAATAAATTGTTTTAGATAACTTCTTTGGTTTGTAATACAATTTTTCACTCAAAATGCTTCATATTTTATCAAATCATTACCATATTTAATAAATCATTATTCATATTGATATTTTTATATCTAAAAAAATGTGCTCAATAATTATTTGGTAAATTGGATGAGAACTCATTTGAAATTTGATACGTAACAACTTGAAAACTTAATTTATAAGAAAAAATACAATGACATAAAAAAATATCAGGTAAAACGGTAAGTAATCCAAATTACCAATACAAATACAAATTTGTACATGCATATTGATAAAACAGTGCTATCCATGACAACATTATGAGGGGCACAAAAAACTATGTCAAAATACTCCATTTTCTATTGAAAAATAAAAAAAAAAATTCATCCCGGACCCCCCCTTTTTCCATAGCCCCTAACCCCCCCCCCCCCCCGAAATAACCACCTGGATCCGCCACTGAATGTGGAGATTATTCATTCAACTTACTGTAGTGTGATGATTGAGTTTTGACTCGGAGCCAATTGGGAAGTGATTTGTTTGATGATTGTCCTTGACTGGAACTTCCAGCGAGGATGCCGAAGGGACGATTTTCACTTTATTCCCATGATCTGAGGTTGCCACTGAGTTCACGGTTAAATTCTGTAACAACAAATCAATATTATCAGCATCCATTGGGTATAGAATGATCCAGATTAGTTTCCAAATCTTCAATGGACTTCAATAGTACTGATACAGACAAACTTGTGGTAGAAAAGTAGAAAATCAAGCATCATTAAAATGGTAAGAATATTCAAATATTAATTACTTTCAAATTCTTCAAACACCCACTATATTTCACGCCAACAAATTTGGCGGTTGGAACAAATTGCGACGTTGCAAAAAAACTGACTAAGGTGTCAAACCAACGTCAGATTTGGCAACACGGCACGGCAAGTGTTACTAATCTGTGCGTTGAGGTGGCTGATTCTCGACGATCCGTCGCTGGCATGCTCCCATACCTAGCAACGCAATTTGTTCAACCACTTTTTTGTAGATTACGTCTTGGAGACAACAGTTAAGGAGTATAAGACAAGTCAGATGAACAATTATACAATCTTATACACTAGTAACCATAATTACTATATCAATACTAGTTGAGGTGAGGTTTAATTTTGATGTGAAAGGAACTCTTGTGCGCTATAAAAAGCTTTATCAAGTAAACGTTTTTTCAATTGTTTTATAAACATTTCTATATTTTCAAGATTTTAAAAACTGCGGTAGCTTGTTGCAGAGTTTCTTACCAATATAACTAGGTTTTTGTTTGAATAAGCTACTATTGTGACTCACCAAGTGATAATCACCTCGGCTTCTTGTATTATAATTGTGTAAGTCATAATTTTGGTTAAATTATGATGTTGAAGATCCATCTTGTTTCCACTAATATGTAATATAAACTTAAAAAAACTACTTTTAAATGGAAATTAACTCACGTTATGGCGTGACGGCCGTTTCGCTCTGTTGTCTAGAGCATCGTCAGACGACCCACAGTACACTGACTTAAGGTATCCTCAAACTCATACCTTCAGTCAGTGTACTTTGGGTCGTCTGACGATGCTCTAGACAACAGAGCGAAACGACCGTCACGCCATAACGTGAGTTAATTTCCATTTAAAAGTAGTTTTTTTAAATTTATATTTTGGTTAATATCACTCTTTTTTACATATAAAGTAGCTTCATACACATATAAGCAGGGTACAGTTAGGTGACAAAGTCTCTTGAACAACGGCTCACATGAATCTAATCTATTCACTCTTTCCATACACCTAACCGCTTTCTTTTGGATCTTAAACACGCTATCGAGGTTTTGTTTTGATGAATTACCCCATACTAAGATAGCATGCCTAATATGTGACAGTAAGAGCCCATGATAAGCTGTAAAAAATAACTTTTTGTCATTTAACATAATTTGATTGCGTGAAGTATAGTTGATACAGTATAATACACTTACTTATATTCATTCAAATTAAAATAAGTCAAGTAAACATAATATTGCCAATCATGATAACGTTCTTTAGAAGATTGAAAATTTTCTAAACAATAATAAATTCATAAGAGAAATGATGGTAAAAGCCTTGAGCTTTGATACACCACGACCAAAATGTTTCCAATATTGCTAATAATTTATTCTTTCAACGAGTGACATTTTTCATTGATGCTTTCTAATATCGAAACATACAAATTACTAGATAAATTTGAAATTTGAAAGAAATTACTAGATAAATTTGTAACTTAACTGAAGGTCATTATTAATATTCAACCCTGTAAAAAGATAACAAACTCGCACTTTTAAGATCAAATAAAAATTAATATCATTCATAAACAATCCAATAGCATGGAAGATAGCACAAAACCAAAATAAAATTTCTAACTGGCATCTAATCTAATCTAATCTAATCTAACAGGCGAAAATTCTAATAAGAAAAATAAAATCCATAATTGGAACTACGAGAGAGACCATGCAGTCTATTCAAGTAGGCCAATAATCAAGAATTATTTTAGTTTTTTGTGCATGCATGAGTTAACATTTTTCATTGAATAAGCTATAATTCTTTGAATGTAACTGAAATTAACTAATGAACTTGTAAACTTGATGAAGGGAATACTCATTACTCAACTGAGTATTTTCCTACAGATCAAGAATAGCACATCTATGAAAATTCTATGATTATTATGCAGTCCACAAAATCATAACTCTGAAACGAATTCTTGGGAGGGATTCTACTACGTGAATGATTTGTAAAAAATACTTCTATCGCAATAAATGAGAAGTGATAGCCGTGAGCCGTAGCAGGTATCTGTTCAATCAGAGATAAGCTGCGTTCTCGTAGGTCCTGTTTGTAACGGTGACCGATTAGATTGGCCAGCAAAAAAGACACTGTTCTCTGCTGTAAAATCACTTCCCGGTGGTTCGGAACCCACCTAAAACTGTAGGTCCAACTCATCAATCACCATCATCCAACTCATTACCCACGCACAGGTCGTCTCAGACCTATGTGGGCTTCATGCTCAAAAGAAAAAATCTTTATAAATTATTGACAAAAGAAGAGTATTATTTAAATATATATATATATATATATCGAGTTTTTGCAACTTCAGTTTTGTCGCTTCTCGCATCCCAATCGTCATCTTTCCTTATTGATCCAGTCTCCTTCAAAAAGACCTTTACTTTCCATTTGGATGTGGACGTTGGAGATCCATTTCATTTAAATTATAAAAAAATTATTATTATTTAAATTATATAAAAATTATTATTGTGAACTAATTACTATACAGTTGCAAAGGGATTGATAATACAACGCTCCCGGATTTATTATACAGGTTGTAATGCATACAGCATCTATACTTAATTTTGAATAATATAAAACATTAGATAACTAGTTGAATATTAGCCGTAATAAGTACTAGTAATAATTAAGTCATACTGAATAGCATGGCTTAAAATGTTAGAATAACCAAAGCTCAAACTGTTGAAATACCAAATAAACAAAAAAAAAAAGGTTATAAAAAATTACACGAATTTTGAAAATTACACTTTTTAGATTATATCCTTATTTAAGCGCTGTTTCGTTGGGTAAAACCCAGTTTCTAATAGAGAAAAGAAAAATTCAGGATAAAATTCAGCAATTAAACTAGAAAATGACATTAACAAGTTACTGAAGGCTTTATGTACACAAAAATTAAAAAAGAAAACTGCAAGTTTCATAAAAACTGAAATCTGAAACGGAATCAAGTAGAAAATTGCAATTTTTATTATGATAAACAGAGTGGACGAAAATTGTGATCTTTCTATTTAATTATAGCAGAGAAAAATTCGTTTCAAAATGTTTCAGTCTGATGAGAAATTATACTATAATTAGCAAGTTGCCCGATTCAGTTGAATTTTGATATTAGAACATGACACAACCTATTTACAAACTTCATTTAATAGACTATTCATCTTATTCATCTATTCTTGTTTTCTTCTCTTTTTATAATTCTTCTCTACTTTTTCCTTCTAAGATGTCCTCTCCTCTTTTTCCTTTTCCAACTTCTTCTTCTTTCCCTTATTCATTCTTCTCCCTCTACTCCTTTCATCCCTCATCAACCAGCCTTAGACTTTCATCGACATATAACAGCATGAAGACGTTTTACATAACAGATTTATTCTAATAATCTGAACAGTAAGCAGCAATGAGTTTCATTACGAAATTAATTAAATGAGGCTAAAAGAAATGTATAATTTGCAAATTCATACACAGTATTACTCTGGAAAAATTCACTAATAAAATTCAAGTTCAATCCAACAGGTTAGGAGGGTTTCAATTTAACATTTTTGTGAAATGTATTCAATTATCACGATGTAATAATAAAAAATTAAGCTATTTTTATCGTTTTTTTAAATCAATTATTTATTTGATTAGTAGAAATTGTTTTATTATCAATAGAGAACTTAATTCAAATCATTTTATATTGAAAATAATAATGAAACAGTTGAAATAAAGATGATAATACTTTTACTTTTGTACAGTTTCTAAAGTCTTCAGGGTGTCTACGAAAAATAATTTTTGAAATTCCTGGTTTTCCCAGGGTTTTCCAGGTTGTTTCGATATAGGGAAAGAAAAAACATATAATAGAATTTTAGACCAGTTTCAAATCCACCAGTAATTGCAAAGTTACTTGAGTGTGCTGTATTAGCCAGAATTGGAGAGTATCTCAACCGTTTTGAAGTCCTAATGGAAAAACAGTATGGATTTAGGTCTGGTTTCTCTGCTAACGATGCTCTCTATGCCTAGGTAATACTCGCATAAATAACGGCTCAAAGATTTGCGGTTTGATTGCAGACATCAAAGGCATTTGATCTAGTTGATATAGAAATATTACTAGCGAAATTAAAATTTTATGACTTCCAAGATGTAGTGTATAATTGGTTTGTTTCATATTTTGAGGATAGATTACAATTGAATCTAATAATAGGTATTTTCATACTTCAGAATGGTTGAAAAAAATCCGGAGTTCCCAAGGTTCGGTGCTGGGCCCCATACAATTAAATAGAGAGCATACACCAATACACTACAAACTCACGGTTACAATAAAAATTCCTGGGTTTTCCCCGGTTATTTCATTTTCCTGGCTATTTCCCGGTTTTCCAGGTTGGTAGACACCCTGGTCTTCATATCAGCACACTACTCTGATAAATGTTCATAAAAAAAAATGTTATAAACTTTAAAACTGAACTGATTTTGCAAGAAATCTACAAAATATTGTACACAATCAAACTATTCTGTTGGATATGAAATTAATAGCAACCACTATAACTCTAGGGAATTAGTAAACGGCATCACGCATCACAAGCAGAAAACGAAACAAACGAAACCCAAAGAGAAGAAAGGAGTTTGAAAAGGGCAAATAGCTTGCTCTAGAAACTTTACATGATTACGATCACTCCAGTCGGCCTCACTACAGTTGCTGCTGTTCTCATCCAGTGACTGAGGAATGAGTAAAACACGGTTTCAATAAGGATTCGCCAATAAGAAACTTCTCAAGTAGGCAAAACAATTATTGAGTCCAAAGGTTTACTACAGCTGTCACATTTGAATCTAATCTACATGCTAAAGAGTACAAGGAAACAGATGAACACTCTTACATGACGTCTACTTAAAAAAGCACAGCAATGTCTCAAATTTCTTATAACAACAATCCTACAATCAATAATAATCAAGTAACTTGTAAGAAAATAATAGTGTTAATCATTTCAGTGGTTCTCAAGAAAGCTGGTACACTGATAATTAGAAAAATTAAGACTATCTTAGAAGTAACCTTATTACATTATCAGGTCATTTATGATAACCTACTAATTACCTTAGTATAATCTAATATTAAAACAGACACTGTAATTCACTTTTATATAATTATTACAATATATAAAAGTGGAATACAGTATCAGTTTTAATATTAGATTGTTCATCAAGTATTTCGTCATGGAAAACATCACAGACCTTAGTATACTCTTTGATTGTAGATCAATGACTTTTGAAAACAATGATTCAACCAAGCTATGTGGATCAAAAACAATAGTTTTCTTCCTTAATAGACTAGGGTTACCAGACGTCCGCTTTTAAACACATTAATATAGAATCACACAGTAACGCATTAATATAAGCAAATTAAATTTACTCAAGTTGGGCCAACTCCCGTTTTGTAGAACGCTCATTGAACTTAAGGGGTTCAAAAGATTGTTATTTAATTTTTTTTCAATAATATTTTTTTATAACTCATTATTTTTCAAAACTCTCAATTAGACTATATTTACGGGCCGTTGAAAAACTACTATAAACTGACTACTTAAGGGCAGTTATATTTGTTTGACGGTCATTGAATGATTCGTTATATAGTCCATTATACCGTAAACAACTTTCTAGAGACCATGGCTAAGTCTCCACAAAATGGAGAAAATGTAAAATGGAATAGATTCTACAACACAATAAATGATTGAAAATATTGCAAGCATTTTAGAAGAAACTGAACTTTATGGAAACAAATATTTATGAAATTCAATATTTAATATTTATTTAAATTCTAGAAAACAATAATTAAACTCATGAAAAATTGCCAATAACTATTTCGGAAGAAACTGAATTAAATTAACTGTAGCAGATAGTATTAGAGACAACAGGAAGCAGTAATTTATCTGTTCGTATGAATGTATATAGCACCATAGCCGATTACAACTGTAGGTAACTCTTCAGACATCAACGATGTGTTATAGTCCAAAGAGCGTACTACACAAACGAGGAGTGAGGTAGTTTGTGATTGCTTTTCTCACTGAGCTCATCAGTATGCCAAACCCACCGAAACATTTACCTCACTTAAATATATCGATGAGCTATAGTATAAATTGTTTCAAAGGATATCAATACAGAGTTTGAGAATATCTACGTTAAAAATAACGCTAGAGCTGAAAGCATGATCCTTTAGAGAAAGCAGATGCAATGTGGTTCGGAACCCAACTAAAACTGTAGGTCCAACTCACACCATCATCCAATTCATTACCCACGCACAGGTCTCAGACCTATGTGGGCTTCATCCTCCGAAAAAAATTTCTGATCATCGTGAGCGTTATCGTTAACGTAGTTCTGCCGAAACCCTCTGATAATCCTACGATATGAGTATTTATTAATGTATTTATTAAATTCTGGACTCTGGTTAAGGTAGGACGAAAAAACGATTGGTTGTTGGGGCGTCGCAACTTCAGCTTGCTGTCGTTCAAGCGGTCGTGGGTTCGAATCCCGCTCCTCCGTCTGGCATCTATGTGTAATTGATAAAATCATTCACCTCATTCATTACCCACGCACAAGTCTCGGACTCATGTGGGCATCATCAGCAATAAAAAAAAAAATTAATTGAATTGGAGCATGATAAAATGTTTGTAGTTAGCACTCACCTGTAAACTGGTGTAGCTAGCAGTATTTTTTCTGACACTGAACCGGAATCTTTCGTGTTCCTGTACATGTCTATGCCTGAGTAGCAGAGCTCGCATCACAGTAGCTTTATTTTCGGCCGATATCAGCTCATCGATGACCATCTGTTCGACAACTCTGTAGGCCACTCCTGGAAGGTCTTTCTCCTCAAGATCGAGAAGAATTACACCTATAAGCAGAAAACATTATTAATTGGACGTAAATATTGCGCATATTAAAAATTTTAAAAACATTTTCAAGTGGAAATTATGAATAACGTTACGGCGCGACGGCCGTTTCACTCTTATGTTAAGAGCATCGTCAGACGACCTACATTACACTCAATCAATTTAAACAGCTGTAGTAGCTCCTAGAGGTTGTGAGAATTTCCGGCTCAAAATTATCAATTAAATTTCAATATTCTTGAAATATTTGTGTTATGTAGTGTTTTTCGGTTTTATCAACCATTCAAATTGATCATTTACTGTCGGACTACTTTTTTAGTGGAAATATTTGATGGAAACAGAAATTTGAACACAACCTATGGACATAACCTAATTTGGACTATTTATGTGACAAATTTGTAATTTGAACTGTTTTGGGCGAAAGCCTGTAGTTTTTTACTTGATTGTAATAATTTCATCAAATAAATCAATCAACTTCTTTATACAGAACATGCATAAAATGTACATGAATGCGTCAGTACGGCAAATTAAAATAAACATTAAAATGTTTAATATAAACATATTTGAACTAAAAAGTTTGCATCGTCAATAATAATAATTTCGTGTCTTTTATTATTCTTAATTCTAACTTAAATTCAACAACGGTGCTTTGTAGAACTGCTCAAAATTATAACATGCCAAGCGTGTTAATAGTTATTTATGTATTAAGAGCGTGAAGCGCGACTTTATCGCTCGAGGCAAAACATTTACTGCGCGACGCATAGCGGAGCGCAGTAATTTTGCGAGAGCAATAAAGAAGCTTCACGCGCGTATTACATACAATATTTTTCCTACAACTGCAGTTCTGGATTCCAACACAATAAAAGCTTGTAGTTTGTAACATCACAGACCGTGCGCGGATTTGGTTAGCGTGCGCCATTGTTGAGGTTATGTGAATTTCATGGATTCCGTGATCCACCAATGAGAAGACATCAAAATCAAAACAGAAGCGTAAAGAAAACAGCTGGCGAGCGTTAAGTACTTTACCGCTTGCAGAGCAGTAAAGAGGCATTTTACAATTTCATTTCCTATCAGTTTCATTTCCTATGCTACTTGGTAGGTACCTCAAAAATTTAATTCCCATAAAAGTAGTATTTTGTTTAAATTTTTCTTTGTTGTGTTTTTTTATTATAAAATTATTTTTGTTACCGGTATTATAATCATGAATAATAATCATCACTTCAACAACTCAACTCATAACAACTGAATTGTTTGTTGATCTACTAACCAGTCTCCAGACATCTCCTGAGGTTGAGCAGCGAGTGGAAGCTGAGTGAGGCGACGTGAGGGCGACCCCAGCGATCCGCCCCCTCCTCCAAGTCCTCCTCATACTTGATCCAGCGAGCCGTCTCTTTCCACTCGCGTTCATCGCCCACTCCACTCAGCTCATCCAGTTGCACAAAAACCTACACAACAAATTTCAATTTGTTATAGTAACACACATCATTATATATGTCAGATCATTACATATGTATGTGTAATATATTCATAAGATATTCACTTTACAGAAGCATTTGATTAGAGCAGCTTTAAGAAGACCCAGATTATATCCCAGCAAATATCTATTTGTTGAATTTAAAGTTCCTACGCTCAGACACGTCTTTATGCGTTCATCTGCATTCAATGTTTATAATAGATCATTCACCAGATCAACTATAAATAAACAACAATTCACATATATATTTTTTTTTTTTGTTTTGTAGATTACGTCTTGGTTAAGGAGTATAAGACAAGTCAGATCAACAATATTATACACTAGATACCATAATTACTTCAATTAGTTGAGGTGAGGCTTAATTTTGATGTGAAAGGAACTCTTGTACACTATAAAAAGCTTTATCAACTAAATATTTTTTCAATTGTTTTTTAAATATTTCTATATTTTCAAGACTCTTCAAAAACTGCGGTAGCTTGTTGTAGAATTTCCTACCAATATAACTAGGTTTTTGTTTGAATAAGCTACTATTGTGACTCACCAAGTGATAATCTCCTCGGCTTCTTGTATTATAATCATGTACATCAAGATTTTGGTTAATATCATTCGTTTTTACATATAAAGTAGCTTCATACACATATAAGCAGGGTACAGTTAGGAGACCAAGTCTCTTGAACAACGGCCTACATGAATCTAATCTATTTACTCTTTCTATACACCTAACCGCTTTCTTTTGGATCTTAAACACCCTATCAAGATTTTGTTTTGATGAATTACCCCATACTAAGATAGCATACCTAATATGTGACAGTAAGAGCCCATGGTAAGCTGTAAAAAGTAACTTTTTGTCATTCAATCTAGCGAGCTGTCGCAGGACAAATACCCCAGATGAAATGTTACTACATATTTTCTCAATGTATGGAGTCCAGGTCAATCGTCTATCCAACATAACTCCTAGAAATGCAATTTTTTCTTCCTGGTCTAATTGATTATCGTTTACAAACACGTTTATAGCCCTATCTTCATTTAAATTATGTTTGTTTTTGAATTGAAGGTATTGGCATTTTTTACTATTTATAGTTAATTTCAACTGATTTAAAAATTGGACAATGGACTGCACACCTATTGCATGGAGTACCTTGCCAATAAAGTCCCCAATCACTTGATAAATAGTAGATTTACTAAGAAGCTCAGCAATGAAATAGATGAATGTATAATACCAACATTTACTACAAAATAGTTTATATTCTTAACAACATGTCTCCCTTCCTTTTCCTGAATTTTCTTTCTTATTTTTTCACTTTCTTGCCTTTCTGAATTTACTTAAATCTTGTACTCACTGCTGGCGATCAAGTCCTACTTCTGCCAGTAGTGCCGTATTCAATGTATAAATAGTTTTGATTGGATTTGTTATTAACTTTAAGTATGTATGTTTTTTGTTTTGTTTTATTGTTAATGTTTTTTGTGCATATGGCAAATAAATGAATTTGAATTTGAAAACATTACTATTTGAGACACGAACGCTTGAGATTTTGTTTCTAATTCAGGAAAATTAGAAATTTCGCTAACTCAACAGCGCCCAAATGATCGATCATCTCTGTTATTAAGTTTAATTATTATGATGAGAAACTTAATACTTGAAACTTAATTTGATGAGAAACCAACACCACGCAACTATGTGACCAATATAATGGCTTATCAACTACAAATAAATCAAAAGAAATTTGTGAATGACTCATGATTAACTCCTTAATTAAAAAAAATAAAGAAACTATGAATCCTTAACTGTTCGCGAAATCCGCATAAATTATTCATTAAAATTCATGAAGTCTGCATTCAAATAATAACTTCCGAATTGTTGAGAAGAGTAAACAATGTACAATATTGTAAAAAATAATTGTATACAAGCGTATTGTTTATTGAATGATATTTAATGTTACTTTATGAAAGTGAAATTAAGGATGGATGTGTAGTTTGTTAAATTTAAAATTTTCATCTTTACAATTTTAAAGTTTTTCCAATTTCTTTGTAGCTGATAAATTCAAATCCACTGGTCGTAGCTTAGCGGGCCGCTTAGCGCAGTTGGTTGAGGCGTCGCAACTTCAACTTGCTGTCGCTTAAGCGGTCGTGGGTTCGAATCCCGCTCCTCCCTCCGTCTGGCATCTATGTGCTATCATTCACCTCATTACCCACGCACAGGTCTCGGACTCATGTGGGCATCATCAACAATTAAAAAAAAATAAAAAAAGAATAGCTACATCTACAAAGAGCAACCTGCACTCAACAAAAATATTTTGGCCTGATAGTAAGTAGCAAAAGCTTGTCGGAGAATCCTCAACTAGAAATTTGAATTATGTTTCTAAAAATATACGGTAATCTTTCAAAAAATCTTTTTGAAAACATAATCTTTCTAAAAAATGTGCGTCTTATATTCTATGCATAGTGGTATAAATGTATTGTGGAAAGCAAGACTTATGCTTTGCAGAGTAAGCAGACCTATTTCAATAGGCTTTCTATACTTGAGTGGTTCATCTCCTTTCTTTCATAATGATTTGCATATCTGATCATAAGTCTCTCTTGGGTGTTTTGAGAATCCGCCAATTACTGTATTTATTAAAAGTAGATTGATCATTGCTGGACTAGTCACTTTCAGTTCTTCTGGTATGGAATTTTTAATTATTCAAAATTACTACATTTTTTTCATTTGTAATTAAAAAAACAAATTGTATATTTTCCAAATTTTATTAGTAACTCATTTAGTAATAGTTTAAAATCATCTACAGTATTACATTAATAGATAAGAATTCTTTCCTCACACACGGATCTGTAGTCCATGTGGGGAAATATATTTCTTTATATTTTAATTGTATTCTTATTATGATTGTATTATGTTGTGTGGAAATAAATTCAATTCAATTCAATTCAATTCTTGATTAGAACAATCCGATAATAATCCATTATCAATAAATTATTCAACATTATCTCACAGTGTAACTCATTTTTATTTTAAATTAATCTCTCTTCTCCTTTCACTTCTTTTTCTCCTTATATTACGCTCTTATCAATTTGTTTCATTTCTCATACTTTGTGTGACTCATACCTGCGAACAGGTCTTACACCTATGCAGTTATTATTTTCCTACCTACCTTTGCATGGCGTAATACTGTATATTTATGTACCATCTCAGCACACGCATATTTGTAAAATTTACTTTTTCAATTTGTATTTTGATTGTTTCACATTGTCAGAATTTAATATGCTGTATGTTATTTTAAGGAAAGGAATTATACATTTATATGATGGTATAAGGAGGTATGCCCACTACAAATTTATCCATTAAATGGCGAACATGCGAAATAGAATGATTTATTCACCTCATGAGGACTATGGTCGAATATCTTTTTGTAGAGCGGAGACACGCCGGGATGGATGGAGGCGCCGGTGTCTCTCCTGGACGAGAGTGACGGTATCGAGTTTTTCGATTTGGCGCTGAATCGACGCTTGCCTCTCGGCTCGTCGAACCGGTGACTGGCCAGGTCGTCCTGGTAGACCTCTTGCAGGTTGGACAGCTCCTCAGGCCGGATGCTGTACTTGCGATCTTCGCTGCTGACGAACTCCGAGCCGGAGCGCTTGCGCCAGCCCGGGTCTTCGGTGCCACTGTACTTTCTGCTGCCTTTGTGGCGGCTGAAAACCGTAAGTATTTAAATGAATGAATAATTTTTATTAGTCAAAAGCACAAAACATTTCTTACATAATAAAAATCTCTTACAAATAATAAAAAGGTTTGCATCCCGAGCCCACGTAGAACCTGTTTGGGATGATACACATGAGGACAATAATAAAATAGTTTAATAGTTTATTATAGTAAACTATAGTATAAATTATAAATAGTTTAAGCTCTAGAAGGGCTGAATGCCAGACCGGTCAATGGGAAGTAATAACTCTAAGAGATAGACAACATAAACAAACTTAAAATAGTATATTTCGCACCTAGGGCCGAAAATGTGTTTGCCGGCTCGAGATCTCGGTTTTCAAGTTCGAGACGAAGTCGAGAACTTGAAGCGTTTGAGAGCCGGCAAAACATTTTTGCCCGTGTTGCGAACGTTATTTTTCGCCACACCACAAAAAAAAAAAACAAAACAACAACGTTAAGTTGGAAATTTTGAAAGCGAAATTTTAAGGCTATGGTACTTGCAAGAATACAAGGAATGGCTATCACCTCTTTATCCAACCTACAGCGCTCTGGGTGGGCATTTTGTCAACTACTACAACTGTACGCCAAAAGGTTAGTTGGTTAGGTTTTTTGTTGTTATTCCTGTTCCTGATTCAAAACCTGCATAAAAAACCAAAAACCTAACCAACTAACCTTTCTATACCAACAGTAACCTTTACCAACAGTTGCAGTAGTAGACAAAATTCCTAAAAACAAAAAACCTAACCAACCAAGAGAGGTTAGCAACAGTTGTAGTAGTTCACAAAATTCCCACCCAGAGCTCTGTAGGTTGAATAAAAAGGTTCTATTGTTTGATATCAAAACTACAAAATATTACATATTAAGTTATAAAAAGTGATCATTTTTGACATTTTAAATACTACGTACATATTAAATTATAAAAAATAAACATTTATTGATGGTTTAAATCTTTTTGTTTTACATAAAAGTTGAAGGATTCATTTTTACAATCATGACTGCTGTATCCAGACACGATCAGCTGTCATTCAAGGTCATTTTCTTTTCCGCCCTAGGGCGGTAAACGTTTACAGACCTCGTCGGAAACCAAACACTTTCGGCCTCCAAATGCCGCACGAAAAACAGCTCATTACGTCCTAGTGTGGCGAAAACAATATTACGATAACAACACAGGATATTTACAATAAATCCACTGCTATTTACTCTTATAGATCCACTAATAATATTTGAAAATTCAATCACTGATGGGCCCAAACCTGGAAGTGGTTTAATTCAGCAGAAACCAATAAAAACGAATCATAAGAATAATTTTGTTGTCTGATTCACTTGACATGGAATAGCAATTACAGATAAATTATAAATTATATGAAGATCAAATAACCAGCAATGAAAGCATAATATGAAATAGATATTAAAAAATACAGTATGGAATATTACAGATATAACAGTATGGATATTACAGAATATTAACAGATTTGGAATATTAAAATATGTGAATCATGTACATGGTTATTACCGGAAAAACATTGTGTTATTATTCCGTAAAATTAACTGCAATTTGAAATAATAGCTTATGTAAAGGACTAACGGAAAATATTGAAATATTGTTGAAGTATTGAAATATTGACTTATGGAAAATATTGATTCGAGTTGAGAATTAGTCCTTCTAGTGCCAAAAATCATTTATGAATCGAGATGAGCGAAAACAACATTCGATACTTATAACTAATGAAATATTAAACTTTGAATGAGATTATATGAAATTACATCAAATAAGTTAGTAGAAATATTAAAAAATACTGAACAATCGAGTAAATAATTAAATTAAATTAATAAAGTCAAGTAAAATACACAAGAATATGAAAATGTCAGGAATAACATTTTTAAAACCAGTTCCACATTCTTATTGCATAAGTGAGGGGATTTTTTATTCGATAAATAAAAAATAAAAAATGTTGTCATACATTTTCAGATCATAAGTTGGATAATAGCTAATTAATTGAGGAATATATGAGTTGAATGACCCAATAATATTTTTAAGGATCAATACCGCAAGGATCTCAGGGCTCAAAGTGGTTGACGTCAGATCTTCACTTCAGTGGTTCATTTTATCAAATCTATTCAACTAATTTCGTTGACAAAGGTCAAGTTATATATCTTTAATGATAATAAATTCATTTCCATCAGCAAATAATACAGTAAACATCATTTCACATGTTCAGGAAGAAAATGAACCACCTTTTCATTCACGACCTTCTATGAAGGTCTGCCTCTTTCTCGCTTAGCCAATAGTATCATTCCATGTCCAATATATATTAAGCTACTCTGTACTTTAGTTTTAGTTTGTTTGAGATTGATAATGGTATAACAACCGAAACTAGTTTCTAAATATTTTTAATAAATGTGGTTGTGACAATTTCGTCTGATTATTCATTATGGATACATTCCACAATATCACCTTCGCCACTACAAAGGAAGGTAAATTGTCTTATTCTAAATACATCTCTATTACAATTTATACACAATATCAATTTTTTTATGTACAACTGCCTTAAAGTTAAGACCTGCATGAGTACAGTGGCTTAGACTTGAACCACTCCTGTGTTTATCAGTGTAAGTAAATGGACACAAACTCAATACTGCCGTTTGATAAGCGGTGATTTAAATTTGAATAGACGTAAATAGAGTAATAGAGCAAATGCAAGAACGCTTAAATACCTATGCCTTCGTTTGTGCTTTTTATCTCCGTATTCATCGTCTTTTCTCTCATTTTCGGATCCTTCTCTAGCAGCTGCATCATCTCCCAGATCGTCTTTCTCTTCCTTTCCGTCGGTAGTTACTGTGTCAACAGTAGGCTTTTCTGTAATAGCAAGGCTCAGTATTAAGAATCTATTAAGTTATCATATTCTAAAATACGAGAAAGTGCTACAAAATTTAAATTCACAAAAAACGTAGTTCATGAATAATATTAACAGATGCTGCTAATTTTACTGATTTAACACACAGTAACTAGTTGTCAATGCCTTATATCATTATCGGTTTTTTGTTTAATATAATCTTAGTTCTTACTAAACATTCAACTCGGAATGATGTCAAGTACTGAAACCTAGGTATTGTGTATAATAAGGAATAAATAATGATTTACAAGTTAGTTTGAAGTAACTGACAGTTTAACAAACTGACAAATATACAGAAACAGAAAATATCCACCATTGCGGAAATCTTCTGTATAAATTAATAGCAGTCAAAGGAATTCAAAATTAATACATTCTGCATAATAATTATGAATATAAAGTATATTACGATAAGTAAGGAATTCAAGTACCGTACAGTATATAAGGATTTGGTAGAATTTAAATTTGTGTTCATTTTTTCATCATGTTTCAGAACTAAATTTAAAAAAAAACATTGAGTTTATAAAGTGTATTTAAATGACAATGATTTAGAACTGTAAATAGAAACTTTTAAACTTTTAGTGAAATAATACGTTAAACAAGTTTATTTTCATCATATTAATAACAAGTTTGAACACTCAGACGAATAGAAAGAACATAGTTGCAAAAAGTGATATATATGTGTTGAAAAGAAAAACATTTAAAATTGGTGACAGTGATTTTCTAAATGACAATCTTTTAAATACTGCTCCAAAATACATACGATCAGAAATATTTCAATAATGACCATGTTATTACTGTGATTGAGATTATAGTATGTGATGTGTAAAATAGAAAATGCTGAATTATGTCCAGGTGATACATTTTTACGGCTAAAATACTACAATTCAATCATTCAACATGCAAAATATTATTATGAAGAGGAGTGAAAAAAGAAACCCAGTTAAAAAAGAAGAATAGTGTTTTACATTCATAATATTAGACATATTCCTTTAGATCAGATTTCCGAAAGCCATTCTTCTTACTAGCATGCACTAAGACGACCCTCCGTTCTCAAGTTAGTTAATCGAGCTGTAACATTTTCTTCATTGATAATATCATTTTTTGGCAACTGATGAGTTACCAATTGAAGCTTTGAAATATACTTACTAATCAGAGATTTAAGATTGCATTTCAACAAGAAATATTAATATAGAGTAATGAATGAGATTCATGACATTGGTGTTTTCTTATAAGACTATTAATTATACTATTAGAGTAGTAGTACTATCATGCTCTCTAGGGGTCGTATCACTAATAAAATCTCTAGGGCCTTCATTCAGGTGTTAAATGAAATAAGTTTCATGAAAAAGGAGCTGAAAATCGAATGGAACATGTTACAAGCCTGAAACTATAACACTTATTGAAATATTTGAGAGAAAAAATAGCTGTGAAAACAGAGGGTTTGAATTTGGAGTGGATTAACTTGGTTATTTGTCAATATACCAATTTTTCTCCAAAGGAACAAGATAATTAAATTTTGAAAATAAATTGTTGAATCACCCAATAGCCACAGCCACTTCTAAAGTTCATAAGTTCTATTGGGCAATACATGCAAATTTTGATTTTAAACCGTTTTTTTTTTAATATTGCTCATGATGCCCACTTTTGCTTGGGAAATGAGGTGAATGAAGAGAAACATCCATGACTGAATAAGATTTGAACCCAAGGCTGCAGGAAATGAAGCCAGCTAGAGCCTTTATCTTATCTCAGACAAGCGCTCCAACCAACTGCGCTACCAGAGCCGCCTTGCTTTTAAATTGTTATTCTTTAAAGTTTTGGTACAATAAACCCCTGATTTATGAACTTTGAGTAAATTTGAGGCTATTGGATGACTTGAAATTTTATTTTTAGAATGAATTCTCTATAAAGTTGAGAAAAGGTTGCCTATTTTAATAAATATCTTAATGATTATCCTAGTTTTCAGACTTGTAACATGTTTCGTTCGATTTTTCAGTTCTTTTACCAAAACCAAAACCTAACAACTAAATAAAAACCTCAGAATGAAAACAATTACAGAATTTAAAAATTGATATGGTTGTAAGCCAACTTCAGGCATAATTATTTCTGTAACGAAGCGTTTCCTGACCTATGTTTTTTGAACTTTCTTATTTTTAGCTGTATCAATTCCTGAAATATGATCCGTTCCTATTAATATGTCAGTCTATATACTGCACATAGACTGTTCGTCTAACAAACTACCAATTGAATAAGATTCAAGTTTGAATCTAACACGTGTTTCTCCACATATATTAAAAATAATGAGATATTAGTTTCGTTTGTCAAACTAGTATCCAAACCGAAACTAGTATCTCACTATTTTTAATGAATGTGGTTGTAACAACTTCGTCTTATTATTCATTATGAATATCTTCCACAATATCACCTTCACCATTACAAAGAACGGACGTGTCTTTGTAGTGGCGAAGGGGATATTGAGGAAGGTATCCATAATGAACAATAAGACGAAATTGTCACAACCACATTTATTAAAAATATTGAGAAACTAATTTCGGTTGTTATACCATTATCAATCTCAAACAATCGAAACTAGTTTCTCACTATTTTTAATGAATGACGTTGTGACAATTTCGACTTATTATTCATGAAAGAACGTGTTTTTCCCATTGTAAAAGGCGTCGAAAATGCTTCAAGTAAAGTATCATAGAGGAACTTCCTCTCCACGATTAAGTATCATGTTGCTATAGTCATGTTTATTCACAATAGCGATTTTCTCCAGTTTTTCAGATTTCTTATTTTATTATTTTTTTTGGAGGATGAAGCCCACATAGGTCTGATACCTGTGCGTGGGTAATGAGTTGGATGATAGTGATTGATGAGTTGGACCTACAGTTTTAGGTGGGTTCCGAATTTAAAGCTTATATCAAAATTTTTCATCATAGTTAACACGGTAATGTACTTAAAACTTGTCTCAATTCCTTAATTTTTTCAAAATAATAAAAAAACAACACTCTTACACTGCGCACTGGTTTCCGACCTTGCAGTGTAATTTCCATATTTATGTAAAAATGAATATTTTGTATTATCTGTATTTTGTTTTTTAAGGAAAATAAATTGATTTTGATTTTGATTGATTGATTGCGATGGTATGCAAACCTCCCCGATGACCCAAAGTACGAGAAAGTATCTCGAAAGTAGACACCAACTTAACCTCCCTGATGACCCAAAGTACGAGGAAGTATCTCGAAAGTATGCACCAATTTGACCTCCCTGATGACCCAAAATAGGTCGACACCAACTTGATGACATGCATGACATACTTGCTTGGCGACGAACTCGTGCAACAGCAGCGTTGGCATTCACGCATTGAGTAGCCTATCAAAATGGAATCAAAATGGACAACCTGTATAGCACGATATAATAATTGGAGGAGTACCGATGTCGAACTGTACGCGCCGGTCCGGCGACGAGCTGAACAGACTGCCCTCAGCCGTGATGGCCGCCGCACGCTCCGACGGAATCGCCTCCGAGCCGCTGCCACTGCTAAACAGCGTAATGTCGTCCGCCCGCGACGTGTCGTCGTCATCATCCTCCGCGTCCGCACTTGACACGAATGCGCCACTGTCAACACATACATTAGGTTAGATTAGATTACTTTATTCACGATCCCGAGGCGATTATCACTTGGTGAGTCACAATAGTAGCTTATTCAAACAAAAACCTAGTTATATTAGTTAAACATAGAAATATTTAAAAAAACAATTGAAAAAATATTTAGTTGATGACGCTTTTTATAGTGTACAAGAGTTCCTTTCACATCAAAATTAAGCCTCACCTCAACTAATTGAAATAGAAATTATGGTATCTAGTGTATATGACTAGTGTTAATCTGACTTGTCTTATATTCCTTAACTGGAGTCTCCAAGACGTAATAAAAAAAAGGAAACTCTACAACAGGCTACCGCAGTTTTAGAAGTCTTATAAATATGGAAATACTTGAAAAAAATTGAACAAATATTTAATTGATAAAGCTTTTTATAGTGTACAAGAGTTCCTTATATTTCTGGCCAAACGTTTTCGAGTCATGTAGACTCATATTCAAAGACTCGAAAACGTTTGGCCAAAAAGTGAGTAGAAATATCATTAAATGTTGTACATTAACTCGCTCAAAATAGAAAAATAGGAGAGGAGAGGCATGACGTTACTCCGTTCAGAATTACCCATAACTTGTCAATTTCAGCCCTGTTCGTACACGCTATCAGTTTTTGCTTATCATACATTTTATATATTTATCACATATTTTATAATTATATAGTTTTTTGCTTATGCCATATTTGAATCTACATCTTGATCAGCTGCCAATAACATGAGTTACTCAGTGCTTATTAAAAAGAAGGTTGTTTCATTTTTTATAACTGTAAATATGGTGAGGGTATGACGAATTTCAGTTCAATCAACCTTGTTTCTATTAACCTTGACTCAATGCTACTGAACTGAAAAACGTCATATCCCACCATTTTTCTAATTCTCAAACAACAGATCAACCTTGTTTTTAACAACCTTGCAGTAGACCTACCTCGGAGTGGCACTGCTGAGTGGCGGACTAAGAGCAGCCTCGGAGTCAGAAGGCACTGAGGGGTCAGCCCCAGGTACAGGAACAGGTGCAGGATCCCCTTTGGGGCTGTCCGCACCATCCGCGGCGGGGGGAGGGGTGTCTTCGTTGCTTTCCCTGGCGGAGATCGTCGAATGCTTTCTCATCGACCGAGAGTGCATAGCTTTAAGCGGCACGTACGTGTGGGGATAGCTTTTCTTGCGATGAACTGCAAAAACGAAAAATATAAAAAAATTATTACAAAATAATCAGTGAAAAACATAGAATCTCTCACTTTTTCCCACATACTCAGAATGCCCGACAACATAATTTTAAAACAACTAGTGATTAGAAATTTAAACAAGAAAAAACAAGGAATTTATGCAACACAAATTTCAAAGAATTGTAATAGAACTCGAATGAACTACCAACAGTGCGTAAAATAAACAAAAAATTAAAGAAGTCTTAAATACCAAAAAGTTTAACATAGATAAGGCAACCAGAAATCAAACAAGACCGAGATTTTCAGACGAAGTCGGAAAACAACGATCTAACAGATTAAAGGAGTATTGGAGGAAAAGGATTGAGGCTCGAAACAAATTCAAAAGAAATTGAAGTATAGACTTTTAAATGATCCTATGAAATCGCAAGTAAAAAAAAAAAAAAAATAATAATAATAATAACTAACAATATTCTAGTAGGCCTATTATCGAAATATTCATCAAAAACCAAACAGTATGAGTAGAAAGATCTCGTTGTAAATAAGTTAATAATCATCATTATTTTATTTTTAAAATGACTGCAATGTAGTAAATTATTCTGAAAAGTTAACTTACAAACCCTTGTTAGAAAGTTGAAATATTTGTTAGGTGATCGGGTGAGTTTTATAAATTTGATTATCTATTTATTCATCTATAATTCTCTACAATAGAAATTACAAAATTATAAATCACACATATTTTTACAAAACTGGTTTCAACAGGAAAAATGATGAAAAATTGTGAGGGTATGTAAGAAATTTCACTTCGAAATAATAATAGAGAAACCCTGTTGGAAAAAGGTTCTAGAAAAATTAATAATACTCATTTACTAGTGATGTCAAAATTATTCACAACTGAGGCCTCTAGGAGTTTGAGATCAATTAAAGCATTTAAAACAGACATTATAAACATTCGGACAATAACACCAGTGGCGGATTTACGGGGGGGGGGGGGGGCTTTCGGGCTGAAGCCCCCCCCCCCCCAAAACCTCCAGAGTGTAAATTTTTTCCAATCAAACCTCCAGTTTGAAGCTCGTAAAATATTCATTATAGCAAGAATTACTTAATTCCACTACTAAGTCTTCAATTGTAACATTAGATCCCATATTTCTATAAGAGGAAAACTAATCATCAGATAAAAACTTTAGAAAAACATCTCTTTTTACAGTGTGGAATTCACACAAAGTTTATCTATTAAATCTTGATGAAACATTAGTTCGTTTGAAAAATGTGTACCTTATTAAAGCTCCCACATTGATTTTCATTCTTAAAAATTGAATAATATGACCGTAATACCGGAATAATACTAGGTCTATGTTCCTTGACAAACTGTTGAACACACCAGATTCAGCCATAATTCAATCAAAATTTTCCAATATACTTTAAATTTAAGTTAATTTTATCGCCGATATGGTTCAAAGCACTAGTAAAGCTATTTTTTATTTCCCAATAATATGATTAGTTATAGTTCGGGTATGATTGATTATGAAAAATTCAAAAGCTTTCACAGTAGCAAACCAGCCACCCCCAAAAACATTTTCTGGATCCGCCACTGAATAACACTAGGCTTATTAACCAACCAATATGATGAACTGGCTGTATTATATATTTTAATATCAATGTTTGAGGTAATGCATCAATACAAGTGATTCAATTTAGTACTCTGAAAGATTAATGTACGAATTCTCAGAAGAGTAATGGTATTTTAATGAATGCGGGAACATAACAACTAATAAAAATGATAATACCGTAACTGTTTTAAAAAGAGATATAAATATAATTAACAGTTTAATACTTTAATATCAGAATTTAAAAGCAGGATTTTATGAGTAAAACGAAGAGAAATAGAGAGAGCGAGAGAAAGGCAGGAGAGAGAGAAAGGCAGAGGGAATGGGAGAAAGAGAGAGAGAGAGTGGGAGTGAGAGAAAGAGAGGCAGATAGAATGAGAAGAGAGAGAGAGAGGGTGAGGGAGAGAGAATGAGCGAGGAAGAGAGAGTTATAATGCGCAATGATCCGATAACTCCATGTATTAAATGAAGCCAAACAAAGGTATGAAAATAAGATCAGTATTTGCTTATGTAACATTCGTCTATATTATTCAGAGAGAGGTTTTAAAACTTAATTTTTGCAAAGAAATTTGATTCTATCAGGCGATTTCTAATAGAAAATGAGGAAACAAAGTGAAAGAGTGCAATTTTATCACCAAAATATATGATCTCTCTTGACCTCAGTTGAAATTCTTAATATAAACTTCTTGAGCTTCCCAATAGAAAATATTTCGAAGATTAAAATATAATTTTCTTTCCTGGATTTCTTGTTCCATGACGAACTGCGTTGTTAATATTAACTTTGATGATGAGATTCAATACCTCGAAAACATTCGGCCTACAGAGTAAGTAAATTCTACTTATTCTTAATGAAAATTTGACTGCAAGTCGTTGAATTCCCTTAAAAAGTTAATAATTTTCTTATTTCAATTTTGATACGGAATTTGTTATTTCAAGCTGAAACCAAACCTCCCCCCCCCCCCCCACCAAAACACTAAACACTATGCACTTCATCACTGAGAGATAACATCGCAAAATTTGTGTGTAAGATAGCTTATTTTTTAGGTTTGAAACATAGAAAAAATAGGCATAGACACAATCTAAAACAGAACTTTACCGCAATTCAATTCTCAAGATAAGATATAATAGAACTTAAAAGATAAAACACATACACACTTCATGAATCGAGATTGCATTAATTATATCCAATTATCATAGTGTATGGGTGGGTTAAGTGGAAGAGAGGGCCAACTGCGCTCTAACTTCGCCCTCCCAGGTAATAAAAAATGAAGGCAGCCATTCTATTCTATCAATCTTTCTCCTGATTACCCGTAAGGGTCTCCCCACCACGAAAAGCCATACGAATTTACTTTTACTTTCTCCTGATTGAAGAGTAAGTAATGTCAAATAATAGTTATTTATGTATTAAGAGCGTGAAGCGCGACTTTATCGCTCGAGCCAAAACTTTTACTGCGCGACGCGTAGCGGAGCGCAGTAATTTTGCGAGAGCAATAAAGTCGCGCTTCACGCTCTTAATACATACAATATTTTTCCTAAAACTGCAGTTCTGGATTCCAACACAATAAAAGCTTGTAGTTTGTAACATCACAGACCGTGCGCGGATTTGGTTAGCGTACGCTATTTTTGAGGTTATGTGAATTTCACGGATTCCGTGATCCACCAATGAGAAGGCATCAAAATCAAAACAGAAGCGTAAAGAAAACAGCTGGCGAGCGTAAAGTACTTTACCGCTTGCTGAGCAGTAAAGAGGCATTTTACAATTAGTTTTCAGTACGTAAAGAACTACTTTACGAGCAGTTGTAGGAAAAAAATATTGTCATACCTTGGACGGTTTGGACACATCCCTCGTAGCACACAACATGATACATTGAGGCTTATTATGGAGGAGGCTTACTAAGTAAGTAAGAAGGACTTGTAAGATTGGTACGGAGAAATATGCCAATGGATATCACTACACAGGATGAAACACAAAGGCCTCACTACACAGGCTGAAACTACGCCGACTTGCTGAAGTCGCAGAGAATGGAATTGGATTGTCAACGTTTGAGACGAGAAATACAAGCAAAAAGTGGAAGATAAAAATTGGAAAGACATAATATTAATTTTATTACTCTTTTTTCATTTGGAATAGGGAATATCTACAGATTGCAGCCGTGCTCAAACCATGAACAATAAATTACATAATTTTGTTTATCACGTGTAAAAGAAATATTAAAAGCTTTTTGATTCATATTTTTTACAGTTTTTCATAAAACTGTTTCCAATCAAAAATTATACGAAAAAAACTGGATAAGATAAGAGCTCTATTTTTTATTTTTACCTGATAAAAATAAAATACTAGTCAGTTTTGCCATCGAATGTCCTAAACTAAGTTTGATAAAACAAGTGATTTTATTATGAAAAACACATAAATTACTGCCCACACATGATTATACTAATTTACATGAGTTGAATAGCAAATAGAAGTTGAATGGGATGTTCTGGAACAACCAACTTAGGAAAATTACAGACTATGAGTATAAACAGACCAGGAAAATTGCAGACTGAGAAAATTATGAATACTCCTACACCAATAAAGGCTATTTCAGTAAGTAACGTCACATAACGAATTTGGCGGTTTCTGGGCTCCGTCAAAAGTTTTTAAAGCCATTACACAAATAATTTGGCACTTTTCTCAATTTTCCAATTATAACTACTGAACGATACATTCCACAGAAATATAACATTTGCCAAAAAGGTGCTCTAGACGAATATTCGGCTGATATTTGGAAAGTTAAAACATTTCAGTAAATCAAATATCTGAATAGCAAACAAGGATGGATACCCCATGCTTCTATCTTGAAAAATGAAATACAGTAAAACCTGGATAATTCGGCCCTCGAAAATCCGGACCCTCCAGTAATCCGGCCCGATTCTAAACGTTGTATTTTTTTTAGATAATAACTGATAAAAAATAATAGATACAATTTTACACACATTTAAATTCTATATTTACAGTCAATGAATACAGTACAAAATAGAATAGTGTTGTGATAAACACAGAATCACAATAATTACAGTACGCACGCACACAACAGAACAATGACATGGTCACAAAACTCATTACTTTACATTTTAAATGGTCTCTCGATGGTTCGGCTTTTACGTAAATCCGGCCTACCGGCCGCCCGTTTAGGCCGAATTATCGAGGTTTTACTGTACTTCTCAAATGATCAAAAACTCCCGGTCTGTTTGAGATTAAAAATGGTGTATCTCACTGTCTTCAATAAATGTGGTTGTGACAACTTCAAGTCTTGTTATTCATTATGGATATCTTCCATAGTATCACCTTCGCCACTACAAAGAAACTTTTTCAAATACACAATTACTTTAGATCATCTATATTTATTAAGTTTGATTTCATTTATAATATCCAACATTATTTTGTAAAGCTGTGCGTGGGTCATGAATTGGATGATGGTGATTGATGAGTTGGACCTACAGTTTCAGGTGGGTTCCGAACCACCAGGAAGTAATTTTACAGCAGATAATAATTTCAAATAATAATAAATCTCAGTAATTTGTGCTTTTGTGAAATTTCTAGTTTAACTTGGACATAACCTAAAATTTGGATTTTTCAGTTGAAAATTTGTGAAGAAAGCAGTAGTGAGCTATGCCAGTGTAACAATCGAATATGAATACAATCTACAAAGAAAATAATGCTTTCAAGCCATCTCTAAACCCAAATCTGAACAAGAAGTCGAGTGAACTATCACTTGGTGAGTCACAATAGTAGCTTATTCAAACAAAAACCTAGTTATATTGGTAGGAAACTCTATAACAAGCTACCGCAGTTTTTGAAGTCTTCTAAATATAGAATTTTTTTAAAAACAACTGAAAAAACATTTAGTTGATAAAGTTTTTTAAAGTTTAAAAGAGTTCCTTTCACATCAAAATTAAGATCTGTGATGTATTCCAAGAATTAAGCCTCACCTCAACTAATTGATAAAGTAATATTTATAGTAATATTAGAGTATAAGATTGTATAATTGTTAATCTGACTAGTCATATACTTGGAGTCTCCAAGACGTAATCTACAAAAAAAAAAAAAAAACTATGGGAGTCTTTTGATGTTTTGATGACAAAGCCAACAGGAGAAAGAGCAAGCAGTTCAAGTAGTTAGTGAAGGAAAGAGACACTCTGTCAAAAGCTGTCAAATAGCTAACCAACGTCTGAGTTACGGCTAGACACGTAATGAGGGGTGGAGGGAGGGGAGAAGGAATGACAAGGTGTTGTAGGTGGAGCGTAGAAGAGGTTATTGAGCCTTGCTGCCAGGCCACTTGGTAGTTATCAAGCTCCATCCTCAAGGAGAGATACGTGACCTACGACAACCGGAGTGGAATAGACTCAATAGAGGGTTATGAGGATGGCCGCCTTTTTTTAAGACTTTCTAGTTACTAGAAGCAAGTAAACAATCCCGTATGGACGACCACTTGAACAGGCAACAGACAACCTGCCTCCAGAACATCTACTGGCATCGTGAATCGCGGCATTAAGACTGTGCGCAGGGTTTTTGGTCATAATTTTTTTTCGAAGTTCATTGAATTGGATATTATTAAGGTATTGAAATGCTAACTATTGCCATAAGAAATAATTTTTTTCATCAAATATTTTATGGAATATGGGAGATCAAAGTTGAAATTTTTCGGTTTTTGGGGGCAATTGAACTCACCTAAAAGTTATTTTAAACATTTCATATTTTTTTAAACTGAAAGACACCTTGGGGAAAAGAATGACACATTTTTTATTTCAATTCAACAATTGGTCTTGTCAAAATAATGTTTTGAAAAACTGAAATTTTTCGCATGTTTTAAAAAATTTATTTTGAGAAAACTAATTGTTTTATCGGAATGAAAAATATGTCATTTTATTCCTCAATGTGTCTTTCATTTAAAAAAAAATATATCAAAAGTTTAAAATAACTTGTAGGGGAGATCAATTACCCCTAAAAACCAAGAAATTTGAACTTTGAACTCCCATTTTTCATAAAATATTTTATGCAAAAATAATTTATCATGGCAACATTCAACATTTCAATACCTTAATAATATCCAATACAATAAACTTCGAAAAAAAATTATGACCAAAAACCCTGTGCACAGCCTTAAACCAAGATTATTGGCCAATAGGCATTTGGGAGAAATAAATTGTTATATAAATAACAGGGTAAATACGCTCTGTACACATTGCAATTGAATACATGGGACGATAGACATTAGACAAAAAAATATATTAAAACAAATATTGAACCATACCTGAAATCCAAGGCATTCTTTGCTGTAGCTCTCATTATTAGTATAAGTGTAAACATTGATATTAGGAAAAAACAGATGGTGTCTGATAAGGAAGCAGTCGTAGTCTGGTACGAAAAATAGCGCATTCCTTATCAGATTCCTTATTGCATTCCTTATTTTGTACACTTTAGCCAATCATTTCAATAGAATATTTATATATTGCAATTTTAAAAATATAAAAATGAACAATATGTTAAAAATGTTTGATTTATGGCCTGTTTAAAAGAATATCATTTATGTCAAAATATCGCAAGAATTAATAGTTATGAAATTAATTAAGTTAATTTTAATCGACAATGCATAGGCTGATACATGGTGGTATAAAAAAATATAGTGTCTAATAAGGTAGTAGTAGCGGTCTGGTACCACTCATTTCAATACAATATTTGAATATTGTAATTTAAAAAATATAAAAATGAACGATACGTTAAAGATGTTTAAAATTTATGATTTGTGGCATGTTTCACAAAGCATTATACCATTTTTATAAACCTTGTTAAAACATCACAAGAACTCTAAATTTATAAAATTAATGAAGTTAATTATTTTGCACAACGCTTTGAGAAGGCAGAAATATGGTGGAATGAGAAAACATGAAAGACAGGAATATTGGATAAAAACGCCAGGAGAAAATAAGCGAAGCAAGCAAGGTTTCATGAATTCTTGAAATCGGTCAAATCTCTTTCACCCTTTCCTAGCTCACTCAAGTATTTTAGCTAATTTAATTAAGCCCAGAGTAAGTTCTAAATCTTTCTCTTGAGAAATATTCAGAAGCACACAGGAACTCGTTTTCTCATAGGGAGTCACTGAAACATTTTAGTACTGATACAAGTAGAAAAGTCAATACACTATTAACAAGAAAATTGCATCTTAGTCAAGAATTACTAAAGAACTTAGAAAAATCAGGGAATCCTGAAAATGTTTAAGTTTTTTAGTAATTCTTGACTAAGATGCAGTTTTCTTCTTATTAATACAGACTTTTTACTTGTATCAGTACTAACATAATACATAAATAGTCGGCCAGATTAAGTGAGTTATTATACTTATTCTTAACAAATATTTGACTGCAAGTCGTTAAATTTCACATGAAAAGTTAATATTAACAACGCAGTTCGTCATGGAACAAGAAATCCAGGAATAAATATCTCGTTGATGAAGAACTATTAATAAATTTTTCCAGCTCATAGATAAATTATCTCCCAATCGTCTTCTACCTATATCAGCCATGATTTTTAATTTTTGTGATTGTGTAGCTGTAGCGTGATATTTCAATAAAATTGTCGTTAATAATTCATATTACAATTCAACAATATTATTATAATGTTGAAATAAAATATTTGATATTGTTGGATCACTTCATTTTGATACAGTACCATGATTACACATAGGTAGAAATCACCACAGGCATGATAAAAATTGTTGGTTTAGACAAAGATCAATAATTATTATCGATTTTTTTAGGTATACAATTTGAGAAACAAAATTCAAAATTGAAAAAAAAATTCAAGATTTTGCCAAAGACAATGGTACAATTGAAAATTAAATTAAATATTTACAATATTTTATTTATATTATTTTAAATATTTTCCAACTCAATTCTACAAGTAGTGGAGCTTGTTTTTTTAGCATTTTAACCAAGCTCAATTTCAGAGACCTTAAAATTTTCTGAGAAATCGATTTTACCGCAAATGATTCAAAAGCATTCCTCAATGTTGGCTGGTTATGTAATATTTCCACAATTATAGCTATCTTTCTTAAATTGCCTAGTCAGGCTGCGTTTTAACTTGATAGTCGGTAATCCCTAATTGGAGATGCATCAATCCTCTATTGTAACGTTTACCTCAACCATACTGATGCCTCTGTAAAATTTCACCATTGTACCATTAAGGGTGCTTAAGAAAAAGGTACATAAAGTTGAAAAAATACGATTTTGAGAAAAATTACTGAACTTTTTCACAAGACACCTCACGGAATTAAATTAAATATTTTTTACTTCAATCAATTATTTTTTCAAAATACATTTTTTTAAATCATTAAAAAATTTAAAATTTTCAAAATAATATTTTGAAAAACTATTAGATTGAAATAAAAAATAGCCCATAACTTTTGAAGAATGAATTAATCGTGAAATTTGTTCCAGAACAATATTGTGGATATTAGCCCAAGGATTCTGAATATGTCATGAAATATAATATCCTTTGCAAATTGATAAAGATAAAAGGCCCCAAAAAATTAAAGTTATACGCCCTTCTTCAAGAGATGATCATCGGCCATGTTTTTTAAACGCCCTTTTTACATAGATGATTATGTTTTACCAAGTCTGAGGAAAAAATACTCCACAACAATATTATTATTTTAAAGAAAAAAGTGTAATTTTGATATAAAAAATAATCATGATGTTGTAGTACATGAAGTCTTCAAAAATAATACTATATCCAAGAAAAAGTATCAATATTATTAATATTTTATGAACTTATTTATTGTCTTTGTCAAAATGTATTCATCAGTGAGAAAAAGTTTGTGAGTCTAATCAGCACTAGAGTCTTCCAAACTAGATAGATTATTTCCTTCACCTGATACTTCCATAGTTTCATGTACTTTTTGTAACACTTCTTCAAACCAGTTCACTGAATTTGCATCTAGGAACTTGAAAAGAGTCCTTATGTCTTTTTCTTTCAATGGATTGATAGGAACATGATCTGCCACTTGCAACTGCTGATCCAATTCCATGGAGACATCCTTCTTTTTGAAATAGATGAATGGTGTGAATAATCCATTATAAGTTGGGGCAGCTGATACTCCACCTGAGGGCGTGTAAGTCAATCGTGAATATGATTGTATTTTAAAAGCAGAGTTCTTCCCTTTTGGCTTTTTTGACATCACATTCTCCAAACCTTTGGACCACTTCCTTATTATTGGTGCACCATTTTTCACACAGAACGGAGAGGGATTTTCTCGTGCAGTTTCAAGTAGTTCAATATATTTTTCAAGTGAGTGTATTTTTTCTTCTTTCTTTATTTTTTTTCCACAAACACCAAAGTTGCGATCACAAGTGCAGAAGGAATGGCCCCTTACAGGAAACAGATGGGAAATTTTGACATTCAGCTTCATGGATAGCCAGCTACAAAAAGATGTAACTAGAAGGTTTTTATTTTGTCCTCCTGCTGAGTCCGAAAAGAAATGAATTTCATCATAGGTATCATTGAATTTTTCACTGATGGTATCGAATAGAAAGGAGCATACTGTATCTGGATTTTTCTTTGATTGAGTTTCCAGGTAATAGTACATGTTACTGCTGTCATCATTGTGGCAATGTACATTGAATAAGTAAATCCACATTAATCTTTTGTAGAACTGAGAGGTTTCATTAGTCTTAGGAACAGGTAGATTTTGAGCATAATCAAATTCAAGTACTAGTATTCTACTATTGTCTCTTTTGCACTGTTCTAGTAAGTCATCCCTGATTTTTTTGTAAGAATAATATCTTCTTCGGTGTATATCATAGTGAACTTTACAAGGATCGTCTGGATTGCTGGTCAATTTTACTTTACACTCTGAGCAAAAGTCACATAAGTCAGTTTTGGGTAATGTGAATCCATAGTTGAACTCTTCCTTGAAGTATTTGTGGTAGGTCTTGTAGGCTGGCATTCTCAACTCTTGGTGAGTTCTTTCTTTGCAATATTCCAATATTCATATAATTTTTTAGGATACAGGTTTGGGTTTTCAAAATATTTCCTATTTGATTTATTCCGCGAATAATGTGACTCTCGGCTGGGAATTGAACTCAAATGCTCCTTCATCAATTCCCAAACACTATTATCTATAGATTGAGGTCGATTTCCGTGGGTTCCACGCTTCTCTTGAAATAACTCACCATTCAAAGTTTTATGCTGGATTACACGCAATCTTTTTTCAGAAACTTGATAGAGTCCTCGAAGGAATTTCTGACAAACAGGAGTTTTGACACCATTTATTTTTATATTATAGTTCCAAATATTAACTCTTTTAATTATTGTAGCATGTACATGATGAGTTGATGCATTGTTGTACTGCATAAGTCCCGACAGAAAAATGTCTTGTTGAACTTTTGAACCTTCACCAAAAAACAGATTGTGAAGTAACTCTTGATTTTCGATGGAAATTTTCTTATAGCACTCATTTTTACAGCAATTTAGAACTATCACAAAGGGTTTTCCTGGCTTTTCTTCACCTGAAGTTGATGTATGAGGTTCACCAGAATGTCTTTGTCGTTTGTTATCAGATCGATCTTTGGAAGATTGTTTCTTACCACGCCGTTTCCTATCAGAATTTGAACTGCTATTATCCAAATCATACTCAGTATTCATTTCAATAATAATGATAATATTGCTGAGTAAAACACTGAGTAAATAATTATAATATTACTGGGTAGAACACTGTGTAAATAATGATAATATTGCTCATAAAGTTGCACACAATCTCACATTATTCAACAAACACATCATACCAGAACATAACCTTGCTAAAACTCAATACACAGCCTTCTTCATTTCATCATGTAGAACTCGATTGTAAAGATATCGGTTTGAAATTTTGCACTTCTATGTAGAAAATGGCGGGGAATCTGAAAATGCCATCTCCCGAAAAAGGGCGTATGCCTTTATACGCCCTTCTTACATAGACGTCTTGAATTGCCCCCAAAAACCGAAAACTTTCAACTTTGAATCCCCATTTCACAAAATAATTGAAGAAAGAATTTTCCTCGCAGCAATAGATAACATTTCAAAACCTTAATAATATTTATTTCTATTAAGCTACCGTACTCTCAAGCCGCGTCTCCACCAACCGAACATGCTCGGCGAACAGTGTTCGCTGGAATCAGCTGATGTCGGCGAACATTTATTGGAGTTGGTTTGGTGTGGACGCCTTCTCAAACATTATGATCGGTGTGGTGGGAATAGTGGCGGGAACCTGTTGTTGGTCGTCACTGTTCGCGCACAGACCGAACATTTCAATTCAACTCATGTCGGTCACCCATATGTTTAATGTTTGTCCGTTTTTTGTATTTGCCAACAATGTTCGGCAGACATGTTCGGTTGGTGGAGACGCGGCTTAAGCTTGACCCCGCACAGCTTTGTCTCAGGGGTGGCATATCAATTTATTTTTCCAAACTCCATTGTATTTTGATACTGTTTTCATTTGTTTGTTTTGAATTTTGATTTGAAAATAAATTATTTATTATTATTATTATTATTATTCAATACAAGAAACTTCAAACAAAAATTATGACCAAAAGCCCTGCGCACACCCAGTGTCAGTCTACACCACAATCTCACAACCGCAATTGTTTTTGTCACATGAAAAATTATGGTATTTCAAAGGATGAAATAAATGCCAAAGTATTTACTAGTAATAAGTATGAACTAGTAATACTTACAGCTGTAGTCATTTTCAGAGAATCGTCTGGGCTCAGCAGGCTCTGGCTTGTCGGAGGTGGAGGTGGAGGCGGTTGCAGAAGGGTGCGGCTGCTGGTCGGAGATACGTGCCAAGTCGAACTTCTCATCCTCGGCTGTGGACATGGCGAACACCTTCTCCATCTCTTCGTCCAGGTCTGGCCCCTGGGAGCCTCCATCCCGGTCACCCTGTATAACACACACACACACAATATTAAATCACTGTCGAATAGAAATCAAATAATCAACCACAGAAGATATTAAAACAAAATAACAATTGTAATCGGTGTTGTGAACTCCGCTGACAACAGTTGTAGTAGTTTATGCAAAGCTTGTATTATGACTGCCTTCAAGCTACAAACGAGATACAAGTTAGGACATGAGGAAGCAAGTGTGCTGAACATCTCACGAGCAAGAGCGCAATTTCCATACAACCTAGGGGGGGGGGGGAGCTGCAAAAATCGGTCAGATATCTTAAAAAATCTATCTCAATTGCTTGATCTTTGACTCTCCTATGTTCCTTATTTCTATGCTATCAAAATTCAAATTCAAATAATTTTTATTTTGTCCAAAATACATAAAAATTTAGCCAAACGAAATCATAGAGATAGATCACTCTTAACTTAACAAAAATATCATCGAATCAAGTATTCAAGTTGATATACTATTATGAATAATAAGACGAAATTGTCACAACCGCATTTATTAAAAATATTGAGAAACTAGTTTAGGTTAGGTTAAGTTACTACAGTAGTTTGTTTGAGATTGATAATGGTATAACAACCAAAACTATTTTCTCAATATTTTTAATAAATGTGGTTGTGACAATTTCGTCTTATTATTCATTATGGATACCTTCCAAATATCACCTTCGCCACTAAAAAAAAATGATATACTATTCTGAGGATGAAATTTTGTTCAATATAATATGTTTAATATAATAATATTAATTTTAAAAATACAGGTATTTTTTTCAATTTTTGGCATATTTTACCAAGCAGCCACAGAAAATGAAAGATTGAAAGCAGACTGCAATAAGAATAATTATAAGGCAATAATTAGAGCTAATTGAATAAAATCTTCCCAAATATTTATCATAATTTGATGTAAAGATTGTAGTACAACAATTTTTATAACTTCAAATTAACATAGAAAACTTAAATGAAGTTAGCCGTTTTAAGATCACTTGTCTGGAGCAAACCTAGTAATCTGCGCCGAAAAGGCAGCCAATCAGTAACTGTGAGGATTAAGATGAATAAGAGGAAGCAACACCTTTAACAAAAAGGAAGTGAAAGATTAACTAGCAATAATACAAGCTAAAGAAGCCTATTGAGAAAATCGACAGAATATCATGTAAATACCGTACATTCAAATTCCCGCAATTTCAAATTTATATAAAATCTCGGATCAAAAAAGGCAGCTAACCAGTTTCTGCATGAGGAATCCTTCAAGTTCTACTGCACTAGGAAAGTAGGAGATAGGAGTCACCAGTTTCCCAGTTTCAATTGCACTGTCCAAGGTTAAATAAATTACCAAATAAATTGACTAGTAGAATTTCATAGCATATTACGAATGCATTTCATGCACCATTAGTGCAATAACTTCATATTTTATTCAACACTTGAACAGTATAAATTAGTAAACAATATTGTTACACACCAATCAAATCAACTAATTTCAATTATGTAAATGATGTGTTCATTTACATAATGCTGGTTTTCTGGAACTTGGCCCAGATGCTCAGCTGTGACTGAGTGACTAGGAATTCTCTCTCTCTTTTCGGAGGATGAATCCCACATAGGTCTGATACCTGTGCGTGGGTAATAAATTGGATGATGGTGATTGATGAGTTGGACCTACAGTTTTAGGTGGGTTCCGAACCACCGGGAAGTGATTTTACAGCAGAGAACCGAGTCTTTTTTGCTGGTCTATCCAATCGGTCACCCTTACAAAGAGCACCAAGAATTACCAATTCAGTTACGCTTTCCATACTATTTTAAATATAAAAATATTCATGTTTGTGTTCTGTGCCTGTTTGTTTTTTGATGTTTTATTTCAATCTTTATGATTATAATAATTTAATTGAACACTTTATAATAATTTATTGGTAGACTATGCTCTCCCATTGCCATACTCTGAATACATAGGCTACATATAACTTTTTATGATAAATTTAACGACTTGCAGTCAATTTCAATAGAGGCTAAATATATATTTACACACGTAGGCTGAAACGTTTTCGAATCGTGATGATTCATTTTCAATAGCCATATATATAAAAATATGTATATATACAACATACATAAATATGAGTTCAATCGGAATAACATTATTTACATTTACTCTCATTCTAATAATAAATACATGGAAAACTATGAGCTATTTGTAGAAATAGAATAAAACCAAGATTTTTTAAATATTATTTGAATTGATCCTAAATTGTCCTGAATTTATTTAATTACCGATATGGAAGACGTAGGACGAGATGGCATGGAATCCTTACTAACATTCTTTTAGAAATTTGTACAATTTAATCACTATAAATCATTCAACCACTATTTCTTCCACCAGGAAGAAACACAAAATGACTGAAAAACGAGGCCAGCAATGGAAAAGAATGTTAGGAATAATCGAACTACTGTAAATGCCTGTTCAACGAAGCACAATGAACTAGATTTTTGCGTCATAACAATAAATCTTGCTCTTCAGTGATATTGTGTCCCACTGTGACTGTGAATAGGGTAGAAAATGGGCTTGAGGCTCTCCAATTCATGAAATGATATAGCACAAGTTGTCAGCTACAGGCTTAACTTGTGTCAGCTTGCATGAAAGCCCGCTTGTATCTTCAGGGCGAATTGCTTGTAACAACCTTCTATGATTTCATTCACACCAGCGGGCACAGTCAGATAACAGACAGAGACAGTCTTAACATCGCGTCCTGGGAATTTTCAGCACAGTTAGAATACAGTCAAGCAGTCAAGGTTTACAAAGCTAAATTCTCATTCGCATGACATTTTTATCGTTTAAAATCATGATCAAGAGTCCGACTATACCAACTATCTGCTTTGACTTGTAGGTGCAGGTAAACAATGCCCTTTGATAACTTTATGCTACGAGTCAACAGTAATATTTATTTTAAGTAATTTTTTTTTTTTTTTGGTTTGACCATTTAAGCCGCGTCTCCACCAACCGAACATGCTCGGCGAACAGTGTTCACTGGAATCAGCTGATGTCTCCTGTTCAGATCTGACCGTGCCATAAGGTATTCACACCCCAATAGCCACCCACTGATCGAAAGTTGTGAAAATTCAATCATTGTAGTGGTGAGGCAGGCTCGCTCCGTTTCGTGCTGTCTACATGAGACGATGCCTCACGGACCCACCCCAACAGTGAACCATTTGTGGGGGCCGCGCCAGCATCCCTCTCACGGCACGATCGATAAACCACTCTCCCTCGCCCACCCTCGCCAACCCTAACCATAACTGCACTACGGGCAAAATCTTTGGGCGAGTTGAGAGTCGAATGTAGGCTAAATCAACTCCCTTTCCTGCCTTGCGATTTTTTTGTTTCTCATACCACCACTTCGCCTAGGTCAGCCATCTCTATCTACCTGTTGCTGATTTCTCTAGACGACGCTTGAGCTCTCTACAACATTTCTTCATCACTCTCTCATTTTTTCTCTCACTCACTCACTCTTTCTCTTTCTCGGTTACGGTCAAGTGTTGATGAGAGGGATATTCTTGAATATCCTCTTCCAAGAATGAACATTTATATGTTCAAACTTCGCCGTTTCATGTAGATACATCACAATCATATTATCGTTATCAAATTGCATCTTATACTGTATACATATCGTTGATGAATTCTTTAGTTTAGATTTGTAAAATTCATAGAACAATAATTACAGTACTTATATATTTTTAACTATCATAATCTAGAATTTAAGACTGTGCTTTTTGTAATCTACATGAATAAAGTAAATAATCTAATCTCTCTCCCTCTAAGTTGTAATAAATAAATATGAAATATCTCTCTCTCACTATCTCTTCAATTTTCTTATGATTCAGATTCCAAATCAACGTACAGTCATGCACAATCAGTACTTCACTGCTACTGCCTCAAGACTTTGGAACCTCTTATCATTGAATATTGTATTTTCACCTACTTATAAAACATTTTCATACAGACTTTTCCATTTTTTGAATGTGGAGCTATCATTTTTTCACGGCCAATTCAATTTTGCAGCAATGTATACAAGTTTTATTATTTTTTTATGTTCCATGTATCTGTTTTATTTTATTTTAATTTTATTTTTATAATTATTTTTATCTGCATTTGTATATTCAATATGTATCTATCTATTATTATTTTTATCTGCATTTGTATATTTAATATGTATCTATCTATTATTTAATATCTATCTATTATTATTTTTATCTGCATTTGTATATTTAATATGTATCTATCACCATAGGCGACAAGCCTAGTGGCAATTAAAAAATAAATATCGATCTATCTGTCTATCTCTCTGGGGCTTAAGTCAACGTCAATGTGCATCAACATAATTCGCTCACAACATTTCTGTTTTATATAGTGCATAAATAATAACAATTATATTTGTCTATCTCTCTTACAACACACACACATTAATTTTACATAATCGTAAGTAACCTCAGCAGATGCTGATTTGCAAAAAATGTAAATTTATGAACATACTAAATATAATGGAAATTTTGTAAATATTTTGAAGAATGCAATAAAAGGTTTATTTATTTATTTATTTATTAATCGTAAGTTTTCACGATTTTTCTTCGTCATTCTCACTAAAAGCAGTCGTTAAGCAACGTCAGAGGCCTTGAACTTTGTTCAGGTGCGTCCTCAAAACTCTGACACAAGACCTGAGCCAGCCATGATACACGATATTATTATTTTTAACTCTCACTATTCTCTTCCACTTAAACCCCCTTCTGTGATGTTATCCCACTATCTATCTCTATATCTCTCTCCCCCTCACTCTTTCACTTATTGTACATAATCAAAATCAAGTAACTCACGGTTTTCAATAAATGTGACAACTTCAAGTCTTATTATTCATTAAGAGTTTTATCACCATTTGATGATTGTTAGACGCTTGGATATGGGAAACTAATACTGAAATCAACGAAACAATAATCCACGAAAAAGAACTGTACGCAATAGTAGTTTATGCAACGATTTTATTTTGACCCTTATTAAGGCACGAGTTAGATGTAAGTTATAACACAAGCGAATGCGAGTGTTATAAATATCTCACGAGTGCTTTAATGGCCAAATAAAATCGTTGCATACACTATTTCATCTACGGCCACTAGTATACATTTAATTAAAACAATTTCATTTTACCTGTGACTGTCAGAGATACCTAACCTCTCATCTAAAATACGAGAAGTTATAGTAGATTGTTAGGTTAAAGCAGCTGGTGTAGCAGTTTGATCAAATCAGCTGATAGTTTCACAATATTGAATTACGATATTGATTCCATCAAAAATGCTTCTGATTGGTCCAGAACCCGTGTTATAATGTAGAACCTGTACTATAATGAGCTCATTATGCAACGGGTTTCAAAAAGCATTTCGAAAAGACAGCTGTTTTGGCATCAATTGTGAAACTGTAATGTATACATTATGACATGGTCGTAGATAAATATTATGAATTGACTACTAGTTCTTAAATTTTATTCAATTTTCATTTCCCAATTTTATAGGAAGACATTTTCATGACTGAAATCACTGAATACACAATAAAGTAGCTAAGAAATGTGTTGCTTACTTGGCATTCATACAATGCAACTTACTTTCAAAAAGTTTTCTTGAAAACGTGACGTTTTATCTACTGTTTCCTCGAACTACAGACAATTTAAGTTACGGATTGTAGACAATTTTCGTCAACATAGTAAAAGATGCAAAATACGACTTGTACAACAAAAATATTAGATACAACAATCAGACTGGGAACAGATTATTTCCACGCTTTCTATTATTTATTGAATGCGGTAGCTGCTTTACAACTTCAACGTTGAACTGTTACTTAACGACGATAATAATTGGTGTACGCCTATTATACAAGTCGAAATAGATATCGTTTAAAATGTCTGACATTTTTTGTATTGTTTTTTTTTTAACAAAAGAAAAGGTTTACTGCTGAATGCGTTGGAGTTGGACAGTATGGATTATGATCTTATAACATTGTATTCTGTGTTGTTTTAAAGATTGACATTGACAGGAATGCCGGAATTCTGTTCATTTGAAAACGTTACACTTTTTTTTCTATCTAAACTATTTAATGCTCTAAATTTGTTAATATCAATATTGAAGATTGTAGACAGTGGCGGCGGCTATAAAAGAGGGGCATGGTTAGCAAGTCTAATTAATAAAAGTGAGGGACAGTATTAAAAAACAATCTCCACTTAAATAGGAAAAGATTAAAAATTTTATTAAATTGCTAAACGTCAACAAGGTAATTAATTTCGATATTCCTTTCAATGTTAAGAGTGAACCATACCTCAACTATGCATTTTTTACCACTGGAGTCGGCGTAGCCGAGTTGGCTTATCGCTGGTCTGATAAGCCAAAGGTCCTGGGTTCGATCCCAGTTGAGTACAAGATATTTTTCTCGAGCCACTCCCGTGTTTCGGAGGACACGTTAAGCCGTCGGTCCCGGTTGCATATAAAAAAAGCAGTCGTTAAAAAAAACGGCGAGGTGGAACTACCCGTAAGGGTCTCCCCACCACGAGAAGCCATACG
Organism: Conomelus anceps; assembly: GCA_948455865.1. NCBI lineage: Eukaryota > Metazoa > Arthropoda > Insecta > Hemiptera > Delphacidae > Conomelus > Conomelus anceps. The sequence goes on from OX418224.1 coordinate 4,771,280, forward strand.
AATTTACTTTTAGCACTTTATTCCTATGAGCAAATACTTATTGAATGTTCACTATTGTAAAATTAGAGTGGCTGTAGCTGAGTGGGTCGGGTTCAAGGCGATTAGAAAATGCTGTAAAATCACTTCCTCGTCGTTCGGATCCCACTTAAAATTGTAGGTTCAGTTCATTAATCACCATCATCCAACTCATTACCCACGCACAGGTCCCAGACTAATGTGGGCTTCATCCTCCAAAAAAGAAGAAAAAAAAGGATATAGCGGGTGGGTTGGACTGAAAATTATTATGACAAAATGGCGTAGCTGCAGTCCTATCGGACAGGCTGCAGCAATCCCAATCAGCTGCTCGAATCCAGGATACGTCATATCTGCTTAATAGTTTCCAGTCCCACCCGCCTTCTATAATTTAAACGCCTTGTGCTAGGTTAAGAACTGGTGTGCTAATCCAAAGGTCTCGGGTTCAACCCCAGTTCACACCGAACGATTTTTCCTTGGGCCAACCACGTGTTTCGGAGGACACGTTAAGCCTCTGTCGGTCAAGGCTGCTCAAAAACGTCACGCCAAATGCTCTGAACTTATTCAGGTTCTACTTGAAAACTCTGACACCAGACCTGAGCCAGCCAGGTCACAGGATATTATTATTAGAATATTATTTTTAATAATTATTAATATTATTTGTTATTATTATTATTATTACTACTACTATTGAAATACTTGCTATGTCATCCACTCCATTTCATACATTTCCCTTTCTAAATATCTCACATATGCCCCATCCGCTTATTCCTCTCTCTCTCCCTCACCCCTCCCTCTCTCTCACTCGCCACTCTCTCTCTATCTGTCTCTCTCACTCACTCTCTCTCTTCTCTCACTCAACCCCTCTCCTCTCACTCACTCACCCTCTCTCTCTTCTCTCTCACTCTCCCCCCCTCTCTCATCTACCCCCCACCCACCACAAAACATTCTCCCTCATTCCCACTCACTCTCACAGCCTCTTTTCTCTCTGTCACATTCACACTCTCTCTTTCATTCTCTCGCTCTTTTCCACTTTCTGTGACGTCATTGGAAATGGTTTCTTGGAAACGAGTCAATCTGTCTTTGGTTCGCAGCGAAATTCAATTACCTTGCCAAGAAGAAGGATGAAGAAAAAAAGAGGAAGCGAAGCAGAGAAAGAAAGATGAGTAGAGAAAGAAAAAGCAGCCACGTGGTGAACATAGACTGATGCAAGTTCACAACTCCTTGACAGTCATTTGTCATTCATTATAAAATACAATGCAATTTTCAAAGATTGCGTGCATAAAGTGACATCTTCTACTAGCTCTCACTTCAACGCCTGAAAAAACGTGCACCTATCAGAAGATATCTCAATGATATCTCTAATAAGTATCTAGGTAACAATGAATAGTATATTAAAAACTTAAAAAACACTTTTAAGTGGAAATTATGACTCGACGACCGTTTGACTCTGTTGTCAAGAGCATCGTCAGATGACCCACAGTACACTGAAGAGTTTGAGGGTTATGGATGTGACCCACAGGCATGAATTTGAGGGTTATGGATGTTGGTATGGTGAAGGGGTGGGGGGATGAGTAGGCGGGAGGTTTGAAATTGGGATTTTTTGTCAAAAAGGGTATGTGAGAAGTGAGTTTCCAACATCCATAACCCTCAAACTCATGCCTTGAATCAGTGTACTGTGGGTTGTCTGACGATGCTCGTGGCAACAGAGTGAAACGGCCGTCACGCCATAACGTGAGTCATAATTTCCACTTAAGTGTTTTTTAAGTTTTTAATATACTATTCATTGTTGCCTAGATACTTATTAGAGATATCATTGAGATATCTTCTGATAGGTGCATGTTTTTTCAGGCGTTGAAGTGAGAGCTTGTAGCAGATGTCACTTTACGTTTTTATTTTTTTATTAGTGGAAAAAAGATGGATTTTCAACATCATAAATTGTATATAGTAATAATAAACAAGTTTTATCTTAGGCTAGTGCTGCCAAATTACTTATGTTTGTACGCAGATCTTTCTTTGTACATTGTATGTTGTTTTTATTGGCGAAATATAAATCAATAATTATAATAATAATATTAATAATAATAACAATAATAATAATAATAATAACAATAATAATAATAATAATAATGATAATAATAGGTCTATTAGTATAAGTTTGAATGCCTATATTAAAATGTATCACTTGAAAATCACTGCAAGTCCATGCATGATTTACACAAACTTTCTTTGGATGAATAAACACGAATAACAAGCTATATACAAAAATCAATCAAATAGATTACAGTAGCTAATTATGTACAACCAGAAGAGTATTGGATGGACCAGAACTTGATTCCAGAAAATGCGGACTCGTGAATAAACCTGAGAGAATAAAACAGATGATCAAGATTCGAAGGAAGTATTAATCTGTAGAGTTTTTTTAGAGAGAGTTGAATTTTCAAAAATGGAAGATAAGCTGATGAGAATGTTGTTGTGTTCGAAGAAAAATGGAAAAATAAACGATGGTTACATGAAGTAGGTCATAAATAATGAATGAACAATGGAAAACGTCAGATCTAGATCTATTTAGAGATAGGAATTATCCTATTTTAGGAAAGTTTAAGTACAGATTGGGCTTATGCATTTTTTAAATGTGAAAATATAAAAATGTTCAACAGAAATTTTGATAGAGCCTACGGTCTATTTCATAACAAACTACATCATACAAACACAAACTTCGATAGTAATTTACAGTAACAGTTCAATAGTAACAATTTACAGTAGCAATAAAACTACTAATGATTTTACTTTGTTATGAAATAGATATATTATTTGTTTTTTCTCTCCCACTGCTGGTAAACGTATATATGTTTATTTTCTATTTTACCCTGATAAACCGCCACCGCATTAAGCGACTAATGTCTATAATGTAGAATAGATTACTCTGCTTTTTTCCCCTCCCCCTTTCAACTCCAACCTTTTCCTATCCACATATCCCTTTCCCAACTACCTGAATTTTTAATTCCTCTTTCATCTTTAATTTTTGTAAAGTAATTTTATTGATTAATAGCTACTATTTCATTTAATTTTGTACTGTCTTATAGTAAAGGCACCTGCTGAAAAACCTAGAATGGTTTAGCGGGACCAGTGGAAAATTGTAATTTTTGTAAATAAATTATTGATTGATTGATAAAGATTAAAGACGTTAGGAAGAATTTTCTACTTGGTTGAAAAACCTAGAATGGTTTAGCGGGACCAGTGAAAAATTGTAATTTTTGTAAATAAATTAATTATTGATTGATTGATATAGATTAAAGACGTTAGGAATAATTTTCTACTTGGTTTCCAAAACAATTTTCAAGAGTTTTGAGGATCTAATTATGACAAACAAATACTGAGAATGAATTGAGCTTGAAAACTTCATTTCTCTACTCAATCGAAGCATGACGCTGAGTCCTCCAGAAAAAATCGTCGATCAAACAGAATATCCAATCTGGAAAAATATTCCTGTAATCACAAAACGCAAAAAAGTCGTGCAAACTCAAGTTAGCCAAGCTTTTGCTAACGAAGGCAAGTTGCTTATTGCCATTAATTAGGAAGACGTCAAACGGGAATCGTAATTTTCGATCTTCGATTGGATTTCAACGCATTTTGGGTGGGAGAGCACAAACGAGGCAAGTGGGATGATTGGGATGGTTGCATCGCACAGCATTCTTTGTTCACACACTAACCAACAACGAAAACCTGCGTGAATTTCTACGCGATGACGTCATGACTTGAAGAAGAAAGCTATTGCATTGAGACGCAAATCACAACTCGGACGGAACTCCACTCCACCTACATGGCAATCAAAGCACAGGTTTTACCAACTGCCTGAAAGGATAGACACAGAGAAATACGTTTCATTATGTGTATCGAAATAAATGGAGTTGTAAAACATCGATTAAAGTAGGATACGGGTCATTTTTTGTACACACACATGTATTGAGTTCTTTCAAGTTTATTTTCATTATTTCATACTTAAAACCAGGGAGTTATTTTTCAAACATCCTGATTTACCTTACCTTATACCTTATACGCGGGTTTCTACAGCTGTTCCGGCCGTTTCCCGCACTCAACCCGCCATCCCTCTCTCTCTCTCTCCACATCTCGCGTTGGATGCCTCTCCTGTCCATGGCCTCCTCCACGTTCTGTAGCCATGCGGTTCGTGGGCGACCTCTTTTTCTTCTTTCGGCAGGAATCCAATTGAAGATTTTCTGCGCAATTCTGTTTGGGGACATTCTCCTCAGGTGCCCATACCATTGCAGCTGCTTTTCCTCAATACTGTCTACTATTGATCTGTCTAATTTCCGCCCTCTGATCACCTCATTTCTCACACGGTCCATCAGGGTCAGTCGACAGCATCTTCTCCAGTAGTTCATTTCCATGGCCATTAACTTTTGTTTTAATCTTTTATCAACTGTCCATACTTCCGCTCCATAAGTCACAAAGCTATGGTGGCAAGCTTGAATATCTGCTTTTCAACTTGTTCAGATATATCCTCAGTCCACAGGATTGAGTGCAGCTTCCTTGTTAAAACTCTCCCTTTGCCAATCCTGCTATGAATTTCACTCTCATCTCGTCCATCAGACTTGAGCATCACACCCAAATACCGGCTTTCATTTACACTCGCAATTTCATAGTTGGTAATATCCAGCGGGCATCCTATCCCTCCTACTACCATATATTGGTACATCCTGATTTACTTTTACAAAAAACTTGTACCTGAGAATGTTCTCTTCATTGAAGTTCACTGGATGAAACTCATTTTTTTGAGTTTTATTTTTTGTACCAGTTTTAGTGTTGTGAATAACTCTAGTTTTGTTAATATTTCTTGCTTTGTCAATAATTCTAGTTTTGTTAATATTTCTTGTTTTGTCAATAATTCTTGTTTTGTCAATAATTCTAGTTTTGTCAATACAGCAATTCTTTTGTAATCACCCGGTATTGACAACTGTTGAGCAACAATATTCCAACTGACTAGTTCCACTAGCGATAGCCCAGGTTCCCGAGAAGAGAACAAATGATCTGTACTGATCCATATTGCGGTTTGTTCGTGTAGAAAGAATGGTGCACTGGAGTTGCCTACATGCGTCCGAGCTCACTCCAGACACTAATCAGAGATATTTCCACTCAACTCCATTCTCCAGGGTGAAGCGGTGCTTGACCCTATGGTGAATCCGCAGATTGGGGCCACATATACTATTACTATATAGTATATACTATTATAATACAGTGTACTATATACAGTACCACGGGCAAGTGCTTACATCTCGCTACTCGTGCCATTGGAGAGCATTTCTATTGCTTTTGCAGCCTTGCCAACTCCAACAGGGCCTTGATTCTCTCTCCCAAACTCATTTATTGTCTCTCTCTTTCCTTTACAACCTCACCACTTTTCTCTCTTTTTTCTTTCTCCTTCCTACTTTTCACTCCTTTTTTCTTTCTCCTTCCTACTTTTCACTCCTTTTTTCATTCTCATTCTTTCTCCTCCTTTTCTCTCTTTTCTTTTACCTTTCTCCTTCTTCCTCCCTCTACAATCCTCTCCTTCTGACACATATTCTCTCACTGAAGACGAAATACTGTTTTGAAATCTGCCAATTGCGCGAATATTCGAATCTACGAGCTTCAACCTCATGTTTCATCCATTTATCTTGTAGAACAATGAAATAATGCCCAAAAACAGTGTTTTATTCACTTGAATTAGTCAATGATGAACATTTCATTTCATTTATTTACACACAGTTTCAAAAATAAAATAACTTAATTCAACATATAGATACAATACAAAATGGGAAAAGTGGCTAGGTAACCTCATTGAAAATCGTTTTGAGGCACATTAGTAAAATAAACATCGTTTCATATTGGACAGGTAGACTAGGTTCAAAGTACCTATATTATTAGTCAATATTTAATATTAATACTCAATTTCAATAACGAATTATTATACTCACTACACGCCCCCACCTTCTCAGAAACCTAAATCGAAAGTCGAAATTAACCCTCATGAATTAGTTGTTGACAATATTGAAATTCTAATTATTTCCAGAGAAGAGTGAATAGAATATATTGAAAATAGACCTCTTATTGAGTTTTATTTTTATAGTCTATCAGCCAATTGCACGAAAGAAAATTAAATTTGACCACCATAAGATGACGTCAATTGACGGAGCCAGTGCGACGACTTCCCTATTGTAAGATAACGTCATCTTACTGTGGTCAAATTTAATCTTCTTTTGTGCAAATGGTCGTAAAAGTTATAAATTATAATTTGGAATCGTTCTGAGGCGAGTTGATACGAATCAACAATTTATGAAGAAAGAGTGGTAGGCCTAGTTGCTGCAATTTGAACCATCTTTATTGAGACTACCTCCAATGACCACAGAATCGCTCCTATGTTATTTGCGGTTCAACAACAATAACACGGATTTTACCAGTGAAAAACTGGAAACTTTTTATCTCTGAATTTACCATCCAGAAAATCTACGTAACAAATTTTACACAGATAATCATCGCTAATACACCGAGGAAACGTATAACTTGTAAATGACCTTTAAAGCTTTCTTCAATCAACCAATATTTAAAAAATTATCCTAGAAGATATCAAGTAGTTGCCCTACTTAAAAAGCTAGACAAGAAGCAACCTGCTAAGGTTTACTTGAACTAATATTACAACGTCAACAACGTATTACAACTTGTAAATGGCCTTTAAAACTTTCTTCAACCATCCAATAATAAACATATTAAGCTATCAAGTATTAGGCCTACCTAAATAACTAAACAAGAAGCAACCTGCTAAGGAATGTTCACAATGCACTTTCTTGTAAAAACGTAATTTTAAAAATTGTTCCCAATCATCCAATTTAAATAACGCATTACGCTAAATTTTATGTTTGTTTACTATAATAGCATGAAACAATTTATTGGCCTCAAGAAAATTCAAGCCTGCAATTCTTGAACAATAATAGACAGACTTGAATGCAGGTAGCATATCTATACAATGACAAAGCATTCAACTTGTTCGTGTAATTTTAAGGTTAACGACGAAGAGACAATTACAGAAACGACATAGTTTAAGGTTAACTCAGCAGCCGACCAATGAATGGCTAAACGGATTCTGACATGCGATCTCCTAGTATCTCCTCTGCTCTCCTCACTCTCTCACGCACACAACTTTCTTACTCACACTAATCTCTCATGCTTCGGACAATAAATTATATTTTCTTGCTTGTATGATAGTGTAATGGCATTTCAAACTCCCAGCAGGCATAAGCCGTTCAAAAACACAATTGAGTTGAACTACAATATTTCAACACAAACTATTAAAAGTATAATAAAATTGCAATAGTGTAGAAAGAAAAAACGGTATTACATAGCTCTTTTTAAATTCCCATTTGAAAGCAGGACATCAAAGCAGGAGTTGAGAATTCCAATACTCGATGATAATCACCATCGCAAAATCAAACAAATGCTGTGAAATGGTACCATTCACACAGCTCCAATCTGTGATACACCATTCCACAGCATGTGTTTGATTTTTTCGATGACGGTTATCCTCGAGTATTGGATGCTTCACTGTGCAAGCACCCGAATTAAAGATAGAATAGTGAAGATGAAGATATTTATCATAGCATATGTGACATAAGATATGGATAATATTGAAATAAGAAAGTTAAAGTCAAACCTTCAAAATCGACATATAAAAAAGCGGAATGAATCTACCTTATGGTAAATTCAAAGGGGGCGCTCTCACTGTCCGACCGTATTGCAATAGATAACGAGGGGTAAAAAGAAGAACGCAAAATTTGATATATATGAACTCGTACAGTGAGAACTAATCGGTGAGTCAATTCCTTGAGTCAAAACCTAGCAACACATGCTATAGGATTAAGACAACTTTACAAACGTTCCCACAACTCTTCCATAAATACCTTCCTGACAAATATCATAATAAACTAAACGTTTCAACTTATCTTTCCATCTGTAATAAATTTAAAACCATACCCAATCGTTTAACTCCTCAAAAGTCCACTTTTCCCCAACCTAACCTCAGCACTTGACTGTTTATCCAACATTCCCATAGCGACATATGCCATGGGATTGAAACAACTTCACAAACGTCCTTATTACTCCAATATAGGGTGAAAAGGGTGACCTCTTTAGCACAGGTCAGGGGTGACCGACAAACTTAATTTTAATTTATTTTTTCTTCCTATGGGGTGCCTACTTCCTCCTGAAAATTTGGTTCCTGTACCCACAGTAGTTTTTGCTTTCAAGTTATATGCATACGGACAGACAGAGCCAAAGCATAATGCTCTCCCGCTATGTACTTCGTAAAATGAGAGCTAAAACGACTTGGAAATCTTAGAAAATACCGTTGCAGAAATGTAGACTGCTTAAACACACCCTATAATTAAACTCAACACATTACAGCGTTCTCTCAAGGTAAAAAGTGTAACAGAAGACATCTAACCATAGTGAAAAAATAATTTTATAACAACAAATTTGATTTTCAATATCGCATCATGCCCCAGTTTATTTGCCAATTTTTCCTACAAGTTAGATTGGAACGAGGCCATGAACGCAGAATACCAAAATGGAACTTGAAGATCATATTGCACAAAAATTGATCGATCAAATAATTGTTCAGTGCATGTCGATATCCTATTTCAAAATATTGATAGCCTTCATCACACCCTGTTTGCTCTATAGCAAGTTGATAGGAATGGTCCAATTTTGAGGAGGATATTTGTGACGTGTGACGCGCTGTTAATAGGATCCTATGTATGTGCAATACTATATTTGTAACAGCAACAATAGAACACGAACACCAGTGGAAATGACACGTTTCACCCACGCGCCACCCTTGTCACCCTTTACAGTTAATTTTCCCCAAAGGCTTGTACGTTCAGTCCAGAAATTATCCATTTTCAACACCGAACTGAATTGTTAGTAATACTCTTATACCGTTTCTAAAATAAAAGAGATTTTATCATAGTTTTCAATAAGATATTACTTTATTTCAATAAATACAACATGAATGCTCACCATTCTTCATTCATTGTTTCATTCTCTTCATATCTTTTTTTTTTTTTTTTGCTGATAAATGTCATTAAAACTAGTCTTGAAGACTAACCATTAACTTTTCATTCACTTCTTAAATTTAAATAATTGATTCAACTTCAGTTCATCCACTGATGACTTGAGTATTTATAGAGAGTTACTAATATAAAAAAATCCTGTTGCACATAAAATTTTCTAATCACTAATTCAAAAGACTTTATCCTCTTCAGCCTTCTTGTAATTTCCTGGTTATCAAGCAGCTGAGTTGCCTCAGGGTTGACATGATGGTGAAGTCTGGATTCATGACGGGCAGCAAATCGACTTATCTCGCTCGATACATATGGAATATGTAGATCCCTGTGCAGGTCACTGTTTCTGATGTACCAAGGCGCATTAACCATGTTCCTCAATACTTTATTTTGAAATTTCTGAATCACATCGATATTACTTTTGCAGGCACAACCCCAGAGCTGGATCCCATACATCCAAATTGATGAGTTGGACCTACAGTTTTGGACCTACATCTTGTCCTTTGTGTTTTTGTATTTTAATAAAGTATAAAGTCAGAATTTCAAGAAAACTGGAGCATTAGGTTCCGTTTGATTTCATCTGCCGGTTTTTCAAAACCAAATATCTCTAGTTTTTGATTATTAGAATTTTCTGTCGAATGTCAAGGAGTGACCCAACTTCAACTTCAGAAATAAAGTTTTATCGACTTGGTTGATATAATTGGAGGAGACTTCTTCTAAATGCTTTGAAAGTTGCTATCAGATAGAGATAAGCTGCGTTCTCCTAGGCACTCTTTGTAAGGGTGACCGATTAGCAAAAAAGACACTGTTCTTTGTTGCAAAATCACTTCCCGGTAGTTTGGAACCCACCTAAAAATGTAGGTCCAGCTCATCAATCACCATCATCCAACTCATTACCCACGCACAGGTCTTAGACTTATGTGGGCTTCATCCTCCGGGGAAAAAAGTTTTTTTAAGAAATTTATATAATTTCAAGAATATTAAATATTTAAAAGAGACATTTATTAAATTAACAGGTCCAGCTCATCAATTACCATCATCCAACTCATTACCCATGCACAGGCCTATGTGGGCTTCATCTTCCAAAAAAACCTGACATATTTGTATTTCTTTGACACTTTGTCGGTATTCAAAAGATTGAAAGAGTAAAAAGATGCGCGCTATAACTGATTACACAACTGCGACTGCCTCTTGGATAGAAAAAATACCATACGTATATTCTTGTAATTTGTTAAAAGTAGATAACAATGTCTTGACTTGATTACACAGACTGATGTCCGTATTTTTGAACGTACTTTCAGTGCCTCTTGAAATGCCTATATAACATTACACCTATGCCTATACATTACATTTCAAGAGTCCCTAAAGTGAAGAGAAACTGAAGGAAAGTTCATAAATAGGACATCTGAAGCTTTTAAAGCTCAAGTTGAAGGTATTTAGGATTGATGGTAGTGAATGACCGAATTAAAACGTTTGAAGAATTGAAACAAACAATTGAAGAAATGCTTGACGAAATTAAAACTAAAAAAGGTGTGGAAGATAACAGGATTGTGTTATAGTATAATGTAAAATACCGTATAAACGTTTTTGCTGATGATGCCCAAATGAGTCTGAGACTTGTGCGTGGGTAATGAGGTGAATTACTGCACTAAATATATTAGGCTGAACAGAAATCGACCGCTGGAATAGAAGTTACAAAGTAAGGTAACTTGGTAACGAAGGTAAAGTATGTAAAGGTCTACTCTTGTTAGTCAACACTAGCCAGGTGTATTGATTTGATTACCCACCCCTCCCCACACATAGACCTTTTTTTTGAGGATGAAGCCCACATAGGTCTGACACCTGTCCGTGGGTAATGAGTTGGATGATGAGCTGGACCTACAGTTTTAGGTGGGTTACGAACCACCGGGAAGTGATTTTACTGCAGAGAGCAGTGTCTTTTTTGTTGGCCAATCTAATCGGTCACCCTTACAAAGAGTGCCCAGGAGAACGCAGTTTATCTGTATCTGATTGAACAGATACCTGCTACGGCTCACGGCTATCACTTCCCGAATGCATCTAAAGCTTGAAAGGTTTTAGATGCCACTTACATTTAAGCTGACTTGATTATAGTCTCCATCAATTTTCAAGCGTGGTGATGACATACATTTGTATAATACAAGGAATAGGCATTTACTGAGGGATGAGGTTCATCGCTCTACATTCTATAAGCGAGGTGTCAGGAGTTCGGGAGTCCGTTTATATCATGTTTTACCTGATTCCATCAAAAAATTAGATGAAAGGGAGTTTGGAAACAAGTTGAAAAAGGATTTTATAAGTATGGTATTTTATTCCATAGAAGAGTACAGAGATTACTATTCAAACGTTTTAATTTAGTAATGCCCTGGTTTTGGGTAGACAATTTTGGCTTGAAGAGAATCTGAAGTTTGGTTTTATTTGTCTTGCTCTTGAGCACTCTATTTTACTGTGCATTTTAAATTTTTTTGACAAGTTCCTCATCCCCCTGTATAGGAGGGCAATGGACGCTATTAAATCTATCTATCTATCTATCTATAGACCTACATTTAGAGTGGACTATCTCTCCATACCGGATAACTAAGTTAATGAAAAACTGGCGCAGTACAGGAATGGGGTTTAACTTCAATAGCATTTAAATCGTATAACATTATTCAAGCTAGGAGTTTTAGATGTCATGACTTTTAGATGTCAAGCTAGTTTTGATGTTTGACGATAATGAATTATCTGAAAAAGTATCGATAACTGAGATAGGCCTACAGAAAAGCAAAGAAGTTATCAGATTTGTTGCCAGATTGATAACACCATCCCGTAATGATGAATTGCCGAAGTGCATCCTATTCTGAGGCATAAATCCAAAGTCCAGCCGATGATGTGAAATAACGATGTGATTAAAGCCACGATAATGGAAGTTCAGCCAATAGTCTCTCCTTCACCTTGAAAAAGGTGTAAAGGCAGTTATTTAGAGGCATTCGAACGTCATGCTTTCAATAACAGAAAGTAAAACTCAACTCAACAGCAATTGTTGGCAGGTAGAATTTCTTTGAGGGAGTGCTTCTAAGATAGCTGGCATTTTCTCAAGAAAGCTATTCTCATCACTCACAAGCCTGATAATTTCCCATTAATTTTGCATAGAAACTAAAGCGTTGGAAAAATAATGACAGCTATTTTTCAATGCACCAAAGTTCAAATTTTTGTAAGAATTTGGTATTTTTACTCCAAATTAAAAGGTTACAAATTTCAATGAGTGGAAAGAGGAGTATCGACAAGTGTAAATAGGTTTTTATTTATTTACTTCATCAAACGTAAGACGTATTTACTTCATTTATGTGAAGAAACGAATGATTTTCTATTACAAAAATAATCACTATACTCTGTTCACGGAAAGGAGACACAATGTAAACAACGATGCGCGTGCGAGAGTGTATCGTCGAACAACAAGACCGTTTTACATTTAACTACAGAAATACAATTAAAGCGCAGAATATAGGTGAACCGGTAACACTGTGACAGCGACTGTGACAATGACAATGAACTAAGTGTGAACTGGTAGAAATTAATCGATCGGTCTACAGCTGATATGAGCCATCACTTTTTCACTCACATAAACACAAACGTTTGTTTTGATTTGTCTCTCGTTTCCGTGAACAGAGTATAGTCTCTTCCAGTGCCACAACAATTGTATATTCTCAGTTCAATTTAGATGGGTGGACTAGAGCTTCAATCAATCCTTGACTTCAAAATACAATACAAAATATGGAAAGCATACAACATACAACATACAAAAGGATTACCATTGAGTTAAAAAATTATTCAATTCTCCAAACGTTATCCAATTCGAGCTGGAGTGAGTAAAAGCCTTCTTCAGTTATCAGTTTAGACCTGAAGTTAATTATCAAATTCAAAGCAAGAAAAAAATTGGAGAATAAATGGATTCAAATTACATAATTTATCAAAAAGAATTATCATTGAGTTAAAAAATTATTCAATTCTCCAAACGTTATCCAATTCGAGGTGGAGTGAGTAAAAGCCTTCTTCAGTTATCAGTTTAGACCTGAAGTTAATTATCAAATTCAAAGCAAGAAAAAAATTGGAGAATAAATGGATTCAAATTACATAATTTTCAACAGTTGTATTTTGTCCTTATCCTACAGTACACAGTAGGGAAGTGATAGCCGCGAGCCGTAGCAGGTATCTGTTCAATCAGAGAGATAAGCTGCGTTCTCGTAGGTCCTGTTCGTAACGGTGACCGATTAGATTGGCCAGCAAAAAAGACACTGATCTCTGCTGTAAAATCACTTCCCGGTGGTTCGGAACCCACCTAAAACTGTAGGTCCAACTCATCCATCATCCAACTCATTACCCACGCACAGGTCTCAGACCTATGTGGGCTTCATCCTCAAAAAAAAAAAAAAAAAAAACTACAATCTCGTCGGCCACAGTAAGCTCAAGTGGATTTGATTTAAAAATGAATTTGAACTGATTATAGAAACCCTTATGAGTTACATAGACATTAAAATGCAGCTAAAACGAATAAATCGCCATGTAGCTCGTACAAGGAAAAGTACCCCCGTCTAGGACCATGGCTGACAAATGTTCAGAATGGTACTTAGATCGAAATACCACATTGGAAAGGTGCCAGAAGTGATGATCAACTTTACATCATTTAAAACATTAAACAAAACTTACTTGAATTAGTTACGGCAATAATTATTGGGTGCGGGCAAGTGGTGAGTTATGAGATAGTTATTTTAGTCCTGGCAGCATTGACTTGTTACAGAAGACACTTTGTACACTGATCATCGAAAAAAGAAAAATATATAGAAAGGGAAACTGTAATAGGGAAACGTCGAATACCGAGGGAAAACTCACATTTTCATCACCATCTTTTGATCGTCTTCCCATGGGAAATGCAGCCCTGAAAAGCTTGCATGACACGGAATCCGATAATTTGCGCAGACAAATTTTTCACTCAAAATCTTTTTCCTACAGTGACCCGAAAAAGTACCTATTTTTGCACTAAATGTAGCACGCAAAATAGTCTATTCCTCCACCAGTGCGGGAAAGTAAATTCCAGTGCGGGAAAGTTCTTTTCCTACAACTGCTCGTAAAGTAGTTCTTTACGTACTGAAAACTAATTGTAAAATACCTCTTTACTGCTCCACAAGCGGTAAAGTACTTTACGCTCGCCAGCTGATTTCTTTACGCTTCTGTTTTGATTTTGATGTCTTCTCATTGGTGGATCATGGAATCCGTGAGATTCACATAACCTCAAAAAAGTCGAACGCTAACCAAATCCGCGCACGGTCTGTGATGTTACAAACTACAAACTTTTATTGTGTTGGAATTCAGAACTGCAGTTGTAGGAAAAATATTGTATGTATTTCGCGCGTGAAGCTTCTTTATCGCTCTCGCAAAATTACTGCGCTCCGCTGTGCGTCGCGCAGTAAATGTTTTGGCTCGAGCGATAAAGTCGCTATTTCCGTACTCCAGATTTGCAACCTAACAACACAAAATAGTGAGCATGTAATATGCAGGTTCCCTATTCTGCATTCAAAAATAGGTTGGATACTCTGCTTCAGCTGTGAAATAGTTGTTGTAGTTGTTGTTGATGAAATCGATTTGATTCGAAGATAGGTTATGTGAGGAATTTTCAGGTTATGTATGCCCTGTTTTGTTCTGTTTAAATTACTTTATACATTACTGTAGGAAAAATTTAATGTGTAATACGAGTGCAAAGTATTGTTTCTGCACTCGAGAAACTTTTTTCACTCGCCTTTGGCTCGTGAAAAAACTGTTTCTCTCGATGCAGAAAAACGCTATTTTGCACTCTAGTTACACAAATAGCTATTTCCAGCTTGCAATATTCAAGAATGATATATTTTCTATTGGCACGAAAGTAATAAAAAGTAGTTATTAATTAAAATTATGAAAATAAGCAAATAAGCATGATAATCATTCTGAAATACTAAAGAGCATTAAGATTCAGCTCTTGGAAGAGTTCTAAGATTGTATTTGATTATTAACATTGGTTTCATAGTTTTTGTTCTTTTTTCGAAGGATGAAGCCCACATAGGTCTGAGACCTGTGCGTAGATAATGAATTGGATGATGGCGATTGATGAGTTGGACCTACAGTTTTAGGATGGATTCCGAACCAACGGGAAGTGATTTTACAGAAGGGAACAGTGTCTTTTCTGTCCAATCTAATCGGTCACCCTTACAAAGAGCACCCAGGAGAACGCAGCTTATCTCTATCTGATTGAACAGATACCAGCTACGGCTCACGGCTATCACTTCACTAATTGTTCAACAGTGGGAGTGACAAAGCTTGATCATCAGTGATAACTTCCAATCCTCACTCAAATAGAACCAGCTTAAATAGTCTCAGCTTGATCATTAATGATAACCTTTAGTCCCCGATCGAATAGCCGAGTGCCGTAGCAGGTGGGTTCCGAACCACCGGGAAGTCATTTTACAGCAGAGAACAGTCTTTTTTGTGGCCTATCAAATCGGTCACCCATACAAAGAGCGCCCAGAAGTTTCGTAGCTTATCTCTGATTGAACAAATACCTGCTACGGCACTCGGCTATCACTTCCCTTAGTTTGAATAGTGTTTGTTGAGAGATGAAATGAGAAATGATAATTATTTCTGTGTACGACTATTATCAGTGGAGCGACCGTAGAGTGTAGCTAGGGAGTTCCACCGCACCGTTACAGCCATTTTATAAAAAACATAGTATTTTAAAACATAATATTGGTTCCACTACAGTTTAAAATAAGGTAAATTTACTACCAGGGTAGTGGTGATAAAACAGGTAACAATGTGGACAAGGTTTTGATGGTTCAAATAAAACCCTTGTTAATCACGAAGAATTAAAAAGCCTTTCCATCTGAAATAATTTTGCTAAATAATAATGAATTCCAGTGAAGTACATAAAAGACAATTGTATGAGGAGGAAATAAAAAAATTAGTAAATCTTTATAGAGGATCAAAAGCATGTTCAATCATTGGTATTGACACGATCGTAGATGGCTCTAGAATTCGCTATCACAATCTTGGAATTTTTGATAAGTATATTTTACAACATAGCGTGTTAAACTCGCCAGACAATTGAAGCGATTGGAAGCGAGTTGTAGTAATCAGCTGACTGGGAAGCGAAACTCGCAGTCTATTATTAGTCAGCAGCGATCGATCGTAATCAGCACTCATCGCTGCTGACGCTGATGCTCCGAATAGTAATTGCTGCCATGCTGACGTCCAGTCAAATGACACCTCGTCTAGTATTTCACGCGCGTTATATTAGGGCAATCAGAGGTTCAAGTTCACCAATAATTAGCTGATCTCATCAGGGGATTATTTTTGTAATTGGGTTCGAAGAAAAGCTGTGTGTATGGTCTAATCATTACTGCTTGTTTGAGGATGAATCCCACATAGGTCTGAAACCTGTGCGTGGGTAATAAGTTGGAGGATGGGGATTGATGAGTTGGACCTACAGTTTTAGGTGGGTTCCGAACCAACGGGAAGTGATTTTACAGAAGGGAACAGTGTATTTTCTGGCCAATCCAATCGGTCACCCTTACAAAGAGCACCCAGGAGAACGCAGCTTATCTCTATCTGATTGAACAGATACCAGCTACGGCTCACGGCTATCACTTCACTAATTGTTCAACAGTGGGAGTGACAAAGCTTGATCATCAGTGGTAACTTCCAATCCTCACTCAAATAGAACCAGCTTAAATAGTCTCAGCTTGATCATTAATGATAACCTTTAGTCCCCGATCGAATAGCCGAGTGCCGTAGCAGGTATCATCTGTTCAATCAGAGAAAAGCTACGAAACTCCTGGGCGCTCTTTCTAACGGTGACCGATTGGATTGGCCAGCAAAAAGCTGTAAAATAACTTCCCGGTGGTTCGGAACCCACCTAAAACTGTAGGTCCAATTCATCAATCACCATCATCCAATTCATCACCCACGGTCAGGTCTCAGACCTATGTGGGCTCATCCTCCGAAAAAAATAAAAAAGCAGGTTTCGTGACGTGACGCTGTATGACTTTTATGGAACACAGAAATGAATTAGGATGTGAAAATAGAAGAAAGGATGATGTCAAGTCAAGCAGGCGAATGATAAACTCGACGATAAACCAGCGCAAAAAGAAACACATACCGTGCTCGATGTTAATCGTAAAATCAAACACATGCTGTGTAATGGTAGTATTTACGTTGATCCAATCTGTTATACACCATTCCAAAACATTGGTTTGATTTTATGATGGTGATTATCATAGAGTATTGGATGCCCCACTGTGCGACCAAACAAGCTTCATTGAATGTAGTTCTGCATTTCGTTTTGCCCAATTCTTTGATGTGTTTCGAACAATCAGTGCAAAATCTATTATAAGCCTATTGAGAAATGTATTGTCTACTCATGTCATAATGAATTGTTGTTGGAATGAGAATAAATTGAAAATTGGAATTGAAATTTAATACAATTGCCACCCTCAAAAATATTTAGAAGTGGAGTGGGACAGAGAAATGCAGTTCAGGTGATAGAACCCCTAAACGATACTGCAAGTCACGGCCATACAAACACTGTAGCTGTCTGTGGCTGCTGAACGTCGCCGATTTTAGAATCGATAATGCTATTTTCGATCACCGAGAGGCGAGAGTCAAGGATGCAGCTTTCCACAATTATTGCTTTCAAATTTATAGCTCAAAGAAGCAATAAAGATTTACAGGCAATATTCAAGACGTCCTCGTTCAAGAGAAAAAAAGAATAATTATTAGTTAATGCAGGTTAACTAATAAACCATATTCAAGCTAGGGCGTAAGAAGGAAGGGAAATTTCGTAAAAAAGGTACAAAAACCCAATTGTGAACTCCCCGCCCCAGAATCTCGACCTAAATAATTATTTATTCATTCAAGTATTATTAGTACGAGACTTGTGCGTAGATATTGTGATGAGCTTAGATTTTGCATTTTTTGCTTTTTGTATGTTTTGTATTTTATAAATATTGAGTGGATGATAATGATATTATGGGTAGTGGACCTACAGTTTTAGGTAGGCTCCGAACCACCACATTATAAAGCTTGTTACTTTTTGCCGGTCACACTTTCAAGCGTATATTAGGTATACTGTACTTCCAAGTATGTTAGACTATTAATACTGCAAATTCGCAAAACAAGGTCAACAAAACCTAAAATCAAAAACCTAGCTTTTACCCTAAATTTGAAATGTTCCTCCATTCAAAGATGGTGAGTAAGAAAACAACGAAGGAGGCCTCTATGATATGGAAGAGCCCTAGGACTAATTACTTCCCTAATAGTCCTAGAAGGTTGAAATTTGAAATGCAACCTCAGTGGTAGGTGGCGAATAATAAAATCAAGGAGATTTTTATGAGATCCCAGCAACGCGCGTCGGGCCAGCTAGTTTATTATAGAAATAGGTTTCAGACAGTTGAAACAATAGAAATGTAGCAACAGTACTCGTATAATAAACCGTTTTTAACATTCACTAGTGTGTAAGATCACTTACTTATTTTTCTTATTCACATTCTATTTCTATTAAGCTTTTCCTTTAATAATATTTTTTTCTCTTCTAGCTTTTCCACTTTTAATTTTTCACCATAATTATGTTCTTATCCATTATTTTCTTTTTATTGCTGATGAGTCCGAGACTTGTGCGTGGGTAATGAGGTGAATGATTACACATAGATGCCAGACGCAGGAGCGGGATTCAAACCTACGACCGCCAAAACGACAGCAAGCTGAAGTTGCGACGCCCATCTAATTACTTTCTTCTGATGTAGGATACTACAAATTTAATTTTGTATTTTGTTGAACATGTAATAATTTTGTGCGGGAATCTCCTGAGAAACCTACGGGTTTAGGAGGACCCCTGCTGTAATAGTTCCGCAAATGAATTGATTTATTGACAAAATATCGCTGGTAAAGATCGGCAGAAATAAACTATAAACTACAGAAACACCAAATTCTGCCTGATGAAATAGAAATAGTATCAGTAATTTTAGACAAATCGTAAAATTTTCTAGCTTTCAAGAATATTTTCTATTGAAACACTTTCAGTTCCAGTGTTGTACTGTACTGTGTACAAGCAATAAAAAAGCATGAGAAGTAGCTAGTATAACGAAGAGTGGAAGATGCGGAATCAAAGAGAGGAAACCTTCCGTGACCGAGCACTGTCACGCCAGCGGATACTCGCTTTGTTTTCGTTTCTCACAACGAACAGCCTGTCAAAATCATAACCTAACCTTTAGGCTACAGCCTTTATCTACCTATACATATATCTTTATGTGGAAACAAAACAAATAAATAATAAATACCTACTTTTCTGTTAGTAACGCACGTTCAAAATAGACAACAAACAACAATGTCAAGTTGAGCGGAGACATCTCTCCCTTCAAGCAACAGAATATTGCAGGTTAGAAAATAGCATTTGCAGGAATACAAGGTCAAGATCAACTAGCACGCTAATCCAGACAAGCCGATTAAAATGTGTATAACAACTTCTTACTTATTCATAAACAACAAGAGACTTATGATGCTATCCTGATTTATTTAAAAGAGTTTTCAAATTCTTTGGAAAAACTTGAAAACAAAATATTGTTCTTCGGTTTTCCCGCACAGTAACTTTTGATTTGTATAAAAATATTGATGATTGAAATATTGATTTCATTCTTCGTATTTATTTTCGGAGGATGAAGCCCACATAGGTCTGAGACCTGTGCGTGGGTAATGAATTGGACGATGGTCATTGATGAGTTGGACCTACAGTTTTAGGTGGGTTCCGAACCACCGGAACTTTACCTCCACTTTTGTTTTTTCATCAACAAAAAGCTAATATAAAAATATATTGAACAGTTAGATTATTACACACTTAGATCAGTCAAACTTGTTCTTGTTACTGTATATTATCTTAGAGTGACACATGTTTGTTTTCTCGTCTTTGAAGTTTGGGACTCAAAAGAACCATGAATTGTTCAAATTTCAATTTATTCTAATCATGCTAGTATTTGAGTCATTATTCTGTTTTCATTTTATCTCTTTTACTTTCCATTATTTCCACTTTCTTATCATGTACCGTAGTTGTGTTTACAATTAATATGGCATGCCATAGTAGAGTAGGTTAATTTCCACGCAAAAAAAATGTTTATAAATGTTTTAATTAATAGTTTTCACATGATTCCTGTTGTTATTTACATTTTTTAATTATTTGTTAGCTCCTCCCCTAGTTACTAGTCTCACTTAATAACCAATCATATAACTTCATATTAACGTGGTACAGCCGCCAAGGACATTTTGTCAGCCAATAGCGTCACTCCATGAAAGAAGCTGCTGGCTAAGTGTAATAGAGATTGAGAACCATGTAACCACTGAAACTATAGTATCTAATTTTTGTAATAGATTTAGTTGTAACAATTAAATATAAAGTATTTTAATTATTCGCAATTTCGTTAGGCTACATCTGATTTGACAAGATCCTAGGTGAATTCTTTATACATAAATAATTCATGTTAAAAGTTAATGGTTAATTTGGTTATTGGCGGACCGCTTAGAGCAGTTGGTTGAGGCGTCGCAACTTCAGCTTGCTGTCGTTTCAGCGGTCGTGGGTTTGAATCCCGCTCCTCCGTCTGAAATCTATGTGTTAACATTCACCTCATTACCCACGCACAAGTCTCAGACTCATGTGGGCATCATCAGAAAAAAATAATAATTTAATTCTTGAATCTTCTCAAATGATAACTTCAATTGAATGGGTTTCTCATTTGTTTTGTACATGTATTGGATTATCTCACTTTGCCTATTCTTTTCTTTTGTTAATATAAGACTTTAATAAACCACTTTCTGTGTCAGAACAACTCCAACTTTTTCATTGTTTATTGGAATATTTGAAATGATTAAAAGGGATATTAATAATGAGATAAGTTGAACGTTATTATTAATAAATGATCATTCAAAGAGAAGCGTAATGTTAATTTCACAAATGTTATAAACATTAAAGTAGATATGTAGAGTATCATTACAACAAGAGGAGCACACGAAAACCTAGTGGAATTAGTAAGAATTAAAAAAAATTAAACAAGTCACCTAGAATTGAACCTTTTGATGCAATCAAGTTGAAAATAATCTCAAATCCCAAAAGAAAAAGCTTTTTCTACTTAATATAAAATCCTACTTACATAGCACATTGATATCAGATAAGGTAGCACACATTTTCCTTTAATCCATCCACATAATTTTATATCACTGATTTGGAGTAATTTTGAATCTTTTACATTTCACACTAACTAACTTCATAACTATTACATTTCACTGTAGCTACTGAGCACGAGTAAATACGAAACTAGTATTTCAACCAACTTATTTTCCCCTAAACCTAGATAGACTGGATTTTAAAACACTGGATTGAAATAATCGTAATTTTCAATATTTCACATATCTGTAACGAGTAATTATTACAAAACTAGAATCTTATTCGACTTATTTTTTATGTTGTTTCTGTCACAATTTGTCAAGAAGCGTCAAATATTACAATTGATAAAAACGGGGGAGGCAACGACTCGGTAAGCACTTCAAATTCGCTAGTGGTGAGACAAAATCAGCAGTTATAGACGTCTCCTACAGCTTACAGTAGCCACTAATTCAATTCGCAAGCACTCGAAATCTATATTTAAACTATGCGACCGATAACCAACCTTGTACGAATTAGTCTAGGTACGATTTGCCAATAAATATATTAAAGAGCAGAAGAAAGTGAAGCGTAGCACGAATATCGCCTGCTCCAATCTTCCAATGACGAAAATCGTCAATTTAGGCCCCAAAAAACGTCACAGCATCTCACACACACTTGCGTCTGTCAGCCTTAGGTGGATTGTGAATAGGGGGTGAATAGGGGGGGGGGGGGATTAAGAAGGGAGAGGGGAATGACCAAAATCATCATCATCATCATCAACATCAAATATATATTGGATCTACCTCAAAATCAACTTTTCTCCTATACCAGTCCCAGCACAAATATTGGAAGAGGAGCCGAGATAAAGCAAACAGCGAGAGAGAGAGGGTGACTAAGAAAATTAGGTAATGTAAAAGAGAGTGTGTGTGTGTGTGTGAGAGAGAGAATCAGTGAGAGATAAGAGACAGTGCGAGATATTGAGAAAAAGCAGGGAAGGCTGATGCTGGAAAAAAGAGAAGGGGTTCTGGAAATGAGAGAGAGATAGTGAGAAAGAGTGTGTGTATATGTTTGTTTGTGTGTGTGAGAGAGAGTGAGAGCGATTGTGGAAAAAAGAGAAGTGTGATGATGAAGGAGGAGAGGAGGAAGAACTGAGCATAGGAGGATGTTGAAGAAAGATAAAGACAGAGAATGATGAAAGGAGAAGGGTGTGAGAAAGAGGAAGCAAGCATGAGGGAGCGATAGAGTAAAGATGAAAGAAGAGAAGATCAGTTTGCCACCCCACATAAGCATCATCGTTACATCAACATTTGGCAATAGAAAAAGGTCATGAAAGTAAAGCCTAATCCCAATCGAAACTTGGAAATCGCTGACCTTCTTCCTTGATTCTTCGTCAGTAGTAAAACTTAGTGGAACAAATCTTAAAATTGATTTAATTTTATGATTTACTAGTCTACTACTTTCAAATTCTAACATTGAAGATTATAGTTTACTTATTGTAGCAAGCCTTTTTGCATCAAGCGAGTTTAACACTGTACAGATGTGAAGTGATTACTTCTATGAAACTATAATGAAAATCCTGGAAATAATAAATTTATTACTACTTTCACCTACCCAGAATTTGTTTAAAAAAAGAATTTCAATAAATTAACATATTTTAGAAATATCCTATTCGCAAGGTTCAGAAATATTGTTCGGTACCGTCATGCATTCAATAACCTATATTATAGAACTACATAAAAATAATAGCCTACCATAAAACTAGAAAATTTAAACAAATAGAATGAGGTGAAATTCCAATAAAAGAGAATAACAAGTTTAAAAGTTGATAAAAAGGCTGGATAAGACTAAATGAAAGAGGCTTAATCTTGACAGAAAAGAACAAAGATTAATGATCGAACCCATCATCATGACACCCTGGAACGGCAATGTTTTGTTTTGGGACAAGAGATTTAGATCAAAAAACAGGAATTACAATAAGTCTAGTATTAGTCTAATTCTGAGAGTAAATTTTTACTATCCACCTCCACCCACAATTTGTATGATAAAAAGTGGTAGCTATGAGTCGGATGCTACATCTATGAAGCTCAAATAATACATTTATTTTTAATCATACAATTTGTTACAATCATCATTTAACAACTCATCAATCTTCATCATCCAACTCATTACCCACGCACAGGTCTCAGACCTGTATGGGCTTCATCCTCCGAAAAAGAATTCAATTTGGTAATATTTATTTTTTAGTAAACTTTAAAATATTTTTGTTTTCCTTTTGCTAAAACCAAAGAAAATATACTTTCTTGGATTCAAATGTTGTTATCAAAATTTAATTGTGCCCTTTTTTATAAGATGGTCGCTGTCAATAAAATTGTTTTGAAACAAGTGGATTTCATGGGTTTTATAATGAAACAACAAACAACTGGTAGAGTATCATTATCATCATCCTTCACCTTATCCCATGTCAAGTGGGATTGGTTGGGGAGTGAATCCCATGTGGGATAAGCATTGTTTTTTACGGCCTGATGCCCTTCCTGACGCCAACCCTGAGCCCCAGGCTAAGAGGGGAGTATTAGGCAGTACTATATATACAGTAATATATACATTTTTAATACTAAAATTTATAAAATAAAAATTGTAAATAGGCATTGAATGAAGAAAATAAAGAAAACTATGTTTACTTTGATAAATGAATGAAATATTAATAGATACATTTAATAAGTTATTCCAAACTAAGTGTAGAATATTATGTTTTTTTTGTACAACATCTTTGGAATGCTACTTCTAGGATTGTGAATTGCGCTCTTTGGTGCTCGATTAGGACCTAACCTCCATTCACTAGGGAGTTTTGTTATGTAAGTTTTATCATATTCAAAAAATTAAAGAACCTAAAAAATAGGTGTTATGTTGAAATTAGGTGGATATGGTCAAATGCGATTGTTGTATGTCATTTTTTGTATTTATATCCTAACCTAAATTCATTAGGTAGCTTTATGTAAGTTCTATTTAAAATTCAAAAAAATAAAGAACCTAAAAAAAGATGTTTTAATTGAAACAAAACAGAAGTTGTCAAATTTCACTAAACTCTAACAATTTGAGTCACAGGACCATGGTTTCGTGTTCTACTAACACATCTTCGGCTGTACTAGTGTTAGTAAAACACGAAACCATGGTCCTGTGACTCAAATTGTTAGAATTTAGTGAAATTTGACAAATTCTGTTTTGTTTCAATTATGGAGAGATTTCACAATATCAACACCAGTTCTACTAATTTTATTAATAGGTGTTTTGTTAAAATTAGGTGGATATGGTTTTTTTCGAATGTGTTTTTTTTAACGAATCTAAATTTTTCGTGCGGACTAACCTAAAAGTTTTGGATGAAATAGCTCAATCAAAATTTGTGAAGAGAGCAGTTTTGGACTCTGGTCTGTTGCATCTTTGCATTTATTGTTAATTTGTCAATATAAATAGATAAATAACTATGGTATAACTTGATTGTTGTATATCATGTTATATACCGTATTTTATAAAATAATATAATAACGAAAACGTTCTATACAAGTTTTACTAATTTTATTAATAGGTGTTTTGTTGTAATTAGCAGGATATGGTATAACTTGATTGTTGTATATCATGTTATATACCGTATTTTATAAAATAATATAATAACGAAAACGTTCTATACAAGTTTTACTAATTTTATTAATAGGTGTTTTGTTGTAATTAGCAGGATATGGTATAACTTGATTGTTGTATATCATGTTATATACCGTATTTTATAAAATAATATAATAACGAAAACGTTCTATACAAGTTTTACTAATTTTATTAATAGGTGTTTTGTTGTAATTAGCAGGATATGGTATAACTTGATTGTTGTATATCATGTTATATACCGTATTTTATAAAATAATATAATAACGAAAACGTTCTATACAAGTTTTACTAATTTTATTAATAGGTGTTTTGTTGTAATTAGCAGGATATGGTATAACTTGATTGTTGTATATCATGTTATATACCGTATTTTATAATATATAATAATGAAAACGTTCTACACAAGTTCCATTATTTTATTAATAGGTGTTTTGTTGTAATTAGCAGGATATGGTATAACTTGATTGTTGTATATCATGTTATATACCGTATTTTATAATATATAATAATGAAAACGTTCTACACAAGTTCCATTATTTTATTAATAGGTGTTTTGTTGTAATTAGGTGGATATGGTATAACTTGATTGTTGAATATCATGTTATATACCATATTTTATATTATATAATAACGAAAACAGTCACTACTACTATAGTTTGAAGGAAGCACAGACCTCCAGCTAACCAGACGTGCTAGTGAGAAGACAGGCCTGGCACGCGGTTGAGCCGGCGGGCAACGGAGCCCGGACGGACCACGAGGACGGCGACTCCACTAGCCGACCACCAGACGACCAATGAGAGAGTCGTACCGGGCCGGGGCCGCAACTGCTCTTCGCTTCCCGGGGTCAGTTAGGCCAAGCGCGCGTCTTGCTCGCTCGATAAACTGCCTGCGCGAGCGCACTCACCACTAAATACAGCACAATTCCGAGTGGAAACGCGGAAAACGGAATTGCAAAAATTTTCCGATAACTAACAATTGATTTGCCAGTGATAGGTGAGAGTTTATCACCAAGCTCTCCAAGATCAAGTTCGAGTCAAAAGCTCTCAACTCTAAAAATGATCAGTTTTCACACTTCGCCAACGAAAACCTAATTCAGAGTGGAAACTAGGAAAACGGAATTGCAAGAATTTTCTGATAACTAACGATTGATTTGACGGCGATAGGTGAGAGTCAGAAGTTAGACATCAAGCTCTCCAAGATGAAGTTTGAGTCAAAAGCTCTCCACTCTAAAAATGATCAGTTTTCACACTTCGCCAACAAAAACTTAATTCAGAGAGGAAACGCGGAAAACGGAATTGCAAGAATTTTCTCCGATAACTAACAATTGATTTTCCGGCGATAGGTGAGAGTTTATCATCAAGCTCTCCAAGATGAAGTTCGAGTCAAAAGCTCTCCACCTCAAAATGATCAGTTTTCACACTTCGCCAACGAAAACCTAATTCAGAGTGGAAACTAGGAAAACGGAATTGCAAGAATTTTCTTATAACTAACGATTGATTTGCCGGTGATAGGTGAGAGTCAGAAGTTAGAGTCAAAAGCACTCTCAAAATGATCAGTTTTCACACTTTGCCAACGAAAACTTAATTCAGAGTGGAAACGCGGAAAACGGAATTGCAAGAATTTTCTGATAACTGAAGATTGATTTGCTAGGTTCGTTTTTCCTGGACTAATTCCCAAAATAGGAGGGTTTCGGGTTTATATGGTTTATGATATATGATGTATCATTGTACTTAATTGGCAATAAAAACTTGAAGGATTTTATAACAATTGTCTTTCTTAAGAAAGAACTTGAGGTCTGCTAACTGGTTAAATGAGATTAATAAGGTGTTGTCCTTCTTAAGAAAAAACTTACAGGATTTATAGGAACTTGAAGGATCCGGCTTTCTTATGAAAGGACTTGAAGTCTGCTAACTGGTTGAATGAGATGAATATAAAGTTCATTGAGAGAGTAAAAAGAAGATTTAAAACTGATTAATAAGATCAGGTTATGTCTAATTACGAAACCTTTTTCAATGTGCCATGTATGTAGAATAAAGTAATTTTATGCTTTGAAGGAGAATGAAGATGATAATTTGAAAATATGACTCAATTTTACAAAGATATAATTGCAGTTCCGAAATTATCAAAAAGGATAATTGACCCACTCAATTATCACATGGTTTGGGTGCCATTAATTCATGTTCAAATTTAGCTTGGTTAGTATTAGTAATAATTATTGTTTGATAATTTTTCTTTGAAGGAGAATAAAGATGACAATTTGAAAATATGGTTTAATTTTTCAAAGATATATTCCAATATGATCAAAAAGGATAATTAACCTACTCCATTATTACACGGTTTGGGTGCTATCAATTCATGTTCAAAAGTAGCTTGATTAATAATAATTATTGTTTGATAGTTTATCTCACACTGTTTTTCAAATACAGGCCTAATGCAAAAGATACAGCAACATTAATTTCACTCTGACACAATCCTAAAATTAATCCACCAGCTTACGTACTCTGAAAGCCCATAATCGATATATCTGTAACTCCTACATAGCATCTACAGTCATTTTATTATTTTTTAGGATGAAGCCCACATAGGTCTGAGACCTGTGCGTGGGTAATGAGTTGGATGATGGCGATTGGTGAGTTTGACCTACAGTTTTAGGTGGGTTCCGAACCACCGAAAAGCTAAGCTATGAAAAGCTAATGCAGTTTCTGCTTTATCTACAGGCAGATTTCTGCCGAGAAATCTGATAATTCGGTCCACCATGAGAACGCCTTATGGACAGAATCTCCTAGATTAAATACATCATTAACCTGATTAAACCACAACCTAATTGTATTGTCAAAGATATTGAAATTACAAGCATGAAACATGGAGTAAACAGAAAATAAATTTATTTCATAAAATTATCGTTATATTGATTTCTTGAGATATCCAATGCTTTTAATTTTATTTTCTCCACCTATTTGACAAATATTTCAACACTTAAAAGCAGGTGACACCATTTTCAATTGCATTATCAGCTGAAGTAATAAATAAGTAAGAAATTCCATTTACTAATTTGGATCAATCAATAAATTCTATTGAGCCGAACTGAGTAAATAAAACAAATTAGGGCTACAGTATTTGTGATTCAAAAGGAACATCTATGAATGATGAGTGTAAAATTGATATAGCTTGTCTCAGATAAGTGTGTGTTGGGAAATGATAGATATTGGAATCACATGAAACGTGTAAATACAGTAAAAAAGATAACAGTAATCAGAATATGTTGAGATAACCTACCTAAAAACTCTTGCAAGACCCACCACACACGTGTTGATAGTAAAAAGACTGTGAATACCGACAGTATGATACTGACAAACATTTTGGGTTGCACAAACTACTTGATTATGATAAATATTCATTAACAAAATCAATATTCTTCTGTGCTCTACTGACTGATTCCCTTAGATGAAACAACACCTATTAATTGAGGGAAGTGATAGCCGCGAGCCGTAGCAGGTATCTGTTCAGAGAGATAAGCTGCGTTCTCGTAGGTCCTGTTTGTAACGGTGACCGATTAGATTGGCCAGCAAAAAGACACTGTTCTCTGCTGTAAAATCACTTCCCGGTGGTTCGGAACCCACCTAAAACTGTAGGTCCAACTCATCAATCACCATCATCCAACTGATTACCCACGCACTGGTCTTCATCCTCAAAAAAATAAAAAAATTAGGTACATTACGCAACACACCGCTCCAATTCATGCTGTATATACCGGTTATAACCAGATATTGGTTCAAGCATAGAAACATTCATGCATTCTAGTTTTATGAATGCACTGGTACGGAGAGTAAAATGAAATGGAAATTAAATCTCTACACATTGTAGATCTGACACACATTTTTACACACTATCAGGCAATGGATTAAATTTCCCTCCCTTTCTTTATCTCACTCCCACACAGTATTTTGTTCTTTCTCTGTCTCGCTTTCGTTCATAATAATTCAGCGATAACATTATCAACGTTAGAGTAGTTTTCAGAGCACGCCTCAGTTCCGTTTCACGTTTTTAGTTCAACACCAGACAAATGAGTCTAATCAAAAGCTGGGAAACGTGACGTTGCAAGTCTCGTTTGTTGCAAACAGAACAATTAATCCTATTGCAATGATATTGATGATTTTGAATTTATCCACGCATTCTATAGAGTTCAAGGTCACTGATATGAAAGCAAGTACCAAGTACTATTTCTATTCCATGAGTCAATCATGTTTCATGTATGAATGAACCTCTCTCGATAATGGAGCATAAAACAATATCAACAGATAATACAGACGTTGTCACACCCACTGAATTAACAGAGATACTATAGTTTCG
Organism: Conomelus anceps; assembly: GCA_948455865.1. Classification (NCBI taxonomy): domain Eukaryota; kingdom Metazoa; phylum Arthropoda; class Insecta; order Hemiptera; family Delphacidae; genus Conomelus; species Conomelus anceps. The sequence continues at coordinate 4,800,617 of OX418224.1, forward strand.
ACAGTCACGTTATTATCAATCTCAAAGTGATAGCCGTGAGCCGCAGCAGGTATCTGTTCAATCAGATAGAGATAAGCTGCATTCTCCTGGGCACTCTTTGTAAGGGTGACCGATTAGATTGGCCAGCAAATATACATGTTCTCCACTGTAAAATCACTTCCCGGTGGTTTGGAACCCAGCTAAAACTGTAGGTTCAGCTCACCAATCACCATCATCCAACTCATAACCCACGCACAGGTATCAGACCAGTGGGCTTCATCCTACAAAAAAAAAAAAAAACTACAGAATACCTCAATATATATCCTTCTTAGACGAATACTATTGGTTCACAGAAAAGGAGCCTCTCATTGGTCGCACTCCACTTTGGAGGCCTGTCATTGGTTGATACTAGGCCCGCCCATTATTAACTAGAAATAGCTTCTCTACTCTTATTGAGCTTCTCTGTACTTTAGTTTTAGTTTGACAAGGATTAACAATGACATGACTGCCAAAACTATAGTATCTCTAAATTTAGTGGATGTGACAAAATCTGTATTATTCGTTATGGATAGCTACCACAATATCACCATCACCAATACAAATAAGATTGAAAACAATATTACATATTTCTTTCATGCAACAACAATAACAACTACCATCGATCAATACATTTTTTTTCGGAGGGTGAAGCCCACATAGGTCTGAGGCCTGTGCGTGTGTAATGAGTTGGATGATGGTGATTCATGAGCTGGACCTATAGTTTTAGGTGGGTTCCGAACCAGCGGGAAGTGATTTTACAGCAGAGAACAGTGTATTTTTTGCTAGCCAATCCAATCGGTCACCCTTACAAAGTTGGCCCAGGAGTTTCGTAGCTTATCTCTGATTCAACAGGTACCTGCTACGGTACTCGGCTATCACGTCCCTTCAAGTACCTTTAGTATTTGAAATTGTATTATGAAACTATAAATTTCTATATTATGAATAATTATAAATTGTATTATGAAACTATTATTAGTGTTATGAAATTTTGATATATCTTTGATCTAAAAAAACTAATAATAATCCGAATATTCTTCTATCTCTCCGTTCATCTCCAACTACCTAGTCCTACTATCTCCACTATGTTCCCTAATGTTCTACCACCTTCTGTCCTTTTTTGTATAATATAAAAACCATCTGTTTTCTGAACAGTTTTTAAAATTTCCTTTCTCCTTCAATTCACTATACATGAATATAATATTATGTAATGGATTCTCCCACAAGTTTGTCTTTGAATATTAGTTAAAAGCATATGGCTTCTTTGGTGGGGAGACCCTTGGGTAGTTCCACCTCGCCGCTTGAGCCATGTTATTGGAAACATTGTGGACCAACAATTTTAGGGAGGATTCGAACCACCGGTAAATGATTTTACAGCAGAAAACAGTCTTTTTAGCTGGCCAATCCAAACGGTCACCCTAACAAAGAGGGCCCAGTAGAGCGTTGCTTATCTATCTTATTGAACAGAAACCTGCTACGGTTCACGGCTACCGCTTCCCTTGAAAAAGTTACTATAGACGAAGGAAAGACGCAGAAAAGTCAGCAGTCATTCTAAATTATTAAGCTATAAAATTGAGCTTTCATTCATGATAATAATTGGATAGTTTGGCAGGACAGATAAAAGTGAAAATGCTAGAAATTAAATTTCTTTTTCACTAGACTTCTTTAGAAACTTCTTTAGACTTCGTCCTATTGCACAATCACATTAACTTATGTCAAATAACAACGATTATTTGCATTCTTATTCTTCAAATCATGCTTATTCTGGACTAAAATAGTAATTTATTGAAAATTTGTAATTATTTTTTCATAATAACAATCAATATGTTAAGCCACTTGGAGTCTGGATTATAATTGAACCACTCTTGACAATTTCAAAATGTTAATCATGGGTCCCAAGGTTTAAAAAGCCTAGTCTTCTAAAAGAAATTCGTTGTGTCTATACAACATCCAACATTAAAATGATAGAAAAATACGTGGGGTTCAACCACAGACAGGTTTTTAGGATTAAAAAGATGTTTCAAACCTTTAAAAAATAAAAATGACTACGATGATTGCAAATGTAAAAAATGCAGAAGTTTCAAACGTAGAAAATATACAAGAAGAACAATGAGTTAAGTAGTTCAATGAGACTATAAAATCACAAAAAATCAAATTAATACGCCGATACCTCATCAATAAAATGCAGCTGCATAAATGGATAGTTTAGCGGCAAGTTCTCCAGCTCAATTTTCTCTCGATCAGGCGAATCCATATTTTTCAATTTATTGTTCACAACACCTCAAACTAAAGACTATACAAATTCAAACACTCAACAGGACACATTAGATCCCCAAAATTTTCTCAGAGAGATCCTTTACGGTGAAGCAAATTTCTCACAATAACACTGTACCACATTGACAACAAAAAACTTGCACATTGTAAGGTAAAACACATCAGAAGATAGTGTTTTGCAACGAATTCAAACAAGAACTGCCTGTCTTATCGTACAATTCTCCATATAGTGTCACAATTGAAGATAGCAAAAGTCGTGAATTCATGTCATTGTTTTTTTGGAAAATTTATGATGATCGTTCAAATGCGTAGGCATTAACCTTTTATCTTAGACGAGTTTATTATCGTATGACATTTATGAGAAGTGCCTCAAAATAGCTTTGTTTCCGTAAAAAGCTATTGCGTAATCAAAATCAAGTACTAAGGTACTAAAAATTAACACAATTCAGAAATTAGAGTAGAAAATGGAATAGAAAATTATCTATAACATGAAATTTGCTTTGGGGAAGTTCCTAAATAAAAGTAAATTCGTATGGCTTTTCGTGGTGGGGAGACACTTACGGGTAGTTCCACCTCGCCGTTTTTTTAACGACTGCTTTTTTTAACCGGGACCGACGGCTTAACGTGTCCTCCGAAACACGGAGTTCCTAAATAACTGAGCTTATTTTCAATCGAAAGAAGGCTATTTAAGCTCGTTCAGATCACTCTTGGTACAAATTAAAAAGAAGTGGAATTATGAAAACAAAATTTGAATTAAATTTGAAGTAGAATGCATTCTTATCTATTAATCACTGCCAACGTTTCAATATAAAATGTGTCTGGGTGTCAGCTTAGAAAATAAGGTAGATCCATCCACATTTACAATTATAGAATTTCTATTTAAAATGGTTTTCCCTATTTCTATTTCCTGTATACCGCACACTAAACTGTAATTTACTGGGAACTAACTGTTTATTTACTGTAATATTTCTATTTGCAAAAATAGAAGCGGTAGCTCTGCATACCGGTGGTTCGGAACCCACCTAAAACTGTAGGTCCAACTCATAAATTACCATCATCCAATTTATTACCCACGCACAGGTCTCAAACCTATGTGGGCTTCATCCTCCAAAGAAAAGAAATGAAAATATTACAAATCATACTACACTGCTGGAGTAGCAGTCAGTGAACCTTTCCAGAGATGAGCGCCATAACCGATGCCACTGCAGCTATCAAAAAATTGATTGAATACAATAATAAATTGTTAACAAATTTAAAATTTGTTCTTCAGATTTTACGTGAGACGCTAGTAGCGGCCAACCAACGGGCCTGAAAGAAAAAAGAGATATTTCCACCTATATGTCTCCTCAAAATTGTCAAGGTAGGTGCAGTTGGTAATTTTTTTTGGATTTCACCACCTCCAAATTTTCAAAGAGAAATTTTTTTGTTGGATTTCCCTCTTAAATATTATAATAGTCTCACAACCCTTCTGAAGAAAATTCAGTTTCTGACCTTCCAAAATTTAAAAAATCAAAGAACCAAATTTTTTTCATTACCAAATCTACTAAAAGCAGTTTGCCTTCTTGTTGAGAGTCTTCACGGTTGAAGTAATTACTGTGCATTAATATTGGTCTGTATAATTTCTTTGAACAATTGAATTCAAAGTTGAAGTAATTACTGTGCATTAATGTTGGTCTAAATAATTTATTTGAAAAATAGAAGCGGTAGCTCTGCATACCGGTGGTTCGGAACCCACCTAAAACTGTAGGTCCAACTCATAAATCACCATCATCCAACTCATTACCCACGCACAGATCTCAGACCTATGTGGGCTTCATCCTCCCAAAAAAAAAATACAGTTGCTTTTTCATATTTTATATTTACGGGAGATATTTCATGTGAAATTTTGTTTTTAGAGCAGTAGAAGATTTATCCCAAAATGAACTTATCATTAAATAATTAGAAAAACATGCATAAAACAAATGATAGGCAAATATTGCATAGTGGATATTGATAACTAATTATTTACGTGTAATTGAAGCGTAACTACTAATTATTTGATAGCAGATAATTAACGTTTTTTTTTTTCGTTTATTTTATTTGATAAAGTAAAGGTCGAATTGCTTTGGGAAAACCATTTGGAATAGATCGAGGAAAATACGCTTCATTCTCTTTTCAAATGCTGTTCTCAATGAGCTTATCAGTACAACTTTTTAATGAAGGGTTTACAATTTAATCAGCCGTTTCTATACGTCTAATCTTCAAATTAGTATAATGTAATTAAATATTTCCTGACCAACAAATCCGCCAATTATTGAAGAACTATTAATTTATAATAAGGTTGCCTTATCACAGTGGCTTAAAATGAGATATGCAAAAGATACAAGGAAAATATTATTTTTAATGCTATAAATGAATTTGAATTGGAAGTAATTTCAAAATGAATTATCTTGTAAACATTTAGAAATTTAATGAGAAATGCAACACCTAAGGCTGTTCGCAGGGTTTTTGCCATAAATCAAATACGTGTTTCAAAAAAAAACTTACTTCAGGATCAATATTCAATGGTTTGCAAAGAAGCATTTTGGGGAGGAGTGAAATTTCAAGAAGAGATACAACATTTCCCATCAATAAAGTTGAATAAAGAACCACCAATAGAGATTATTCAATGCTATCTAATACCTTAACACCATCCATTCAATGAGATTAGATGATTTGATAGACTTTCTTTGTAGTATCGAAGGCGATATTGTGGAAGATATCCATAATGAATAAAAATACTTGAAGTTGTCACAAATACATCAATTGAAAACCGTGAGATGGTAGTTTCGGTTGTTACACTATTATCAATCTCAAACAAACTCAGACGCATACTTTATTTTATTTATTTATTTACAAGTTGATGATTTCCACTGGGTCTGATAGACGTTACTTTAGATAGATACTTTGATAGACGTTTAAATTTCAAAAAGGAAGGAGAAATGATTCACATACAGACTAATTAATTTTCAAAAAATTGAGTCTAATTTTATTATTTTAATTATTTATGCCATACAAGACATTTGAATATTATAGGATGGAAATTATAAAACAAGTGTCAGAGACCAACAGTGTCTGACATGTTCTAACAATAATTGCAGCACAAGGAAATGCGAGTATCTATTCCCATTTCAAACTACAGTATAGTCCCAATTATTCGAGTCTCGATAGTCCGGGGTTAGTTCCGAGAGTCTCGATAGTTCCGTTAACCCGAACTACTAAATGCAGTTTCTATCGTAAGATAATAACGCGATCCAAATAATAATGCGATCCAAACTCGCAAATGCGAGTGAAACAAATAAATCTGGGAGCTGTTTCAAGTAGAAATGAAATCTTTTGATCTTGATCAGTAATATTTCAATGATATTTTTCATTTATAAGTGCTGTAATAAATAACTATTCTTTAATATTAGACTAGTAACACTGAAGTTTTATTTGAAACCCTTTTTTCTCGAGGTGTTCCGTGTATTTGGAGTTTTTCGTAACTCTAGCAACTTCTCCTATCCAACACGAATTACAGGGAATCTAATTTAGTTCTTCTTAGTCTAATCAATTTTTTTTGGAGGATGAAGCCCACATAGGTCTGAGACCTGTGCGTGGGTAATGAGTTGGATGATAGTGATTGATGAGCTGGACCTACAGTTTTAGGTGAGTTCTCAACCACCGGGAAGAGATTTTACAGCAGAGAACAGTGTCTTTTTTGCTGGCCAATCTAATCGGTCACCCTTACAGAGCGTGCCCAGGAGAACGCAGCTTATCTCTATCTGATTGAACAGATACTTGCTACGGCTCACGGCTATCACTTCATGAAATTATATGAATTTTTTATCATTTTAATTGATTTTGTTGTAGTTCTACGTAATATATTCATACTACATGTTTTTTTTTAATGTAGTAAATAAAGGATGATTTGCATATTTTAGTTGTTGATCAATAATATATCAGCTAGCCAACGCCGAAAAGGGACAACAAAGAGGACTGCTGATGATTAGTACCAAAAAGAAGAAGATAAAGAAGAACAACAACAAACTGCCAACATGAACATGGTTGAGATGTATGACTGTATTTTGGCTGCCTTCGTGTTCTATTGATAGATGCCAGAGAAAGCGAATTTCAAAATAATAATTATTTAAAAATGACCATGCTGAAAAAAGACAACATACTTCATGCTTGCCAGTGGAATACAAATTTAATCATAATACTGGTCCTTCAATAAACAATGCGCAATACTAAGGCGTAATACTGATGCAATTTTAACAGTATTATTTTTATTGTGGGCTAATCCTACATAAGTTAATTAGCATGTCCTTGCGTTTGGATGAGGAGGATGATTGATTATGGAAAACACCATACATAAGAACATAACCAATACATACAAAGGAACCATACAGTGGTAATCGACAGTTTGACAGCATCACTTATGATTCCCTTTAAGTAGGCAATAAGGATCATAATATTTATTTACTTCAATATTTTAGGAGTGCAATTCGAATTTAATACACTAGTAACACTGTATACAGGACTAATAATAAACTATAGTAAATATTTTATACTTATATTTTATTTTTATAGTAATTTATTGATTAGTTTTTTTCTTACTTGTTTAGATTCATTTATTTTTCTTTACATACATTAGACTAATATTAAATTCAATTTCCACCATACCCTTCATGTTCCCTATTCTTCTTTTCCCTAATTTCTTTTCTTTGTAATTTGGATTATATAATTGATTTCGATTTTGTAATTATGTAATATTTATATTATGTTGGCACCTGCTGAAAAACCCACAAGGTTTAGCGGGACCTTTATTTGGACCTTGCAAATAAATAAATGGTTGATTGATTGATATATACTATTGTATGAATATTTACAAATATGGAATATACTAGTTAGCTAAGGTGATAAATTTCATTACTGAGTAGTCTAGATTAGTCCAAAAAAATAGAAAAAATGGTTCCTTTGAAGAGGTTATCCAAACAGGCACATGCCTTATTAAAATAACAATAAATATCGCACATAAAAAATGACTTATTATATAATGAATTATTCTAAACTCATCTTCACACAAATGCTATCCTCTACCAAATGTTTAGATTTGTTCTTGAATCTATTAATTGAATTAAATTGATCTAGGAAATTATTTAGACCAATATTACTCCAACTGTGAAAACTCTCAACAATAAGGCAAACTGCTTTTAGTAGATTTGGTAATGAAAAAATGTTGGTTCTTTAATTTTTTAAATTTTGGGAGGTCAGAAACTGAATTTTCTTCAGAAGGGTTGTGAGACTATTATAATATTTAAGACGGAAATCCAACAAAAACATTCTCTGAAAAATTGGAGGAGATGAAATCCCAAAAAAAAGCAATTTAACAACAGCACCTTCACTTCTCTTTGACAATTTGGAGGAGATATATAAGAGGAAATATCTCTTTTTTCCTTTCAGGACCGTTCGTTGGCCGCTACTAGCGTCTCAAGTAAAATCTGAAGAACAAATTTTTATTTGTTACCAATTATTACATTCAATCAATTTTTTTAAAGATGCAGTGGTATGGCGCTTATCTCTGGAAAGATTCGCCGACTGCTACTCCTGCAGTGTAGTATGATATGTAATGATTAGTTTGCGAATCTAAGATGAAAGTAAAGTATGATCTCTCAATTAATAAATGAAAACATATAACTGTAGTACATAAATTATAATAAGTGTTGTATCATTCAACTTAATTTTGTTGCTTCCTTTTAACTTGATTGGAAAACGAGTTGTAAGTTTTGTTTCAATTTAAAATATAAATGTATTTATTAATGCTACGAGTTTAGGATGTAGCTTATTAATTTTGTTTTCATGTTTGCAAAATGTATTTAAATTTCACAGCTGGTAACTCCCATAAAGGAATTCTCGGGAGTACCTAATTTCTCAAACAAAAATGTTTAATGAATAGTATTATTTAATATGTAACTATTTCTGTTTTATTTAAAAATTGTAATGTTCTTTTTGAGAGAAATAAATTTATTATTATTATTATTATTATTATTATATAAATTAATTATTTGTTTTCCTAGTAATGAGTTATAATTTGGCAAAAATAATTGAACCGAAATCTAATACACTCACCCTGATCCCAATTCGCCCCAGTCTGAAGGACGTCCTTCGTGGGGCATCTGCCATGATCGTTCCTGCGAGGGCAGCTTAGCATGTGGCGGCTAGTACCAAAGCTGCAAACAACAAATAAACAATGTATTATCATCATCTATGAAATAGTTGTTCAAAGAATCCAATAGAAGAAAAATAGGTAATTCCGTAGAAGAATCACAATACTTTGATAGCTTTCAACATTTTTAATTCCCTTAAATCACCTTGATAAACAGCCTTTCCCCTACAGAATACGATATGGAAAAGAAAGCAAAAAGATAAAAAAAATGATAAGATTCAGCAAAGAATAGACACATTGTAGCTAAATTGATGTAGCTAAACTGGGGCACATTGCAACATTCTTGATTTAAATCATTTTGGGTCAAAACGAGGAAATTGAATCTTACAGTCACAGCTGTAATTACATAAGTGGAGGAGGGGGCTCTTATGCCTCAACTTCGCCCAAAGCACTTTTATTACTTGCAAAGTGCACAAATAAAAGCCTTCTACCTATCTGTAATTATTGTGGATGAAAGAATATTCATTCCTGGATTTCTTGTTCCATGACGAACTGCGTTGTTAATATTAACTTTTCATGTGAAATTTAACGACTTGCAGTCAAATATTTGTTAAGAATAAGTATAATAACTCACAAAAATCTTCAAAAAAGCCGGCCACACCATCTCATTCAGAACAAAAAACAAAATAAAAAATGCACTTACACTCAAAACCACACTGAACACAAACAAATACGATCTCCCAGGGATCTACAAACTGAACTGCTCTGATTGTAACAAATTCTACATAGTACAAACAGGCCGCACATTCAAACAACGTTACAAGGAAAATTTCAAGCCCTGACATCAAAAGCTGAATCGAATTTTGCCGACCATATCATTCAAACTGGACACACTTTTACTGACATCAGTACCAACCTACACATTCTACATATAAAATCTAAAGGACACGAACTCAACACCTTGGAACAATTTGAAATATACAAACACACCACAGACAATAAACAAAACATTCTCAATGAAAAACTAAATTTTAAATCTCACAAACTTTTTGATCACATTTTACAAAAACCACAACACTTCTAACCAAAAAACTGACATGATGATCTAGGAACCCACGCCTCTGAAGATGGATCTCATAGATTCGAAAGCGCTCGGCCAGATTAAGTGAGTTATTATACTTATTCTTAACAAATATTTGACTGCAAGTCGTTAAATTTCACATGAAAAGTGAATATTCATTCTTCAGAGATAACAAAGGAATCACCCGACCTTTTTACTGACTTCTGCAGTGCATGAATAGCTTGTCAACTCATAATTTGGCAGTTGTATGAATTTGCCACGACCATGTCAAATCTCTACAAATACTCGGTGCAACGAAACAATATTTTCCTTACTTTGTCTCATGGAAAATGACTAGTTCCCAGTACAGCCGCTTAAAGCGCTATGTTACCATGGATGCGTTGTGGGACACACAGAATTTTGTGTTCTACGCACTGACAAGAATGACTTGACAGACACATTTCAAATGTTTATTGATCACCAGAATTGTCAATAGATATTTCATTTGTATTATCAATTTATCATTAGTGTTTTTAATCAGCTTATAAAACAAGTACGATTTTCATTGAACCATGCAATTGAAAATTGCTATGATGGAACTACAGCGTTTTAATGGTATCCAAACCACCGTTATGATACAACATAATAACATAGCATACAATGATAGTTCACGAACTCCTTTCAAATCAGAGTGACATTAATTGCATAAATTGAGAACTTATAACAATCTAGATAATGTAACAATAATGTATTTATTTTTGCATGTACAATCACAGATAGTTTTGCAAACGTCATTACATATACTCAATGTGATTACAGATAAACATCATCACAGTCATATCACAGATAAATATACATGCAATTCATATCGTCTTTGGTCCTAACAAAAATATTTTTCATCACTTATTTCATAAAAGTTCAAAGTTCCAGATAAAAATTTGAGAACTCTAGATAGAATCTTCATCGGTCTACACTGCCCTAAGCTCTAGATTATTATGTTACAAGTGTTACTCTAGCTCAAGCCGTTTAGAGCATAAAGAGCAAAAAATAATAGAATTCCTGGATTTCCTGTTCCATGACGAACTGCGTTGTTAATATTAACTTTTCATGTGAAATTTAACGACTTGCAGTCAAATATTTGTTAAGAATAAGTATAATAACTCACTTAATCTGGCCGAGTACTTTCGAATCTATAGATCTAATAGATTCGAAAGTACTCGGCCAGATTAAGTGAGTATAGATCTATAAATCTAATAGATTCGAAAGTACTCGGCCAGATTAAGTGAGTTATTATACTTATTCTTAACAAATATTTGACTGCAAGTCGTTAAATTTCACATGAAAAGTTAAAATAATAGAAATCTGGTAGCAGTAAGAGAGTTATTAATACTAACCCAAGAACTAGTCACTTAATTTTTTAAATAAAATATTATTTGTTGAATAATTGAATCATAAACATTAAACCGTCCCAACTTATTTCCAAACGAAAATCATTATTCTTCGCACATTTCAACAAAGCGCATGAACTTGGAAGGTTTCCCTGTCAGTAAAAATTCCAACTAGTTCAATTAAGCACTCCATTCAGTTTTTCTGTAATTTTTTGAAGGACAGCTTTGTTTAGCTTCGCTTCAAAAATCCAGTCCTTGACGTATTTGGTTACAATGTTACAATTACATCACTTTGTTTGTCGCTGCCTGTGTCACGTGCTTGCTTGTTATTTTTAAGTAACAAAGGCTGGCTGGCATAAAGCGTCAGATACCATTTCGTTATAAATCTACCTGAACAGGGTCTTTCACACACAATGTCATGCTTTACATACAGCAAAAGTCGCATACTTATTTGGTTCATTATCAGACAAGAGAACAATGGATAACATTACATTTGACAGAATTTTCGCATATCCGTGACAAACAGAAATTTAATGAGGAATTTTAATAATTCAATTTTGAGAAACTTGATCTTGACCCTGACCTGACGCTGCATAAGTTACTAAAAATACAATTTTATAAACCATAAAAGTTTTTAAAAATATTATTAATGATGATGATGATGATTGATGTCTTGATTGAAATCTTGATAGGGTTTTTAAGATCCAAAAGAAAGCGGTTAGGTGTATAGAAAGAGTAAATAGATTAGATTCATGTAGGCCGTTGTTCAAGAGACTTGGTCTCCTAACTGTACCCTGCTTATATGTGTATGAAGCTACTTTATATGTAAAAACGAATGATATTAACCAAAATCTTGATGTACATGATTATAATACAAGACGCCGAGGAGATTATCACTTGGTGAGTCACAATAGTAGCTTATTCAAACAAAAACCTAGTTATATTGGTAGGAAATTCTACAATAAGCTACCGCAGTTTTTAAAGAGTCTTGATAATATAGACATATTTAAAAAACAATTGAAAAAATATTTAGTTGATAAAGCTTTTTATAGTGTACAAGAGTTCCTTTCACATCAAAATTAAGCCTCACCTCAACTAATTGATATAGTAATTATGGTATCTAGTGTATAATATTGTTGATCTGACTTGTCTTATACTCCTTAACTGGAGTCTCCAAGACGTAATCTACAAAAAAAAAAAAAAATGTTCTGTTCGTTAGCAGGTCCTCAGATAGCAGCTCTCCACTCTTGACGATTCTCTACCAGTCGCTTTGTCTACCAGTCGTTATAGTTTCCATCCACCAGGATCTCGTCAATCATTTGAAACTTTCTTCTTCCTCACCCTCTCTTCCCCACCACAAAATTATTAATAATTAATGTTTAAATCGGTCTATGAACTTCAATCGCCAACAATATTTGTTATGGAGGTGTTGCTAGACAACCATTTACAGAAGTGCAAAAGAAAAGAACATGGAAATGTATTGAAGATCATAAAAGGAATAAAGAAGAGGCAAAATAACATCTCCAATATGTACTTTGATTACCAGTATTGTTGGAAATTATGGCAAATATACAGAGTGGGGCGTGGTGAACAGACATTTTAAAAAATAATCAGAACTTTGGCCATTTTGTATATTAAAAAAAATAATAGAAACACAAAGCTTAAACAATGCTTAAAACAGTGGGTTATGTACGAAAAAATACATCCTTCAAGTGATGACCATTTTCATTAATGCACTGTTGGAGGCGTTCACGAAAATTTCCCTCTACTCTCTCCAAAATTTGACTGTTGATTCCAGCAATCTTCTGACGAATTTCGTTTTTCAATGCATCTAGTGTCCAAAGTTTTGATTCATAGACATGTCATTTCAAATATCCCCAAAATTAAATCCATCAGAAGATCGCTGGAAACAACAGACAAATACTGGAGAGAGTAGAGGGAAATTTTCGTGAACGCCTCCAGCAGTGCATTATTGAAAATGGTCATCACTTGAAGGATGCAATTTTTCGTACATGACCCACTGTTTTAGACATTGTTTAAACTTTATGTTACGATTTTTAAATCAATTTTACATACAAATTTGCCAAAGTTATGATTATTTAAAAAATGTCCGTTTCCCACGCCCCACTCCGTATAAATAGGTTGAACAAAACTAATTTGAGCATAAAATTTAGCAAAGAGCACAGAATAACCAAGGTGGAATCATATCAAATGAGAACTATATCACTAATAATATGTGTTGTTGAAAATTCAGCTAAGAAACAATGCAATACTATTAATATTATATAGATTTATTAGTAAGTGATAGACATCTAATATCTACCTAATAGCTAATAGTTACTTTGAAGAGGATCTGTAGATGTAAGCAAGTGCAGTCCCAGCTGAAAAGTTGCAGGGGGGGGGGGGAGGAGGAGACACAAATTGATATTTTGAAAATGTGATTTTGATGCGACCTTTTTGCGAAACCACCTTTCCTCCAGGGGGAAGGGTGTTGATAGTAAAAGCCATAATTCTTGCATGATATGCATACAACAACAAATTGCATTATTACAAACTACAGTATTAACCTCAACCCTGATTTTTTTGAGGATGAAGCCCACATAGGTCTGAGACCTGTGCGTGGGTAATGAATTGGATGATGGTGATTGATGAGCTGGAAATACAGTTTTAGGTGGGTTCCGAACCACCGGGAAGTAATTTGTAACTAATTCGTGATTGTAATTAAATTGCAATTATTAAGTATCTACTTTATAAAGGAGTTTTAGACATTTATTGGTAGCTCCAAATCGCACAGACAATCAATGGCTGATGATAATGTTCTTGTACAGGTCTCATGTTTAGTGAACATTATCATTCGGCTATATACCAGTGATAGGCTATTGAGCCCGACCAAATATTGGCAACAAGTCTGCAGATAGCCTCGAATGGATCAGGCCCAAAGTTCCAATGGAAAGAGGTCACCACGAGAAAGCTGTGTTCACATTATGCACTATAAGTTCAATTAAGTTCAGTTATAAGACACAACCGCCCGCCACACCTAGACTAGATGACAAGATACCTGTCACCTTGACTGCAACTCGTACACCTAGCCAAATTCGTTTATTCTCCTTATGCCCCAAAGGAAAATAATCACTCTGCATACCGGTTTATTTAGATAAACTTCGGTTATACAATAAATTAACACAGCATGATTTTCATCAGAATATCATGACCATGCTAATTTAAATAAATTTATGAAATCATAATTAACAACTTTTTTTTTTGAGGATGAAGCCCACATAAGTCTGAGACCTGTGCGTGGGTAATGAATTGAATGATGGTGATAGCTAGACCTACAGTTTTAGGTGGGTTCCGAACCACCGGGAAGTGATTTTACAGCAGAGAATAGTATTTTTTTTTGCTAGACAATGTAATCGGTTCACCCTTACAAAGAGTGCCCAGGAGAACGCAGCTTATCTGTATCTGATTGAACAGATACCTGCTACGGCTCACGGCTATCGCCCTATTAGAGTTAAGTTTCTTGTATCAAGTCTCCAATGTAACACTGAAAATTGTAATTAATTCTTAATTTTTATTAGGAAACTTATTAACTCCGGGATGGTCTGAATAATTTTCATCAGAATACTATAGCCATACTAATTTGAATAAATTTATGAAATCAGACATACCAAGACATTACCACAAGCCTCCAATGAATCACAATAAATGTTTAAAAAACTTATTCCAGAATATTTAATATTTATTCCAGATATATTGGTCTTAAGTATGTTACTGATACTTGATACAAATATCTTGGTCTTAAAGTGAGTAAGACCGTTGTTTTTGTTTGTTTTTGATGAAGCTCACATGAGTCTGAGACTTGTGCGTGGGGAATGAGATAAATCATACAATGATTTTATGAATGGTGAACTTTAAAAGATTTTGGTGGGTTCCGGCAGAGTGATAACAAAACTGATAACACCACGTTATTGATAGGATCTGTAGTTGATAGTGACCTAAGTGAAAAATTGATGTTAATTTTTAAAGATGATTGAATTATTACAAAAAAATGAACAGATTTTCTACCAAAGTATTTTAGCTCGGTTTGCTGGACTATTATTTGAGATACACTCTTGATTTTTCATGTGTTTATATCTTGACATTTTAGCCATTTCAGGTTTTCCATGCCCTACACAAGAAACAAAACCACTGTCAAATTATGTGCTTTTCTTTTGGCAACTAAACATTTCTTCACCAAACACAACTCAAGCTATTAAACAAAATTCATAAGTATTAAAAAACGAACGTATGTATAAAAACTAATATTAAAAACCAATAAACCAAACGTAATCAATATTTAAAAATGTAAAATAATCCAGATTATTTTCAATCAGGTTTTCTATTGTCATTTTCCCACTTAAAATGTAAACGCATAAAATATAAGATAATCCAGATTCTTTTTAATCAGGTAAACTATTGTCTTTTTCCCATTTAAAATAATTTAATTTTTGAAATCCAATAAATAATTTATAGAAAACAATTGACAACTTACTAAACATTGTTGTCGCGCTTTTAATCCAGTGAAAGAACCACAACTGTATTGCACCAATTGCGAGTACAAGTCGATTGAACTAATAAATCCAATTCAATTAGAGTGAACTAGTGAATTTCTTGTTAATTATTGTAAATAAATTTACAAGTATTCTAACCGACAAGACACTTAATAAGTTAATTTTTGAAATCCAATAAATAATTTCTAGAAAACAGTTGACAACTTACTAAACATTGTTGTCGCGTTTTTAATCCAGTGAAAGAACCACAACTGTATTGCACCACTTGCGAGTACAAGTCGATTGAACTAATAAATCCAATTCAATTAGAGTGAACTAGTGAATTTCTTGTTAGTTATTGTAAATAAATTTACAAGTATTCTAACCGACAAGACACTTAATAAGTTAATTTTTGAAATCCAATAAATAATTTCTAGAAAACAGTTGACAACTTACTAAACATTGTTGTCGCGTTTTTAATCCAGTGAAAGAACCACAACTGTATTGCACCACTTGCGAGTACAAGTCGATTGAACTAATAAATCCAATTCAATTAGAGTGAACTAGTGAATTTCTTGTTAATTATTGTAAATAAATTTACAAGTATTCTAACCGAAAGACATTCAATTCCAATTGAACAAAGAAATTCAATTCCAATGAACTAGAGAATTTTTGTGTTTAAATTACACGTATTCTAACCGAAAGACACTTTGAACAAAGAAATTCAATTCAATTGAACTAGAGAATTTTTGTAAATAAATTTACAAGTAGTCTAAACTACAAGACACTTTCCAATCACGCAAAAAACCGAACAAGACACAGAAAACGAACTGAGGGCGACAGACAGACCGAATGGAGAGCAAGCACCGCCAAAAACTGAATGCCTATTTTTCCGTCAGGTAGAACAACTAAATATAGGCGTGCGCAATAATTATCGAAGATGATGATTGTGAAAAGTGAAGACAGCCCGGCGCGATAAAAGACATTCGGTTGTCTCATGATAAGCCCAAAGCATATCGGGCGTAGAGTTCGCGCCATGAATTAAGTGCAAGGATACGTTTACACGTTTTCCGTCCGAAATTATTCAACCCGACTCGGATCTATCGTATTTCGACACTGAAATAGTACTAGTAAACACCACTTAAAATTCGTCGATCGCAATAAATAAACACAACGAATAAAGTAGATTCACAGCACAGAAAACTTACGTAGACTTCTCAATTTCAAGGTCGCATAAGTGAAAACACTGTTATTATCGTTATTTCCGAACGCGCGATTTATTCATTTTTCCCTGGCGTCCTAAATCTACTTGTCAAACACATAGTATCGCATTTCGCTAAGCGCTGACCTCAAGTGGTCGTTGTTTGCAAGGTAATTAAGCCGGCTCAATTACTTGTACAATGTGTGTGTTATGTGTGGTGTCAATTAACTATGAACTTGTAGCCGATCAAATAATCTAATGAGAGTACAGCGGTGATAAATTTACAAGATTTGATTACGACCCATCTCGGCATAAAGATGAATTACTGGACGGGAAACAGTCTAAAATTTGATGACAAAAGACTATGATAAATAATAAATAAAAAAATTTAAATTGAAAAAATAAATGTATTACAAAATTAATACAAGGGTCCTCCTAGGATAAGTGAACCCTCTGATTATGAACCCTTCAAGTATCATAGATTTCTCAGGGGGTGCCCATACAAATCAGTATAGGTATACAAATGAGAAGTGTTTAATGGTGTAAAATTCAAATTTTCAAATTCAAATTCTTTATTGATTTTATTTGAACAATACATAAAACATTCTTCATTATCTACATATTATGAAATCATACTCACAAGACTTCCCGTCTGTTCGTGAGTATGCGAGTTACTATTTATTTAACATTTTGAGATGAAAATATGGTCTAATGCCATGAAGATGGAGAAGGAAGAGATCAACGGAAGATCATGGTACCATGGTCAAGTTTCTTCACAAAATACAAACTAATATTATTAGTTCTTGTCTTTAGTATTATTAATATTAAAGAAACTTAAAATTAATTAACTAATATTATTAGTACTTGTCTTTAATGCAATTTTATGCAGTTTTCACTTGTAATTTGTAATGAAATAGGCCTCATGACAGAGTAATAATAGGCATCAGGACAACTTGACAACTTGATTTCTTGATTCAAGGAATATTTGTCAATTCGGAAGAATGTGAGAACATGTCTTGGGCTGCTTGATACAAACAAAGCATAAGCTATAAAACAATTTTAGTGCTACAATAATTCTCAATAACTGTATTGGCTGATTGTAGTAGGAATTTGCAAACAAAAGGTTAAGGTCTCACAGAGCTCCAAGCGTTAAATTTTAGAATTCTCTGTAAAAATTAAACACTTCCTCCTGTTAATAATCAAAGGAGTTCCCTCCCCTAGTAACAAATAGAACTATAATACTGCAATGTATTACTCATGTAACAATCTGTCATGTCAACCTCATTGACATAAATATGTTGGAGTCAACCAGCAACTCTCAACTCACTTCATCCTCATTACCCACGCAAAAGTCTCCAGACTTATTTCGGCATCATCCGCAATAAAAAATAAAAAACTATTGCTAACCAACATTTTTTCAAATTGCAATTTTTAACAATAGTTTCAAACTTCTAATACTTTAAATGCTTTTCTTACAAGATAGAAGTTTTACAAAACAAAAACAATATCACTGTAGAAGTATTGACTAAGATCATAGAGAAGCCACCATGAGTTTCCAAGAGTTTAAGCCAATACTTTATTACAGAATCAATGTTTACATAAAACCAATGATTGCAAAGTAATTTATAAATGAATATTAATTGTATTTGAAATATTATTGCCATAGACTTGTTTTTAAACATAGATTTCTTCTTTAGTTGGTATGCAAGGCAGACAGATTAATTAAAAAAATGCAATTATCATATCAATATCATACATCATGATAGTATTTCGTCACAGCTACAATCTATAGTAAGCCTTCCATAATCTCAGCTTGCCAATTCATAGAGAAAGAAAGATAGAGAGAGAGAGAGAGAGAGAGAGAGAGAAAGACCGAGAGAAAGAGAGAGAGTGTGAGAGAGAGAGGATGTGAGTGTGTATGATGAAATCTGGGTCATCAACAGGCAGGTATTGGGCTCCATAGAGCAGCACGTGACCTAGCCACCTTTACAATAGGTGGGCGAAGTTCTTTTATTTGAGGTTAGAAATTAGGCAATACCTACACTCAGTACGATATCAGGGTTATTCAGCGTATAAGCGGTAGCTAGTACCACAGACTTTTTATTATTACGTCTCTCTTGTCTGAGCACAATATGATTGATATTATCTTGAATATGAGCCTATATCAATAAAACACATTCTATTCAGTAGCCGTAGTGGTGAAAGATTGAATCGCTACGCACTATTTGAATACTTGAATCACAAGGAATTTATTACAAACAACGAATAACGTATTTTTTGTTTTATTTGGAGGATGAAGCCCACATAGGTCTGAGACCTGTGCGTGGGTAATTACTTGGAAGATGGTGATTGATGAGCTGGACCTACAGTTTTAGGTGGGTTCCGAACCTCCGGGAAGTGATTTTACAGCAGAGAACAGTGTCTTTTTTGCTGGCCAATCTAATCGGTTACCGTTACAAAGAGCGCCCAGGAGTTTCGTACCTTATCTCGGATTGAACAGATACCTGCTACGGCACTTGAATTGAATCATAAGGAATTTGTTAACAACGAAGAACGTATTGATCGATAACTCGAAATGAGAGCTTAATATTTTAAAAAATATTACATTTACATGTATGTAGAATGAAAAATAGTAGGCCTATGCAGATTGTTCTGGAGAAATCTCATAAAAACTAGTCACAAGATGCATTTCTTTTGCCTCATCCTTTTCAAAACAATTATTTAATTTCTTGTCGGTTACCTTTTAATGAATAATTCTACTATTTTTGCAAAGACATATTGGCAGAGATTCTGAAGTCATGTTTTTCAAGCATAAATAAAAATTAGGTAGGGAAGTGATAGCCGAGTGCCGTAGCAGGTATCTGTTCAATCAGAGATAAGCTACAAACTCCTGGGCCATCTTTGCAAGGATGACCGATTAGATTGGCCAGCAAAAAATACTTTGTTCTATGCTGTACAATTACTTCCCGGTGGTTCGGAACCCACCTAAAACTGTAGGTCCAACGCATCAATCACCATCATCCAATTCATTACCCACGCACAGGTCTCAGACCTATGTGGGCTTCATCCTCCGGGGGAAAAAAGTTATTTTAAGAATTATTTATAATTTTATATCATACCAAGAATATGAAATATTCAAAAGATACATTTATTAAATTAACAGAAACAAAGAGTAAAACAAATTGTATATGAAAAAATAGTAAAATTTGGGAACTAAATGAAGGCTTTATTTATTTTAATGAAGTAATCTGTTTGTAAATTAGCTATCACAGTAACTTAAAATAAATATTTCAGTTGATTTGTAGCATCAAGTTATCAAAGGGCATTGTTTACCTGCATCTACAAGTCAAAGCAGATAGTTGGTATAGTCGAACTCATGATTTATAGTTGGTCATGATTTAAAGATTTAAACGATATGTCCTGCGAATGAGAATTCAAATCATCAATCACCATCATACAATTCATTACCCACGTACAAGTATCAGACCTGTGGGCTTCATCCTCCGAAAAAATTTATCTCACTAAGCTTGTCCGGAAAACCCTATGAAATCACCGTTCATCAAGCACAAAATGACAATTTTTGTTGTCAGGTTTTATTTAAATTTCAGTTATTTTCTAGTTAAACCGGTTTTTATTTGGATTTCGGTGCTTTTCAAGCAAACCCATTTACAGATTCTGAATGGAGTAAATTCCAAGCCGACAGAAAACTCAGCAGACAAATGCTGTTCTATTGTGAGATGAGAGTGAGTCATTAAATCTCAAACCAGTGTCACTTCACCTACAATTAACTCATTACAATCGGACAATACAATGCTTAGTTGCTCGAACACTTCTCATATCTTTTATTTATTTTAAAGCAGGGTGTAACCAATTATATCCAGCTAAATCCAGTACAAGAAAAAAGAAACCAGGTGAAGTAGCCTTCGTCTAAAGAAATGAGATCAATGAACATACAATTCAGTATGCTACTCTAGCACCAGGTCTATGCTAAACAACATTCCCAACATGGTAAAAAACAGACGGATTACAATACACTAACAAGCGGCATAGGAGAATGCCGACAATAAATTATTGATACACAAACACAACACACTGACTGCCCTAACTCTCACATATGGAGACTTTTCACTGACTTCAGACTCGTATAATTTATAATACTGATAGTTTATACTCGTATTATATGTGCAATACACCCCCCTGTCCAGAGAAATCCCCCCTGTGCATTCAGGGGCGTAGCCAGGGGGGATATCGGGATACATGATACATCCCCCCCCCCGTAATGATGATATCGGGATACATCCACCCCCCACCCCACTAAATGTAATCATCTTACACAATACTAATAACTTACAGGCTAAATTAAAACAGTTAACCTTACTTTTATTTAGCACAAGAGTTTGTCACGGGAATCACGAAAAGTATACAATGTTATTATGGTACTCTTACTCTGCCGCGGCATGTACCATAATAACATTACCATAGTTTATACCATACCATACCATAATATATACCATAGTTTAGTGAGCAATGTGGCAATGCAGTGTTTTCGAGTGGTGTCTGTCACTGACTCTTTGGGATCGGAGATATATTTCATTTCAATTAACAATTGCTTTAATTGAAATATCCAAGTAAAAATTACTTTAAAATGCTCAAAAAATCTTTATAAAAAGGATGAATATTTTTAAAAGTTCCATAAACTAGGGGCGGATTCCATTACCCCCCCCCCCCCCAACGAAATTCAATCCTGGCTACGCCACTGTGAGCATCTATGATCTATGAAATCTGGGTCGCATCTATCTACTTTCTTGTGGAATGGATAAATTATTGCATTAGTCTGTACTATTTCTTTTTTCTCTCATAAATTGTTTAGTGTAGGGAGGGTGACCAATTACTTGAACCCTAAAGTCCCTAACTTTGTTTATATATTTGCCCGGCGCCAACCAACCTATTTTAGATTGATAAAATAAATTAATATTGATAAAGGAGTTGTATGTACCCTTTACTCGCGAAATTCTCTATCGCTATGTACACTTAAATATAAAAATGATACTACTATTAATAAAACAATCTTAACTAAGTCTCAATTACTGGCAACGACCTGTGTCAGCAATCAACACTATCAGTTATGCAAACTTATTTGTATTTGACTGGGGGGCAGCTAGCTAAGCTCAGAACCACCCTTATCCAATCTAATACAAATCAGCCAACACACTGTCACACACAAAGAAATATCAAATAAATGAATAATAATAATAATAATAATACTAAGTAAGTGAAATGAACTCAGGGACGTGAGTAGGGCAGAGTTTAAGTAATATAGCAAAAGGTAGTTTCACTTTAAGTTTATTTTACAATAATTTATTGTTAATCAAAAAAATCAAATCTTTAAAATATTTATAAAATGAAATGAACTCTTTTTCCTTATTTAACTTTACAAAATCAAAATAATATATTATTGAATATGTACAATGAAATTATTTAACCAAGTTTCAAACAAACAATAATAAATATTACCGAATTTAATTTAATAGCTGCAAATAATGAAAAATGAGGAGCCTTACAAAAAACCAATAAGGTGTCTGTGTAAGGTAAGAGAAAAGATTATTGAAATTTTCTATTAGCTTGAAAAGTGTATGTAAAATCGTAAAAAGAATTCAGGAAGAAAAAGAACTTGAAACAAGAAGTATTAAATTTGAAAGTTGTGTCTACAAAATATGTATGCAAAAGAAAAATCAAAATAAAATGCTACTTATTCAAAATAGGCTATTTAGGCTGTTGAGGTGAGATTGGCTAATTATAAAAATTAATTTGCTATAAAATTTCAGGGACCTTTTCCTACAAGATAGCAATGAGTATTGCCAGTCAATTCCCTCTAGGATATTGAATCTGACAAAGTTACCTCTCGCACAGTGTCCTCCTCCCACGTCTTCACAAGCAAAAAGAGATCCAGACTCCAGGGCTCACTACCCTTTTATACTATTCAGCCACCTCCACTAACCACCTCATCACCCCTTGCCTTCGCCTATAGCCTAACTGTTCTTGTAGCTTACAAAGATTCAGCTAGGATAGAATTTACTTTTAAGTGTATTAATTTAAATTTACTGTTGAAATTGTGTTTCTTGTGTATGTGTAGTAAAGTGATTTATACAATATTTGAAATTTGACTCCTCCTATAATAAAAACATAATGGCCAATAATACTCAAAAACAGTTCTTCAGAGTTCCAATATTTAGCATTTAGCATTTGATCTTATACACAATATTCATCAGTTTCTAACAATTAGAATTATTCAATGGTTCTGATTACAGTTCACATTTAAATCATCTATCTGTCATTGACAATAATATTTCATAAAGCATACTTCAGAGCATATTAATTTCAGACCAAGTACATACATGTATTTAAGGTGAATATTATCACATATAGATCAAGTCAATAGTCAAAGCAGTGACACTACAACATTCAATTAAGATTGCAAGCAATACAGACAATGAATAAAAATAACAATCAAAGCAATAATCTATGAAAATAATAGCATTATATGTTGTTTTCAGGATCCTGTAAAATCTACAAATTATTACAATACTTATTCAATAGAACATGTGTTCAATATAAGCCCTTCTATTAATTCACAAGCATGAAAAATATATGGTAATAAATTATAACAGAGTAACAAAATTATAGCAAGGTGATACCTGACTTATTTACTATTGTACAGTATTTAAATGCTAAAAGCTCTATAAAAGCTATTATAAAGCATAAATTTCTCTAATTTTCAAAATTATCAATGAAGTACTCTAATAAATGATATAGTCGTTTACTTAGTCTATTTAAGGACATGATCATGCCTTTATTTTTTATTTAATATCAGTTCTTCATATTTTATTATTTCTTCAAAACTTAATTTTTCAACCACGTGGTTAGGCCTGTTTCCCTTATATCTATATCTCTACTCCATGCTACAAATGTGCAGTGCAATAAGCTATATATTGACTATTGTTAGTTCTAGCTAGCATGCTGTTACAAAGTTGGGTTATTCCATGCATTGTTAACTTTCTACACAGGCAAATAACCATTTTGGCCACTCGAGTTTATTGAAAGAAGAGATTCATTTGGGAATTTCAATGTCTCAATAGTTGGTATCGTCTGTCTCTCTTGCTCCTTCCTGAAAATAACTGTAAAGATTCAACATCTATCCAACAATAGTACTTGGTAACCAAAGGATGAATACCGAAGACGACTTCTACAAAACTTTGAAATAATAAGCTTTTCAAAAGTAAACGGTACCAGACCCGAATGACTACAATGACTATTATTCTGTTCCAAAAATGGTGGAAGCACATGGCTGGTTCATATACGGTGCAAGTCCAATGTACTGAAATCTTTTTACTTTCTCAAATCTCAACCAAATTTCTGTGCAATTCACAAACAGTACACACAAATTCAATTCAGGGGCGACTCCAAAAAAATTTCGGAGGTAATATCAACTAAGAAATATTTTTAGGAGGAGTATCTCCTAAAAGGTCCCTATCTCCAGGTCCTGTCTGGATAAGTGGTAGAGTGGACATTATTGTCCAAACTTCGCCACGTCAACAAATAAAAAATTCATTCTATTCTATCTCCAGATAAACTACACAAATAAAGCTGATTTTAATGTCGATTGAGAATTTCGGGGGTGGATACATCCTCTTTACCCCCCCCCCCTTAGATTGAATGATATATTATTCATGCCTATAAATTGATCACAATTCATACACAAATACAATTTAATTCCTACTTTTCAAACGCATTCATCAATAACCAGAAATTAAAGGTTTAAAACGTCTGTAGTTTGTACAGGTCACAGACGAATGTACGAATCATGCTACAGGAAAGTTCAGATAGGACTGTTCAGCAATTAAACACGAGAATTAAGCAGTTAAAATAGAGAGTGAATGAATCATGGACAGTGAATGGTTTGAGAAGGTAGGTACTGATCACAGATTGGCAACTGTCCAAGGTTATCAGAGTCCTGATATGAATGAATCAACATCACAGCTGTTGAGAAGCAGTGATTGGACGTGTAACCACTGAGAGTAAAATATTCTATACGTCTATGCTATATAGCTATACTGTCTTAGCTATATTCTATACATATACTCTCTATAGCTATATTTAAAAAAATTCTAAACTCAGTAGCTGTGACCCGATTGTGTCAGCTGAGGCGTGATAGCTGCGGTGGACTCTCCAACAAACTACAGTACTCCAGCTGCTTCAAGGTTGACCAGCTCTCAGTAACCCTGCCGAGAAGAAGAGTGTCGACCTAGAGAGAGAGCATTCACCTGGAGGTAGATGGAGAGATATCAAGAGATGAACGAAGAGCGCGACAGAGAGAGTGAAAGAATGGAGGAGACATGAGAGAATGAAAAAATGAGTGAAGGTTAAGAGAGGAAAAGGGGAGAAACAAAAAGAGGGAGAAAGTGCAACAGTAATTATATAGTGTGAGAGGGAAGAAGAGCGAGATAGACAACAATCATAGAGAGGGTGGAAGAATAGAAGAGACGTGAAGGAATAGAAGAAAAAGAGAGAAGGTTAAACGAGGAAAGAAAAGAACTAGAGAAACTAAAAGAGAGAAAGTGCAACCGTCTGCAGTAATGCACTTGCACCGATCTCCTATTTGGGCGGCTCAAAATACTCAACATCCGTTCGAGATTATCAGTGATAGTCAACAGTGGCAGTAGATGTGCATGCTGCAAGGTGTTTCCAAGTCACGGCTATCGACTCAGCATCTATTTCATAACATCATTGAGTCATTGTCATTATTTTTATCTTACTAAGTTGAATAGATTGTCCAATAGCATCTAGTCGTTTATTTGTTGATAAGATTTCCGATTGTATGAAAACTTAGATGTCAGTTGGTTATTGTTTAATCGTCTTACAGCGGGTGCTGCGGTAGTTGAATACACATAGTGCACAAGGCAGCATAGAAAAAATAAAGAGCTAGATTAGATTTAATGATTCCTAGACAGAAAAAATGCACATAGGGCATAAACTTTTCTCAACGTTTTGGATATATAACCTATTTATAGGCTTCAAGTTCTACGCTATGTACTATGTTACATGTACAAAACCTTGAAAAACAAATTAGACATTATACAATTAGAAAATAGACTATATAATTAGAAATTGAGAACCAAATTTTAGCAACAATTAGAAATGGTACAGTTCACTAATGCAGATACGATGCTTCAATGCTAAGAAAATGGATTGTCAATCATGGGAGTTGGAACAATACCTAGTTAACTAGAAAAAATTATTATCAAGGAAATATTTTTTGAAGCACTCCTTAGAGCACTTATATAGAGACACTATTCAGGCTAAATTACATCAGCTGAGCGTCTGACCGAGCAACAATGTCAAAGTACACGAAGGCATACACATGGTTAGAGCAATCAGCAGATTTTCCAATCAAATTTAACCGGCTGGTGTAATTTTTCCTGAATTTTGGCACGCGACCGCGACCGCAGTGGCTCCTCTCTGTATAATAAGGCTCTTAGAATAGAAAATTTGGAAAAAACTATTCCAAATCGTAAATTTAGCTGATGGTTAATAATTAATAAATTTATTTGAAATAAAGTAAGGATATTTTAAACTAGGGCAACAAAACACGTTAATTATTTTATATTATTGTTTTAGTTACAATTTTGAGAACATTGAGAAACTGATTCAAAATTGGAAAGCATACAGTAGTAATAATCAGAGCAACCACTTGCATAATATACAGACTAATACTTGAAAGAGAAAAAAATTTAGTTAAAAAAAAAACAAATCAGGCAATTAGGTAAATAATTTATTATTAGTTGAATAATTGTGATCAATGTGGAAACCATGCAGCTTCGTGTTACTGTATTTTATTTTATTCAATTGGAATTGAAAATTTCAGCAAAAACCATATATATTATTTATTATATTATTTAATTGGAATTGTAATTTTCATATCTTTGGCAAACTACTTAAAACACTGAGTTCGATACTTCTATGCTGGAAAATACTGGACTGCACATATAGAATCTAATTCATAGAGCCGGGGTAAGATTGGAATACTGTAGTGAGAGAATAAGTCTGAAGTATGGCAAAGCGCTATTACTGTATTTCCAAATAAACAAATGGAAGTAGACTACACTTGATTTTATTCCAACTATTGATATTTTAAAAAATACTCAAAACCAAAGCTAAACGGGTAAAGTTCCGTCTAAAGCTGAAACATCGCTGTCTGAGAGCAGCTCTTGCTACACAAGTGTAATAAATTATAAGTATAGTTTTTATTACGCCTGTTATGTAGCTAGGGTATGGATTGCTCTACTCTACGAGAGTGCTCTATCACAATAAGTGTCTTCGTTTGGACATGAATTAAAAGAGATTTTACACTAGAAGCAAATCAGTTATAATGGAAATGGAAAATCTCATTCAACTACTTCCTTTCAACAAATGAATGGAATGAGCTGTCTTTTGTTCTGATATGCAAATTCAACACGTATTGACGCAGTTATCAGGTTACTATGAAACTCCAATGAAAAGCAGGTCTTTCGAGCGTACATAACTTTGCATAATTGCGTTCCTAATGAAATGTCTCAAACAAAAGAACTAAAGACTGAACTGTACTTATACAACCTAATTGATAGAACCGAGGTCTGCCTAGGTCTGTAGTACTGTAGTAAGTTAAGGCTGTGCGCAGGGTTTTTGTTCATAATTTTTATTTGAAGTTTATTGTATTGGATGTTATTAGGGCTTTGAAATGTTATCTATTGCTGTGAGAAAAATTTTTTTCTTCAATTATTTTGTGAAATGTGGGGGTTCAAAGTTGAAATTTTTCGGGGTTTTTGGGGGCAATTGATCTCACACATGAGTGATTTTAAACTTTTGATCAATTTTCCATAACTAAAAAACACCTTGAGGAATAAAATGACATATTTTTTATTTCAATCTGAAAAATAGTTTTTTTTTATCTATAAAAAATTTCAACTTTTCAAAAAATCATTTTGTAAAAATATGTCATTTTATTGTTTTGTGAAAATATTTCATTTCTCAAGGAGTCTTTTACTTATCAAAAATTTATCAACATTAAAAATCACTAATAGGTGAGATCAATTGCCCACAAAAACTTAAAAATTTCAACTTTAAACCCCCATATTTCACAAAATAATTAAAGAAAAAATTTTTTACTCACAGCAATAGATAACATAATTATCAACACCCTAATAATATTCGCTACAAGAAACTTTGAAAAATAATTATGATCAAAAACCCTGCGCACAGCCTCAAGCATAATATAGCAGTGGCGGATCTATGGGGGGGGGGGGGGCTTTCGGGCTGAAGCCCCCCCAAAACCTCCAAAACGTTTTTTTGGAAGAATGTAAATTTTTTACAAAAAAAAATCAGTTTGAAGGTTGTAAAATATTCATTAGCAAGAATTCCCTAATTCCACTACTAAGTCTTCAATTGTATGAAATCCGTTAACGTTTTAATACTGTATAATGCCTTATTCACATTTACATTACCTGCAACCAATCAACTGTGTTTAGACTTTTGTACTTGCTGAATAGAAAAAGTAGCGCAACATAAAATTGCAGTAATTGAATCACGACAGGTCCAACTTTACTTTAATGAAAAGTAATGAGGAACTACACTAACATTTCAACCCATGTTTCTTTCAACATTCTATCACATTGGTCGGCAAACCAGTGATCACCAGCTACTGATATAGGTTATATCGTTGATAATTCCAGATACAACTCTTGCATTGGGTTTACTAATATGGATCTAATACCATTTTAAATGATTTCTAAGAGATTATACAAAGGTTTTCTGGGGGAGTAACTTCAGATCCCATATTTCTATAAAAGGAAAACTAATCGTCAGATAAAAAATTTAGAAAAACATCTCTCTTTACAGTGTGGAATTCAGACAAAGTTTATCTATTGAAACATTAGTTAATTGAAAAATGTGTAACTAATTAAAGCTCTCACATTGATTTTCATTCTTAAAAATGGAATAACATGACCGGAATAATACTGTATGTTCCTTGGCAAACTGCTGAACACACCAGATTCAGCCATAATTCAATCAAAATTTTTCAATATACTTTAAATTAAAATGAATTTTATCGCTGATACGGTTCAAAGCACAAGGAAAGCTATTTCTATTTCCCAATAATATGAATAGTTATAAATCGGGTACGATTGATTATGAATTCAAAAGCTTTCGCAATACTACTTGTATTCAGTACACCTCTAGCCCCCTCCCTATCATCAGTAGCTACCAGCAAACCCAAAAAAAATTCTGGATCCGCCACTGTAATATAGGGAGATTGATGTGCCTTAAAACTACTTCTTACTAATACAGTATTGTATACTTACTATAGGCCCTATAAATACAATAATTCAAAAAGAAAAATAGTTCAATAGTGCAGTAGGAACTTAAAAAAAGTTCACATCTGACATCCAATTTGCCATTTTGGATTCGATTGGTGCATGATAGGAGAAGTCCAAAAAACCCGGGACACAAACTTTAAGACCCTCTAACGGCCTTGATGACGTCATCAACATGGCCATCAAAATGACAAGACACGGTTTTATATATATATTTTTTTTGTAGATTACGTCTTGAAGACTCCAGTTAAGGAGCATATGACAAGAGTAATACCAACAATATAATCGTATACACTAGTTACCATAGACTATATCAATTAGTTGAGGTGAGACTTAATTTTGATGTGAAAGGAACTCTTGTACACTATAAAAGCCTTTTTATCAACTAAATTGTTTTTAAAATATTTCTATATTTTGAAGACTCTTTAAGCTTGTTGTTGAGTTTCCTACCAATATAACTAGGTTTTTGTTTGAATAAGCTACTATTGTGACTACTATTGTGATAATCTCCTCGGCTTCTTGTATTATAATTGTGTACGTCAAGATTTTGGCTAACATCACTCTCCTTTTGCTACTTATTTTATGCTACAAAACTCAACAAATAAGAAATTATGTAGTGTAGATACGATGTTTCAAAGCTGAGAAAATGGATAGTCAATCATGGGAGTTGGAACAATACCTACCGGAAAAATTATTTTTAAGGAAATATTTTCTAGAAGCACTCCCTCCATAGAGCCTTATTATATAGAGCCACTGCTTTAAGTTTGTTGTTGAGTTTCCTACCAATATAAATAGGTTTTTGTTTGAATAAGCTACTATTGTGACTCACCAAGTGATAATCTCCTCGGCTTCTTGTATTATAATCATGTACGTCAAGATTTTGGTTAATATCATTCGTTTTTACATATAAAGTAGCTTCATACACATATAAGCAGGGTACAGTTAGGAGACCAAGTCTTTTGAACAACGGCCTACATGAATCTACGAGTAAACATGTACGGTACGTCAATATTTTGATAAATATCACTCTTTTTTACATATAAAGTATAACTCCTATATAAATTGGGTTTGTAGTTTTATATTAATCTTTATTATTAGTGATTGTCACCCCTAGTACTAAGGCAGGTTAATGAGGCAGATAAGTACTAGGCAGGTTAGTAGGAACCCAAAATTCCCCGATTGGCAATGGCATAAGTACTTGATTAAGTAGGCTACACTTTGGAGAAATAGTCTAATCTCTACTCACAATATGCACCTTAAACAACTTGAAGTATAATTACAGAGGAAAATGTGATAAAAATTGGCATAACCAAGCAGGTTATCAACTACACCTAATTCATAGAAAATACTTCACACACGAGAAAAATATCAGCCTAATTAAGAATAGATTTACAATAGAAAACTTGAATAATGAATCAATAAATATAAATCAAGTGAGCAAGAGTAGACAGTTCTTCAGATTACATACTGTCACAAATTAATTCATGTCAGATACAATTGAAGACCTTGAACAAGAAAGAATATGTCTCCATCAATATAATATTGACATGATTAAAATGTGATGCAGAATTACAAAGGCGGAAACAATCGATTTGACCTTGATCAAACATTTTAGGATGTCAAATCGCTTTGCGAGATGAAGAATTTTAGTTATTTTGAATAAGCGAATCAAAATGCGCATAAATATTAAATAGAATCCGATTGAAGAGGAACAATAAAGGCGATGTTTGATCGACGTAAATAATGGAGCGAATAAATGCAGCCGGCAGATTTATAATGAATCTTTATTCATAAATTTATTGATTGATTTATTGAATGCGACCACGTGGTAGCATTGTCTCTTACGGAGCACTGCACACTCAACGCTGGTGGCACGGCCAGCCGCGCTTCCAGAAATGTGGTAGCTCGAGCCGCCGATTTTGTTCGCCACCGGACTATGGCGCGACTACGTCATACCATTGTCTCTTATCTGACACTGCACACTAGAGGTTCTTGATGGCGCTTCCACAACGCTATAAGTAACTTCTCTTCTGGAGGTATACAATCTCTGAGCCTTGTACTCTCTCCTGTAATTTTTTCTTTTAAACACATGAGAAGCTTGTGAAAAGTAGGAACACTCATGTTATGTTATGTTATGTTGTGAAGGGACGGATTCAAAGATCCAGAAGATTCAAAGATCCTCACACGTCAACCGAAGCTTATTGTGTGTCCCTAGTACGTTAGTTAGGCAAACCAATACCTGTGCCCTTTACAAGATCCAGGAGTTTCTTCCCTATGCTAACGTCCCATTCATCACCTGGTTGCTTAAAGCCAAACAGAGCCATTCTCCTTGCCCCGAGTATCTCGCAATCCAGTATGATATGCTTGGCAGTCTCTTCAGACTGATTGCAAAGCCTACACATCTGATTTTCATTTCTGAGTCCGATTGTGTGGAGATGTTTCCTGAAGTGGCCATGTCCAGTTATCAGAGCAATCAGCTGCTTAACCTGACCTCTACCCAGCCTCACCAGCCAGTTGGTGAAGTAGGAGCTTGTGTCTGCTAGCAGCCTTTTGCCAAGAGCTTGGCCTGAGTGACCTTGCCATGTTTTTAGGAACACTCATTCTTGCATAAGTATAGAACTTATCTGGATTATTTCCCAAGTCCTCATAATGGGTGAAAAATGCTCCCTTTGTACTCCTGTCACGTAAAAACGGATGTATGCATAATTTGAGATTTTTGCGACGACGCCTACGTGCACGCAGTACAACATACGCAAACAGTCCTGCTTCTTCCACATCTATTATGGTGATTCTGTTGTAGTCGAGTGGTGGCTGTAGTGGTGTCTGGATTGTGTCAACACTCCAGTGGTGGCGCCACCATGGTGGCCCAGTGTGCAAAGGGCCTTACTCTCTCAGCCAGTGGGAAATTCAGAAAAAAATTTCGTGGGATATCAGGTGAGAAAATATTTGGGGGGAGGTATGTCACCTGAAATAAAAGATCTTCATTCCCATAAAAGGCACAAATAAAGCTTTTTCCAGTGTCGGGTAAAAATGTCGTCGGGGTTATACATCCCACCTTGGACTCACCACTGTTCTCAGCTACTCTATGAAATTGGAGCAACTGTACTAACATCAGCTGAAAAGTGTAGTCACAGTGAACCATACAGTTCGTCATTTTTCTGCTACTTCTTCCTTTACTTCATGTTTCTCCAATCACTACCGTATCTATCGCTAGTCTTCGCCCAAAAAAAAAAAAGGAAAGATAATTTGATCTCAATCACACAACGTACTAATTAAGTCTTTACTAATTCACTAATTTCAGTAATTGGTAATTCACTAATTTTAGTAATTGATCTCAACACAATAACAGAAATGATTCCAAACTAAGGTGAGTTTTGAAACCCCAAAACGGGACAACTGGACGTATAGACCGTGTGGGGGGTGGAGGGAGGGATTGCTTGAAAATTGATCAGAAAATAGGAAAACACTTTATTTCTTCTACATACAAAGATATTTTTGTATTCATTCTCACACATCTTAAACGAGACCGAAGATTTTAATGCCATCGATGTTCACCATCTGAAGACGACCGAAGAATGATAAAAGTTCACTCATAATAACGAGGGATTTTGGAGCTGAGGTTCAATTGTAATTAGAACTTAAGTTTAGCTTTTAGATCATTTAGAGCGATAATGATTATCAATGAATGAAAAAACCTTTTCATGAAGTAGAATATTAATAACTAATATTGTCAAAACGGGACAAATGGGTGTCCCGACAAGGATGGTGGGGACACCGGGACATGACTCTAAAAAAGCGGGACGTCTGGTCACCTTATTTTAAACCCACAATATTACTACTATCACTATTCTCTATCATTTGAACTACTATGTATCATTTGAACTACTATATGTATCATTTGAACTATTATATGTATCATTTAAACTTCTATAATGTATCATTTGAACTACTATATGTATCATTTGAACTACTATATGTATAATTTAAACTTCTATATGTATCATTTAAACTACTATATGTATCATTTGAACTACTACCTCTACATTCGAACAAACTCTATTGCAAGTAGCATTTACGCATTCCAACAATTTTTCATAAAAATTCTAATGCGATTGTATCAAGCTTGAAAAGTTTTAACACAAGGTATTTACTGTGATGTTTGATAATATGGCTGTTGTGATCCAAAAATCAATAAATAAATCAACATAAATCACTATGAAACTGAATTTGAACAAACTCTATTGCAAGTAGCATATGTATTCCTACAATTTTTCATAAAAACGCTATTGCGATTGTGTCAATCTTGAAAAGTTTTAACGGTATGTACAGTTTTGTTTGAAAATCAGGCTGTTGTGATCCAAAAAAATCAATAAATAAATCAACATCTACGCACTATAAAACTGAATAGCTTCTTCAACAGTAGATAAAGTTCAAGTATCTGTCACACCTATCACACGATAAGATATAGAATACATTTTAAGAATATATATGCAAGAACGCACTCCAAGCAGCCTTGACATTATTACACTCTAGTAGATATAAAAACGATCATAAGGAATTTATAATTTATTTCAAGTATATTCACGTATTATATGCTGAACACTTGCACAATTTTAAATGCGAAATCAAAATGCTCTCTACAGAGAAATTACTTCATTCAATCTACGCTCAAAGACTAAAAGCGTACTTGAAAGTTTTAAAAATTAGATTAGAAATTCTAGAACTCATTTTTCAAATCTGATTACTGATTTTAGTTGAGTTGTTTGACTTTTGAAAGTTCGCTTTTTGAGCTCATTTTTGAAAGAACTCATTTTTCAAATCTGATTACTGATTCTAGTTGAGTTGTTTCACTTTTAAAAGTTCGCTTTTTGAACTCATTTTTTTTAAATTTTGAAACTGAATGCGCCCCACTTTTCAATTTATTCTATCAAGCAAGCTAAGCTACTACAACGCACTTATCTTTTGCTCAATGTGGTTTTATTGCTTACAATAAATGTATTATCAACAACATTCAACCATCAACCACCAATCAAATTGAAATCACAGTCACAAAAAGACTTATCAAATCTAGGAGAGCACAAAGGTCATCGATTTACAGCATAATTTCCTCCAATATCTTTTCTGAATTAAAACAATTACGTAACGTCTTTGAAACAAAGAAAAGAAAATTATAACAATACAAAACCATTAACCATGCATAATCAAGAACTACTGTTAGAAACAGGGGAAGTGATAGCCGCGAGCCGTAGCAGGTATCTGTTCAATCAGATAGCGATAAGCTGCGTTCTCGTAAGTCCTGTTTGTAACGGTGACCGATTAGATTGACCAGCAAAAAATACACTGTTCTCTGCTGTAAAATCACTTCCCGGTGGTTCGGAACCCACCTAAAACTGTAGGTCCAACTCATCAATCACCATCATCCAACTCATTACCGACGCACAGGTCCCAGACCTATGTGGGCTTCATCCTCAAAAAAAAAAGAAGCGTTTTGTGTTTTGAAACAAGTATAAATTCATTTACATAGTTTTCAATTCATTTCAATGTACACTAATTTACCTTAAACAATTTTCAGCATTTTTTAACCACTAGTCACACTTTCAAGTTTTAAAACAAATATGAACTTGAGAAATTTTATGATACAGAAATTACAAAAATCATTTTTTATGTTTTCAAACAAATATAAATTCATGTACATAGTTTTCAATTGAAAATCAATGTATACTAATTTACCTTAAACAATTTTCAGTATTTTTTAATCGCTAGTCAAATCAAAATTCTTTATTCGCCACATTTCAAGTCACACTTTCAAGTTTTAAAACAAATATGAATAACTTGAGAAATCTTATGATAAACAAATGATAAAAATACTATTTTATGTTTTGAAACAGATAGGCATGTACATCGTTTTTCAATTGATTTTCAACGTAATTTACCTTAAACAATTTTCAGCATTTTTTAACCACTTGTCACACTAAACTAATTCGCCAAACAACAAACGATGAAAGAAATATTTTTAGATACGCTTTTTTCTAATTAGAATAGATCACAAGAATAGCCACGGTGTGGACCAGTTGTCAAACTGAGCTGAAATGGACCAGCACGATGGGATGGATGCGAATGTGCATGCACAAGGTGTAGGGTAGAGTACTTGACTCGCTGTCAACATAATTCAAAAATAACTACCAACAACACGGCTCTCGAGAGCTCTCAACTCACAACTTTCAGCTTCTGCTAATCATACGGTTCATCTCTACGCCAATTGTCTATTTCCATCTTCAACAATGAATTGGAAACCAACTTGTTTATTCAGCCATTTTTTAGGATATCAGAATATTTTTTTTTGGAGGATGAAGCCCACATAGGTCTGAGACCTGTGCGTGGGTAATGAGTTGGATGATGGTGATTTATGAGTTGGACCTACAGTTTTAGGTGGGTTCCGAACCACCGGGAAGTGATTTTCAGCAGAGAACAGTGTCTTTTTGCTGGCCAATCTAATCGGTCACCGTTACGAACAGGACCTACGAGAACGCAGCTTATCTATCTGATTGAACAGATACCTGCTACGGCTCGCGGCTACCACTTCCCTAAATTTTTGTTGTATCATCTTTGTAACATCTTTAATAACATTGTGGTTTCATCAGACTATACGAAATTAGGCGGCTCAGAAAAATTGCGATGTAAAAAATCAACTGACTGCAGTGACAAACCATGTGACTGTATCTTCAGACTTGTAGACTAGGCAACAAGGTACGAGTAGTGTTGCACAAAATTAGGCGGCTCAAACAAATTGCAGTGTAGCAATAAAATCAACTGACTGCAGTGACAACCCCAATTACTATCATCTGACTTGTAGACTAGGCAACATGATACAAGCAGTGTTGTCAACTTGTGCATTGAGGTTGGTGATACCTTACCTTCAGCTTCTGGCATATTCCCTTATCTAGCTACACCGCAATTTTGCCGCCAATTTGGAGCCTTCAACCAAATGTGACTGTGTATAGTGATCCAGCACTCACTCACTTTCACGAACAATCTTATGAATCGCAATTTACATAATATGTTTTAATAATTATTCTCCATCAATTCAATTCAATTTTCAATTCAATTGTTTATTGCCACAACTTTACAACAAAATAATTTAATGGTTACAAATTAACATATTAACATAAAGGAAATAAAAGAAACCTAACTAACCAGAAAAAAACTAAAATCTATGTTCAGGCACCACCAGCAAAAGAAAAGACTTTGACCGCTGGTGGGAGTCGCAAAAAGTCCAATAAAACACATATCACCATAAAATCTATAAAGCACTAAAGCCTCAACTGCTAGCCTAATATACAATGTTCCAGTTGCCGACAGACAATGGAACCCTATATAAATTATACACCCTACCACCTACCACTAAACACTTTTTTCCCTATACAGAAGTCCGTTCAAACGGATACATTTATTGCTGTACAACACTCCCGTGGAACAATCTAGAGCAGAGAGAGCTCTCGTAGAGTAGTAGCCCATGAGATTTACAGTATATTGTTATATTTGGAAGGACCCCGAACAGGACTACCTATGGGGCTCTCACTTAGGCAGTTTTATATACTATTTGTAGATATACTGTTGCGATATGTAATGATGATGTTTGTAATGTATATAATACTTGCTGAATAAATGATTATTATTTATGAATACTGTAACGAAGCAAAGAAACTTTAATACTGTTCTCGTTTATAAATCTAAGTTTATTGACAATTTTCTATTGAGTCCTATATTCGAATGAGTTTTTTTTTTGAGGATGAAGCCCACATAGGTCTGAGGCCTGTGCGTGGGTAATGAATTGGATGATGGTGATTGATGAGTTGGACCTACAGTTTTAGGTGGGTTCCGAACCACCGGGAAGTGATTTACAGCAGAGAACAGAGTCTTGCTGGCAAATCCAATCGGTCACCCTTACAAAGAGCACCCAGGAGTTTCGTAGCTTATCTCTGATTGAACAGATACCTGCTACGGCACTCGGCTAACACTTCCCTTACTGAACTTGAATACTGTACTCTTTTACAGATCAACGTGATTGGCAATATTCTATTAAGGCCTAAATTCGAATGAGATGTAAGCCATTATTTGAAATAAGAGGGAAAATTGGTCTACAATAGATAAATAAAAAATAAACAGAATTTATTGATTTCGAATTCCTTTAATTGCCATTAGTTTATACTGAAGACTTCCGCAATGGCGGATATTGACAACAGTATTGAATAGCTGATGGAAATCGATGAATGCTACTGTACAAAAATATCAGTTACCACCGAAGTTTTCAGTATAAACTAATGGGAATTAAAGGAATTCAAAATTAATAAATTCTGTTTATGTATATTTGTCAGTTTATTCAATTGTCAGTCACTTCAAACAAACTTGTAAAGGATAACTTGAATTTAAATTGGGCTTGCTCCAATTCTATGATTAGAACTCCAAAAAAATCGGCAAATGAAAATGGAAAACACTTGAACTGTCAATTAATAATGCTACAATTCTTGGATGTTTCGAAAACATATTACACGAATGTTTTGTACAATATTTCTCCAGTTGATTATAAAATTGTCCAATGTTATGAACAGTTCTAATGCAATTTCTAGTGATAAAACAAGTGATCCATGACAGCTAACATAATTTTTACAGCAATTCCAAGGCCCAGCTGTCCAATAGTCGATTAAATAATAGAATGAACTAAATGGGACACTCACATAGCGAATGGATGATAATAGAAATGTACAAGACGGCCTTCCACATCTTATTTATAAA
The DNA here is from genome assembly GCA_948455865.1 of Conomelus anceps. Classification (NCBI taxonomy): domain Eukaryota; kingdom Metazoa; phylum Arthropoda; class Insecta; order Hemiptera; family Delphacidae; genus Conomelus; species Conomelus anceps. The sequence continues at coordinate 4,838,450 of OX418224.1, forward strand.
GTTTTTAAAACTCAATGCCTCCGACACAAGAATTCAAGATCAAAGTTCAAATCTATTGGCAGCCATTATTATTGAGTACAAACAAATGCCGTTTGCACATAAAATAAAGACACTCAATTAAAGTTAAGTACACTTTATTAAAGCCAACATTATAATTCTACTGCTGATGGACAGCGGACACATGTTTCTCACGATCTGTCTTAATTTGGTGGGCGAGGCTAATCAGCTTCCCCTTAATCCACGTTTAAAGATCTTTGTACAATCCATATTTTTTCCTAATCAAAAATACATTTTTTTCCTTTTTTCGGAGGATGAAGCCCACATAGGTCTGAGACCTGTTCGTGGGTAATGAATTGGATGATGGTGATTGATGAGGTGGACCTACAGTTTTAGGTGGGTTCCGAACCACCGGGAAGTGATTTTACAGCAGAGAAAAGTCTTTTTTGCTGGCCAATCCAATCGGTCACCCTTGCAAAGAGCTCCCAGGAGTTTCGTAGCTTATCTCCGATTGAAGGATACCTGCTACGGTACTCGGCTATCACCTCACATTTAATTAAACTTGTTTTGACATTATAATTTGATGTTAGAAAATGGATTAATCAGCTTCCATCCTTTATAAAGAAAAATGAATTAATTATTTACGACATAATTATGGATTTATTGTAAATTCAAAGATTTACAGCCAGTCGTTAAATTTACAATAAAAGGTCAAGATTAATAACGCAGATCGTTAAGGTACAAGAAATCCAAGAATATGGATTTAAAAAGAGAAAAGCAGTTTATGATAAGCAGTAATTGCAAACGGGAGTTGAACGAAGTTAATTCAAACAGAAGAACAGTTTGAAAGATTCAAAGGTGTGGAATCGGATCCACTGAAATCAAGAAAAGTGCTGCTTACAAGAGAATCGAAAACTGGCTAAGAAAATTGAAGGAAACCAGTGTAGTGGTACACTCTACATATACTTAAGGTGACCAGACGTCCCGTTTTTGAGAATCATGCTACGTTGTCCCCACCATCCTTGTCGGGACACCCATTTGTCCCATTTTGGCAATATTAATTACTAATAACTTATTCTACTTCATGAATAGGTTTTTTTCATTTATTGATAACTATTATTGCTTTAATTCAGAAAAAAACCGTTATAAATGGGAAGTTATACCAAAGACAAAACCTCCAAGAGTTGGAACAAAATGTAGTGAAGAGAGAAGAGCTGAATTCGCACAAAAATGAAAAGCTTGTGGGCAAACAAGAAGAACAAGTCCAAAAAATGAACCATCTTTCCTCAGCGTCTTCCACTTTGGGAGTTTTATGTCTAATAATAGTAATAAGTATTGCTCTAAAAGCTAAACTTAAGTTCTAATTACAATTGAACCTTAGCAACAAAATCCCCGTTATTATGAGGGGACTTTTATTATTCTTCGGTCGTCTTTGAATGGTGAACATCGAGGGCATTAAAATCTTCAGTCTCGTTTTAATACAAGATGTGTGAGAATGACTACAAAAATATCTTTGTAAAGAGAAGAAATGAAGTTTTTTCCTGTTTTCTGATAAATTTTCAAACAACCCCTCCACCCACCACCCGGTCTATACGTCCCGTTTTGGGGTTTCAAAAATCTGGTCTTCAGTTTAGAATCATTTATGTTATTGTGTTGAGATCAAATACTAAAATTAGTGAATTAACAATTACTGAAATTAGCGGGTTATGGTCTATATGGCCAGTTGTCCCGTCTTGGGGTTTCAAAAATCTGGTCCCCTACATATATAGTGTCACCTATCCAAGAACAATCATTAACAATTATATATTTCCACCTCAAAGGCAGTGATGAGCGATGAACCTACTACCAAAGACAATATAATTGTCTTTGCTACTACCCACCCGTCTCTCCTTCATTGAAGTTCGAGATTTCTTTCCACCTCTTTTGTACAGGTTGTAAGGTTGAGAATCTCAAAGGCAATGTTTTCTGTGTGGTTGAATTCGATAACTGGTTATTGGCTCACCGAAACCAGTCCCAGTATCGCGGCTTGGTATGCCAGGAAGTTCTGGCATTCCTCTCTGTCACTCCTTATCTTCCTTCCCCTTAACAATCGCATGTCATAGACAACTAAACTAGTCTCTCCCCTTTAAAGTCAAGTGTTGCGGTTTTCTATTAATTGGAATTACCTCTCTTACTACTAAATAATAATATCGAGTGACCTGGCTGGCTCAGGTCTGGTGTCAGAGTTGTTAGGTCGCACCTCAACAAAGTTCAGGCAATGAATACAGAAACTATAGCTTCTACTATACTATATAGTTGATATACTATATATTTTCTATATTCATTGGTTCAGGGCTGCTTATTTTGAGTAGGTTAGGGACGGTTGAGCGTTGCCCTCCTAGGTTTCAAAACACCGCGAATATAATCTACAATTAAATGCACTTAAACGCAGTCTTCAATAATCATAAATGAAACTAATAAAAATAATTATAAAGCAGATTTTTGAAATCTGTCTTCTGCCAAATTTTTTCTTCAATATTGAATTTTTTTTGCTGATGATGCCCACATGAGTCCGAGACTTGTGAGTGGGTAACGAAGTGAATGATTACACATAGATGCCAGACGGAGGAGTGGGATTCGAACCCACGACCGCTGAAACGACAACAAGCTGAAGTTGCGACGCTCCAACCAACTGCGCTAAGCGACCCGCCAATTAGCTATAATTCTATGGTATACGTTAGTATTTTCATTTTTATATTATTTAACGTAAATTGTAAGTAGCTTACCGTTAATGCTCTACATCTAGAATAAAATTTTATAAACAATGTATGTACCAATTCTAGAGAAGTTTAAATAATATTTTGAGTCTTAATATATTATGGTTCAGAACCAGTGGCGTAACTATTTGGGGGGGGATAGATCAGAGGGATAGACACCCCCCGACAAAAACTTTTTTGAATTCTAAAAAGCCCCGAGACAATTTTTGACAAGAGTTAAAAAAGATGTCGTGAACTGCTAAAAATATGATTTAAATGGATTATGTTTAAGAAAAGGCTATATACACCCTGAAACTATTGTTAAATAACCCCTTCTTCTCCTTCTATGGTACACTATATAGCACCTAGAGCCTACCCCCTCCACATAACATCATTGGCCCCCACGATTTAGTCAGTAAATACAACTAAATAAGTTATAACACTGATTATAAACTTTTAATTATTTCTGTACTAAATACTGTTTACCAGTAGCAGTAGTTAGGTTTAGAAAATCCATATGACCTCTACTCAAAAATTTGAACTGAAATGAAATAAGCATGTAGGCCTATAGTAGATTCGTGGAGATGTCAGTACAGTGTAATAAAATAATCAACACCAAAAGAAACTGCGAAATAGCTACATTGTCTGAATAAAAAGCAGAGATTTATCAATGTTAATTCGTTTCGTACTGAATCATTGATAAACTTGACACTAGCAATACGTTTTTATTGCAAAATTGAACTGTTTAAATGAGAAGCTGTGTCATCACTTCATGATACTGTCTGTACTCAGTTAGTAATATTACCCGCTTCAGAGCAGTAACATGCTTTGAATATTAAATGGAAATAAATTATTGTAATAAAAATATTGAAACATAAAAAATAGGCGATAAATAAGAACTTTAAACTAAATCCAAGCAACATGAATATCATGACTTTGATTTTGACATGACTTTCTATGAAAGATGTTCGACTCATGAGTGACAATTGACATAGTTTTTATTTAATATTAACTCAGTGTATTTAAATTTGAGAAACTCTTTAAAAAATCACAAATGTAGGCCTACACTGATTTTATAATTTTTAAACTCAATAAATTTCCAAGAAAAGACTCACGAACTAATCACTAAGTTAGGGGGTATTTATTTCCATACCCCCAAGCCCCCGGCGCCCCTTTCTTACCAACTTGAATAACAACCCCAAGCCCCAATGAGTTCCCAGGCTGGACCTGATTAGTCACTACCCTAATAATATCACAGTTTCATAAAAAAATGAGAAATCGAAAATAAAGTAACCTAAAAATGTAATTTTCAAAAACTTGAAATTTTCATTATTTTATTTATGCTTTCAACCAAAAAAGGCTCCCCTCTCTAACAAGCTCGAACACTGCCCCAAGATGTTCCCGGGTCAGGTCTGATTAGTAACTACCGTAATAATAATGTCATGGTTATCGTCGAAAACTAAAGGAATCAAAGATAACCTAAAAATAGAAATTTCATAAACTTAACATTTCCAGTCTTTTACTAATTTTTTCAACAGAAATAGAGAAACAGGAATATTTCAGATGACCGGTAAGAAAACGTTCATCGGAAAAGCTTCAATTATACACAAAAAGAAAATGAGATGAATAACCTCAACCATGTGCGAACGTATCGTAGTAACACCATACAAATTACTATGTTGAAAGATGTAAACAAAAGTAGGTCTCAACGTAACAAGTACTCACCTGCGATTTCCTTTTGTTTTAATTTCACAGCACAATTCACACTTTATTAACCGACACTGTTAACTAATTATGAAAGACGAAATTGTAACAAAACTAAGAAACAAATGTTTACGAAACGTTGTTAGCAGAGAAGATGCATGTTGCATGGCCGGGCCACGCTACAAAGGCCGGTTAAATGGTGCAGGGCTGCCAATCGATTCTACATCAAACGAAAACTATCGTACAGATTTCTTGTCGCATTCATCTCAAAAGATCGTCTTCAAATTACAAAGGATATTGTCATTACTTTTTTTATTGGTAATCTCGATTCATTGATGTTTAGGAACAATTCATTATCTTAAATTAAACAATTTACATAAATTAAAATATTTTCTAAATAATCTGGACTGATAACTTGCTGATTCGATTCAAAGCTAGAACAAGGTTGTATTGCTGAAAAGACATGGAATTTTTCACATAAAAAAATTTATGTATGGTATCGTACAAAGTACTAGAACAACATATAGCAAAACAAATAATTTAGATGAAGAAATAATTTGTTTAATTATTTGTGTTGAGTGTAATACAATTAAACTTGTAATAAACCCGATTGAATACAGTAAATAAATTATTATGATTTATCAGGGCAAAATCTGTTATTAGACTTCAAAATGTCCAGAAAGCGAAAATGCACGCTGTATTATTTGTTAAACCGTTATAGATCAGTTACTTGAATCAAAGCTATGAAAAAATGAGATTCATAAGTTCGACATCTATTTTTAACTAACTTAATTTTTTTATGAATAAATTTTATACTCGTCAGAACTCTTATTTGGCATTTCAATAACTTATTGCTATGTTCATCAATAAAATTTATCTCTCATGCCCATGTTTTAATTCAGTTTTTCAATGTTCAATTTTTCGATTATGATAAACAAGGGAATTTCTACTTTCCAGAGTGACTTTGTAACATTACTGTAAACTTTCTGTATTACTGCGTTATCTAGCAGCAACAACCAAGACTACAGTGTTGTGATTCACTTCACTTGAGCGCACTCTAGTAGTTAATCTATGAACTTGCAAAGCCATCTTGTTCAAAAATTTGGTTCTGTGCAGAAACTAGGTTTTTTATTATTTTATTTAAGAAATTTTATTTTCAATGAAAGGAATACTGATTGTGAAATGTAGAGTTTTCGATATATTCGAGAATAATAATTGATATTATTCGATATTGAGAATAATAATTCTTAATGATTATAAAGAAGAACTTTTTACCAGTACAGGTAACGGTAAGTAATTTTGAACAAACACAAACATAACCGGGACCTATTTTACAAATTAATTTTTTCTCTCTAAATTATAAAATTAACAGAATTGTCTCCACTTGTACGGTACTGATTATATGTATAAAACAATACGCATGCAATGTCACAAACATTGAAATCAATAAAATAAACGTATTGTAGTGTGTATTGTAGTGGTACTGTGCATACGTTGTCTGAACAGGCTCTGCGAATTTTGAAGCATAGAATTTTAATTCGAACGGATAAGTAGTATTTTTGTTTATTATTATTAGTATTTATAATATCTTAATAATTTACATCATTAACTTGTCTAATATAAGTTAAAGTATTTAAATAAAAAGTCAAATTCTATTTTCGAGGTTAGGTGTACCGATATTGATCAATTTTATTGTAATTAAATAGTCTCAAGTTGACAATTGTAATAAATTAAGTAATATTTCATTAAACATTCAACTAAAATCAATTGAAAACAATTTTTAGCTAGGAAAATGAGTCCAAACAAGGCATCTAAATCTAATTGTTCAACTAAAACTCAAGTAGCTACGCGATCTCAGCAATTATTAACGAAAAAATCTCCAACAGCTCTTAAAGCTACTGTAGATGTAGAAGAAAAGGTTGCTAAACTATTGAGTGATCACACCAAATTGAAAACAAAATTAGAAACATCACTAAAAAATTCTGAGGAAGAACGAATAGGGTTAGTGGATCACATAAAATCTCTGGAAGTTATTGTAAAATTGCAGCAGGAAGACCATAAAACTGAAATACTAAATCTCACGAGTCAATGTAGGTCTATGTCAGAGGAAATCGAAATATTAAAATCAAAAATAAACTTGGCTAATGTAAGATCTGAACCTCTGATCAATACAAAAAAAGTAGAACCTAAATCAAATGGGGAAAAAATAAATAGAAATGGTCAAACAAAAACGTATAGTCAGGTTTTGCAAACAGCAACCAAAACTAAAGTAAGGGCAAATAACGATAGGAAAGGTAGAGTACTGCTCTTGACATCCAGTCATGGACGAGACTGTAGTGACCTACTAAATAAAAGATTAAAAAATAAGTATGAAGTTCAGAGCTTTTTCAAACCAAGTGCCCCTATAAACGCTATCGTAGAGTCAGCACAGGAACAAACTAAAGATTTTGGAAAAAACGATTTTCTAATAGTACTGGGTGGCTCAAACAATATAAATGAACCTAATCTAAAACATCTTCCTGAAATAAATGAAAAAATTAAAGAGATTGTGCCACTCAGCCAAAAAACTAATGTAATAATAAGTACAATTCCGTATAGGTTTGATAGGCCAGAGCTAAATGAAGCCATTAAGTCAACAAATAAATCAATTCATAATACAATCAACAGCCTAAAAAATAAGAATTCTAAGCAGTTGGGGATTTGTTTTCTAAATGAAAGGCTGAAAAAACAAAACTTCACTAATCATGGTCTACATCTAAATCAATCTGGCAAAGTAATATTTTGTAATAGGCTGGCAGAGCTGATTGAAAGTCGTTTGCAATCTACTGTCAATAATTCTCCTAAACAATCATCTAACGAACCTTTTTTAGTAAAGTGGCTCAAAACCGGGAAGGGAAACTAGTTTCAGATGATAAATTCATATCTTCAATTGTATTAAAAGACGTTAATCGATCAAAAAATCAGGATAGCATTAGTGGAAGGAACTCTTGTAGCAATCTGATAGGCTCTCAAGATTCTAAGAGATTAAGTAAATCTACTTCAATATGCAAAAGCAACGATAAAGTAATAAGGGATGATAGGGAAGTACCGGTACTCACTGTGTTCCATCAGAATATTCAATACATTCGTAACAAAATAGATAGAATCGAAGTATTTTTTAAAGAAGAGGCTCCTGATATAGCTATTTTCACAGAGCATGGTTTAAAAGAAGATGAATTGTCACAACTTAATATTCCAAACTATTCATTGAAAACGTCGTATTGCAGGACATCTCATCGAAGTGGGGGAGTAGCTATCTTCACTAAAAATGCTAAGAATATGCAAATATTTAATTTAGAATATGCAGAGAAATTTGCTGTGGAAATGGATTTAGAAGTTACTGGTTTGAGAGTAAAAATCGACAATAATTTCGAAGTAGCGGTGTTAGGTATTTACAGGTCACCAAATGGGGAATGGAACAATTTTTGTGAACTATTCAATAGGCTTTTAGAGATTACTACTACTCGTTTTACAAACGTTATTGTAGCGGGAGATTTCAATACAGACTTTGCAACACAGAATAAAATGACAGAAGATTTAAAGGATATTATTTGCATGAATAACTTGGAAATAAAAGTTCATGAATATACCAGAGTCACAAGAACATCACAAACAATAATTGATAACATCCTTACTAATATAGATTACTCTAAAACAAGATTAGGCGGCTCGGAACTATCTGATCATGACTATCAAATCTTAGAGGTGGGGTTGCAAGGTCATAAATCAATTAAAAAGAGTAGAGTAATGAAAGAAATTCAACAATGTGAACAGGGGAATATCGATTGTTTGAAGCAGAATCTGCTACAAGAAAACTGGAGTAGGGTTTACAATAGCAATAGTTTAAATGACAAATATGATAGTTTCATTAATATTTTAAGGTTTCATATTACTATGAGTTGTCCAGTTAAAAAAGTCCCTGTAAAGAACAAATTAGACAAGATTGAAGAGTGGATAACTGATGATATCCTTGCAGAAAGAAATAGGGTTAAAGATGCATATGATGAATTCAAACTATCTAGAAATATGTTAAGTGAAGATAATTACAAAGCTCTAAAGAAAAACTATATGAAAGAAGTGAAAAGAGCGAAATGTAAGAAAACAGCTGAAATTTTGAATAATAGTGTGTACTTTAACACAGCAGTGTGGGATGTAATAAACAAAAATAGGCAAGTAGCTCATGTAGATGCTTATACTAGTGTCCCCAGAATAATTAACGAAAATAAAAAATATATTGATGATAGTGTAGACATTTGTAATTTCTTTAACAGATATTATCAACTGGTTGCTAAGGATCTTCAAAAATCTCTTAATACAGGTATTAGTGATGCAAACATGAGGAATACTGAGGGGATTCAGAACGAATTAAAATTCCACCCAGTATGCCAAGACGAGTTGTCAAATATCATTGATAGTTTAAATAATAAAAAAACTGTAGGAATGGATGGGGTATCCAGTAAAATTCTGAAAGAATGTAAAGATCAATTGTTAGACCCTTTGATTCATCTGATCAATCATTCATTAGAACAAGGTGTTTTTCCAGATAATTTAAAAGAGGGGAAGATCTTGCCAATCTTCAAAAGTGGCGATAGAGAAAAGGTAGAAAACTATAGGCCCATTAGTATTTTAAATGTAATAAGTAAAATTTTTGAAAGAGTAGTTCTAAATAGGTTACTTCTGCACCTTCAAGAAGCTAACTTTATCTGTGATGAACAGCATGGCTTCCAGAAAGGGAGATCAACAAAAACAGCCATAGTTTCTCTAGTTGAAAAACTAATAGATATATTAGATTCAGGTGATAAAGCTACTGCAATCTTCTTAGATCTGTCAAAGGCATTTGATTGTGTTAATCATAGAACTTTATTGGAAATACTGCAAAATGTAGGTGTAAATGGGGTTGAACTGAAATGGTTTGAATCATATCTTATTGGGAGAAAACAATGTGTAGAACTAACTACAGTAGTTGGTAATAGTATAGTAAAGAATAAATCTAATAAATTAGAGGTGCAAGCTGGAGTGCCTCAGGGGTCAATACTAGGTTCATTGCTTTTTTTGTTATATGTCAACCGTTTACCTAAAGAATTAATTAGTGGTAGAGCCCTCTTATTTGCTGATGATACATCACTCATTTTCAGCAATTCCATTCTAGATAATTTAGAAATAAGTGCCCATATAGGTGTGCAGTCCATTGTCCAATTTTTAAACCAGTTGAAATTAACTATAAATAGTAAAAAATGCCAATACCTTCAATTCAAAAACAAACATAATTTAAATGAAGATAGGGCTATAAACGTGTTTGTAAACGATAATCAATTAGACCAGGAAGAAGAAATTGCATTTCTAGGAGTTACGTTGGATAGACGATTGACCTGGACTCCATACATTGAGAAAATATGTAGTAAAATTTCATCTGGGGTATTTGTCCTGCGACAGCTCGCTAGATTGAATGACAAAAAGTTACTTTTTACAGCTTACCATGGGCTCTTACTGTCACATATTAGGTATGCTATCTTAGTATGGGGTAATTCATCAAAACAAAATCTTGATAGGGTGTTTAAGATCCAAAAGAAAGCGGTTAGGTGTATAGAAAGAGTAAATAGATTAGATTCATGTAGGCCGTTGTTCAAGAGACTTGGTCTCCTAACTGTACCCTGCTTATATGTGTATGAAGCTACTCTATATGTAAAAACGAATGATATTAACCAAAATCTTGATGTACATGATTATAATACAAGAAGCCGAGGAGATTATCACTTGGTGAGTCACAATAGTAGCCTATTCAAACAAAAACCTAGTTATATTGGTAGGAAATTCTACAACAAGCTACCGCAGTTTTTGAAGAGTCTTGAAAATATAGAAATATTTAAAAATCAATTGAAGAAATATTTAGTTGATAAAGCTTTTTATAGTGTACAAGAGTTCCTTTCACATGAAAATTAAGCCTCACCTCAACTAATTGAAGTAATTATGGTATCTAGTGTATAATATTGTTGATCTGACTTGTCTTATACTCCTTAACTGGAGTCTCCAAGACGTAATCTACAAAAAAAAAAAAAAAAAAAAAAAAAAAATTGTGTGTGTGTAATGTGTAAACTTTTCAAGTATTCTACCCAACAAATAACTATTAACGTACAAACTTATAATGTCGAGTTGACAACACATAGCTGAATTTTTGTTAATGGAGAAAGATAAAGTAGACACATAAAATAATAAAATACTAATTAAATAACATAAAGATTGTCTCCCCAGTCTCCATACAGACTGGTACATAGAAGCATCATAGAAGCATAGACTTAGAAAAAGTTCCATTGCCGAATTACAATATTGTGATATGAAAAAACAATTTGAGGGATTACATCGGAATTTATCCACATTAGACTATTTGTGAATACTCCATTTCATGCTGTTAAGATTTTTTATTTTTATTTATTACTGCTACTAGTACTTTCGACTAACGATCAGTTTTTTTCTATCCTAAAATAATAATTAACGTTTCTGCACTAGGAGACTCTCACCAGGTTCTCCTTGTTTGAAATTAATTTTTATAGAACAACACTAATATAACTATATACATCACACATTATCACTGCTGAGCACTTCTGAAGCTTTACACCAGGTCTGATGGCTTCTTTCTTCAAGTCTCCTAATGATCATGGAATTGTCCAAGAGCTGGATTGCTTTGATGTTCTGGTGGTGGTGGAGAGCGTCTTCATAAGACTTGGCTTCTTTTCCTATTGATTCCTTGACTGTCTCCATCTGTAGATCTCTATGAAGATCGGAGTTCCTAATAAAATATGGAGCATTGACAGCATTTTTCTCAAGAACTTATTTTGAAATCGTTGGATGATGCCAATGTTACTCTCTGCAGTACAGCCCCATAGCTGAATACCGTATAACCAAACAGGCCTCAGAATTTGTTTGTATAGAAGAATTTTATTGTATGTTGATAGGGATGAGTTTCTTCCTAACAACCAGTACATTCTACTATACTTGAAGTTCAGTTCATCTCTTTTCTTCTTGACATGACTTCTCCTCCGTAGTTTGGCATCAAGTGTCATTCCAAGGTATTTTGCTTCATTTGCATATGGTATTACTTGGTTGTTGATTGTGACTGATACATATTCATGTGGTCTATTTGAAAATGTTATATGCGTAGATTTCTTCTCGTTCAACTTGATACGCCAAGCTCTGGTCCACTTTTGAATTTTTGTTAGTGTCACTTGCAAGCTCCTTGTAGTTTCTTGATTGTTGTCTCCTGATGCTAGGACTGCTGTGTCGTCTGCAAAAGTAGCAATTGTGTTTTCTTCTGTTACTGGCAGATCACTGGTGTAGAGCAGATACAGGATAGGCCCCAAAACACTTCCCTGAGGAACTCCTGCTTGAATTGCTGTTAATTTTGAATAACAATCTTCCTGTTTTACTCTGAAATATCTGTCACTATTCTGAAATATCTGTCACTAATCCTACTGACAGGTAGGATTTTAGTATAGTGGAATATTGTTGGGGATTCTGTTAAGATAATCAAATTATTTAGTTATCATTATTTTTAAATTCAATACCTATTCAGTTTGAAATTCTGTTAACTACTTCTACCTGAAGATTTTGTGATGATTTTCCTCAAAATTGAAAAAAAAAGTTATTGGCAATCCATCTCATTTTTTCAACCCAGCTAAGAACCCAATACAATTTTAAAACCCAATAAAAGAATAAAGTCCAACGACAATATTATAAGAATGAAGCCCATATGAGTTTAAGTTATAAGTAAGTAACAAACTCAATAAATACAGATATCCATTCAATACCGTAGTTAATAGATATCGTGCAATACGTCCAATAATCCAGGGAAATAACCACTTTATTGTATTGAAAAACTGCTGAGAACTTTATGGAGGACTCTTTCATTTATAATGTCCCTTTTTTTAAACACCTAATAATTTACAAAGGGTATTATTGATAAATGTCTTGATATTAGACTTATTATAAGTAGAGTTACTACTGCTTTTTTACTGCTTTAAAGCTTCCAGAATTCATTTAAGTTTAATTTAAAGACTCAACTATTGTGATAGTATTAAGGGTAACTAATGGAAATTAATTGTCTTGTAAATTGAACTGACTTGTCTTATACTCCATGTACGGAGCGCAAACTTATTCATTTTTTCTCAAAAAATGAATAAGTTTACGCTGAATACACATCGCTACTAAGTCATTACTGTCTTAGGGTGTTACTAAGTTACTTTAACTCATTCCTCTTATCAAAGTAAAGAAAAAGGTTTATGTAAACATGCATAATACTGAAAGAAGATACAAACTTTATTATCAAGTTTTAAGATGACAAAGCAAGAAAATATACTGGCATGAATAATGATTGGAAAAAGTTGACTCGAATAATATTTGAGTGAACCAAAAAACCCAGAGAGCTAGAAGGATTGACAGGTTTATTTATAGCAGACAGCTGATCAAGGATGATAAGATGGCTCATATGTAATGCAAGCTGAATCTATTCCAATGTTTTATTGGAAGCACTCCCATTTTCATCTTGCCTTGAATAGAATTCAAGTTTAGAATATTGATTTCCAACCGTACATAGAATTAGCTTATTAAAAATCGTCCAAAAGTTTTTAATTGCGGTTAACATGAATTGGGTGATTTCAGTATTATAAGAAAACTGACGTCTCCAATCCTATAGTTTTCTTATAATCTAATATTAAAACTGACACTGTATTTCACTTTTATAATACATATTGTTTTACTCACTTGTATTGGAGATGCTTGAGAGATGCATTTCACTTCTGAAAAGAAGCTTCGTCAGCCTTTTTCAGAAGTGAAATGCATCCCTCAAGCATCTCCAATATAAGTGAGTAAAACAATATATAAAAGTGAAATACAGTGTCACTTTTAATATTAGATTGTTCATTAAGTATTTTGTCATGGAAAACATCATAGATTTCTTATAATATTCAATATTACCAATCCAGTACTGAGGATAGAAGTTGCACTGTTGAATAATGATTTCAGTACAATTAACAGTGAACAATCAATATCGATAACATCATAAAATCAACAAGGAGTATATGAAAATAAAATTAAAAAATTACAAGCATTCAGATCTACAACTTACCTTCTGTACAATCAGATATGGTTGTAAGATGTAATGATAAAACTATTATTTGAACACACAGCACTCAACATTGAGTTATTCACCTAATTTCTGAAGGTGAGGCATAATTTATTCATAAAAAGTAGCGTAAGAAATGATTATAGTGACATGGGAAATCATCTTTTGAACACAAAGTTAGGGCTTAAAGTCGTTCTTAACACTTCAACCCGATTCGTTTGTTAGTGGGTCTATAATATTAATCGAAACTCTACTCCAGTTCGATGATTTAGATCAATGTGATGAATGAAATTTTTGTGATGAATTAATAAAATTGTTACGGTAGTATATATATGGTATTCCTATATTATACTGTATACGCTTCTCTACATGCATCCTATAAGCAGTACCGTATATATTTTGGTCAATATGATGTTTAATAGAGTAGGTTTTAAGATGTTTTATTGATGAGGATTTTACTCTGAGTTACCATTCAAAAGCCGTGAAGAGCTAGAAAGAAAGATAAATAAGGCAAGTCAGGTAGAACAGAAAGGAAAATCATTTATAACATTCAATGACGATTGAAAGCCAAATGTTTGACGCCAGCATCGGACAATTAGTCCACCTACACACACACACACACACACACACACACTCAGTGAAGCTCTTGTTCATGAACTCCAGTCTTCAATGTTTATACGTTGAACTTTAATCGAGAGTAAGGCACGCAAAGAGAATACCTGATAAATATATTATTTCCTAATATAAAAGTATTATCTTTAATTGGATTGTAAAAGAAAATTCAGATAATCTATTAACTTTACAAACTATTTTTTGGAAAAGACAAATTATTTCCCCTCATTTTTCAATGTTTAGGATTTGGGTGGACAATTTTTATTCTATGTGTGAGTCTACAATAAAGTGAATGATAATTGATTTTGATTAGTTGGATTTGTTATTCAACAAAGCATTCCTGTGATTGAGCTAAGAATATTTGGCTTTACTCATCTCTAACGCCGTTGGCGTTCGCTCATAACGTTATAGAAGAGTTCTTTGAATGTGTGTGTATATGTAAGTAAACGAGTGTAGCAAATTGCTAGTAGAAAGTCATGTGACCTAGGTGCTTTTCACGTGTTTTAATGACCTCTGTCTTCTGCGTTCTACCTCGCTATGATATCTCTAGCTATCCCCAAACACTAAGCCCAAACTATTCAAGTAGCTATAATTAGTTCAAGGTCAAACTTTTCTCAACGCATCTAATGCCGTAAAGATTCTGTTTGAGATGTAGTTTACAAGCGACAAAATAGTTTGATTCTTGTGTTGGGCCTACAAAATTACAATATTTTGTAGTTAAAAAAAATTCTATTTTCTCAAACACAAGAATTGTATAGGTAACATCAGCATTCCATAAACTTTTAAGATTAACACAATTTATTGGCGGATATTATTTAAAATACAGTACCTAATTCAACTGATTCCATTAAACAATTAACTGGGTTAAAAAAGTTATCCCTAATTATTGTTGGACTTGAAGGAACTGACAGTATGATTGATAACATTAAGAGGAATTCTAAATTAAGAAACTATTCAAATTCAATGTCTAGAACTTTATTTCATATTTGGGATTTTGCTTATGATGGTAGCGTTAGAGCATAAGAAGTTCTATTTATCTCAAAAAAGTATTACATAAGGGAATCCTTTCACATCAAAATTAAGCCTCACCTCAACTAATTGAAGTAATTATGGTATCAAGTGTATCATATTGTTGATCTGACTTGTCTTATATACTCCTTAACTGGAGTCTCCAAGACGTAATACAAAAAAAAAAAAAAAATCTTCAACGTAAGAAAAGAGCAGAAAAATTTCTACTTAAAGGTTTGGCTTTTAGCTACATTGACTCTAGAATGATGTATAACACATTCAATAGTTGATTCAATGGGAACGGAATGAACGATTCATTCTATTTGATATATTTATTAAAATAAAATTCATTTGATTCAAAATAGAATGAATGGCTATTGTTGAATAAAGTCTCAAAATGCATTTTATGACTTCTAATTGGTTAAAGAATTTGCGATTTTTGAAAAATAATTTTATGATTTAAAGTTTCCGTGCTTTACTCCCATAATTCTATTACAGTTATTTAATTAATCTACCTAGTTCTTTATCTATTAATGTAACTATATATATATTTAGTTTATCATTAATCTATTTACTTTTCATTTTCTTACATTTTATTTTTAACTGGATAATTCTTTTGTGTTATGATCGCCCTGACAGATTGGTGCCCTCACAGATTGTAATTTTTCAATAAATAAATAGTGATAAAATCAATCACTCGACAATGATTAAGAATGATATTTTGAAATAGAATCTAGTACTATTAGATTAACTTTTATTGTAAATTTAACGACTTGTAGTCAATTTTAATTGTAACTCGAAAACGTTTGGCCAAAAGTGAGAACAAATATTATTTATTCACAATTAAAATTGACTGCAAGTCGTTGAATTTACAATAAGAAGTTAATTCTTGGATTTCTTGTTCCATAACGATCTGCGTTGTCAATATTAACTTCATATTGTAAATTCAACGACTTTAAGTCAGTTTTATATTGTGAATATATAATAAATGTACTCACATTCAGCCAAACGTTTTCGAGGTATTGAATCTCATCTTCAAGCCTCGAAAACGTTTCGCCGAATGTGAGTACATTTATTATATATTCACAATATAAAACTGACTGAAATAAGTCGTTAAATTTTCAACAAAAAGTTAATATTAACAACGGTATGGAACAAGAAATCCAAGAACTATTATATGATACAGAATGACAATAGATTATCAATTACTAGCTGGCCCGACGCGCATTGCTGCGTTCTCATAAAAATTCTCCTTGAGTTTATTATTCGCCACCTCCCGCTGAAGTTACATTTTCAAATTAGGAAAGAAGTTAGCCCTAGGGCTCTTCCAGCTGATCATAGAGGCTTCGATGTTTTCTTAATCACCACCTCTGAATGAAGAAACATTTCAAATTTAAACCTCCTACGACTATAAGGGTAGAAGCTAGGTTTTTTATTTTATTATTCACCACCTCTCGCTGAGGCTGCATTTCAAATTTCTAGCTGCATTGGTTAACAGATGTCATCAACCTGGCATAATTACATTTCATCATACCCAGTCGTATATTTCCTACATATTGCAAGGCTCCGACTGCTAGGTAGCCTACATGCAAAGTGCAAAGTCTTTTGCTGTTCAAAAGCCGCGTCTCCACCAACCGAACATGTCTGCCGAACATTGTTGACGAATACAAAAAACGGATAAACATTTAACATATGGTTCACCGAACATGTTCATGAGTTCAATTGAAATGTTCGGTCTGTGAGCGAACAGTGACGACCAACAACAGGTTCCATCACCGATCATAATGTTTGAGAAGGCGTCCACACCAAACCAACTCCAAAAAATGTTTGGCGACATCAGCTGATTCCAGCGAATACTGTTCGCCGAGCATGTTCGGTTGGTGGAGACGCGGCTAAAGACAGCGTGAATAACGCCGTTAAGGGACTGCCATATGATTAAAAACTGTTGACTTCTATCAGCTGTTCCTTACCAGTTTGATAATAATAATAATTATTATTACCAGTTTGATAGAAGTTGTTTTTAGAATGATGATTTGCAAAACACAATAAACAGCTTGTCCATCGAAACAGCGTGTACAGCAGATCGAAAAATTTCAAATTATTTTCCATATGATTAAAAGATCCCAGTAAGCTAGCTAGCCACGTACCCGTGCTTTGCATAGGCAAAACTTTAACCCCCTAAAATTGCGAATTTTGAAAAATCCTTTCTTATTGTACGGTGAAATCCTATAAGGATTGTTCATACGAAATTTCAAGTTCATAGGCCTAGTAGTTTTGCCTCTGCGTTGATGAGTGAGTCAGGGTATCATCCTTTTATAGATAGAGATTGTATATTAATTGGCCTCACAGTAACAAAAGGTACTTCACTCGAGAATGATGGGTTGTGATAATGGAATTGAATACTTTTTCGATAGAATATTTGAATAGATGAGAGCAAATGATGCAACAGATTTTGAGTGAGCTAGGTCTGAGTGACCTAGTGACCTGTCCTCGGATAAAATTGGATGTGTTTGCCAGCGCTTTTATTTGACAGCTGTTGCATAAAGATTCTGAGGGAAAATACGCTAGCAAAATTGGTTCAAGAAGCCTCTCTAAAGGTTTTCTCTAAGCCACCGAATGCTTTGTTGAATGCTTGACAGAAATCATCTGTCAGCCGTTGTTGAAATAAGTCATTCTTTCATTTTCTGTACCAAGAAAAAAATGAGAGTTGATTGTTTATTCCTGTCCAAACTTTCTCAATCATTGGAAAGTTCAATAAGTGATTAATGAACTTTGCGCAGATTCATTTTGAGAATCGTTAATCATAAAGCCTAACTTGTGTTAGTATTAATTTTTTTAATTGAATGTTTATATAGTTATTTTATATAATTATATAGGCGTGTCTATATTCGAGTTATTGCACTATAATAATTGTTTTTTATTGTGACCAATAGTCAATAGTTGATTGAAGAGGGAAGTTTCCTAAGTAAAATAGATTTTAATTGCAGTAATAAATTGGCTAGCTAAAGTTATAATGATTATGGATAAAATAAGACGAACGCCAATAAAACTATAGCAAGCAGTCCTAAAAAGATTCCTTGGAAAACTGAGTAACATTTTTATTGACTTTACGATTATTTAATAAAGAGAAAGACAGTGAAAACAATCCATGTAATTAAATAGTTTCTAATGAAACGTTTGAATAGTTTTTAATAAAAGTGATTTTAGATGTCAATACCACAAAAATCTGTGGCATCATGAATGCTGGTTTAAGTGTCAAATTATAAATAAGTTTGATGATTTTGAACCATGTTTTATATCATTGATATAATAATTGAATCAAAAACATTGTAACGCTACTTTTAAAGTAGTTCCAATGACATCAGAAAAAAACTTGGTTAAAATTAAAATTTATAGTTTTTTTGCTAGTTCCTATATGGAATATTTTCTTTTAACTCGAGACCTCAATAACAGCAGCCATAGTCTCATCTAATCAGAGACAAGCGCTCCAAATGACAGCCACAACGGCCAACATGACGTCCAGGTAGGAGTGTTCTTATAACTGTTGAGCAAAAAAGACATTGGCCAGCAAAAATACTGTGTTCTTTGATGTAAAATCACTTCCCGGTGGTTCAGAAACCCACCTAAAACTGTAGGTCCAACTCATCAACCACCATCATCAAATTTATTACCCACGCACAGGTCTCAGACCTATGTGGGCTTCATCCTCCGATGAAGCAAAGACAGGCAGTAATTTATTCCTGATGAACAAATTTATTCATGTTGATTGTACTAACGGAGTTGTTTTTAGTACAGAAGCTCAAAAGCGATGTAAGAGGTTCAACACTACACACCGAAAGAAACAGCCTACATTTTATGATGTTGTAGATCAATCTTGTTTCCACTAATATAATAAAAACTTTTAAGTGGAAAGGTATACCTTAAATCAGTGTAGGCTACTGTGGGTCGTCTGACGATGCTCTTGACAACAGAGTGAAACGGCCGTCACGCCATAACGTGAGTCATAATTTCCACTTGAAAACGTTTTTTAAAGTTTTTGTTAGCCTACATTTCATCAAGTTTTTATCAAATTATATAGTGTATTAATATTTGTAACAATTTGAATAATTAATTGGAATCTGTGATGTTTTCCATGACGAAATACTTCATGAACAATCTAATATCAAAACTGACACTGTATTTCAATTTAATGTATTGTCTTTACTCACTTGCATTGGAAATACTGGAGGGATGTATTTCACTTCTGAAAAGCTTCGGAGGCTGACGAAGCTTCTTTTCAGAAGTGAAATGCATCCCTCCAGTATCTCCAATATAAGTGAGTAAAGACAATATATTAAATTGAAATAGAGTGTCCGTTTTGATAATAGATAATTAATTGGAAGCTACAACAAAATTAATTCTTAATAGAAGTAACTGACAAAGTTTGGTTGAGGGTATATAATCAGTATATTGGGTAAACGCGTGGCATAATTTCAAAAAAATGAAGATAAAATTCACTAGTAGGCCTATGGAGGCTGAGTCGCCAAAATGAATAATTATCGTGAATTTTGGCGGCCGCGACGAACTCTGACGTCACTGATAAGAGTTTGGCGTTTATGGAAGGGGAAGTGTGTGCTATTCTTAGCGTACGGTTTGTAAAAGGTGGGGCGACACTAGCTTGGTGAAAAAAGTCTCAGTCAGGATCCTCCTTTTCCGTTGAAGCGTCTAGACCGCGAGTGGCCAACGCACCGCTGACTTTAAATTTTAAATTTTCTACCAGAAACAAAGTAGTTAACCCAAAATGCAGCCGGCTCTTGCTGATCCCGTTGCCTTTGCTAAGGACTTTATCGCCGGTGGAGTGGCAGCCGCCATCTCCAAGACCACGGTGGCACCCATCGAACGAGTGAAACTGCTTCTTCAGGTCCAGCACATTTCCAAACAGATCCCTGAGGACCAGCGCTACAAAGGTAAGTCGAAAATGTGTGCTTAACAACCTTAAAATCATATAAGTTCAAGAGAAATTTCAGTTTTAAAGTTCAAGTAATTTAGACATAATGCCTATTTCGGTACCATATCCTTGAAATCAAGAAGTAACAATTTTCTCATAGCTAGATTATGAACAATCATTTAAATACAACATTATTAATGCCTATTTTGTATGGGATTCACCCCCCCCCCCACCGACCCCTCTCGACATAGAATAAGGTTAAGATTGATGATGTTCTTGAAATCAAGAACAATGAGCACTTTATCTCATTGATAGATTATAAGCGATGGAGCATGAGTCGCAAAATGTATGCACACTACCTTAAAATCATACAAACGCAAGAGAAATTTTAGTTTAAAAGTTCATGTAATTTAGACATAATGCCTATTTCGGTACCATATCCTTGAAATCAAGAAGTAACACTTTTCTCATAGCTAGATGAGATCATTTCAATACCATTGAGAACGAAATCTTTTATTTTATTTATTTTATCCTTGCTTAGTCTTACACCAACCTATTCTCTTATGATTCATTATTTTAAATGATTTTTCTGTCACACAGTCCTCACATAATCTTCCTATCCTATTCATATTAGTAAAACCAACTCTGAAAGATTTAATACCACTAAATGGCTTAAGATTCAAGTAATTATTCTAGAGATCATGCCTATTATGGCTATTATATGGCGATCATGCCTATTAGGTGCCATATCCTTGAAATCAAGAATAAGTAGGTTAGTACTATAATATAATGCACTAAATTGCTAGATTGTAAGCAACCATAGCCTTTTCATTAATAAACAAATTGTATGAATATATCAATTTCTCTTTTTCTTACGTTTATTGACATACTCTTATTTCCATCCTTTTCTCAGATCTTTTAAAACCTATTCACCATAACAATACCCTTTCTTACGCTACTATCAACAAACGTTGGAAGATTCAAACCCACTAAATGCACAGGAAATTTACTCATAAGTTAAGCGTATGTCACAGCCATATGTATGTCCTTTTTATGTTTGAGTGGAGGAGAGGACATTAAGTCTTAACTCCACCCTTACTAAAGGCAAAATCTATCTATCTGTCTATCCCTTCCATATTCATTTGTCATGGATTGACATAGACCATATTATATGATAACTCTTAATTTCATCCAGCTTCCCATTCAAGATTGTGAAGATGAATAAGATAAATAATAACTTCTAGTAATATTGCGTGACCTGGTTCAAGGGGTTTCAGGTTTTATGAATGAGATAATAGTGGAAGTTTCAAAGGATCAATATTAGTATTATTATTATTATTCTTACAATTACTATTATTATTAACTCCCTTTATTAGCTGCATAATAGCATCGGCATTAAATTCCCGTCATTGGCTAACCTCTACGTTAAAGTCTTATCCATAAGAGTATTGCCTAGTTAAGGCTATTAATATTTTTTAAATTTTATAACTCAATCCCAACATAGATATATGTAACTATATTCAAATCTATGAATACATGTAAAGTCTGGAATAAAAGCAAAGAGTCTATTGGTCTTGAATTAATACATTTGAAGGATATTACATTGATACGTTGACATGTCAGTGACCTATGTGCTCCACCTCCAGTATAATGATCTATGAGTCATCCATGATTTACAATTCCAATTTTCAGACGGTGCAGTCAATATTCAGTTGACTGATAGATACAATAGCATACAATGATTATCTATCTCTCAACGATTTCAAAAAAGAATGCAGTTTGATTAAAAATAGTTTAATAGACCATATTGATTCTATGCTTATATAAGAGAAAATAGCAACGGAATAAGTGCAGATTAATAGGAAAATACAGAATGAAGCTGATATGACTCAATAATTATTGTAAAATAATGGTAGAAGTGATAGCCGAGTGCCGTAGCAGGTATCTGTTCAATCAGAGTTAAGCTACAAAACTCCTGGGCGCTCTTTGTAAGGGTGACCGATTGGATTGGCTAGCAAAAAAGACTTCATTCTCTGCTGTAAAATCACTTCCCGGTGGTTCGGAACCCACCTAAAACTGTAGGTCCATCTCACAATCACCAATCCAATTCATCAATCCACAATCATCAATCACCATCACCCACGCACAGATCTCAGACCTATGTGGGTTTCACCCTCCGTAAAAAAAATTAAAAAAAAAAATAAAACTTCATTCAAAGACTTTCTTTTGCTGGTGGTGCCTCAACCAAAATTTTAGTTTTATTTTATTTATGGTTAGTTAGGTTTCTTTTATTTCCTTTATGTTAATTTGTACCGTAACCATTAAATTATTTTGTTGTAAAGTTGTGGCAATGAACAATTGAATTGAAAAACAACATTCAAATTGCAAGGCTACTAAGAAGAATTGATGAAGGGAAAATTAACTATAACCGAATGAACTTATGACTTCACAAATTGAAATTTAGAAAACGTATTAATTCAAGGTCTCCGGGCTAATAAAGAGGGTACAATTTAATGACCAATTAATTATTTTAATTTCCTGGGTTTTTTTGCAAAATTTGTATTATATGTTTTTTAAGGTTGGAAATAAAATTAATTATTCATTATTCATTACAACTGTATCAATTCAATAACAGATGGATGGAGTTGTTTCAAGCACTGATCTCTATCTCTACAGCTACACAATTCTTTCGGTTTTTGCCATATTCATAAAACTCCTATTATGTCCTGTGAGGTTATTTATTTATTGTGACAAATTTACAACGAATGTGAAGGTGCAACAGACTCAAGTCCAAAACTGCTCCCTTCACAAATTTTGAATATGTTACATTGTCCAAAACATTTAGGTTAACACAGACTAAAAATTTAAGATATGCCGAAATCCTTCACTCGAAAAATAATAAAATGGAAAAGTTGAAGTCTAGTAAAATTTTCCAACATATGAATTTCTTTTTCAAAGAAAAAGGTCGTGACGAATAATTTATTTAATAATTATTATTTCTATGCTAATCACAATACACACACACAAACACACACACGCAGATTTAACAGCTTTGTTAATAAAACGTGTCACCTTCACCTCAAAGGTCACCTCTACTGACCTCAAGTAGTAGATTCCGTTCATTCAATTCAGAATGTATTAATGAACCGTCTCTATCACCGCGTAAAATTGTCGAAATTGTTCAATTTCAAAATTAAATTCACTAGAACTTGAGCTGTTGATTTTTTAAAAATAATTGTTATTATCTTCCACTGGGAAATGTGTAATTTGTATTGACTTTTTTATTTTATACACATTTTTCAAATTCAGCTTAACGTTTTATTTGATACGACCAGCTTCACCCTAATCCCAGAATACACTGAGGCTTCAAAAAAGGGATAATATTAACCATTATTAAAGGATACTGATGAATCAGAGTTCAGTGACATCCAACGATAGTGGGGCCGGGTCATATTAAATCTGTTACTATAATTAAATACTGTACATTACTACTTGAACAACCTTGTTCCCTCAAATCTAATTGAAAATGTAATTAAGTACATTATTATACAGCATCCATTACATATGAAATCATTGCATCTCAAAATTAAAATATATATATAAATTTTGGCCTCAATAGTTTGTTAATACTAAATGTTTTGACAATGAATCAAGGTTTTCAAACCTTGGAATTGATGTTCACAGTGATCTTGATGTTTGAATTAAAAAAAAAAAAATATTGTTGTAGGAATGGGTTCGTTTTATTCATAATAAATAAAAAATATAACACCACAGACCTTCAAAAAAGAAATTGAGAATTTCTTTTGAAGAATTTGGAAAATAAATTTTTTAGTCATTTTCAACAGTAAATTGAATGCAACTAACAGCTCTCACTGGGCCTTTGAGCATTGAAGTAAATATTTTTTTCTATCATTGCGGATAATTAAGTTTGTTTCAATTATTTAATGAATATTTTCTTGGTTAAATGTCCATGACCATATCTAACTAAATTTGTAACTAATTGAATATTAAATAGTAATGCGATATTTATTTCGATTTTCAAGAATAAAGAGGTCAATAAACCATTCTTACAGTAAAACAGTTATTGACATTTGAAACTCTAAAATATTGAGCTAGATTCATGGCTGTTTTATAGAGCATTCAACCCTCATTACTGTATTTTATAATCTCAACACTCAACTAAAGTATTAGACGCTTTACAATAAAATATGAGAAATGTCTCAAAAATCAATTTTTTATAATATATTCATTTTATCAATTAAAACATTTTAACACTTGTTTAAATACTTCAAATATTAATGTTATTGAACTTCAATTAAAAATTTCCAACAATCACTTAAATACTTCAAGAACTAATACGTTTTCAAATGATGTTTTAGATTAGAAAAAATAAAACAATAAATTGTTAAACATTATTGCTTTCTTCAACATTTTTTTTCGAAGGATGAAGCTCACATAGGTCTGAGACCTGTGCGTGGATAATGAATTGCATGATGGTGATTGATAAGTTGGACCTACAGTTTTAGGTGGGTTCCGAACCACCGGGAAGTGATTTTACAGCAGAGAACAAAGCCTTTTTTGCTGGCCAATTCAATCGGTCACCCTTACAAAGATGGCCCAGGAGTTTCGTAGCTTATCTCTGATTGAACAGACACCTGCTACGGCACTCGACTATCACTTTCCTTTAAGAAATTTTGATTATTGAAAGTATTTGACATTTGTTATGTTTTAAATAATCTAAAACTTTCATAGCCCTCATATAAATTGCAAATAGGTAATGAACTTTAAAAGAATCGAGCATTAATTTCTGAATTGTAAAACTATTTAACTTTTTCTAATTGAATTTTTTTTAAATTGAATGTTTAATAATTAATAAATGCAGTTTTAGCCATGGGTATACCGGTACCAAGGGTTAATTGAAGGTTTTTAATAACCTTGTACCGGTACGTAAAATGGAGTAAATGGAATTTTCTTAGTAATGGGGAAGGTGATATTGTGGAAGGTATCCATAATGAATAATAAGACGAAATTGTCACAACCACATTTATTAAAACTTCGAGAAACTAGTTTGTTGTTACACCATTATCAATCTCAATCAAACCGAGTCTTAATCTGAGTTTGATTGAGATTGATAATGGTGTAACAACCGAAACTAGTTTCTCGAAGTTTTAATAAATGTGGTTGTGACAATTTCGTCTTATTATTCATTATTAAATGGAATTTCATTCATATTGAGAAGTCTTCAGTATTTTCTAGAAGATTTCTTTTTTTTTGTAGATTACGTCTTGGAGACTCCAGTTAAGGAGTATAAGACAAGTCAGATTAACGATGCTAAGAAATGCTAAACGTCTGGCTGTAGAATATGTGGAGAAGACTCTTCCGCTTAAAATAGAATCACACGCAAAGCTCAATAAAAATTTTGAACTTTTTAACCTACGATTTCATTGGCAAAGTTTCAGAGCTTAGTTCTGCTCTCATTATAGGTTCTCATGATTCTGTTCACCAGTGTTTAATAATCCCATTGAAATAAGTTTTATTTGTTCTTTTCCCTCAATAGGCTTGTCAAAAACGGCTATGATAACAGAATAGATCATGAGAAAATAAAATGTTAACATTGAATGCAATAAATGATCAGTGGATAGCTTTGCACTATTGGTATTCTCAGAGATATCTTTAATGTTCGGTAATAAAATCAATGGATTTTCAAGGTCTATTGCTATACAACTCCTCATAAAATCACCCAAGACGAGATTTAATAATAAAGAGGTTTTATTGTGTAATGAAGAGGATCTATTGTGAAGAGTGAATCGAACTGATTACTCATAAAAAATGCTATATCTAATGAAACTAGAATATAATTTGGAGAACTGATTTTTAATTTAGTTTATTTCCAGAAATTTTTTATTAATTACCTGATTCAGTAGACTGTGTAATTTAATGTTAAGCCCATATATTTCTCTTTACATTATCATTTTCCACAAAGATAGTTTATCATATTTATTTGTCTGTCCGCCACACATTGATCTTTTTTTTATCATACATTCTTTCTTTCTAACAACCTTTTTCATTCATCTCTGACATCGCAACAAAAGATAGAATTTCATGTCCACTTTATTCTTCTCATTAAAAAAATAGCAATATTTTATTTAATTATTTAAACAAATTATTAAACTATTTTTCATTGTTTCATGTAATATCTCACAAACAGCTCAATTCCATAGGATGAAAATTATTCAAATAATTGAAAAAAGTCATGAGTGCATCACAGATAGAAGACTGCAGTAGTAAGTTGGCAGGTTCAAAAACTTGCTGGGACTAAAGGCTAATTATTTCCTTTTCAAGTGAATTAAACGACTTGCAGTCAAATTTTTATCAAAATAAGTAGTATTTCACTTACTTCTGTAGGCCGAACGTTTTCGAGTTGTTAAAACCCATCTTCAAGCCAAAAATTTGACTGCAAGTCGTTGAATTCACTTGAAAAGTTAATATTAACAACGCAGTTCGTCATGGAACAAGAAATCCAGGAATTTAATTATTTCCATTGCATTTTTATGGGTATTGGTTTTATTGTGCTATATGAGAAAGAATGTGTGGAATTGACTTACAGTACAGTAGCCTTCCACTTTAAAGAGACAATAGATAAGAATATTAGATAAAAATAATTACTGTTTATTTTATTATAGACAAAATGATTGAAATGGAGTTACATGTAGGACTGAATTCATTCTTTATTCTTTTACGTTATATCAAGAAACCTATTGTTTGTATCACCCACTAACAGTAAAGTTCAATTACTTTAATCCAATTTATGCAAATAACTAAAAGAAAATGAATGCATCAGTAGCCTGCAGGAAGTACTCAAGTTCAAAACAATGATGGAGCTATATATTCAAATTTATTTGAATATATATTTTTTGTTTCGATATTTTCTATAATCGCTTTTATTTGAAGGATTATCATCATATATGAGAAAGAATGATGGATTTCTACTTACAGTAGCCTAATTTTTCCAAGAGACACTCAACAGGAACATTAGATAAAAAATCTTATTTTATTATAGGTAGAATTACTGAAACTAGTAGCTAACGCAGAGGTGTTCTGAAATTGTTGACATCCATAATATTATTGTAGCTTTCAACTCATAAGGATAATCATATTAAAGTTGGAATGGAAATACTAAAATTATAGACAATTGTAGAGCATGAAATTGTTGAATGGAACTACTGTCTGTCAATAAAAAAATTAAAAAATATTTGTGTGCTATATCTATATCTGTAATATTGCATTTCCATAAAAAAACATTATAATTGAACTTCAATGTAATAAGTTCCGGAAAAGGCCTCTAACAGAATAGAAGTATGCTATTCATTTTATTTATAATGGTACATTTATATAACAACAAACATCAAAATCAAAATACTGCAATAAATAAAACATTTTTTTGGCCACTGTTTAAAGTTGACATGCCTGTTGGAAAGACGTCAATTTAATTACGGTTCTACGCTTTCAAAAATTTTGTTATCTTCTTGAACTTCTGTTATTAAAAAAAAAATGTTAGTAACATTCTACACAAATACTGGTAGAATGATAATATATTTTCAAGGTCGTAGTATGTTCAAGTTAAATGTTATCAGCAATCCTATAATTTAACGCTAATAACACAAAATAATTATCTGAATTTTACAACTGAAGTTGTCTGGCAATTTCGATTACCAAGTCTCCAAGAGATTAGGAAAACTGCTATTTCAAATTCACATGCGTGACGAAAAGTAGAATACGGTATACAATGTTTTGAATATCATTACTTTATTACTATCACGTTTGCCAGATGCGGGTTAAAGATACTGTGCTAGCTTTAACGTCTTATTAATGGACTGCGGACTTATTAATGGACTCTTATAATTTGGACTGTTCCTAATAATTATGGTAACCGTTTATGGGGAAATTCAAACCTACTGCCAAAAGAGCCTATGTATGGCAGAAAAAACCATAAGGCTGATGGTTGGGCTAGCACCACAAGAATCATGTAGAGAATCTTTCAAAAATCTTGAAATTATGACCCTCTCCTGCATTTATACATGAGTATACTAAAATGAGTTTGTGTCGAATGAAAACGTTCTCAGTTACAATACACGGTAAAGGGAAAATCTTACACTTCCTAGCGTGAGGCTGTCTAGAACGTTGAAAATTTAAGTTTTCTTCAACTGAAAATGTTCAATAAATTGCCATTAAATATAAGGAATTTACCTCTAAATAAGTTTAAGACTACTGTATCGACTTGGCTTGGAAAAAATCCTTTTTAATCCATTCATGAGTTTTTTAATTGTAATATGTATGATTTGTACACCTAAACATGTAAGTTAAGCTTCTTTTTGTATACAATTTATCACATGTAACATTAATGTATTATTTTGACGACGCCTAATGTAATGTTCTATTATTTCAACGGCGAATAAAGATTCTTGATTCTTACTATATCTTACAATCACGCAGGGGACGAAATTAATAATTATCTAGTAGCCAATACCCATACATGCTGATATTTTTATGGTCTAACCGATAGCATTCCTATCTAAAAGCCCCTAAATTCGGGGTTTGATTCACAGCTTTTGACAGAAGGAAACAAAACCGTTTGTTTGATTCCATATAGATTATGATGTATGACAAATTTATTGGTCAAAAAAAAGTTGAACAAATGCTTTCCAAAAACCTATGTGTTGATTAACAAACAAAATCTAATACAGTAAAAAATCATCCTCCTCCACCATATTCTTCTTCCCTGCCCCTCTTCTTCTTCTCATCCTCCTCTACCATCCTCTTATTCCCCAGCTCCTTCTTCTTCTCCTCATCCTCCTCCCCCCTTCTTCTTCCTCTCCTCCTACTCCATCTTCATCTTCTCATTGTTCTCAGTCTTATTCCTTTTCTTCTTCTCCATCTCCTTCTTCCTCTTCTCCACCAATCCCTAACTCTCCAGCGTTCGAGTATCGTCGACAGATAACATCAAGTATCTGTTTATTATACAGAATTGCAGAAATATCCGATGATTGACTTCTAATATATATTTTTTTGTAAATTTCAGGTATGGTTGACTGCTTCATCCGTATCCCCAAGGAGCAGGGCGTGACCGCCTACTGGCGTGGTAACATGGCCAACGTGATCCGTTACTTCCCCACCCAGGCGCTGAACTTCGCCTTCAAGGACAAGTACAAGCAGGTGTTCCTAGGTGGCGTTGACAAGCACACTCAGTTCTGGAGGTACTTTGCCGGCAACCTCGCCTCTGGTGGAGCCGCTGGTGCCACTTCACTCTGCTTTGTCTACCCACTAGACTTCGCCAGAACCAGGTAACAGCCCTTACTAACTTCTTACAGTTGACTCCCTCTAGTCTGGACTGTCATGGTTCGGACGACGGATGGTCCGGACGTCCTCTTGGAATGACGTCATCTGCGCGCGGAATGGCTTCTCACGGTAGAAATCTACAGGAATTTATTTATACAAAAAATACAAATGGGAGCATACAGGAAAACCCAAAATTTGCTCCCTAATCGCTTGATCAAACAAAGTAAAATTACATATTTCATAACCAGCTATATCTTTACAGGGTGTAACAAGCTATTTATACAAAAAATATATGAAATGAAATAGAATTATAAAACTTTTCTAAAAATAAAATTGAGGTCCACGTATCAAAGGCCATTAGCAAAACTCCATACATGTTTTTTTTTTAAATTTAGTGAAGGTCATAAAAAATAGAGAAATTATATTCAAGGTCATTAATATAGAAATATTTAAAAAACAATTGAAAAAATATTTAGTTGATAAAGCTTTTTATAGTGTACAAGAGTTCCTTTCACATCAAAATTAAGCCTCACCTCAACTAATTGATATAGTAATTATGGTATCTAGTGTATAATAATTGTTAATCTGACTTAAGCTTATACTCCTTAACTGGAGTCTCCAAGACGTAATCTACAAAAAACAATAGATCGAGTTGCGAATTATGCTGATTGAAAAGTCTCATCATTGTCTTCTGGAATGAACGAGTCGGTTTACAGTAACTTATTTGATAAAAGTGTTCATAAAATAACCACAGTTTAGTTTATGAACGTTCGCGCCAGTGGGTGTGGGGAAAACGCCCCCCCCCCCCCCCACGTTGATGGAGGTCCGGGTGCCCTCCCACGGAATGTTTTTACTATTTACCATTTTTATAATGATTTTTTGAGCATTTTAAAGTAGTTTTTACTTGCATATTTCGATTAAAGCAATTGTTAATTTAAATTAAATATATCTCCGATCTGGAAGAGTCAGTGACAGACACCACTCGAAAACACTGCATTGCCACATTGTTCACTAAACTGTACATGCCGCAGAAGAAAAAGAGTATCAAAATAACATTGTAGCGTAATCATTTCAAACCTGACCACTTAGGTTCTTGGGTAGTAATTTTTCAAAAATTTCTATTGAACTTTATAGCACAACAAGTTGTCTAAATTAGCATTTTACACCACTAAATTTTAAAAAATTCCGGACCCTCCAATAACCCAGACCCCCCCACGAAATCTAATCCTAGCTTTTTTTTTAAAAACACTTAATTTTTATATTGTAATGTTTTTTTTGGGAGGATGAAACCCACATAGGTCTGAGACCTGTGCGTGGGTAATGAATTGGATGATGGTGATTGATGAGCTGGACCTACAGTTTTAAGTGGGTTCCGAACCACAGGGAAGTGATTTTACAGCAGAGAACAGTCATTTTTGCTGGCCAATCCAATCGGTCACCCTTACAAAGAGCGCCCAGGAGTTTCGTAGCTTATCTCTGATTGAACAGACACCTGCTACGGCACTCGGCTATCACTTCCCGGCATTGTTTGTGTATAGTATTTTTTCTATAAAGATTTAAATTTAATTTTAATAAACTAATTCTGATTTAAAACGTTCCACTTGTGAAAAATATTCAGGACGAGTTATGGCTTTGAAATTCCGGACTGTCCCTTTTTTCGGAGGATGAAGCCCACATAGGTCTGAGACCTGTGCGTGGGTAATGAATTGGATGATAGTGATTGATGAGTTGGGTCTTCAATTTTAGGTGGGTTCCGAACCACCGGGATTGATTTTACAGTCTTTTTGCTGGCCAATTCAATCGGTCACCGTTACAAAGATGGCAAAGGAGTTTCGTAGCTCTGATTCGTTAAAACTACTTAGATTTTTGTCTGAAGTTTGATTTTATATTTAATTTATATAATTCGAGAGCTTTTAAATTATATTTTTGTTTGTGAACAGGTTGGCTGCTGATGTCGGCAAGGGTTCAGTGCGTGAGTTCAACGGTCTTGGCGACTGCTTGAAGCAAATATTCAAGTCTGACGGTCTGGGTGGTCTGTACAGAGGATTCGGTGTATCAGTGCAAGGTATCATCATTTACCGCGCTTCCTACTTCGGCTGCTTTGACACAGCCAAGGGAATGCTGCCCGACCCAAAATCTGCCGGCTTCCTGGTTTCATGGGGTATCGCTCAGGTCAGTTCATCTCCATTACAATAATTTTTATTCATTTCGTATTATCATCATTTCCAGGGCTTTTTTCTAATAAATGAGGTTCAGGAACTCTAAAATTTTCGCTTAACCACGCATAGTCTATAGGAAAGGCCTACTTATTTGTCGACTATTTCCTTTATATAGGCCTAAACATGAATAGCCATCAATTTCGGTACAAATATCTATATCTACTTAGCATTTAAAATTTACAAATATAAATTTGAAAACAAATTCAACTATATACTAACTATAACCTTATTTGGAAATGTTCCATAGTTCTGACATGTCCATGTCCAGTGGCGAAGCCAGGATTGAATTTCGGGGGGAGGATACCAGGGGGTGTGAGGGGAATGGAAACCTCCCCCGGAATTTGTTTAATATTTATCATTTTTATAACGATTTTTTGAGCATTTTAAAGTAATTTTTACTTGGATATTTCAATTAAAGCAATTGTTAATTTAAATGGAATATATCTCCGATCCGGAAGAGTCAGTGACAGACACCACTCGAAAACACTGCATTGCCACATTGCTCACTAATATAAACTGTGCATGCCGCTGCAGAGTAAGAGTACCATAATAATATTGTATACTTTTTGTGATTCCCGAGACAAACTCTTGTGCTAAATAAAACTAAGGTTTATTTTGTATTAACTGTTTTAATTTAATCTGTTGAGAAAGATGACTACAACATTTCGGGGGGGGGGGGGGGGGGAGATGTATCCCGATATCCCCCTGGCTACGCCCCTGTCCATGTCCCTATTTTATTCTTCCCTGTTGCGTACTTTACTTTTCGTATCTACAGCAGAATGGTGTCCTTGAAGAAGCCATGACAACATATTTTTTGGGGTCAAGGACGTTAGTAGGTCAAACAATCCTAATGAAGAGAAGATTGCTAAAAAGTAGAGCTGCCCTCTCTGGTGTCATTATTAGATTCATAGCGAAATTCGAACATTCAATTTTTGGAAATACAAATGTTAATGAAATTTTGTTCCTAAATAGTAATTAATTGATAAGGAATTCATATACCGTATGCCTAGCGAAAAGGTACCGGAACGCCGTTCCGGAGCGTTCCAGCTGAAAAAAAGCCCTGATCATTTCTATTATTACAAAAAGTAATTCATTTGAAAAAATCTTCAATTAGAATCATGGTGTTTGTGAGAATATTGAAAATAAAATATCGATAATAAACAATCGTCTTTAATATTCGATTGATATTTGACGAGATCGACTTACTCACGTTACGTCAAATGTATGTGACAAATTCAATTTTATTCATCAACGAAAATATGCACTTGTTTTCCCCTCGTATTGTCCCGTATAACGTACGTCCAGCAGTGGTTAATGCTTTCAATATAGATTTTACAGCATTTATTTATTTTATTCACAATTTTATGATTTTCACTGGGTCTGATGAGACCCGTAGTGGTACAAAACAAATTAAATAGCACAATACTAGTCTACAGAATATATACATGTAAGAGTAACTATATAATTGATATATAAATATTAGAGAATAAAGAAAGAAAGGAAAAAATAGTAATCTACAGAAAAAGAACCATGCAATTAATAAATGAGGAAAAGGTAATTCATTATCCTTATGATTAACCTTATTGTAGAAGAGACAGAAATAAAATAGAATTTTTCAAATATTTCTTTTAGCTTTGTTGACATTTTGCAAACGGCAATTTGATTACCAATGTAATAAATTGATAAATAAAATACCAGAAGATTTTATCAAGGACAAAATATCCAAAACTAAACTGAAACTAATAAAATTATGGGTTAAAAACAGAGCATATAGACAATCTTCAGAGCATACGAAAAAAAATGTCAAAATTGGCAATATTCATTACCGTATTTATTTTAATTTTGTTTCAGAAAACCAACTTTTAGAGTTTGTCTTGAATTTTTTTGAAAGATATATTTATGTTTTAATTTTTAGCTTCAAGTATCATCATAATATTATCTCACTGTATATCTATTATTAAAACTCGTGGCTAGAACACAAGGCTCTCTTATTCTAATCACGCCAATGTATAACTGGATATATGTGATTTTTGTAAGTAATATTGTATTGGCAATAATAAATATTATGCTTCAAAATCAGTTGGAAACAATTGCTAATTCATATCAAAATCTAGGTTTTGTCTTTGTCTAGATGAGAGTAGAAGTCTGTAAATATTTGTGATGTTTCCCACGACGAAAT
Organism: Conomelus anceps; assembly: GCA_948455865.1. NCBI lineage: Eukaryota > Metazoa > Arthropoda > Insecta > Hemiptera > Delphacidae > Conomelus > Conomelus anceps. The sequence continues at coordinate 4,872,321 of OX418224.1, forward strand.
ACTTGATGAACAATCTAATATCAAAACTGACACTGTATTTCAATTAAATATATGATTTTCACTCACTTTTCAGGAGATACTGGACTATTGTAATAATAATAATTTTAAACCACTATAGATTGTTAAATTAGCTTTATAAAAGTAGTATTTTTTGGCTTTTATACGTGAAAATTTGTTCAAAGCTGATTAATGAACTAACAATATACGAAAAGTGGGTTCAAGCTCTTAGGCATACGATTCATAAAAGCAATGATTTATTGAATAATTTAAGCTTTCACTTTACCCAATTTATAAACTTTATTTTAATAAATACTTCTTTATTAAAATAATATAATACTTTATTATACTATACTATACTAAATACTTTATTTTAATAAATACTGTTTTTAAGCATCTAATCAAGCTCTCAACATTGAACATTCAAAAATTTCCCCATAATGGGGACTAAAATGAATGGATTTAAGCTTCTCTAGACATGGGTCTATAATCTCTTGGAATACGACTTTAGAGGGACTATTTATCAAGATTTCCCCGGGGGAGGCCCGCCGGACCCCCCTCGCCCTGGGGGTTATTCCATGCCCCCCCGAACCCCGGGGGCCATCAAATCTTCGATAACACCCCCCATGAAAAGATTTTCGCTACGCTACTGTACTGGACAGTGGCGGATTAATGAATTTTTATGGGAGGGGGCGACATACCCCAAAAATACCCGATGGTCGGGGGGGGGGGGGGTATGGAATAAATTTTTTGGAAATTTAGTAGCCTTTAATTGCATTTTACACCATTCTAGCACTTAAAATGTAGTAGAAATATAATTTTTTCGTGTTTAAGAACAATCAAATTTCCCCTAGCTAGAGTAGTTTATTTCTGTATATTCATGTGGAATTAGGAATAAAAATTTTTTTATACAATACAATATGTCTTGAACAAAAATTGCTTTGCTAGCTTAATTTTTATCAAAATTTACAGAGAAATGAACAGAGTCTAAGCAATTTATTCTTGATCATGATGACTTTAGACCTATATATATATTTAAATTAATCTCAACATTCTTTCATGTTTCATAATACCAGTACTACAATAAATATGTATTAGGTCAAAAACAAACAGAGATTTATATGCCCCTACCTATTCTATAAAAGATTAATCTTATTCAAACTAATTTCACTTGATATAAGATTTCCTTCATTCTCTGTCATTTGTTAATTCGTCATTGAATTAAAATTATGTCGACAGTTAAAGATAAAGTAAAGGTAATATAGAAAATAAGGCAAAATAAGTATTACAACATTTGTTAATTTCCGGCCGGCGGAGGCGGAGTGGTAAGACAAGTTGGAGGTATTCTGTCTGTGGCGGGACAATTAAAATTTAACCGAGTGCATGTCACAAGTGTTACCCTTTTTAAATTTTTAAAATGTGCAAGCCCTCGGGGGGGGGGGGCGGTCGCCCCCTCCGCCCCCCCCTTTAATCCGCCCTTGGTACTGGAGGAATGCATTTCACTTCTGAAAAGAGGCTGACGAAGCTTCTTTTCAGAAGTGAAATACATTCCTCCAGTATCTAAAGTAAAAGCGAGTGAAAATCATAAATTTAATTGAAATACAGTGTCAGTTTTGATATTAGATTGTAAATATTTCATTTCCTTCTTGTGTTCAACAATTTAAGCATTTAGTTTAATGGGCTTATTAAGTTAAATTTAAAGTTGAATTAACTCCCGCAGTAACTAAAGTAGAAGAATGAACTAAAGAAGAAACTGGGGTTGTAATCAGTGGAGAAGACTAATGGAATCACAATAAATTTATGTTCATTATCATAAATTTGTTCAATTCAAATTTATCATAAATTTTGTTAATTTTTTTTGAATAGGTTGTAACAACAGTTGCCGGTATTGTATCCTACCCATTCGACACAGTCAGAAGGCGTATGATGATGCAGTCCGGAAGAGCCAAGTCAGACATTATCTACAAGAGCACAGCTCACTGCTGGTCAGTCATATACAAGTCAGAGGGAGGCGGCGCCTTCTTCAAGGGAGCCTTCTCTAACGTCCTCCGTGGTACAGGAGGTGCCCTTGTACTCGTACTCTACGACGAAATCAAGACCTTCCTCTTCTAAGCCTAGAAATCACCTTGTCATTCTCATCAACGATATTGCCAAGCAGTAAACTCAAGATTCTATCATCTGCCACCGCGACAATTCAGAACCGTAGTCAAGTTAGTGCGTTGTGTTTAGCCAACTAATGAAAAAAACCGAGGGACCATTCACAAATTCGACTAGCAATGGTTGAGAGCGAAATGAAAAACGACCGAAAGAATGCTGCTAACAGAGGTGGATTCAATCTGAAACTATTAGTAAACACTATCTAGTCATTCATATAATTTTTTATTCTCTGAATAAAGTAGGAAATACATTTTTAAACCACAAAAAAGACCGATAAAATGGTAAAAAAATTAAATGAACATATTTGAGTTTAAAATTTCAAATAGATCTCAACTAAAACAGTTTCAGACTCCGATAATTTGTTTGATTTCGTAAACTATTAAAATATCTCTATAATGAAATTATACATCGCGTTCAAAACGAATAGATTCAAAATTGATAAATATAACAACATTTTTCTGAATCGGAATTTGGAAGAATTTGTATGGTTTCCATTATTATTGTTTATTATGAAATGCTTCTGTTCATTCCAAAGGAGTAATCAATTACTAAAGTTAATATTGTGAAACAAAATAGAAGCAAGTTTTAAATTAATAATGGAGAGGGAAAATTAGTCAATATATTTAGAGCTGTTGAAAACTGAAGCAGTCAAGACGAATATTATTCTAATTGAAAAAGGAGGATCCAAAACATATGTATAAAAATTCTGATGTACATAGTTGTACGATATTATTTAAGTATTTATTGTGAATTAAACGTAAGCTTTATTTATTTGTGAGAAATAAATGTGCCTGGTAGCTGGTGAAATCTCAGCGGATTTCAGCAGTTGCCGTTTTATGAATATGCTGGCTGAACTTATTTCTGTAGTTGGTGTTGTGCCAAGTCGTACGGGCAATATGAGTGCTCAGAATAACCGACCAAAGCCAACCTGATCGATCTTGGCCAACATTTCTATCCTATTCCACCTTCCAAGGCTGTTGTACGATATTTTCGATAATTGAAAGTCAAAGTATGTCGAGTGAATCAGTCCGTATGAGTATTAATAGAAAACACACAGTGAAAAACTATTTATCTCGATATTGAGTAGATAACAGACAATGAAAGAAATGTGTTGAAAATCTCGACTATCGAATTTGAATAAAAACAACTCAGACTACACGAATGCTATTTATAACTGCCTGATTCTCCCAAGACGCTGAACAGAGCTAACTACAAGCACTATCGACGCTGAATGTCTCTTTCAATGTTTTAAAAGAAATAGATTTACTAAAAAAAAGCCTGAAATATTTTTTAAATATTAATATTTACGGTAAAAAGCTACATTTAGGGCAGGCAGATACATAGTGTTCAAACTAGCATTATCCTTATCAATGATTCTATTAGTGCATATGCAGCGATAAAAGTTTAAAAATCAGAATAGCGGCCATTTAGAATTTTCAAAGCATAATTTCATTTAAACACCACCATTCAGTTGTCAAACTTCAATCGAATAAGAATGCATAAATTATTTGATGCAATTTTAAGCAAACCTGCTCGAATTTTTAATGAGACGAATTATTTTCCTGGATTTCTCGTTCCATGACTAACTGCGTTGTTAATATTAACTTTTCATGTGAAATTTAACGACTTGCAGTCAAATATTTGTTAAGAATAAGTATAATAACTCACTTAATCTGGCCGAGTACTTTCGAATCTATGAGATCCATCTTCAGAGGCTCCTAGATCATCATGTCAGTTTTTTGGTTAGAAGTGTTGTGGTTTTTGTAAAATGTGGTCAAAAAGTTTGTGAGATTTAAAATTTAGTTGTTCATTGAGAATGTTTTGTTTATTGTGTGTGGTGTGTTTGTATATTTCAAATTGTTCCAAGGTGTTGAGTTCGTGTCCTTTAGATTTTATGTGTAGAATGTGTAGGTTGGTACTGATGTCAGTAAAAGTGTGTCCAGTTTGAATGATATGGTCGGCAAAATTCGACTAAAATTCGAACAAAATTTTGAATACGATCTCCCAGGGATCTACAAACTAAACTGCTCTGATTGTAACAAATTCTACATAGGACAAACAGGCCGCACATTCAAACAACGTTACAAGGAACACTTTCAAGCCCTGACATCCAAAGCTGAATCGAATTTTGCCGACCATATCATTCAAACTGGACACACTTTTACTGACATCAGTACCAACCTACACATTCTACACATAAAATCTAAAGGACACGAACTCAACACCTTGGAACAATTTGAAATATACAAACACACCACACACAATAAACAAAACATTCTCAATGAACAACTAAATTTTAAATCTCACAAACTTTTTGACCACATTTTACAAAAACCACAACACTTCTAACCAAAAAACTGACATGATGATCTAGGAGCCTCTGAAGATGGATCTCATAGATTCGAAAGTACTCGGCCAGATTAAGTGAGTTATTATACTTATTCTTAACAAATATTTGACTGCAAGTCGTTAAATTTCACATGAAAAGTTAACGAATTATTTTTAATAGGGCTAAGATCCGCATGAAAAAATTTGATGCATTATTTTTGTCTGAAGATCAGAAAAATACTACTTCTAAAAGAATGAAGTATTGATTAGATTAGGACACCTTATTTATGTAAATTTACAAAATTTCTTAAATGGTTTTAAAATAGCATTATTACCGTTGCATAGGTAGCAAATGATATTAATTTTAACTAAAAATCCTAGTGACGTATTTACATAAAATGGTGAAGTCTGGGCAAAATTGATCAATTCTTAATTTAACCTTAGGTAATATAACTTAGTTCTAGCTTATAAAATTGGAATACATTTATAACTTGAAATTCAAACAATTGAAGAAGACGGAAAGAGGCGAATTCATAGACACTGTCAAGGTCAGGTTAGGTTAGAAATTATATTTTTCAACGTACCCCAAAGTGGGTGAAACGAAAATAAGACCCGCTTGAAAGCAACTTTCAAAAAGATGCAGATTTAAGATGAGACTGCTTTCTATACCCTATCTATAGGAAAAATAAATTTATTTCAATGTAACAAAAATATCAATTTTTTTCAAATCTATGGCTATTCACTATTTTTTAAATTTACATGTCTATCTCTATTCCATATTCTTGGGAAATGTTGAAGAATTATTTATTAGTATTCATAACCATTAGTTAAACCGCTGTTGAAAATCAAAAGTGCTAGAGAAGGGTTTGAATGGATGATCGAGGCAATACTTGCTCAATGTCACCTTTTTCGTCATCCCGGTACTATATATGGGATTCCAGAAACTGCCAGAGAGTTTTTTTTGGAGGATGAAGCCCACATAGGTCTGAGACCTGTGCGTGGGTAATGAGTTGGATGATGGTGATTTATGAGCTGGACCTACAGTTTTAGGTGAGTTCCGAACAATGCGCTAATTTTTACAGCTCATTAGTAGCTGCGTTCTCGTAGGTCCTGTTGGTAACGGTGACCGATTAGATTGGCCAGCGAAAAAGACACCGTTCTCTGCTGAAAATCACTTCCCGGTGGTTCGGAACCCACCTAAAACTGTAGGTCCAACTCATAAATCACCATCATCCAACTCATTACCCACGCACAGGTCTCAGACCTATGTGGGCTTCATCCTCAAAGGAAAAAAAAAAGTATGAACTTTCAATCTCAACATCATGTAGACATATAAGCTGTATAATGGCAGCCAGAATAAGACATATAAGGGCAGCAACATGAGACATGAGCTGTATAAACTTTTATTGAAAAGTTTGCATCGAACTCCATGGTCTAGTTTCTAGTGATTGATATATAATGGCAGCCAACAACTATGTACGAGTCGATTTTCCCTAAAAGTTATTTAATATGTTTGATAATATTTTAACACTAAAACTCACCTCAGGAAATAAAATGGCAGAATTTCTACTTCAAACATCACGTTTTTCGCAATAAACTTGCTTCAGTTTTTTTACATGCTATTAATGTATGTTATTACTTCGTAATAACTGCACTATATAGATCTCCATCGCATTTGAATTTAGAAGAATTTTTAATTGACCTGAGACAGATCAAGAAGAAAACAGAACATACTTCCATATAGTTCTAGGAGATATTAACATAAATACACTAGAACCAAACCTGCACAGACAGTTGGAAGATTATGAGAACCTTCTCAGTGAATTTGGGTTTCTCCATTGTACAGGATGGCGCAAAAAGGAACGCATGTTTTCTAAAATGCTATAAGTAATTTTATTTTAATTATATAAATATCTTATTAACACCAAAACAATCAGAAAATAACCTAATTTGAGAATTGGTATTAAAAATTCCAAAGCACGACTATTTTTTAAAACTTACATCAGAAAGATGGCTCTATCCCGTTGAAACCATATGTCTGCCGAGTCGATCCCCAAAGCTGCAAAAGTGTGCGTAGCATTTCCATATAACGTTGAGAATTAACTGTGACAGTTGTACCACTCTTTTCAAAACAAAATAACGTCCAACGATACCAATTTTTGAGACCTCACACCAAACCGTAACTTTAGGACTATGCAGTGGGTTTTTATGCATTTATTGTGGGTTGTTAGCAGCCGAAAAGCGGCAACTTTCGAACTTTTAATACCAATTTTTAAATTAGGTTGTTTGCTGATTGTTTTAGTGCTATAAGATATTTGTATTATTAAAATAAATATACTTATAGCATTTTAAAATGCATGCGTTCTTTTTGCGCCAACCTGTATAAAACAGCCCACATGTGTTGGAAATAATACAGCCTCATGTCTGGACCAAATTCTAGTAAACTTTAGAAAGGAATTGATACCAATATTTCCAAACTCAATAACTGATCATTTTATAACTATTTTAGGATTGAAAAATAAAGCCAGTGACCAGAATAATGAAAAAAAGAGACCTCAGTATGAAAGTATTGATCATGTTAAGCTTTCATCAGCACTGCAGGGGGAAACATGGAATTCTGTCTACCAGCAGGATTGTACTGAGGGTGCTTTGAATGAATTTTTAATAATACTGGATAAATATAGAAAAGAATGTAAAAAAGTAAATAAGATTACACATAAAAAAGAAAATCAAGCCCTGGATTACAAATGGATTAATAATTTCAATAAGGAAGAGAGATAAACTAAGAGAGATAAACTACATAGACAAAGCAATAATAATAATACAGAAAATGTACAACTTGGGGAATATTATAGAAAATACAGAAACCTGCTTGCTAGGCTTATTGAAGGTGCAAAGAAACAGTATTTCACAGAGCGATTAGGCGATCTCAAAGATTCAAAACTAACATGGAAAGTAATAAACGAAATTACAGATGATAGAAGGACAAAAACACAAATTAAGTGTAGAAGGGGAAGAGCTAAAAATAGGTGAGAATGATGTAGATATTGCCAAATCTTTCAGCAAGTTTTCACAAGCATTGGATCTAAACTGGCACAGGATATACTTGAAGAAAACCATAACACAGAAGAGGTACCTCAAGCAACTGGCAATAGGATATGTCAATTTTTTTTTACATCAGTAATAGAAGAGGAAATAGGGCAAAAAAGGTTCTCTATCAGACACTTCAATCATCTAGCACCAAAAATCTATAACTTAATTCCTGAAAACATTAAAGCAATAGGACATATCAAAAAAATCAAGCAACAGCTTCACAACTGGCTAATAAATAGACAGACAGTATATAGAGAATTTTTTCAAGCAATGATTATGATGGAAACTTGTAATTTTGAAAACTGACCAATCCTTAATCCTATTTTCAACTAAACCTCCTTTTTCCTCTACTAACACCTACTCTAGAACATGGCAAGCCATAGTGGGGTAGGATGATTTCCAAAATGTATCATTAATTATATATATATCTTATTATTACTTGAATATAATTATTGAACCGCTTGGTTAAAATTCATTGTATTGTATATTGAAAAGGAATTAAAATTATTATTAATTTTTTTACTGTAATTCCCATTGAAATGAAGAATGAGTAATGTTATTCATTCCCGGTTATAAAAGAAATGGTCAGAAGTTAAAAATAAAATAACAAAGGAAGAGAACAATTGCACTCAAATACCGAGAATTTTCAAATTTGAGCATTTAAATTTCACAAATTGACGAAAATTTTTTCTCACGGCAATACCCTTTCAGTGTGATACCCTTTATCACGGCAATACCCTTTCAGTGATAGGGAAGTGATAGCCGCGAGCCGTAGCAGGTATCTGTTCAATCAGAGAGATAAGCTGCGTTCTCGTAGGTCTTGTTCGTAACGGTGACCGATTAGATTGGCCAGCAATAAAGACTCTGTTCTCTGCTGTAAAATCACTTCCCGGTGGTTCGGAACCCACCTAAAACTTTAGGTTCAACTCATCAATCACCATCATCCAACTCATTACCCACGCACAGGTCTCAGACCTATGTGGGCTTCATCCTAAAAAAAAGTGTATAAAGCTTATAGCTTTACAACTTGAGCTTATACATGAATCTTAGTGCATAGTCTTAATATATTAACCACATTCAAATAAATTTATTTATACACACAAATGGGCTTATCGATATCATATTTCAACTAAATTGGAATTTATATTTGAAAGAAACGAAATTCAGTAAGGAGGCATTGTTCCTGCGCGTTTAGAGAAGTCTACATACTCTATAATAAAAAATTAGGTGTATGTCAACGTTAAAATTAACTAAAACAATATATGAGTTTTTAGAAATCGAAGTTTTTTTCGGAGGATGTAGCCCACATCGGTCTGAGACCTGTGCGTGGGTAATGAATTGGATGACGGTGTTTTGTTCTCTTGTCTGATCTTGACACATTCTTGTGAGTAAGCCAACTATGCAATTGACTATTAAAATTACAAATTACACTTATTTAGTTTGAACTTGCACTTACTATTCGGAGTTTGGTTGACCTTCTATATTTGAAAAAATCCAGGGATTATTTTTTTCTGAGGATGAAGCCCACATAGGTCTGAGACCTGTGCGTGGGTAATGAATTGGATGATGGTGATTGATGATTTGGACCTACAGTTTTAGGTACATAACGAACTACCAGCAAGTGATTTCACAGCAGAGGACAATCTATTTTGCTGGCCAATCCAATCGGTCACCCTAACAAAGATGGCCCAGGAGTTTCGTAGCTTATCTCTGATTGAACAGATACCTGCTGCGGCACTCGGCTATCACTTCCCCAGGCAGAATGACTGGTGTAAGTTATTATTGCTCCAATCAATCCAATTATTATAAGCACAGGACAAAAGAGCCCGTTCTGTAGTAGTGTGATGAATAGTTCTAAGCGGGTTCAGCAGAGCGAGGTGTTTTAGCCAGTAGTTAGTAAGACACGAGAGCCTGGCACAAAGTGTGTAAATGCATTTTCACCTCCCAAAAAATCCAAATATTGAAAATTGCAGCTGATGGGGGGAAAAATGCAATAAGAATAGTCTAGAAATAATGAAACATCACTTCAGTAACTGATGGGACTCGTCCAAGCGTGTACCACGAATAATATAATTTTTAAACGAATAGATATTAATTATTAATTTTGTACCAGACATCACCACATCATTTACTTTTTTCATCAGCTAACAGAAAAAAGTTAATTGTCATTTCCAGTTGGCGTTCTGTACTCTTGTCTGATCTTGACACATTCTTGAGGGTAAGCCAACTATGCAGTTGACCATTAAAATTACCAATTGCACTGTTTTAGTTTGAACTTGCACTGATTCATTCTGGGTTTGGTTCACCTTCTATTTGAAAAAATCCGGTGATTTTATATCAATACACTGTACACAGTAAATCAACTACAGATGTGAAACAGATAATATAACATATATATACTGTATGCAACTAAATAATATACTGCATTAACTAAATATAATTAACTAATATATACTGTATGGAACTAAATAATATACTGTCAAGCCATGCCATACTGTATGTAACTAAAGAATATACTGTCGTTACTAGTCAAACTACTGTTTATAACTGAAGACCCAATTCTTATAAAATACAATATGATAGACATTCTTACCTCTCCAGGAAATTATAAATGAAACTTGCAACCAACAAGCTGGTACGCCTAGACCCATAAAAAACAAATTTAAAAATTAAAGTGTTATTGCAATTGACAAGAGCACTATAGTCTTTGTTGCATTATACTCAGCATCGGATCATTATGGATATAAATATATAGTACATGAAACTCAAAAATCATAAGCATGCATAATTAGTTCATTCAATAAACACATTATCAGTCCGAATAACGAATATATATTTCTCGAAAGAACATTCATTTTGGTAATTAGCATTAATGAATATTTTGGCCATCTCATTTCATCAGTTGACAATTACTTAGTTTAGTACATTTTTGCATAATATAATGAATTATTTTATAATACACATATTCGATAGTATTATTATGAAGAGTGGCGTTAAAAATTTATTCAATACAAAAACATTGATGAACAGTTTTGAGTTATTGGGAGTTGCATAAGAATTATTTCTAAACAAACAGATATCAATTATTAATTTTGAACAATGACATGCTCATGTATAATTCGTAGCAGCTGACAATACCAGAATGATAATGGTACAGTACTTACATTAACGACAATAAGATGTTCGTTGAACGCATTGAACAACAATGAATGGAAACACTAAACATTATGACAATACGAGTTTTGGACATAAGTTCCTATTGCATTTTAAACACTGTCACAGACACTGAAAATTCACTGTCACACCATTGTCCTACTTGAATCACCCGCTAGACGATCCATAATCTGGGGACAGAAAGAAAGTCTTGTGAGATTTTCCAGCACTTGACAAAAAACAACAACTTTGAAATAGGATACATTTCTAGGATGGTTCATTTGCATCACCCGCCAGATAACCCATAACCTGAGGACAAAAATAAAAGTTAAAAAATAAACAAAATAAATGAATTGGTGTGATTTTAACACAGGTGACGTTTTAAAAGAACGGAAATAAATGGGATAAAATAAAAAGGATCTTTTAATTGGAATCAGAATCGTCAGAAGTACCTTAGATGTTTTCATAACATTTCTACAGTACCTCTTGTTTGAGGTTAAGTGAGAGAAAATATTCTAGAGTCTCGACTCTGTCTAATAAAGAATTATTTAATTTCGTTTATAGAAAATTTACGACTCTAGCTTTGAAAATCAGGATATTGAGGGAAAATCCAAGGTTTAATGTAAACTTACTATGTTTTCAAAGAAATTGAATAGTTATGTGAACCGCGAGATGTATTTAAGCCTCAATTAACACTTTAGAAAAAAGTTCTAATAATTACATCATTACTTTTAAATCAAGCAACTTATTCCTGCTCAAAGTTTTGTTCTTGTTGAACCATATTAATTAGTTGGAACGGAATATAGCTATTTGTGTAACTAAGTGCAAAATAGCGTTTCTCTGCATCGAGAAAAACAGTTTTTTTTCACGAGCCAAAGGCGAGTGAAAAAAGTTTCTTGAGTGCAGAAACAATACTTTGCACTCATATTACACATTAAATTTTTCCTACAGTAATGTATAAAGTAATTTAAACTGAACAAAACAGGACATACATAACATGACAATTCCTCACATAACCTATCTTCGAATCAAATCGATTTCAACAACAACTATTTCGCAGCTGAAGCAACGTATTTTTGAATGCAGAATAGGGAACCTGCGTATTACATGCTCACTATTTTGCGTTGTTAGGTTGCAAATTTGGAGTGCGTACTTTCCCGCACTGGTGCAGGAATAGACTATTTTGCATGCTACAGTTAGTGCAAAAATAGGCACTTTTTCGGGTCACTGTACGAAAAAAATACATTATTAAAGTAATTATTAAGCACAAGGAATAAAGTAAGACATTACTTTCAACTTCAGTTTATGAAATCTATAAATATGTTTCATTGGACTTCTCACAGCTAAGCTACATTTTTTTCTAATATAACTTTTTAAATTGCGGATGATGCCCAGATGAGTTTGGAGACTTGTACGTGGACAATGAGGTGAATGGGTGAATGATGAGAAACATCCATGACTAAATGAGATTCAAACCCAAGGCAGTAGGAAACGAAGCCAGCCAGAGCCCCTTATCTTATCACAGACAAGCGCTCCAACCAACTCCACCGCCAGAGCCGCTTAATTGTGTACCGAATAAGAAATTATTCAACTAAAATCAATAATAGCAGGTATTTTCAAACAAGGTACAATTTCAAAAATAAACACAGTATGTTTAAAATAATTAGCAAATATTATTTTCACTTACTTCAACTGTTACTTTCATCAGTCATTTATAAAAGATAATTTTTGCACTAAATTACAAAGAAGTCAATCCCCACTGTTCATTGTAGTATCATTGTAGTAAGTTCTCATTTTATAAGTGGAATATTTCGTGGTATTTCTCTATTATTAGTTATCATAACAACAAAGGATAAAGTAGATAGCATTTAGTAACTGAAAGAAAAAGGAAAACTGGAGCGGGAATGGCTACTTTCATGAAACTTTTATGCAGAAATATGCTTGATTTTTCATGCTATTAATGAAATCATGAACCATTTAATGAAGTATCAATAGATTTAACTATAGATCAATTTAATTGTTTGTTTGATGAAATTCTGGATATATACATTAATATAATCATCATTCCTCATATAATCATTAAACACTGTACTCACAAAAAATTAGCAGACAAATAAAAGAAAATAAATACAATTTACAAATCAATGTAATTATAAAAGAAGAAAAAGCTTGAAAGCATAAACTAATAAACATTTCAAAAATGCAATTGCTGTCTTACCGTTCTTATTCCAGGAAGATTAAGGAATGTTCCCAGAATTGGTACCCTTCTGAGAAAGTTTATTGCAGCGGGGAAGAATCCACTGAAAAAAAATAAATTATCACATTAATGATGATGAAACGAACTGGAATTATTATTATTGAATGAAGGCTAATAGAATCAGCACAGTTTATACGCCATGACAAATATATAAATACACAAACGATAAACTTATACAGTAAACTCAGACCTGGTAACACATGTTTCTTGATAATAAAAAAAATAATAATACCTTTGACCTGATTTTTCTCTTGCTGATAAAGTCCACCTAAGTCTGAGACTTGGGCAATGAGGTGAATTAAAAACAACCACCTGATCTAATTGAAATAAAAGTAAACGAATTAAAATTAGCCTAATCAAATCCCTTACGCTCTAACATAATAGGCAACAGGAATTAAAACAAAAATTTAATGAAGAATAACAAATTCCAAAGTAGGGAAGTGATAGTTGAGTGCCGTAGCAGGTATCTGTTCAATCAGAGATAAGCTACGGAACTCCTGGGCGCTCTTTGTAAGGGTGACCGATTAGATTGGCCAGCAAAAAGACTTTGTTCTCTGCTGTAAAATCACTTCCCGGTGGTTCGGAACCCACCTTAAACTGTAGGTCCAGCTCATCAATCACCATCATCCAATTAATTACTCACGCACAGGTCTCAGACCTATTGTGGGCTTCATCCTCCAGAAAGGCTAATGAAATCAGTACAGTTATACGTCATGAGAAATATATTCAACAAATATAAAAAAATATATATCAACAAATTATGAACGTTATACAGTAAAATTAGACCTGGTAACACAGCAGTTAGGATTTCTTGTTTATAAAGCCCACATAAGTCTGAGACTTGTGCATGGGTAATGAGGTGAATTAAGATGTTATAAATGGCGGACCTTTCTTGCTTGACACTGCTCATATAATTAAGTTAAGGTCGAACTGTAATCAGGTTTCACCATATTTATAATTATCGTTTTATTTAACAAATCAGAATTTGCAAAACATCGGCATATCTGTCATTAATCGGATATAAAAAACACGAAAATCCGGTTTTGGTTCGCGTATAAACACAATGTTCCAATCAAGTTTAACTAGTAATGAAGACATTGTTAATGTGGTAGCCTACTAAGTACTGAACACAAAGCCAATGTACCACATTCATTGTTATAAACAGCACCACTGATGAAGAGACTCTAGAGATCTGCTGTAAAATCACTTCGGAACCCACCTAAAACTGTAGGTCCAACTCACACCATCAACAAATTCATTACCCACGCACAGGTCTCAAACCTATCTGAGCTTCATCCTTTAAATAAATCCTAAAAAATGAAAGAATTGGATAATTAGAAATATATCTCCCAGACAGCAATATTCAACAGAACAATTATTATAAAGTACTGTGGTATTCATATAACTTGGCAGCGTGTAGCAGATGGGTGGAGGACTTGCTACATCTGAACCCAATTGCTGCCAAGTTATATGAAAACTATAGTAATTATTATAAAAAGCATGATTCAAGAAGAAGAAAATTTTCAAACAAACCTGAAAAGTAGTATAAAGCCGTAAGTTTCTAGCATCATTCCCACTAGAGGCCATCCTAGTAGGACCACTATAATCCCACCAAAAAACGCAACCGATGCTTTTGCTTTATGCCTTTGGAAGAAAAAACGAAATGTGCGTTCCAAACCAATAACGCTGGCTAGACCGGCTATGAAAAGGATCTGAAACAAGTAATTCATTCAATGAATGCATATTCAGATGGCAAAATTAAATTATTATGCAAATACAATAACACAGAAGCTAGCTTTCCTGTTCAACAAAAACAGTAATGATGGAAATAACACATAACTCTCATTTAGTATTTTTTTTGGAGGATGAAGCCCACATAGGTCTAAGACCTGTGCGTGGGTAATGGATTGGATGATGGTGATTGATGAGTTGGACCTACAGTTTTAAGGGGGTTCCGAACCACCGGGAAATGATTTTACAGGAGAGAACAGTCTTTTTGCTGGCCAACCCTTAAATAATAATAATTAAAATAATAAGTATTTAATAGGCCTAAAGTATTCAAGAATAACTTGACATTTAAATAATAAATAATTATAATGAACGAGGTTAATACATTTTTTTCCTACAACTGCTCGTAAAGTAATGAATAATAAGACGAAATTGTCACAACCACATTTATTAAAACTTAGAGAAACTAGTTTCGGTTGTTAAACCATTATCAATCTCAATCAAACAGTTTGATTGAGATTGATAATGGTGTAACAACCGAAACTAGTTTTTCTAAGATTTAATAAATGTGGTTGTGACAATTTCGTCTTATTATTCATTATGGATGCCTTCCACAATATCACCTTCGATACTACAAAGAATGCTCGTAAAGTAGTTCTTTACGTACTGAAAACTGATTGTAAAATACCTCTTTAGTGGTCAGCGAACAGTAAAGTCAGCTGGCGAGCGTAAAAACTCTAATTTGCACTCTAGTTACACAAATAGCTGATAATACAAGAAGTTTATAATCTAAAGGTAATTAAAAGGGAGAGGAATTTGAAAAGAATCCTTCTTCAATTACAAAAGGCAATTTTACTGTTCAGAAGATACAGTTGCCTATTTTTGGTAATAGAAGGAACCTGCAGATATTTGATATAATTTTAAAAAATAGTTTCATTTCGTAAAGCTGAAGATTAATAACTTTCAAGTAAGTAACAATCATATTTCTTGGACAAGAATCAAGAAATTCATTTGCTGTAAAGGTAAAACCATTCAAGGCAATGAGCATCGTTAAATATTTCAATTATTCAATATTACAATAATCCATCCTTTTAATTAAAATAAGAAGGTGGGGGGGGGGGGGAATGATAAGCACTGGAGCTACATATTTTAAACAATTATGCACTCAGAAAAACGATTAGGCCTGTATGTAGCCTGTCAACGCATTGATGACAGTTTGAAATAAACAGTATGGCGCATGTTTCTATACCTCTCGGATCTCTCTCTCACACACACATACACACACACTCTCTCTCTCTCTTTTACCCTGTCTAGAAAAATTGAGAGGTAAACGTATTTTTAAAAGAGAAGTTTGAGAAGAGGAGGCCTACAGAAGATGAAATTGACAAATCAAATGACAAACTTTAAAGTGATGTGAAATATTGATACTTTAAATACTTTTTTCAAAGAAAGGTCGACTGAGCATGAATTAAATTGAGATATAGGAGGACAATATTATCGAGATGAATACGAGGAAGAAAAAGGATTCAGCAACTGGACGATTTGAAAAATGGAAATGAAGATTCCATGTAATATTACAGCAAAACAGCAGAGCACTCACTAAAGTAAGTTATACATTACTAAGTGAGTAATACTTACATTTCCGATTGCCAATAATCCTTTATCAAAGAGCAATAGAACACCAAGAAAAAGGAAGAATATCCCAAAGCCGGCTAGACCGACTCCAATTTCTGAAACAAAATAGGGATCGATGTTAATATTGTCAAGATAATTGTTTTCACGTTATTTACAAACAAATCATCCAATAATTATTGTGTACTGTGTCGTCGTGTGATTCCGAAGTGGGTCAAGTTTCTTGATAATTACAAACTGTATAATTATAAAGATTTTTTTATAATGGCGTTTTTCATAATACTGCATAAGAATTTCAAGAAAATGAGTTCCCACATTTTCTTCAGAATCACTAATGAATTTGATTTTGATACATGCATATCAAAATAGCCTATGCTTTTTAATTAGTCCAAATAGACTAAGCTTAATGAATTCATTTCAACATATTCAGTCAGGTGACAAGTGAATATTGAAGGCATTAGATCTCATTGATTCTAATTTATATTTTAAAACCGTTAGTGAGTTGAAAGGCAACAGTTCCGGAAATAGACATTCAATAGAGCCGCCTTTACATAAAGTACCAGAGCTTGCTATATAACTTTTGCTATACGGTATTTAACAATGTTGCATGAAGCAAGAGTTGTAGAGTAGGATTATTTTGGCGAGATTTTCTACGATTTGAGCTTTACATGTACCATTATTTGTTACATTGCTTTTGCTTTATTAATACAAGCGTGCGCAGCCAGTGAACGCTGCACGACGTCAGCTTTGGAAATCGAACCAATGGTTTTTAATGAATTCTCAGCCACTGGAAATTGTGCTACGCAGTGCCGGTTGAAAACCATTAATTTAGTTTTGAAATCTGTTGTCGCATACAACTCAATTCAGTGGCCGGGCACCCTATGACGGAAAAGAGCATAACACTAGATAGAAGAGAGCGCCTTTGAAGATCATGGTCAAGCTATAGAATTGCAAGTTACAGAATTTAGCCTTGCGCTATTAAGCTGCTTGAAAGGGCGAGGTAGATCGTTTTATGCGTTTTTGAGAGGGTCATCACTGTGTTCACGAGGAGCAGGGGATATTAAGAGTTTTGATGAATTTATTAATAATCACTTAGCCATCTTGCTACCAGCACCTCTGTGACTAATTGAAATTGTTTTTTTGAAAGTGCATTAAAGCCATCAATCCCGAAATATTGAGAGTAAAGGTTATATTAGATTTAAAGATTTATATTAGATTATGTTAAAGAATAAGGTACCGTATTTAAGGTAAAGGGACAGCATACTGTATCACACTCAGAAGACCCGAACAACCCCTACTGAGGTTTAGCATAAAGCAGGTTATTGTAAGGAGTTGAAATAGTTGAGAAATTAATAGTAAACATTTTATATTTTTACATGGAAATTAATCCATTATGGACTATTTACTTCGGTTTAAGCTGCACAAGGCCTTAACATGAGAGCTGATCCACCTGAAACTAAGAATTTCAGCCAGCATACAAGATAAAAATATAAAATGAATTAACAGAGCATATCAATGCAATTACTTACTCTGAACATCTGTTATTTCTATCATTTTGAATGAAGTATCTACAATAAATTTAGAGTTTGTTTAGATTGAGTTCAGTATAACCTATATTTTACAAACAACAAAGAACAGTTTAAGGATTAATAGGAGCCCATTCTCACTGTAAACAGCATCACAACTAGAATTTAGGACACTTTGATTTTTTATTTTAAAACCTAACAACAAAATAGTAAGAAAATGTAGATGTAATTAACATTATTCTCACAAACAAGAAACAAGATGCCACCCTCTGCACAAATACACGGCACTTTTTTGCTTTTGCCACTTGGAATTGAATAGTCGATTCGCATGATCTCGATATAAGCTTGTCGATGCTATAAAGTCGATCAGAATTCAGAAGTATGATTATGAAACTTGATTGCACAAAAAGTTGAATTTAAAGCTAATTTTTGGTTGAATATGTGAAATTCGAGTTTTTTTAATTGCGATAAATTAAAAATATCACTAAAACTATGATTTTGCAGCTTTTGTATGGCAGCAAAAATGTTGTCGTTGGTACCACTCCATGTGCCTTTTATCATCTACGCTCGATATCACGATGTGTCAATTTTCAATTTCAATTTAGAGTTTTTGTTTTTGGAGATCAGAGTTCAAAGAGTTAAAATGGCGAGTTTTTGGGCTTTACTAATTTTATGTTTCCTTTTTATTAATTTAGGTTACTGTAGAATACATAACTTGGAAATAAAAGTAAGTATTCCTCATTTTTAGTACACAATGTCACTAGGGTTATGACGTAGTGACTCCAGTTAATAAATTCTAATGTAAGGTTGGTCCCAAAAATCAATACACATTTCATTTATCAACAATCTACAACGTATAATAAATTATAGTAATAAGTATTGTAATAATTATTGAACTATTAAATTAGCCCTTTGAATGAAGTTCCCAGTTTAATTTTATTGTAACTAATCGTCAATCATATATCTTATGATATTTTTGTACAGTAGCATTAGTCGATTTCCATCAGCTTTTTAATGCTGTTGTCAATATCAACAATCGCGGAAGTTTTCAGTATAAATTAATAGTACTTGAAGGAATTCAAAATTAATAAATTCTATTTCTGTATATTTGTCAGTTTGTTAAATTGTCAGTTACTTCAAACTAATTTGTTAAGAATCATACGATCGTCTTAAAATACATAAAACATACAATATAACTCTGTGCTATTATAAGTTATTTTAGAAAAAATGACCACAACTTTTAAATTTCTCTAAAATTAAAAATTCGTCTGCTGTAGAAGCACTTTGTACATAGCCAAGACTTCAAGCTTCTCCTAAACATCGAGTCTGAAGTCTGAATCTTCTTTACCATATAACTTACTGAGGCCTCATAAATAGAGGTTCTGTGAACTTCGAGCATTACATTTCCCTGCTTCTTGTATTGTATGCGTGGAAGTCCGCTCCAGTCATCAATTC
This sequence comes from Conomelus anceps, assembly GCA_948455865.1. Lineage (NCBI taxonomy): Eukaryota > Metazoa > Arthropoda > Insecta > Hemiptera > Delphacidae > Conomelus > Conomelus anceps. Next base: position 4,891,647 of record OX418224.1, read on the forward strand.
ACTCTTACATTTTAATGCCACACAGGTCGAAAAGTAAACAAACAGACAGTGCAATGGCAAAATCCTCGCTGATATCAATAAATTTCTGCATGGGTATAATGATGGTTTCCGAAACATAATCCTTAAGTTAGTGATTTCTTCTGCACTCAGAAACACGAATACAGTTACTTGAAGCTCCCCATGCGATAATACCATAGAACAACAGCGGCTCAAAGTATCCATGGTAACTTATGCCATTTTTACAATATTCTCATGGGCCACTTTAGTTAATCTGGACATGACATGGACTGCCGAGTTCAGTTTTTCACCAATATCTCTATGAGTCTTCCAGGTCAGGCCGTGATCAATAAAAATAACTTACACAGAAACTTAGTGCAATCAACACTTTCAATGATAGTTTCCGCCATTTTAAATTGAAATGAAGAATGGAGTTCTCTTATTGAAAAATTCATGAAACATTTACTTGTAGCTCATTACCTTGAAAACAAGTTACTACTTATATTTTTTGTAATATATTTTTTTCTTTTATAGCCTATTACGATAAGATGAAACAATATCACTACTCATATTTTTTGGAACATATTTTTTCTTTTATATTACGATAAGTTATATCACTTAATATTTCGGAGTCGGCGTAGCCGAGTTGGCTTATCGCTGGTCTGATAAGCCAAAGGTCCTGTGTTCGATCCCAGTTGAGTACAATATATTTTTCTCGAGCCACTCCCGTGTTTCGGAGGACACGTTAAGCCGTCGGTCCCGGTTGCATATAAAAAAAGCAGTCGTTAAAAAAACGGCGAGGTGGAACTACCCGTAAGGGTCTCCCCACCACGAAAAGCCATACGAATTTACTTTACTTAATATTTAATCACTGGATTGAACTAGGCCTGTTCATGTATCACTCAGAACTTTTATCTATTTATTGTGACAAATTTACAACGAGTGTGAAGGTGCAACAGACTCAAGTCCAAAACTGCTCCCTTCACAAATTTTGAATATATGTTACATTGTCCAAAACATTGAGGTTAACACAGAATAAAAATCTAAGATATGCTGAAAACCTTCACTTGAAAAATAATAAAATGAATTTTCTCACTTGACTACTATTAATTTAAAAGTTCACTCTAAACGAAACACTAAAAACAGTTGAAAATAGTTAATATTAAATGTTTAATAATAAAAAATATTATCTGGTTGCTATGGTAAACAACAATATATTTATCTCGATTTTTAACTTGGTAAATGTCGTTTCATCAACGTCTCTGCAGAGCTACTCCATTTCTGTTGTGAACTGGTGCTTTAATTATTAATGATCTTACTTTTGGATGTCTAAGCTAAACATATCTAGAAACTTGAACTAAAGCACAATCTATGACTATGTAGTTTACCGCCACTGCATTTCTGTTTTCTCAACCTTTAACTTTGACTGGCTAAATAAATTAATAGATTCAGTATTTATATTCCCTTCATTTAATCTTCTTATGTACGGTAATTATACGATATAGCAGGTATATATGTACGATTTAACGTTCTCCACCCATATCAAAAGAGTAGAGTTTTTCTTTCTAGATAAAAAACTCGAATTTTTATTTCCAGAATGATCACAGACGATTCATTCCCCTGAGTACTTTTGGGTTCTATGTTGGAGGAAGTTTGAGCATCAACTTGAAAGACTTTCATGTTGAGCCGTGGGATGATTCATATTTGGTGAGTACTAAGAAGAATTCAAAACTAATCCTAGAAATTTAATCCTCGAGTGTTCAAGCTGTAGGCCTTTGGATCGCTTTCAACTCAACATCACTAAAGCTTGCTCTAAGCGATTACATCGCTTTTAGAACTATTTCTGTATCTAGTTGAATCATTCATAGTCGAAGCTTTTTTAAACTCATTCTGAATAATGCAGAGTGCTTCTTGCATTTTGCTTCTTGGACATTGAAATTAGCCAACTTGCAAGAGTTGCATGTAAGATTTTCCATTCATTTATAAATATTTGTCTTGATATAAATGAGGGAATCTATTGATTTGCATTTTTTTTAAATATTTTTTTAGTTATTACTGCTAGTTCCATTAATTTATAAATATTCGTCTTTACATAAATGATGGGGCTTATTAGTTTGCATTTATTGTTTCTAATACTTATTAGTTACCGTATTCCTGCAATTGAACGCGTTCTACTCGGCTTAAATAGCAATTTATGGGATGTATCAGCTATATTCACATCTCCCTTTGCTCTATTACATAATTGATTTGTCTTGACTCATCCTTCTTGCCTGCCTTACATGTTTTATTTGCCGCTATGTATTTGGAGCTAGTCATTAAACAGCTATAATTTTCTTATTCTTAGGATATTTTGCCAAAACACCAACATGCTGATGTATTTTCCAATCTTTCCCCCGAAGATGAAGCCCACATAGGTCTGAGACTTGTGCATGGGAATGAGTTGGATGTTGGTGATTGATAAGTTGCTACCTGCAGTTATAGGTCATTTTAATTTTAATTTATTCATTCTTAAGATGTACGCTTTTGATTGGACTTACTATTGGACTTGAACAGTTACGGACATTCCAATTCTCTCTTCAATGAGGCTCTTTTCTATGCATATTTGAATTCTGCTTTTATTCAATCATGCTAATTGAAAATATTGTTCTACTCAAGATAAATAAGAATTTTGAATGGCTACTAAGATGTATTGTTTGACTCAAGATAAATAAGAAATTGTGATTGGCTACTGAGATGTTGTAAATATCTATACTGTATAAGTTATCTTGTCAAAGTTTGTAGCCTACTTAAGATCTCTTAATAGGACACTACTATTTATTCGTCTATTTTACAGTTTGGATTCAGTCTTGATCGAACACTGAACGATGCAATGAGTCCCTACTTGGATACTCACCAAGAGAGATGCCTGCTCGAGCAAGCAATGGTGCAGACATCAAATAATGTCGCGTTCACTTACTTTGTTCTGGATTTCAAGCATAACATGTGAGTAGCATAAGGGAATTTATTGTCGTCTCTTGAACGAGTTCCATTTTCTCACACCTTTTTCTTGACTAGATAAAAATATTACGGGGGTAATTATCAGTAAGTTGTAAATATTAGAAGTAGGTCAGTCTTCATGCAATCTTAATTTGAAATCCAAGTAGCGTAGTGGTTAGAGTATCTGACTGCTACTTTTTTTTATTGCTGATGATGCCCACATGAGTCCTAGACTTGTGCGTGGGTAATGAGGTGAATGATTACACATAAATGCCTGACGGTGGACGTGGAGCGGGATTCGAACCCACGACCACTTAAACAACAGCAAGCTAAAGTTGCGACGCCCCAACCAACTGCGCTAAGCGGCCCCACTTCGACGGTCTCAAGTCCGATTCCTGACCTATCCCGGCATTTTACAATCTATATGTCCAAGTTTATTTGCAATTTTATCAACAAAAAATTCTAAGGAAAAAAGAAACTTTTGACTCAATTGGAATAATCTATACAATAATTGCAATTTGAATTTTAGGGTTCATTGTTTGGGCCCGGAGGAAGGCCATAATTAAAACTGATCAACAAAATTGGGGTAATTTTTCTAAAGAAATATTTTTTGTTCGTAGGTTTTAACTCAAACCATGTAATCTTTTAAGGTCGAACAGACCTAACATTTTAACGTCTACCATCATTATTCACTTATTACCCAGGCACGAAACAGTCTCAAGTGCATGAAAAATTAATAAATTAAAGAAAATTTAGTATTTTACTTCACTAGTTATTAGTAAAATAGTTATTAGTTCGTTATTCTTATATTAATATTGTATTCTATTGTTTCTTTCCCATTTTATCTCTCAGTTTCCCTCCTTGCTCTTGCTTTTCATCGCAATTTCATCCTCTTTGTTCACTTCATTTTCCACCTAAGCCTCAGACTTTCTCACGTAGACTTAAACTACTTCTTGTCAAGTTGCCTCTGTACAAATAAATTTAAAAAAAATGAAATGAAAAAAAAGCTAATCAGACTTTCTATAACAATAGATAGATATCAACGCTTTCGATTCTTTGAAAAGAAATAGGTTACTGATTCAGTTTTCTTGTGATTTTTATGACAGTTCATGTATGACAACACTAAACATTACCTTCTTTCTGATCGCTTTGTCTCACACATATGGCTTCCATTAAGCGATTTTCTCGCTTATCACGCTTCAACTCTTTTTTTTTATTGCCACATACCGTACTTAGTCTGATAAAGCTTCATTTTTATGATTTGCTTTCATGTAGACTATCCTTACCCAGTCTGACTTTATAACGGAAATTCGCAAAATAAATGACATTTTTGAAATAAATTATATGTATAAACAAATTATATAAATAAATAAAATAATTATATAAATTATAATAAAAATAGATAATTATTATTAATAATAATTATTAAATTAATTAAAATTATTAAATTAATTATAAATAATTATATATATTATATTCATCATACCAGTAATTATTGAACATACCAATATTTTAAACTCATGGCAATAAATTCAAATAGAGAATATCAACCGATATAGCCTAATTTATTTGCAGGTTGAGGATCAACTGCAGCTCGGAACTCAAGCACTTGCAAATAACTAACCGCACTGGCTCAGTTATGCGACGCAAACGCGATGATGCCACAAAGTTCAGTGATGCTAACTTGCTTGGATTTTCAAAAAAGAAAAGTCCTGATCCCATGCCAGTTGAACCAGGTATTTAATTGACTTTGAAATTCATCTACAATCAGTAATTGCTAAAACATGAAAATTTCATGGATTAAATTTGGAAAAAAGTTGTTGAGTATGTATTTTTTGTATTGCTGATGATGCCCACATGAGTCCGAGACTTGTGCGTGGGTAAGTTACAACATTACTTTCCTTTTTCCTCTTCATTTGTTATCCAATTTCTTTCTTTTCTAATTATTTTCTTTGATAGGATTGTAGTTTTTTCTTTCTTTCTCAGTTCTGTATTTACAGTATTTATTTTTTATTTCACTTTTATCACTACATTCTTTTGTAATGTATGTCTTCATTAACGAATCTCTATTTTTTCTTTATAATATTAAAATATAAGTGAATTTGTTTTTTTGTTGGAATAATTGTGAAGATTGGCACCTGCTGAAAAACATACGGGTTTAGCAGGAGCCTACAATGTTTTTAAATTTTGAAAATAAATTTGATTGATTGATTACCACCGTTTAAACTTAGTTATTAGATAATTTGAGATTGAAAATGCAATAAAATGTTTTATGCATTGCAGTAATGACTGATAACACATAGATGCCACACGGAGGAGCGGGATTCGAACCCACGACCGCTGTAATAATATGTTTTTTAAAATAAAACAATTTCTCATGAATCAAAATACTCATACAATTATCATTTTTATTGAAATAATAGCTAGGCCTATCAATTTTATTAAATTAAATAAGTATTGAATAGTATATAGTAATAAGTATTAAGTTAAAAGTATTTTAATCACTATTTCTATTGTTTATTGAAGTGTTCATTCTTTAATTATTAATTTAAAAATAAATATAAATTAAATGATTGAAATGTGATCTGATAGTTACTCCTTGTCATGTTCAAGGTTCAGCAGGGGGTGGAGATAATGGCGTTGACTTTGTTCCAAGTACACCATGCATTAACAGTCAATTCCCACTGAAAGTTGAAAAAAGGGAGAACAAATACTACTATTCATCAGATGTAAGTGAATTAAATTTTAAAAGTATGTTAGATGTAGTGATGGGCGACTCATTCCTTTCTGCAAGTCGACTTGCGAGTCGGTCTCAAGAGAGCAAGTCGACCGAAGCTAAAGTCGAGTCGAAGAGGTGCAAGTCGACTCAAACACGACTTAAGTCGGGTTGAGTTGCAATTTCAACGGTTTTGTTTTTTCTCTTGGCTCTACTTTTGTCGACACTGTCAACATATCAGTCGTGGGTCGTTCATGCTTTTGAACTACTGTAGTTGAAGATAGAAAAATAATGAGGATTCTTTAGTATATTCACCAAGACGGGAGTGATATAAATTAACAATTCATTAATTCGGACAAAGATCAAAGATATTTATAGGGCCAACAATTTACAATAGAATTCCACTGGAAATGAAAGAAGAAGGCAATATTAGCAGATTTAAAAAAAAAAATAGGGATTGGTTTTATAATATTGGAGTCTACCGTACCATAGATAGGAGCTCATAGTGAATAGGATGTGAATAGAAATACGATTTTGCATACTTTAGGTAGTTTTAGGTACCGTAAATAGTTTTATTTTTTTATTTTTGTATTAGTTATAAAGGCTAGTTAAGAATAGTATTAGCTTGATCTATCTCTATATAATATATTTGTAATGTTTGAGCTTATATCAATAAACTCGTCCTCTGGATGTGTTTTCCATCATGCAGAAAGATGATAATTATTATTATTATTAATCATTAATATATAAATATGTAGGCAGCAGAGAATATCGAACTGAGAAATGCTTTTCTAAAACCAAAAATCACAACCGAAATTGCACTCGCAAGTCATACTCTTATGAAGTCGTTAACACATCTCGACTTACTATTCTAAAGGAATGTCTCATGTCTTGAGTCGACTCAAACTAGACGACACGACTTTTTATTAGATGACACTGAACCGAACAACTCAACCATTCAATGATACAACTCAAGTCGCAAAGTGCATACTGAGAAAAACGAAAGTCGTGTCGACATCATGCATGGCAAGTCGATTGAGTCGACTCAGTGTGCAAGTCGACACAAAGTCGACTTTTGAGTCGAAGTCGCCCATCTCTAGTTAGATGTAACTTTATATTATCGTAGATGTAACCAAAGTATTGGTCACAAACTTTGAAAATAAACTTGCTCGATTCCAGCTTGCGCAGGTTGTTTGTTTAATGTATTATGATATTACATTGCTAATCACACTCAACTAATTGATTTATAGCATTAAAAGAAACTTGGAATTGAAATTAATTATTGTTTTAGTAATACTATGGCGTAGCGTATTTGCTTTTTAATATTTCTGGTGATTTGGATGCTTCCAAAAACTGTAGGTTCATCATTTAGCAATAAGTAAGTTGCAATGGACTACTTATAACTTGAACTAATACTAAGCACTACGATCATAATTGTGATAAAGTCAGCTAAGGGATGAAGAAATTACAATAGTCAACTGATAAGTAAACTAACTATTGTGCTAAGTCAACTCGAATAATGTTAAATGGAATAATTTCAGTTGTAACTTGTGAAAATAATAATTTATTATTTTAAATAATAGTCGACTGTGGAGAGTTTACAGAAATACCTAATCTGACTTGGGGCCCTATTTAACTGTATTCACCTACTGTACTTGTTTACATATTTGAGTAAATTATTATGGTTTCAGTTAGGTTTCTATAATTTTAAAGCATAAAACAGCTTATTTTCGAAAATCCGGAGTTTTTATAATCTGGATAAGGTTCAGTCCCAATTAATCCGAATTATCGACGCTCTACTGTAATAGTTGGGCCTATCAATTTTATTAATTTAAATATGTATTGAATAGTATATAATAAGTATATAGTAATAGTTACAATTTCAGTTGTAACCCGTTAAAATAATAGTCGACTGTGGAGAGTTTTTAGAATTACACAAATCTGACTTGGACCTTATTGAATGTATTAATCTTGATGTAATAAATAATTGATCTTTCTCTAAGAAGAAAGAGTAGATAAAGCTTTAGGAGTAGAAAAAGATGGAAGGTGGAGAATAATTCAATTAATTTTTTTCAGTTCACTATAAGAATTGTAACACCTAACGAAGAAGGTCTTTACAATTTGTACTTCCACAACTGTCATAATTATAAAAGTGAGAGATCTCTGGTTTCTGTTGATTTTTCGGTAAGTATCGTTTAATTTTCACACATTTAATATAAATAATTTATTTTATAGCCTTTTATTTGAAGTTTGTATTTTATTTTGCTACAGAGCTCAAATGTTTAGTAAAGGTGATAGCCGAGTGCCGTAGCAGGTATCTGTTCAATCAGAGATAAGCTATGAAACTCCAGGGCCATCTTTGTAAGGGTGACCGATTGGATTGACCAGCAAAAAAGACTCTTCTCTGCTGTAGAATCACTTCCCTCTGGTTCGTAAACCACCTAAAACTGTAGGTTCAACTCATCAATCACTATCATCCAATCGCGAATAAAATATAATGTTCAAATCAAGTTTAATTAGTAATGAATATATTATTAATGTGGTACTAAGTACTGAACACAACGCCAATGTACCACATTCATTGCTATAAACATCACAACTGATGAAGAGACTAGAGATCTGCTGTAAAATCACTTCGGAACCCACCTAAAACTATAGGCTCAACTCACACTATCTTCTAATTCATTACCCACGCACAGATCTCAGACTTAAGTGGGCTTCATCCTCCGAAAAAAAATTATTTACATTTTTTTCTATTTGTGTACAGTATTTTACAAATTTAATATGTTATACATAATGTGTTATTTGGTAGGTTTCACATTAGAACTTGAACAATTGAATATTTAATAATTGAATTTTTAACAGTGATTCTAAAGCCTAATTTGTCAAAGGGCTGACTCAGGGCTATTCATTTCTTGCAAGAAATATATTGAAGGAGCCAAACAAGAATCAGTTGGGCCTACATTGGCCAAACCTTGAAGTGAATAATAAGGCGAAGTTGTCACAACCACATTTATTAAAATTGGTAAAATACTAGTTTCGGTTGTTAATCCATTATCAATCTCAAACAAACTCCTAATGAAGGAAACGTATTATTGAAAAAGATCATATTATTGCCTAAACAGACATATTATTATTAAGAACGGTTCGTTTGAGATTGATAATGGAATTACAACCGAAAATAGTATTTCATATTTTAAATAAATGTTGTTGTGACAACTTTGTGTTATTATTCATTATGGATTCTTCCACAGTATCACCTTCACCACTACAAAGAAAGGCAAACCTTAAAACACCTTCAACCTGGTGCTGTAAATGGTCTCTGAACAGAAAATAGAATCTATCAGACCATACAAACGAACAATACCAACAACGAATAATGAAATAATCGTGGAGTATTATTGACGATGATGATGAAATAATTATATTAGAGATACTGTATCACCTTAATGCATTATATTAGAGATACTGTATCACATTAATGCATTATATTAGAGATACTGTATCACCTTAATGCATAGTTGTCATTATTATCTCGGGTTCAATGTGTTTATTTTTCTCTCAATCACAAATGATGTTCTGTAGCACACACTGGGCCCAAATGGTTGATTTTTGAAAGTTGAATTCAACTAATATTGCAAACCTGTCCATGGTTAAAATCATTACATAATTTGAATACTATTTTTAAAAAAACCTTTTGATACATGAATGTTTCTTGTAACAGACAATGGAGTAATTTTTAATTCATTGCCAGGTTCACATAACTGAAGTTAACCGTGGAGATAACTACCTGTCAGCTGGTGAGATGCCTCTTCCAACCCTCTATTTCATGACATCTCTTTTGTTCTGTATGTCCGGTATTTTCTGGGTCATGATTCTGAAGAAGAGCAAGTGAGTAAGAACTATCTTCACATTTTTAGTAAAGTTATCTTCACATTTTTAGTAAAGTTATTCAGATTTTTCTATTTGTGCACAGTATTGTTATGGGTTCCATCTCTTAAATAATGCTGGCAACACTTAAAATTAACACTCGCACTTTATTAACACAAATTACTAACAACTCGCACTTATCAGTAATATCTTACTCAAAAGAAATCAATCAAGAAACAGATAAATCGATAAAGTTCAGCTAATAAAGAATTTGCAATATTACTGTACAAAAAACTGTCCAATAGTTCAAGGAGAAACGTCTATAACATAACATTTGAAACACTACAAGCACTTACAAGTCACTGTATAAACTGTTAAAGAAGCTTGAATAACAATCTGTCACAATATACTGCAATTATCACTTTAACAACAAACGTTCATATATCACAGTTTGTATTATCGCTCACTGATAATCCGGTTTGTATAAGCGGAAACTGTCACTGTCAATCTGCCACTTATCACATTAACGATCAGATCATAAGTAAAAATATAAATTCGTATGGCTTTTCGTGGTGGGGAGACCCTTACGGGTAGTTCCACCTCGCCGCTTTTTTAACGACTGCTTTTTTTATATGCAACCGGGACCGACGGCTTAACGTGTCCTCCGAAACACGGGAGTGGCTCGAGAAAAAGATCTTGTACTCAACTGGGATCGAACCCAGGACCTTTGGCTTATCAGACCAGCGATAAGCCAACTCGGCTACGCCGACTCCAGATCATAAGTGACTGACTTTTACAAGTGCCGCTGCTTTTTATTCATTTTAAACATTCCAGAGAGCACTAGATGGCTCTCCATTTTTCTATCAAATTTTAAAATAAACAGAATATTCTCCATTTATCCAGGCTATTTTAATTTCCGAGATAAGAACATTCTAAAGGTGTCTCAATAAACCGCAAGGCGGGGGAAGTATGGGGGGAAAGCAAACAATTAGCTTCGCCTGGAAGACTTATTGACACAGGCAGATAATTATACTTCTTTTTCATTTGCCTTGTCCATAACACTATTATTCAAATTTAGTATTTGAAATTTTTTCCAAGTTATTAGAATTGGGAAGAAAAAGAAAATAATTATTTATTGAAAAAAAAAATAATTGGAATTTGAAAGAAAATACTAGTTTTCTCCTGAAAACTTTTCATTTTATTCGATTAATAGAAGTTGTCTAATATTTTGAACGTATTAGCTGGAATGACTGAAAATGTTGGGTGGAGGTTGGATGATGTATCCAAAACGTATGCTTTAAAAACGTTTGATAAAATGTTGTTAATTTAGTTCAATGTTAATCACCCTGAATGTACTAAAGTAATATTATAATTCACTTAATACTTATACTCTACAGTGTTAATAATAATAATGATATTAACACTGCATTACAACTACAGTATGAAATCACTCTGAATGCACTATAGAAAAAATGTAGTACATTTAATAATGAGGTGTCCGGCCACTAAAAGCTGCATTGAGATAAGTAGCACTGTGTGATGTCAGCTTTTAAAACCGAATCAATGGTTTCAATGAACGTCCGGCCACTGGAAGTTGTGCTGCACTGTGCCAATTTGGGAAGTAATAGGCGTGAGCCGTAGCTGGTATCTGGTCAATCAGATAGAGATAAGCTGCGTTCTCCTGGGCACTCTTTGTAAGGATGACCGATTAGATTGGCCAGCAAAAAAGACACTGTTCTCTGCTGTAAAATCAATTCCTGGTGGTTCGGAACCCACCTAAAACTGTAGGTCCATCTCATCAATCACAATCATCCAACTCATTACCCACGCACAGGTCTCAGACTTATGTGGACTTCATCTTCCAAAAAACAAAATTCCGGATGTTCATTAAAAACCATTGGTTTGGGTTTAAAAGCGGTCGTCACACATGACAGCACAACTCAACATAGCAGTGGCGGCCAGAAACAATTTTCCTTATAATACTCTACTGTATTATCACTAATATTACTACTGTATTATGATCTTCATAGAACCATTTAAATTCCTGGATTTCTTGTTCCATGAGAACTGCGTTGTTAATATTAACTTTTTAAGTGAATTCAATGACTTGCAGTCAAATTTTTATTAAGAAGTAGAATTTATTTACTCTGTAGGCCAAACGTTTTCGAATCTTATAGATCTATAAGATTAATCTATTAGATTCGAAAAAGTTCGGCCTACAGAGTAAGTAAATTCTACTTATTCTTAATAACAATTTGACTGCAAGTTGTTGAATTCACTTGAAAAGTTAAGAGAACCATTTAAATCTTTGGAGTTGATAAAGAAATTTTTAATGCCAACTATTGTTACTATCTCAATTTTCTATTGACATTTTCTAAGACATTTATTTTTAGTAATCAATTTAATTCATTTTCAGGCACCCAGTCTTCAAAATTCATTATCTGATGGCTGTGCTGGTCTTCTTGAAATCACTTTCACTGCTCTTCCATGCTATTAACTACCATTTCATTGAAACAAAGGGAGAGCATGTTGCGACTTGGGCAATCCTTTACTATATCACACACTTGTAAGTTTATTTAGATAAAGATTAATGTAGTCATTAGACGTTTGAAAATTTTGAGAATCTAGTGCTAATGTGGTGGATAAGAGCAATTAATTCGCATCTTTCAAATTCAGCTCGGTTGCCCCACCAAAACAATCGATTGAAAATTTCGATATCGAAATTACCTATATCTGTACCCAACCCAAAATTATCCTATCGACCATCGATTCTCTCAGTCGATTATTTTGTCAGGATAGATAAGGAAGTAGTACAGCCTTCGGTTCATACATTTCTAAGTTTAAAGCTATTTTGACATTTTTTACCCTCCCGCTCTTATTATTGAACAATTTTTAAGAGAAAATTCTCACTGATAATAGAATGATGCTAGTAGATTTAAGATGTGTGTCCAGAATCCATGTAAAACTACTTGAAAATCAATAGGATGAAATTCGTACTTACCATTTCATTAAAATTTCTTGTGAAATCACGCATTATATTAGCTTAACCATGCCGCAGTTGATTCCTTTTCAATCACTAAATATTATCACACGAATTACATGCATGTTTATAAACAATTTGGACTAGATAACATTCCGTGCTAGAGATAAGAAACGCTGTACTGAAATATTGGAAGATGGAAACATAACCAACAAAAGCAGCCAATGATAACTTGTGAAAAGATCGATTCAGTCAACTTTTTCTATTCGACTCAGTTGACTATCGACTTCTAAAGTATCGATCATCATTTGAGCTCATATCCAACGTCAAAATAATGTGTATACTTCATTTTACATTAATTTATATTTCATTTTTTAATTTCAGGTTGAAAGGATCTGTGCTGTTTATCACTATAGTTCTGATAGGAACTGGTTGGACATTCATTAAGCATCTACTTTCAGAAAAAGATAAGAAAATCTTTATGATTGTGATTCCGTTGCAGGTACGGTATTTGAAATTTATTTTATTTTTTTAGTTTAATATTTACGAATAAAAGTAGTTCTTAAAGTCAATCATTTGATAAATTTTACAAGTTCTGAGAAAAACGATTTTTGGGATTTTTTGTTACTAATTTGTTTGGCGTATCAGTACAATCTAATCAATTAACAGTGGATTAATGGGCCAACAGTGGCTCATGCGAGTTACGACCATAGTATTAATTGAATAAGGTTAGATGAAAATATGCATATATTAATTGAAAGTAATGCTTTTCAAAGGTATAAGTATGCTTTTAACATCTGAGTGAATTGTAAGTTTGTTGTAAATAAAAATTGTTACTGTATCAATTAGCACCAATTATTATTTCAAATCAAAAAGTGGGAAATAAAAATACTCAAGGGTGACACTTTTATAGTATGAAAATAAGATTTAACCAACTAGAACTCACAGAATAGGCCTAGGAAATCAAAGCTTTCAAAGACAAATTTCAATGAAAATAAGATTCAACCAACTAGAACTCACAGAATAGACCTAGGAAATCAAAGCTTTCAAAGACAAATTTCAATGAAAATAAGATTTAACCAACTAGAACTCACAGAATAGACCTAGGAAATCAAAGCTAATGAGTTTCGTGTATTTTCTACTTCAAAAATTTTAAAGAAGTTATCAAAATTAGAAATAACCTTGTTCGCTCCATTTTTCATATTAAACTAAAATATATTCTATTCATTGAAAAATTCAAAACGTTTAACGCTGATTGATAATGATTCAAGTATGATCCACATTTTTTAAAAAACGCTTTTCAGTTAATAAATATTGGAACTCACGTAAATAATTAACATGAAATATGCAATAGTTTCATAAATAATTGCAAATATCTGTTAATTTTTGTTTCCAGGTCTTAGCAAATGTTGCCAACATTATAATCGAAGAATCTGAAGAAGGTGACATTGAGCACAAGACATGGATCGATGTCCTGATGTTGGTGGACCTGCTATGCTGTGGGGCTATACTCTTTCCCGTTGTTTGGTTAGTGAATATATTATCATATATTAAATTTTGAAACATATTTTTTAGTCTCCTTCAATGATTGAATGAAATTTATGCAAACTTACATAGTTATATTATTACAAACTAAAATTCAAAGGTTATTTGAATTGGAAATTTGATATTTGTATTTCTGCCTTGAACAGGTCCATTAGGCATTTGCAAGAAGCGTCACATACAGACGGCAAAGCAGCAGTAAGCCTCCGAAAATTGAAGCTCTTCCGACACTTCTACATAATGATTGTGTGCTACATTTATTTCACTAGAATCATCATTTATCTCCTTCAGGTAAGCATAGTTACATGCATTTATTATGTAGTTAAAAATATTTATGTATTATATAGTTACAAATATGTAGTTACATGTATTTATTTGTCTTCCTTTTTAGCCTGTTTTGGTTTTGTGATTCTTTAAACCTCAAAAATTGATTTATTGACTAAAAAATCTGAATATGCAGAATAAGTAATGAGTAAATTTGCCGACTAATCCGACAAAATTGACGGTTTTGGGCAATTGCCTGCTGTATTTCACATTTTTTTTTATGATGAAGCCCACATAGGTCTGAGACCTTTGCGTGGGTAATACGTTGGATGATGGTGATTGATGAACTGGACATACAGTTTTAGGTGGGTTCCGAACCACCGGGAAGTGATTTTACAGAAGAGAACAGTGTCTTTTTTGCTGGTCAATCCAATCGGTCACCCTTACAAAGATGGCCCTGGAGTTTCATAGCTTATCTCTGATTGAACAGATACCTACTACGGCACTCGGCTATCACATTTACTAAACATTTGAGCTCTGTAGCAAAATAAAATACAAACTTCAAATAAAAGGCTATAAAATAAATTATTTATATTAAATGTGTTCCGAAAATTAAACGATACTTACCGAAAAATCAAGACATTTGTTTTATTAATTCACCTTAATATGGAGAACTTCCACATTTCTGAATCAAGTGTGAATTTTACATTTCAGCTAACTGTTTCATTCCAATACGAATGGTTGGATGAAATGTTCAGGGAGATGGTGACCTATGTGTTCTTTGTAATGACCGGTTACAAGTTCCGGCCAGCATCAGCTAATCCGTATTTCCAAGTAAATTCCGAAGATGAAGACGAAGAACTCGATGTTGTGTGAGTAACACTGTTACTGTTTGCAAAAGTGATCATATTTTTCACGAGTATTTGCTCAGTAATTAGCGTGACAAATTGATTACCGTATTCTCTTGTCTTCAACTGAGATCTATTAGATAACGTCACACAGCGTTATGAAATTAACGAACAGTAAAAATTAAATGAAGCGTTTATTTTCACGCGTCAAGCGTAACTAATCGATTAGGCTAGGTTATTAATAAATAAACTCATAATTCCAAGAGTATTAGAAAATTATTAGACTATTATATTGTGTGTGATTGTCACACTTCTTACTAAGTGTTACAACTTTCGCATAATTATTAAAAAAAAAAAAAAATGATTTTGATTGAATTTGAAACTTTAAAACTTGTTATAGATTTGATTTACATTAAATTTCATTATTGAAATTTCTTTCTAATAAAAATGGGGAAGTGTTGAGGAAAAAAGGTGCTATTAACACCTAGAAATATGGACAAAAATTGAGTTTTTAATCATTTTACATTTAGTGATATTCCTGTAAAAAGGGGTTATCAATGGATAAATCTTGCAATAATATTGCACTAGTTCGACGATATTAGTACTTGGATTTGTAGTTATTGCAAAATTTTATGGTAGTTTTTATTTGTAAATTGTAATAAAATTTTGTAAATTGTTGTTGAACAACATGCTATGCCTTAGGTGCTTCTTAAGATTGCCTAGATCTTTGCTGTATAATTTATATAGCTTTGGTTGTGTGGTGTCGTTGATGAGCTCTAATTTTGCATTAATAATTGATTTAATAAAAACCAAAAAATTTGCTCTATCTCACCTCAGTATACTGTTTCTATCAAACTATATTAAGAACAAATAATACTATCAATTTTCGAATTTGTGTTCCCCATCTTCCTACCTCTTATTTCAATTTTTTCGAGGATGAAGCCCACATAGGTCTGAGACCTGTGCGTTGGTAATTGGATGTTGGTGATTGATGAGTTGGATCTACAGTTTTAGGTGGGTTCCGAACCACCGGGAAGTGATTTTACATCAGAGAACAGAGTTTTTTTTGCTGGCCAATCCAATCGGTCACCCTTACAAAGAGCGCCTAGGAGTTTCGAAGCTTATCTCTGATTGAACAGATACCTGCTACGGAAAATATTGTTATATTTATCTTTTACCGTATTGTCTTATTTACCAGTTACATTTTTTTTTATTTGTGGTTGTAGTTCAATTTTATTTTGTAGTGTGCTATAAAAATATATATAAATAGATTCTATAGTGGAGTATTAACTTATATTTTTTAATATCACACTAAATTATATATTTTTCCTTATTGCATTTTTACCAGTGTTGCATTTTTTATTATATTTGTAGG
Source organism: Conomelus anceps (assembly GCA_948455865.1). Lineage (NCBI taxonomy): Eukaryota > Metazoa > Arthropoda > Insecta > Hemiptera > Delphacidae > Conomelus > Conomelus anceps. Next base: position 4,908,215 of record OX418224.1, read on the forward strand.
TGAGTCATTTCTACAGTGAATTATAAAACTAAAGTTTGACAATAAATAAATTTGTTGGTGGAATACTGTCACTCTTGTGTTAATATCACACCAAATTTGTATTCCAATTATTATGGAAATTTCAATCATAAATGTAATTTGAATCAAAATGGTTGGTGTGAATGAAGTTGAGTATGCACTCATGAGTCGAGTAATGAGTCATGAACAGTCATGAGCTGGAGTCGACTCGAGTCCGATCTGAAGGCGTGAGAATAGCTGTGATTGACTCATCAAATAAGAAGAGTCCTAAGCGACGAATCAATTTCGGAGTACGGACTGCGTGCTCAATTTCATTTACACCACCCATTGGCACACAAAACTATTTTTTCTATAATAAATTTAGTGTCGTTTTTAATTATTTATCACTGCCAACATTTGATTACATACATTTTGAACGAATCCTTGTCCAAATTATTGAATTTTCACATTTATTTTGTCTTATGTGCAGATTGAGTCAATGCGGAGTGACTGAAGGTCTCAGCAAGTTGTCCAGGATAGCCTCAGAAGCGGTTGAGGATGAGAGAGAAAATCTATTGGTGACAAAGAGAGAGAGCAGTCACGAATACGATTAAATTGGCTCCTCATTTTTAGTCGTGCAACATTCGAAATTTTGTGATAATGAATTTGTGAGTGTGTGATTCAGTCGACCTAATTGCTTTTTCACTCCATGGACGTTGACTCACTGTCGATTGCGTGTGGTTTTGTATTTATTTGTACATATTTATAGTGTGTGTATGTGATAGTGTGATTAAAGACTGTGAGAACTACTCATTTTATAATTTCCTCGTTTTTCTTCAGAAAACTTTTACTTTCTTTGTAATGGCGAAGGTGATATTGTGGAAGATTTCCATAAGGAATAATAAGTCTTGAAGTTGTCACAACCATATTTATTAAAAATAGTGAGACTTTTACTATATTCAACGATATCAATCAACGAAGAAGTTATCTTTATAACGTATTAAATAATTTGTGTCAAGATCTGCTAACTCACAATAATTGGAGTGTAAGCGTGACTTGAGGATAATTAGTTCAAGTGAGCTGTTACTTAACAATTCCTCCACTAATGTTCTTTATTTCTATAAAATATTACTTTCCCATCTATTGTTATTGATGGATGATGTATCGTCTTGAACCTAACTTGTCATTTATGATATCAGACTAATATTAATTTTTTTAAACGATCAACAGCTTGTGTAACGATTGCTAGCGCAATCTCGAACAAAATCGTTCCAATAACTTGAACGACTAGTCAGTTATTGTAATATACAGCGTATTCTTGTTTGCATCTGTTGTATTGATCGTCTCGTGATCTTGGTTGAGCAATTACTCACATGCTCCATATCAAATTGTTGTGAAGCAAAATTAAAACAAACAATATGTGTATCTTTTAATTTCTGCATTATATAAAGTTATTGGAAACAATTTTTGCTTTTCAGGGCAATAATTCCTTAAATATGAGTAATGAAAATAATCCATTAATCCGGTTGGAATAATACGAATTTGTATTCACTCAGGAAGAAGGCAAATTTCGTCCTGTTCATAGCACTTACTGTAAGATATATTTTATTCGTGATTAACAGTAGCTAGTTTGTTTTTGTGCGCGCGGTGTGTATATGCGAGTTTTTAGTGGCAAAATCGACTTGCATTCATTTGAAACTAATTCTTGTTTCAATAATAATTAACCTATAGAATTCCAATTATTATAGATTTTGGCATTTTACTTATACCCTAGGTGGTATTTTTGAACTATAATCTCTTCAGATTTTTAGAATTTGTGCTTCATTTATACACCATGTATTTAGCGGCATTTCTTTGCTTTGATATTTTTCCAAATGTTCATGGAAAGTATTTCCATGTTCCAAGACAATTTTCAGAAAACATTTATTTAGGTACTTTATTTTTCAATGGTTCCGAGACCATTTTCAAAAAACTTACTGAATCCTATTTAAACGTATTACTTACTTACTTTGAAGTTTACCAGTAAGAAAATAATCCCCTGTAAGACGACGACGACTTACTTACTCCCAGGGCCATCTATATCGAAGTTGATATTTAGCCGCGCCAACAAATCGCCTCCAGTTACTTCGGTCCTCTGCATCTTTTTCGGTAGCTCCATGTCGATCTTAACCTGGTTCCACCACCTCTGCCTAGGTCTTCCACGGGGTCGCCTTTCTTCTGGATTTGATTTCATCACTTCCTTCAGCCTACACTCCTCTCCTCTTCTCAGTACAGTAGAAACAATTAGTCTGGGCGCACGGCCGTTTGGTAGTCAGCCATGGCGAGGGGAGTGTTTATCGCTCATTTCTAAAAACATGTGGCCCATGTGACGCTGCAGATGTCTTCAAGGTCAACTTTTACAGGACGGCTAGTAGTGAAACCAGAGCCACGCGCCCAGACTAATTGTTCCTACTGTACATGTCCAGTCCACCGGATTCTTCTGCCTTTTATTTCACTTATGATATCTGGATTGTTGTATAGATCCCTGATCTTTTTATTATGCTTTCTTCTCCATTCCCCCTGTTCATACGTGGGTCCATATATCTTTCGCAGTACTTTATTTTCAAAAACTATACTTTTTTCTTCTTTCTTATTCATTCTCCATAATTCAGATCCATAGAGTAAAACTGGACATATTATTGTTTTATAGATTCTAATTTTTGTTTTGTGCGACAGGGATTGTGATTTTAGTAATTTGTTGCAGGCGTGTAGACAGGTTTAAACTTATTACTTTACTTTATTCTTTAATGGTTCCAAGACCATTTCACTAAACATTTACAGAAACTTCACTGACTGTATCCTCAAATAAAGTATGAAATATTTGTATTAGCTTGCTTCATTTTCCTTTTTAGGTGAGAACATACAAAATCAATTATGTTTTCCATAATAACTCGTTTTATTCTAATAATGAGATGATATCGTTATGAACTCACTTGTATTAAATGTCCTCCAGTATTAAGTTTTCCAACAGTTTTTTCCGATATCATGGATGTTCCAAACTTGATTTTGGAAATTTCGCAATCTGGTACACTTTTTATTCACAGTTTGTTACGTCATCACTGTTTATTCTTTCTTTAACTTCCTCAATATTATAGTCAATAATATAATTTAATTTCCTCAATAATATAGTATAATAATTACTATTATTCCGATAGTTCATATCTTCAAAAGTGAGATTGTAGTTTTTTGAAGTCATTTCGAGTAGATTAGTTATTGTTTATAGATTGTGTTATCAATTCAATAATGAATAATTCTTAATGAAGTTGTTGTATTCTCAAAAATTAATTCTTAGTGTTCTGTTTTCCATTTCGAAATATATTAAAAGTCCAACTTTCCGTTGTATTTTACTAGTTTTCGTTTCTATGTTTGTGCATTGAATACTGTTATAATTTGATGAATTTTACTAGAAAATGATAGTTTTAATACAAGGAGATAAACAATGTACAAAGTCTGAAATAAAAGTAATTAAGATTCAATGTTGTTTCATTTTTGAGGCTCCTCCCTGCAATCCCTAATTACTAAATAATTAATTCCAAAAAATTCTCTGTATTCATTTCAATGCATCAGTAGTTATTTATTTTGAATTAATTCAATGACCATAGCATCAATGGTTGCGTTCATGGGAGTAACCCTTATAGGTAACCGGTAAATGTTAATGGTGGCGCCTGATTGGTCTATAAATTTGAATAGCTACATTTACCATTTACCAGGAGTGATATTAAACAAAATCTTGACGTACACGATTATAATACAAGTAGCCGAGGAGATTATCACTTGGTGAGTCACAATAGTAGCTTATTCAAACAAAAACCTAGTTATATTGGTGGGAAACTACAACAAGCTACCGCTGTTTTTAAAGAGTCTTCAAAATATAGAAATATTTTAAAAATAATTGAAAAAATGTTTAGTTGATAAAGCTTTTTATAGTGTACAAGAGTTCCTTTCACATCAAAATTAAGCTCACCTCAACTAATTGATATAGTAATTATGGAAACTAGTGTACTGTATAAAGATTGTCTAAGTTTTGATCTGACTTGTCTTATACTCCTTAACTGGTGTCCAAAGCGTAATCTAAAAATTACCGTACCCGGTAAAGCTCCCAGGAACTCAAACAAAGCTATCAGTAATATTGAAATAAACTTCAGTAAATAAACTGCTGAATGAATTAATGGTCACTCAGAAAGCCATAATAAAAGCCGGTCTTGGTCTATGTAGGAGATTTTCGTCTGAGCAGTTATTTCGCACTTTTGATGTTCTTAAAATTAGACAGCTTTTCATCAAGACTGTTCTTATGTATATGTTCAAGAATAGTATGAATTTCAATACAAATACCACACACAATTATAACACAAGAGGCACTATTAGAATGCACCATTCTGGCCTACCACCTAATGCTCGTGCTGCCTGTGATATGAATATCACTTATCTTTGTCACACAATTTTGAGCAATGTTCCATCTGGAATTAGTCGTCCTGGTGTCTGCAACATGTCCAAGTATAAAAGAATCATAACTGAGTGGTTGTTGGCCTTGAGTGATGAACAGTGCGAAATGCTACTTAAATCAGTCTATGCAGAATAGTTTTCTTATTTTATTCCTTCTGTGTGTGTGTGTGGCTTTGTTTGCTTTTTGTTTTTTATCAAGACTGTTCTTGTACACTTGATTATATTTCTCTCCATTCACTTATCTTCCTGTCATACTAATATGTAAGTATGCGAATTTTTCTTTTAATATGTATGTACACGCAGATTTCTTTGTCATAGGTCTATAATTTATTCTGGTTGTATTAGCTCCATCTTCCTTACCCTGTCTCTGAAATCATTATCATTATCTTGTCAATTGCATATAACACTTTTACAATTTTAGTTACATCTCTGTGGTTGACACGTCTGTGTGTGAGTAGTGTGTGTGGGGGGGGGGGGGGTGTGCGTGTGGGTGTGAACGCATGTGCTTGAATTTGAATAGAAAAAATATATATAATAAGAAAAGTAGCATAAATTTTTGTCAATGTACTGGACTCTTTGACTCACAATACAGACCAGTTAGGTCTATGTGGGCTCATATTATTTCAACTATGGATAGTTTAAAATTTATAAAATGATTGATATGTTGTATAATAGGTATATATATATATTTTATTTTTTTATTATAACATATCTTTTCATTATGTATTTGTAATTCACTGTTTATCCTGGAAAAGTGTTATGTATTTTGTAGATTTTAAATGTCGATGAAATAAAAAAAATTCAAATTCAAATAACTAAACTTTCGTCGCTCATACTTCAATATCGCACTATATGGTTGCTGATTTAGGTGCATGCTAATAATTCTATTGAAAAAATTTGAGTTTTTCTAGGTTGAAGATGATACCAAAAAATTGCGTACTTCAACATATTTTTAATCTGTTCAGATGTATTCTCAACTATCAGAAACATAACTAACCATTTATAAATTAGGCTTACATTTACTCTAACACAGTAAACTTTTTATTGTGAAAGTGAAACTAGAAGAATTTTTATTATTCTATCACATTAAATAAATTTTGTGCTAATTCTTGAAAGGTCCGTATTTTTAATCATGTAACTAATATTTTATCACTACGATCATGAGATCCATATTATATATTATAATAATTACTGTGGTATTCATATAACTTGGCAGCGTGTAGCAGATGGGACATGCTATATCTGAACCCAACATACTGCTGCCAAGTTATATGAAAACTACAGTATATCTGTGTATTGCAATGAACAATTTGCATTCAGGAAAATAATTCATAATAATTTATTCGACTAGTCATGAAATATCTTCTAAAATAATACTTTCAAATTTTCAGTTGATCTATTTTTACAAAAATTTAGAAGTAATATTATGTTAACACTTTGAGCGCCTTGCGTATCAATCTGATACACTTCAAGTGTGGTCACCTAGGCCATGTGTATAAGTTTGATACACAGTGCATAGACTTGTTTGAGGCTTGTGTATACTTTCAATACACAACCTACACTCTAAAACCATGAATAGTTATATTGTACTGGCCTCCTAGTGTACAACTTCATTCCTGGCCAACAGATTTTCTCTCACCAGGGAGCAGCAGAGCTCAATAATCATGACGTCCATACACGACGCTGGATCAGATGGTTCCCAGCTGTTCTAACTTTCTAAGAGGCTTGTTGATCTGTCTGATCAGGCATCTTCTTATTCCAATTCACTGCGCCGAGGTATAAAATGGTTCAGGAAAGTAGCATTTGAGCTGTTGACTAATACATCAGTGGTGAACAGTCATAGATTGTATTTGATGGCAGGTGAGAATAAAATGTCTATCACCAATTTCAGGCAGTCTATTGTTCAGGCTGTCCTGAAAGAACAGCAAGGTGGGCATCAAGAAATACCTCGAAGGGTTCAAAGATAGTATCACAGACTAGTAGAGTGTAGGGAAAAGAGAGGAAGGTGTAATGTATGCTATGAGTCCCTAGTAACTAGATTTGACAGAGGACAAGCTCTAAAAAAAGTAAACAAGTGAAAACGTCTTGTGTTAGGTGTGATAAATATAAATACATGTGTCAAGAATGTTTTTTCAAAATCCACAATTGTGAGCTAAAATGAATTTTGATTCCTATTATTTTTTCAAGTAAATGGAGATTTTTGAATAAATATATTTTTTATTCACTTTGCCTTGAATCTACACTAATTTTACATGACAAATCCATGTGTATCATTTTGATACACATGTCATTCACAAAATGGGGCCTCGAGTATCATTTTGATACACACGCCATTTTGGATTGAAAATAAGGTAAAAAGAGGGGAATGATATCTAATCACACTTCAAAAACTATAATTACCACTGTAATTTAAAAAAAATGGTGTGGCCCACCCATGTAATTTATTGTTTTCACAAATGGCGCTCAAAGTGTTAATAAAAACTTAAAAAATACTTTCAAGTGGAAATTCACAATATTTCCACCTAAAAGTGTTTTTACGTTGTTATTATTGTATTAGCGGAAACAAGATGGATCTCCAACTGATCATAAAATTATGTATCTAACTGATAAACATTTTACAAAATCTTAGAATATAACACCAACTCTTTATTAAATAAAAATCTAGTCGGGTGTTGTTTTGCAGCCCTTATTTTCAGAGTATTCAACAAAGATTGATGGCCTTAAAGTGTGAATTTGACTGCTCCAATTATACCAATTATCTATTCAAACAGTAACATATCTATTTCTTGATATATTTCAAAGTAGAAATCATCTCATGAAAGTAGTGTACAAACCGAAACACGCATTCAAATATTACAGTAATCACCTTGACGCTGTATAAACCAAGATAGTTTTCAGACTTATCTCTAAAGTTCACTGCATTGTGAAATATTAAAACTACTACGAGTTTGGATGACTAGTAAAAGCGGTATAAAAATTCAGGTTTGCACCTTGACTTATATTCGAAGTTCGATTATAGGCCAATGCCTATTAATAATTCATTCTCAAGTCATTTTCATCCATTTGAAACAATAAATTCATTATTGATTCGTAAGAAACTATAGTAGACTATCATTATGAGACTGATTATCATCTGCGTCGTGTTACAACAAGTTCTATGTATAATTACCAATCTATTTACAATCTTTATATTATTTAGTGTTCAAATTAATAGTATAGCACACTTTATTAGAATTTTCTCATAAAAACTAACAGTTCATTAAAAACAGGACCTAATCTACCTATACAATTGAAGTTGTCTAATTTCGTATATTAAAATTGCTGTTTTCCATTATTCTATTAGTATTATTATGTTTTTCTTTAGCTCAGCATATTCTATGAAATATAATTACTTTTCAATACGGTATAATAAACTTTACAAAGTTTTGAAAATATAACATTGCTTCTATAAACGACGTATGGAAATAAATTTGGTCACTCAATTTCTTATAAACTGATAGATTTTATACAATACAGTATTAAAAACTTAAAAAGTATACACAAATCTCGCACATTAATGTTGTTACAGTTGTTATATTTACCATCACAGAACATGTTACACAATGTTCTTCAGAAGATTATGCACTCTTAATTTATAAAGATTTATTCTGACAGTTGTTATATTTACCATCACAGAACATGTTACACAATGTTCTTCAGAAGATTATACACTTTTTTAATTTATAAAGATTTAAAGATGAATCTCACGACCGCTCAAGACTGCGCTTGGATGGGTGACCGTGCTTCAATGACTTGATGTTACAAGCTTTATTATCACTTACCCGGTGGTTCGGAACCCACCTAAAATAGTAGGTCCACCATGTTCCCCATAACATGGCACAAACGGCGAGGTGGAACTACCCGTAAGGGTCTCTCCACCATTAAAAGCCATACGCTTATTATTATTATTTATCCCATCTTTATTTGAACCCATCTTTTTAAAATACTACTGATTATGCTTATTCGTTGAGAGATTCATATCGGATTCATAGATAAATTAAATTTAGAACATTTCAATTAAACTTAATTCATTTCAATTTAAATAAAAAATTTATGCAGAATCGTGTTCAATAGTAAATTAATTCTAGTATTAAACCCTATGATCATACATTATTCATGCTATTATAAATAACGATAGAAGCTCTAAGAGGAAGAACTTATTATTTATTAAACAGAAATAATTATTAAGAAAAATGATTTATTGTTGATACTTTCAAATGATTAATTTTCTCCAAAATACAACAGTTTTTCAAAACTTTTCCCATGACCAGTCTAGTAGATTGAGAAACGTTAGTTTATTGCTTTTTGTGCTGTTTTACCAGATAAAATATTTAACATTTTTTATTGTTTTCCCAATATTAAAATTTTTTTTTTTAAATTCAGGTGGCTTTCTGATACAAAAGAGCGCTACTCTTATTTACAAGTTTTTCAAAGTTAATGACATAAAATTGGTGGTCATAGCCGTAAGTTATAATATAAAGTATAATCAAGCATTTGAAAGCCTTGGATATCTAATGTTATGAAATTTATGGTGAATCATTTACTATTCACGAACTTCTTTCCGGATTTAAGTAGTACCGTACTAACCAAGTACAACTTGAAACTTATAATATTTGAAAGCTTTCAGAATTTTTAGTTCCACTTGAAACAACTTTCTGAAATTATTCCTCAGTGAAAGGTCCTGAATAATGCTCAATTTCAAATCAAATAATGTTAAATTCATAGAAAATAATAATTGAGTTTAAACGCAAAAAATGCACATTTTTATCCCATTCTTATCATATAAAAAGCATAGGCTTTCCAGCATGAATCAATGAAAGAGATACAAAATTTCACGGAACGTTTCCTTTCCAAATCTATGGTACAAAATATTCCTCTCAGTAAAAAATTTAAATGCAGTATCACAATATCATTGTTCACATATCACAAAATAATAGCTTTCAAAAATTGAATTTATAAACGTTACAATTTCAAAAAACTAGTTTATTGAATTTTTCAAACTTTTAATGCACAACTCAAACTTCATTAAGTTTGGGCAATATATTTCTTCCCTCGGATAATAGTTTTATAAACCATGAATTGCTGATAATACAACATATAAAATTTAATTAAAAATTTAATATTCGTTGACAATTTATACGTTGTAGTTATTTACATTTTCTACAATAATTAGTTGTATGTACACTTTTCGAGTACTGTAGTTACAAAGATTATTGAAAGGTGTCGAGACCAATGATAGGTAAAGAAGTGTAAGGCCTCAGGAGTTCATCTATAATTAAGTATTTACTTTTTGTACAATTTAGTCTATACAAGATTAATATTATATTAACATTTATTGTGCAAAATTACGTTCAAGCCCTTGTTAAGAACGCCAATAACCTACAACTTCGATGATTTGTCATTAGCATAGGAATAATAGCTGTTGTGGTGAGTGCATATTTCTGTCACTCAATTTATTCTTATGTACAAATAACAAATTATTTGTATAAATATAGCTTAGACTACACATTCACGATATATTCAAATCTTCGACGAAGTGAATGTTATCTCTATGAGTCTCATGAATAAATACAAGTAGAACCTTTTAAATGCAGTTTTTGAAGCATCATCATCATCATATATATATATATATATAACTGTGGGCGTCTGGCAAGTCGTAGAAAGATTGTAATGGGCTCAAATTAAAGGACTCTATTCCGTGATGGCGGGAAAACTATTGGAATTTTAAAAATGTTAACATAAAATTACAGATATAACGTAAAATTTTTCCCAAAAGAATAGCATTGGAAGTCAAAAACATCTGATTTGTTTACATCAATACCTTGTGATCGTGCTTTATCATAAAGTCAGTTTTTTTTATATGCAACCGGGACCGACGGCTTAACGTGTCCTCCGAAACACGGGAGTGGCTCGAGAAAAATATCTTGTTATTTGTACCTTTGGTCTGGGTTCGATCCCAGTTGAGTACAAGATATTTTTCTCGAGCCACTCCCGTGTTTCGGAGGACACGTTAAGCCGTCGGGCCCGGTTGCATATAAAAAAAAAAGCAGTCGTTAAAAAAAACGGCTAGGTGGAACTACCCGTAAGGGTCTCCCCACCACGAAAAGCCATACGAATTTACTATTTACTATCAAGTCAGTGCTCAATATTAACATGAGGGTTACTTGGGGTAGTAAAATATAAAATCAGACTATGTTTTAAAAATGTTTTGTTTACATTCCTTCACATTGAAGAAGACTGAAGCTAATAATTTCAACAATCAGAGTTAAATTTCCGGAAGGAATCAAATTGTTTATTGAAAAAGACTGCTTTTTCACAAAAAATTTAGTGTACAGGGAAATTCTGACACATAGATAATTTGATTGTTAGTTCGTTTGATTTATAATAGTATAATGGTTTGTTTTATGTATTAGTGTTTTTCTTTAGGGGCTTTTGTCCCTACAAGCCACTAGTATCCTCATAAAATGTGATTTGTTTAAAAAACTGCATGCAAATGGGTTTACTTTTTTATTAATAAGGATCATTCTTTATAATTAGGTTTTAAAATTTTCCGCTGCATCGAATGCTTGAAACTTAATAATAACTCGTTTTTGAATTCTATAATACATCCTTCCAAATCTTTCTTCTATAGTTCTATAGGCTACTCATTCAACTTCTTCTGTATTCATTCTTTACAGTTTACATTCATTTCATGTTGCATGACTCATTTGAAGAATTCTAATTATTTAGCACATTTTATTAAATTTCTTTCAAGTTTCGACGTTCTACTTTGATATGAACTTTTATGTGAGATATTGTTTGTATCGTACATGATGCTTTTTTTTGATAGATGATAAATTTGTAGTTTCAACAGTTTTTAGAGATAAAAAATAAACCTAAATATATTGAAATATTTAAAAAAATTAAAAATTATATTTGAAAATATTAAATAGTTATTTGTGCATCTAGGGACTTTTTCTCCCTGAGGGAAACTGTTGTCGCCCGATGGCGTAGCGAAGGACGACAATAAATTTCCCTGAAGAGAAAAAGTACTTTAGTCCCGTGATGCACACACAATTTTTCCTCCACCTACACCAATAACTATAAAAACGTGTAATTTTACTTTACCTTCATATGATCCTTTGCTTCATACATCACAATCTCTCGTAGAGATGACGTTTGACATCACAATCGAAATACAGCTACTTCTTTTTCTAGATCGAAATACAGCTCTTAAATTTTCCTCGACCGTGTACGACAATGCAACAGTGTTGCCATATTCCTTTCTCTTCAATCGCGGCGTTGTCGGACTTCTTCCCATGTTATTCTTATGGGTTTACTTTTACTCCCCAAGGACTAAAAGTAATTACTCTTACTCCCTAGGGAGAAAAAGTAAGTGGGTTAGTCCCATGGGGTATAAAGTATAAAGTCCCATGGGGTGGAGGAAAATAGTTATTTATGTATTAAGAGCGTGAAGCGCGACTTTATTGCTCGAGCCAAAACATTTACTGCGCGACGCATAGCGGAGCGCAGTAATTTTGCGAGAGCGATAAAGAAGCTTCATGCGCAAATTACATACAATATTTTTCCTACAACTGCAGTTCTGGGTTCCAAGACAATACAATCTTGTAGTCTGTAACATCACAGACCGTACGCGGATTTGGTTAGTGTGCGCCATTGTTGAGGTTATGAGAATTTCACAGATTCCATGATCCACCAATGAGAAGACATCAAAATCAAAACAGAAGCGTAAAGAAAACAGCTGGCGAGCGTAAAGTACTTTACTGCTTGCAGAGCAGTAAAGAGGTATTTTACAATTAGTTTTCAGTACGTAAAGAACTACTTTACGAGCAGTTGTAGGAAAATAGTATTTTATGATAATTTTACTAGTTTAGCTACAGTAAATATTTTTCCAACCAATCATAGGCAGGCCCATGTGCTTGAAGCGACATCAAATCTATACTGCAGATCAACAGCACTCTCATGTTTTTGGAAAAAATAATAGATTAATAGTGAGTTACTTCTACTTAGGTAAAGTTTTAGAGCCGGATTTTTGAACATTCCTTTAGTGTCTCTTGACTCGAGGTACTCTTTAAATGTAAAGTATTTGAAAAGACATCAAGAGTCCCTCGAGTATTGAGACACTAACGAAACGTTCATAAATACGGGTCGTAGACCTTCTAACGAAGCACTCTGTAAACATTCGATGTTGGGAAAGTTTTTGCGTTGGAAACTTATACAAGTTTCTCATCATGCTAATGGAATGAAGCCTGAATTTTTGCGCTGCAGAAACAGTGCTAGCTCTTTGAAGGTAGGTCTTTCGTCTGGCTCTCGACACCAGCACTGAGCTAGAACATCAGCGACGTCCTTAGTGGCGGCTGCTGGTCTTGGAAGGAAGCAGAATGCCTCATCGTCCTTATGCAGATGCGAAAGACTGCAGAGCACTTCGATGTCTGTCATGTCTTCGTAAGGTGTGTGACGGCAAAGGAGAAGAATCTCCCACAAAGTCACACCAAATGCCCACACATCACTCTTTGTCGTGTATCTTCCCTAGAAATGGAATTGCTAAATGTTAAACAGAGGAACTCAAGCTACACCTAAATAATATTGTTAATGAATAAACAGATTAACTTTTTGTTGTAAATTTAACGACTTGCAGACAGTTTAATATTGTGAATATATAATAAATCTTCTCACATTCGGCCGAACGTTTTCGAGGTATTGAATCTCATCTTCAAGGCGATTAACTTTACAACAAAAAGATAAGGCTGTGCGCAGGGTTTTTGGTCATAATTTTTTTCTAAGTTCATTGAATTGGATATTATTGATTGGATGGTATTGAAATGCTAACTATTGCCATGAGAAATTATATTCTTCATCAAATATTTTATGAAATATGGAAGTACAAAGTTAAAATGTTTCGGTTTTTGGGGGCAATTGATCTTCCCTACAAGTTATTTTAAACTTTTGATAATTTTTTAAAGTCACCTTGGGGGAAAGAATGACACCTTTTTTATTTCAATTCAACAATTGGTTTTTTCAAAATAACTTTTTGATAAACTGAAATTTTTTGCATGTTTGAAAATGTTATTTTGAGAAAACTAATTGTTTGATCGGAATGAAAAATATGTCATTTTATTCGTCAATGTGTCTCATTTAAAAAAAAATTATCAAAAGTTTAAAATAGCTTGTAGGGGAGATCAATTGCCCCTCAAAACCGAAAAATTTCAAATTTGAACTCCCATATTTCATAAAATATTTGATGAAAAAAATAATTTATCATGGCAATAGTAAACATTTGAATACCTTAATAATATCCAATACAATAAACTTCGAAAAAAAATTATGACCAAAAACCCTGCGCACAGCCTTAAATTAACAACGCAGATCGTTATGAAACAAGAAATACAATAATAATAAGACTTGAAGTCGTCATAACTACATTTATTTAAATTCGTGAGATACTAGTTTAGGTTGTTACATCATTATCAATCTCAAACAAACTAAAAAAAAGTACAGAGTAGCTTAATATTATACTAAACACAGTGTTTAGTGAACACACTCTTTATTGATAGACGACTAATGGTGCAACAACTGAATCTATTGATAGCAAGCTCTCTTGGAAACCACATTTGGAATATATTAAAAAAAATTATACTCTGCAGTATATGTACTAAGAAGCATGAAAAATTGACTAGATTTTTCTATGCTGTAAGAGGTTTATTATGCGATATAGCTTATGACATGACTTTTTGGGGTAATTCCAGCAAAGTAGGGCAAATCTTTAAATAACAAAAATGGGCAATAAGAGTGTTATCGTGGGTATCAATTTACTGTTGGTACAGTGTAATCTCTATTAGCAAAACCCCATGGCTGCCGAATAAAAGGAACCCCCAAAAATAGAAAATACCAACAAAATTACACAAGAAACTCTTATATAAAAATAATTAAATACATTTGTGTTTATATTAAAAATATGAAGAAAAAAATGAATTGGCTTTTAAGCCAATCTGCTAGAGATAAAGTAGAAATCTATAGTATGTTGAAATAGAATCCAACTATACTATGAATTTTGTGAATTTCTTTATAGGAAACAGTTTTGGGCTGTCAAAGCCTGTTGTTTCCAAATCTGTTTGTAAACAAATAAGTAAATTTAGACGCCCTCAAAATTAGAACATTCTTGTAGAATTGGTGTGATGATAATCTTTTCATCTATAGTTCATTTAGTTAGATAATAAATTACAGTATTATCAACTTTTTAAAAATCTGCATCAAAAGAAATTGGGTGTAACAGATTTTTTTCAAATGGCCAAGACTGTCTTAAATACTTGTTTGTAAAATAAATGTTTGTAAAATTAAAAGTAGAATTATAATACTCACCAAGTATATTGATTCCCAAGCCATCCATCTGATTGGAAGTAACATTCCGTTATCCATTTTGTAATAATCGTTGACGTATAATTCGTTGTCAGTTCCAAAATCGGATATCTTAATTTGATATAATTTACCAACTAAACAATTTCTGAAACAAACAATATGATAGTCTTTCAGCAGCAGAAGAAACAGTTTATATAATATATCAAATAATTGAGATTATAAAATGAAAAGTATTTCCATGTACCGTTCGAACTGATTGACATTCAAAAATCGATAAAAAAAATGATAATTCTACTTTCTTTGTTATAAAGAAGATTTTTGATTGGTGATGATTGATTAGTAGTATATTCTAGTTGGATGGCAACTGACTACTCACTTCTGTATTTTCAGCCACACACAATTGTTCCTGAATCAAAAACCTTGAATTTTCTAATAAAAAACTAGTTCCATATATTTTTATTGTCTGTGATGAATCACCCGAATTTTGTGATTTTCGTAGTTTTCATTTCAGTTACAATGGTTCACCTATAAACTTATGAAGTTGCTTCACCTTAATAAATGATTCAAACTCTCATGGCCAGTTGCACGAAAGAAAATTAAATTTGACCACCATAAAATGACGTCATCTTACAGAGCTCAATAGGGAAGTCGTTGCACTTGCTCCGTCAAATTACGTTATCTTACGGTGGTCAAATTTAATCTTCTTTCCTGCAACTGGCCGTCAGTATATGCACAATGAAATGTTTTTTTTACAGCGGATGATGCCCACATGAGTCTGAAGACTTGTGCGTGGGTAATGAGGTGAATGGGTGAATGATGAGAAACATCCATGACTGAATGAGATTCGAACCCAAGGCTGCAGGAAACTACGCCAGCCAGAGCCTTTATCTAATCACAGACAAGCGCTCCAACCACCTTTAGAATGTACTTCTGAATGACATACAGATCTTTCAACAACTAGTCTGTTCCAAACTTTTCATTAATTCAAGGTGAACACTGAAATGTCTAATATTAAAACTTACACTGTATTTTACTTTTTTATATTGTTCTACTCACTTATATTGGAGATGCTTGAGGGATGCATTTCACTTCTGATTGCCGAAGGCTGACCAAGCTTCTTTTCAGAAGTGAAATGCATCCCTCAAGCATCTCCAATATAACTGAGTAAAACAATATAAAAAAGTGAAATACAGTGTCAGTTTTAATATTAGATTGTTCATCAAGTATTTCGTCATGAAAAACATCACAGACTAAAATGTCACTTTTCTATAATCCAAAGTCCAATATTTTTTAAAAATTATTAATTTTCTTAAATTTTATAAATAACATAAAGAACTTGGATCATTCTTCACCAAGACTTTGTTCAAAACATCTAATCAATTAAAGGTGAACAGTGAACAAGGACGTGCCCCTTTCCTATTATTCAAAGTCTCATATTTATGAAAAAACTTTAACCTTTCCTCATGTTTTACATTGAACATATTTAGCGATTTAAAAATGAAATCTTGTCCAAATGCAGGAGCGTAACTTACCTTGCAGAAAGATCTCGGTGTACAAAATTCAATGATTCCAAATAGCGCATTCCCGATGCAATCTGAGTAGAAATGTAGAGCAGAGTTCCAAGACTGTAATAGATTTTTACAGAAAAAGAATTTATTAATTTCGAATTCCTCAAAATATGTATTTCTGTATATTTGTCAGCTTGTTAAATTGTCAGTTACTTCAAACTAACTTGTGAGATACGAGCCGATATGGCCAAGTTTGAAATTAATGCTGCTGTGCCTAATGGTTTAGTGGTTAAGGCGCCCGTCCGACAATTGGGAGGTCCGTGGTTCGATTCCCGGTGATGACTGATATTTTTCTACAGTAGCATTCATCTATTTCCATCAGCTATTCAATACTGTTGCCAATATCTGTCATTGCGGAAGTCTTCAGTATAAATTAATAGTACTTGAAGGAATTGGAAATTATTAATAAACTCTGTAACAGTAATAATATTTTAGGAACCCAAATTCCTATTTAGAAATTAAATGTTTGTCTGTTAAAAATAATACTCCACATTTTCAATAAATTTAGCTATTATTGAAGTTAATAACAAATAATTAAAACTAACTTGTGAGAGTTTCGCAATAAAGCTATCGTTTCACAAAGACAAATATTTACATTTATATTTTCACAGAGAACAATATATCAATTTTATTTCAACAGAGGACCAATTTTTTTTCTTTGATCATTTTTTAAGAAGACTTGAAGAAGACTATTGGTTTTGCAATATAATTAGTTATCTAATCATGATTTTCTCTGTGTAATGATGCATTTTCGATAAATAATATTTGTGTTGTGAATGAATTAAACATTAATACATTTTGTAGCTGATGTGATGTCCAGCTACGGTTCATGGATTGCAGAGAAAAATTGAGAAAAATTTTATACATTGAAATCAACTTTAAAACAATCAGACATTTTCTTGTTCTTGAATAGAATATGCTATATCATATCTTCCCAAACGTGGACATTTAAAAAATATGTATTTCACTCTCAAAATACAGTCCATGTTTATTGGTAATGTATTAATATGTTACTATGGGGTATATTATGGGGTATGGGGTTGGTTACTATATTATAGTATGGGGTATAGGTTGGTTATGGTGTTATTAGTTATATATATATATTATTATTATTAGTTAATTAGGTATTGTTATAATGTAGGTACTAATTGGTTAAGAAATTTTGCAGAATAATATATTATTATGATCACCCCGACACATACCGTATCATTATAGTGGGGTATCATAATTAGGAATAAAATTATATTATTTAGTAGCAATTTTAAGAGTCGGGATTCTCTTTAATATCTGTATGTTTGTTTTTTGAATAAACTCCTCTGGATGTTTCGCAGTATCATCCAGAGAAATTATTATTATTACTTTACCACAGTCGTTGAATTTGACATCGTATATTGTGATAACTGGTCATGAAATATCATTCGAATAAAGTGTACACATTCAAAGACCCACATTTATGAAAAAAATGTGATGCTGCTTCACACTAAAACATGCAATCATGATGAAAATTCTTAGAAAAATTAAACAAATATTTTATAAAAATAAAATGGAAAGGTACAATATGTGATTATGCATGCACACTTCAATGCTTTCAAAGAGTAAAAAATTAATTTTTCACTACTTTAAAATTTCTCGACTTGATATTGCTGTTTCTATATAAAAAATTAAGAAACGTTAGAATGAGATAAGCACGAGAAAATAGTTACAAGATTACAGAATTGGTGAAGTTGAAGCAGAATAACAGTCTATGCTATCAATTACCTTATAGTTTTCGGGCTGAGAGTTTGTGTTTTCTCTACTGGTATAGTATTGTGACTCTTGAGAAATTGACAGAGATCACCATGTGGAAGATATTCCAGCAGAACTGATAATGGCTTCTCGCTAAAGCACACGCCCAACACTCTGACAATATTCTCATCCTCGATAGCCGCCAGTATTCTGACATCACGCTCAAACTCTAATCTGAAAACAATCATGATGAAAATTGTTAAAAAATCAAACAAATCTTTAAATATAAATCTTATGTGCGTGTGTATGTCACTGCACTCCTCCTAAACGACTGGACCGATTTTGTTGAATTTTTTGTGTTTGTTCAAGTGTTTATTTTATTTTTATTATTTATCATATAATTTCACATAGAACCACATAAAAGAGCAAAGCTCTAGTGATGTATGAAATGTCACCTTAGTTATAATAAATGAAAACAATGAATGAAAAATGAATGAATCATGAATCATGATAAGTGGATTTGAGAATGGTTTAGATTCGTAAATCAGGACACAAAAAGGACAAATGTATCCTTAGAGGAAAAGCTGATCAACAGTTTTTAATCATATGGCCCCCCCCCCTTAGTGGCATTATTTACGCTGTCTGGAATGCAGACTTTGCATGTACCGTGTAGTCGGAGCCTTTCAGTCATGTAGGAACATCTGACTGGGTATGATGCAATGTAGTTACGCCGGGTTGACGACATCTGTTACCCAATGCAGCTAGAAATTTGAAATTTGAAATGTAGCCTCAGTGGGAGGTGGCGAATAATAAAATCAAAAACCTAGCTTCTACCCTAATAGTCGTAGACGGTTTAAATTTGAAATGTTCCTTCATTGAGAGGCGGTGACTAAGAAAACAACGAAGGAGGCTTCTCTGATTAGCTGGAAGAGCCCTAGGACTAACTTCTTCCCTAATAATCCTAGAAGGTTGAAATTTGAAATGTAAACTGGCGAATAATAAAATCAAGGAGAATTTTTTATGAGATTGCAGCAAAGCGCGTCGGGCCAGCTAGTATTTTATAAAAATAGAATGTGAAAAGTCCAATATGAGGTCCAGATTATATCGGAACCAATTGTATCGATCAATATAATACAGTGAATTTTATTCCTTCGTTTATCGTTGAACTGGTTTGTTGAAAAATTGGTTTGTTACTTCAGTCTCCTGTACTCTAAACCACTCATTTCAATCATAACGATAATAGTAATAAATATATAGATATAGATAATATATATTTATGATAATAATAATAATGAATAATTTGAAATAGGCCCTACTTCAAAATGTGATGTACAAAAATATCGCTAATGTAAATTTGATCTCTTATTAGATGAGATCATTCATGTAACTGAAAAAGATGAGATTAACTCTAAATGAAAACATTTTCTGCTCTGTGATTGGCATAGTACAAGTGAATTTTTAAATTATAATACAGTAAAAGTTTTGTGAAACTGATTGAGTGTATATTAATAATTTTGAATAATAGTGATTGAATATGTTCAATTTGTATAATTTAAATTCTGTTCTCTCAAAACTTTTTTTCAAACATATCTTGTTCTCTCAAAATTTAGATCCTCTGTACTCTTGCTCTCACTTTTTTCTCAATTCTGATAGCACCGATTTTGAAGTACTTCCAATTAGACTGATGAAGCTTCTCTTTAGAAGTGAAATGCATCCCTCCAGTATCTCCAGTAAAAGTGAGTGAAAATCATATATTAAATAGAAATACAGAGTCAGTTTTGATATAAGAATTCCAATTAATTACATATTAGGGGCCACACTTATATAGTTATCATTATTTGAAAACCAGCATGATAGGTGTCAGAATGAACTCTTACTTTTCACTTTCTGTTGCATTAATTGGTAACGATTTCACAGCAACGAGTCGTTTGCCCACAGAAGGAGCTCCGCCATATTCCGATATTCCATCCGCTTCGGCCAAATAAACCTGCAAAACGGAACAATATGACATGTTGGATAACCATTCTTGAGAGTCTATTATGGTACTGCAGTAAATACTGGATCATGGAGTTTCAGGATCATTATTTTCTTGTTATTGGTTCCAAAACCAGAAACCTGGTATGGTAATAGTTTTGGCCCTCTTCAACATTCATAGTAACGGAGCTAAATTACAACGATGATTGTTGGGAACTGATAGCCGTGAGCCGTAGCAGGTATCTGTTCAATCAGTTAGAGATAAGCTGCGTTCTCCTAGGCACTCTTTGTAAGGGTGACCGACTAGATTGGCCAGCAAAAAAGACACTGTTCTCTGCTGTAAAATAACTCCCCGGTGGTTCGGAACCAACCTAAAACTGTAAGTCCAGCTCATCAATCACCATCATCTAACTCATTACCCACGCACAGGTATCAGACCTATGTGGGATACATCCTCAAAAAAATGTGATGATTGACTTTTAGTGTATTTTTATCGACTTAAAATTTACATTCATTGGATAAATTTATCTCATCAATACATGACTAAAAATTAAGATGATTTTACTGAGTAGAAGTGGGTTCATGTTTGAATTTTACTCTCATGCAAATGAAAGGTTCAAGGTGACTATAAAAAATATACCTATTATTTGAGAAAAATATTAGAAAATTAGAGCGATTCTCTTACAAAAAATGAATGTTATAAATCATGAATCTATTTATGAAGTTATGATCGTGAAAACTGATCATAAAAAATAGATCATAGAGAACTATTATTGAAATCCTATGAGACGCACTTTCTCCCTCGAAGTATCGTTCCCTGTTTAGTATATATTAAACTACTCTGTACTTTAGTTTTATTTTGAGATTGACAATGGTGTAACAACCGAAACTAGTATCTCAATATTTTCAATAAATGTGGTTCTGACAACTGCATGTCACGTTTGGATATTCATTATGGAATAATTGGAACTCATTATGGATATCTTCCACAATACCACCTTCACCACAACAAAGAAAGAAATTAGCTAGCTTATTACACAGCTCAGCCAAAGGCAAATGATTCGAATCTCATTGTTCCAGAGAAATTTATACTTATGTAGATTATGTCAGTTCAAAAGAAACTCAACTTTGAATACTTCAAATTTCTATTTAATGAATGAATGAATAAAATTTATTAGTCATGAACATTACATAGTATATATGCACATATTTAAAAAAAAATCGGAAGACTAATAAAAGTTCGCATCCCGAGGCTAAATAACCAACTTAAATTAGGTTAGGTTAGGTTAGGTTATCACACGGCTCAGCCAAAGGCAAATGATTCAAATCTTATTGTTCCAGAGAAATTTGTACTTAATGTAGATTATGTCAGTTCAAAAGAAACTCAACTTTGACTACTTAAAATTTCTATGTAATAACCAAAAAAATGTAAGAGTGAAATTTTATGGATTATTACCATTCTGAATGCTCCTTCTCCAATTTTCG
This sequence comes from Conomelus anceps, assembly GCA_948455865.1. Lineage (NCBI taxonomy): Eukaryota > Metazoa > Arthropoda > Insecta > Hemiptera > Delphacidae > Conomelus > Conomelus anceps. The sequence continues at coordinate 4,929,841 of OX418224.1, forward strand.
ATAGCATTCGAAGTCTATGTCTAGGAAATTCAGGCACTATCATGTTATCCAGCCTATTTTTTAACGCACTCAATACTTCTTGTTGTGTAGGTGACTGTAAAAGACATAGATGATAAATCTTAGTTAATCACAACTTCAAGCTTCGAGAACATGCAAAACTTCTAAAATGTTTCATAGGAATAAAATTCTGTGATGCTATCCATGACGAAATACTTGATGAACGATCTAATGTCAAAACTGACACTGTATTTCTATTCAATACAAAATGTTCCAAGTTAGTTTGAAGTGACTGACAATTGAACAAACTGTCAAATATACATAAACAGTAAATATATACATAATGACAACAATATTAAATAGCTGATGGAAATCGATGAATGCTACTGTACAAAAATATCAGTCACCACCGGGAATCGAACCACGGAACTCCCAATTGCCGGTCGGGCGCCTTAACCACTAAACCATGGAGACCCCTCTGCACAGCAGCATTCATTTTTAACTTGGCCATATCGGCTCGTATCCCACAAGTTAGTTTGAAGAGACTGACAATTGAATAAACTGACAAATATACATAAACAGAATTTATCAATTTCGAATTCCTTCGAGTGCTATTAGTTTATAGTGAAGACTTCCGCAATGGCGGATATTGACAACAGTATTGAATAGCTGATGGAAATCGATGAATCGATGGAAATCGAGCCGATATGGCCAAGTTAAAAATGAATGCTGCTGTGCAGAAAGGTCTCCATAGTCTAGTGGTTAAGGCGCCCGACCGGCAATTGGGAGATCCGTGGTTCGATTCCCGGTGGTGACTGATATTTTTGTACAGCAGCATTCATCGATTTCCATCAGCTATTCAATACTGTTGTCAATATTCGCCATTGCGGAAGTCTTCAGTATAAACTAATAGCACTAAAAGGAATTCGAAATTAATAAATTCTGTTTATCTACGACCATGTCATAATGTATACATTACAGTTTCACAATTGATGCCAAAACAGCTGTCTTTTCGAAATGCTTTTTGAGACCCGTTGCATAAAGAGCTCATTATAGTACAGGTTCTACATTATAACACGGGTTCTGGACCAATCAAAAGCATTTTTGATGGAATCAATATCGTAATTCAATATTGTGAAACTATCAGCTGATTTCATCAAACTGCTACACCAGCTACTTTAACCTTTAACCTATCAATCTACTATAACTTCTCATATATGAGATGAGAGGTTAGATATCTCTGACAGTCACAGGTAAAATGAAATTGTTTTAATTAAATGTATACTAGTGGTCGTAGATAAAATAGTGTATGCAACGATTTTATTTGGCCATTAAGGCACTCGTGAGATATTTATAACACTCGCATTCGCTCGTGTTATATCTTACATCTAACTCGTGCCTTAATAAGGGTCAAAATAAAATCGTTGCATAAACTACTATTACATAATGTTCACTCACTTATACTGGATATACTGGAGGGATACATTTCACTTCTAAAGAGAGGCTTCATCAGCCTGCAGGCTTTTCTTCAGAAGTGAAATGCATCCCTCCAGTATCTCCAGTAAAAGTGAGTGAAAATCATAAATTAAATAGAAATACAGTGTCAGTTTTGATATTAGATTGGAATAAAATTCATTAAATAACAAGAATGGATGATTACGGTACTTTATTCAATCAGAGCGTGAAAAAATTTATAAGAGCTTACATAAACTTACTAAAACTAGAGCCTAAAAGATAAAAATCTTATAAGTTGAAATTTTTATAAATGAAAATCAATTAACAATAATTGTTAAATTTTCTAAAAATAAGTTATCCCCACCTGTCTTTTGAATGTGTCAGACATAATATTTATAGATGGAACATTATTGGCCAACATTGCTGCACTCCCAACATCAGGAACTGCATATTCATGAGATGAATCTGAAATAGACAAAATATTATCAGCTATAAACATTTTGCGGTTTCAAATTCCATGAAATAACACTAATATATTCAATTGAAGTAATATGGTATCTAGTGTATAATATTGTTGATCTGACTTGTCTTATACTCCATAACTGGAGTCTCAAAGACGTAATCTACAAAAAAATTAGACTATTGATAAATATGACTTTTCTTTGACGAATAACTGAATAAAAAGGATTGTAAGCACCACTTAGATGAGAAAACACTTTGATGAGAAATTAGCCCAAATTATTTTGTAAAAAATCATAGACCTAGATAAAATTTCACAATTATCGTGGAATCTAGTTGAAAAAGTGTGGTTAAACAAAATTATACAGAAGTCAATTTCACGAAAGCTAAGTCAAGTGCAGAAATAATCGTCATTTATAATTTGAAAGTCATGCACCAATTAGATATATTTTCATGTCAGATGCTACTTTAAATGTAAAAAAGAGTGATATTAACCAAAATCTGGACGTACACGATTATAATACAAGAAGCTGGGGAGATTATCACTTGGTGTGGTAGCTACTATTGTAAGCTACAATAGTAGCTTATTCGAACAAAACCATAGTTATATTGGAAGGAAACTCTACAGCAAGCAACCGCAGTTTTTAAAGTCTTCAAAATATAGAAATATTTAAGAAACAATTGAAAGAATATTTAGTTGATAAAGCTTTTTATAGTGTACAAGAGTTCCTTCCACATCAAAATTAAGCCTCACCACAACTAATTGATATAGTAATTAGGGTAACTAGTGTATAAGATTGTACAATTATTAATCTGACTTGTCTTATACTCCTCAACTGGAGTCTCCAAGACGTAATCTACAAAAAAAGTATAGATGTATAAAATTAAGATTTAGTTGATAAAGATTTTTATAGTGTGCAAGAGTTCCTTTCACATCAAAATTAAGCCTCACCTCAACTGATTGTTATATGGTAGTAATTATGGTAACTAGTGTATAAGATAATCTATTTTTTGATCTGACTTTTCTTATATTCCTTAACTGTAGTCTCCAAGACGTAATCTACAAAAAAAATATATATATTTATATTCAAGACGTTGCAGACGAAGTAGAAATTTATAATCTTTTATTTCACCTGAAAACTGCGAACATTTGTCTTTGAGCACACTGCTATAGCTGTAGTACTGAAAAGGCTCCTGGTAGTCGTCATTCCTTATATCAACCAGCAAGCCCGTGTCTGGAGGAGGTAGTGACATTGCAGCCTTGCTGTGTATGGTGGCAGTCTTCTCGGCTGTTCCACAACTGCTCTCAGATGAGAGAAGAGGTCCCGGCAGAGCTGATTTCCCAGCCAGAGGACTTGCAAAGCATTTCTTCTCTCGATGTCTGACGATTATCAGAATGATCGCCATTGCCAGCAGAATAATAACTGCCATCAGTATTCCAATTATGATCGCCATTAATGTTTCATCATCTTGATTAGCTGCAAATATAGAAAAAATTCAGTTTCATGAGACATTCTGCAAATGTGAGCAAAAAAAAGATGAGCCAATTTATAAAGTATAACTAACTCTCGATTTACTTCAATAATGATGGGAAGCGTGATCGCGGATAAAGCAAAATCGCAGTCAAGCCGAAAAAAGCTGAGAATCGCCTGCTGTATTACTGTACTGTACTTTAAAAACTAATACCAGTAGGCTACTGTACAGTGTTATAGTAGGCGAACATCTTTTTGTAATAGTATATTACGTTTACTGTACGAGTATGATAAGGTAACAAATGAGATGAAGTTGAGTGCGGTATTATCATATAAGTACAGTAAACATCTTCCCGGACGAGTTACGTACGATATTTTTAGTCTAAAATATAAAAAAATAAACTTTGAGCAAGTAAAAGCATCATCAAACATAACCTCAAAATCCATTACAGTGGTAAAATACTAAAAATTCTTCTGAGATCAGCTGTTTTTCCAAATTTTTGAATCAGCTGGAGCGCGGTAATATCCATTACGGCACTGAAAAAGGATGTGGTAATGAAAATCAGCTGTTCTTTTATGTAAACAGACGTTTACCAGCTCGATTCAATGCTCGGTAAAGTGGTGAATATGTACAAGTATGACGAAAACTATTATAAGGCAGACTACTGTAACTTAATCAATAATCATGCTTGTGAATTGAAGAAATTACAGTACAGTACTGTAGTTAAATACCTTCAAACTGTTATTCAAATTTATATGACTGATTGCAGTATTATCATAATTAATCAGTATGCTCAGAGCCCCAAGAGAAAATGACGTACTGTAGTATTCATATAACTTGGCAGCGTGTAGCAGATAGGACATGCTACATCTGAACCCAGCATACTGCTGCCGTTATATGAAAACTACAGTACAATAATTTTTGAAGAAAAAAATTCGTATGGCATGAATATGCAAGATGAAAAATACAATAGCCAAATGGATATTTCAACGAATTGGTATACAGGAATTTTTGATGCCATAGGTTATAAAGATAAATAGATAGATATTTATTTGTTAATTGCCACTAGGCTTGTCGCCTATGGTGACAGATACATATTAAGTATACAAATGCAGATAAAATTAATAAATTAATTAATTCAAATAAGAATGAAATAAAACAGATACATGGAACAAAAACAAAATAATGTAACTTCTATACATAAATTATTATTGCAAAATTGAATTGGCCTTAAAAAAATCAAAGATAAGTAATGTAACTGTGGTGCAAAAAAACTATGTAAAAGAATATTACAGATTTTAATACAACAAAAATATACCAAAATGAGAATAGATTATTAATGATTTAACATTGAACGTACCAAATACTATTAATTATAGGTACTATAATAAATGATCTATAATATGACTACTATGCTAGTTTTATCGAAGAAGGAACCGGTTCTGAAGTAGCCTAGTGTGATAAACAGTGCCAGGCGGGTTCAGTAGAGGGATGTGTTTTTAGCCAGTCGTTCGTAGAGAGCCTGGCACAAAGTGTGTAATTGAATTTTCACAACCCCCCCCCCCCCCCCCCGGGCCCAAAAAAGATTAGGTAGCACTTATTATAGTAGTTGACAAAAGTAATGTAATCAATGTGTAATAATAAATAAGGAGACATCAGACACATTATATAATTATTGTTGTTTTAATAATTTCAACTCTTACCTAAGTTATATAGAACGATGAGATTGTACAATAGACTCAACACATTCATTGATCCTTTCTGTGACCGATACTCTAAATTCAAAAAAATCTTGCGATATATCATGCTGCTCTATTGATAATTAAATTCTTTTTACCAAGCTCTACTAACAGATTTTTCACCTTTCAGTTCTATAGTACCGTACCTTATAACTATCTCCCATCTTCCCTCATATATCGTCTCTTCTAATCTTGTTTTTTTTTCGTTCTAGTTTTTCTGATCTAGTGAAGTGATGTATTTCTTTTTGTTTGAATAATGTTCAAGTGAAAATTGTCAATAAATTTCTTAATTGACTTTTTGCTTGAGTCGGAGAGCTTTTTCATGTATGTATTAAATAAATAATTTATTGTTGCATTTTTTTAGAAAAAAGGTTTCTGTGATTAGAACAGGCTTCAAAACAGCTTTTCCCAAACTATATGTATAATATGTAGACAGAGTTTTTGACTTTGCATATTTTGGATTGCAACAGAAACCTGACAACTGAAAATATTGTTGCTAAATGAGAAATGTTCATATCCAAAAAAAATTATTTAATCTGAAAACGAATTTTTACTCATGCAAAACACATATCATTCTCTCTGCTACGAATTCATAAATAAAGAAAATTTATTACAACGAAATTTTACATGGAAATTCATTAGAAAAATGCAGAATCAGAGGAGAAAATCACCTGGTATTTCAAAAGGCTTGTAGTGTTCTCTATTTACATAGATGTCATTTGCATTCATATTATTCTCTGATGGAAGTTTCTCGGCAGTAAAGTTTCCATGCGCGATAACTGGAATAGATAATAATTACTTTTAAAATTATTATCAAACACTACCTATTTATGCAATTTTATACTATTAGGAATCACATTTGAAAAAAAGGTTGAGGGGGTCGAAATATGATTAAATGATAAGTTATGTTTCTGGAATACAATACATTCTGTTGACAGAAAAATTAGTCGCATGAATAATGTTCATGAGATTCATGCTAGACACTATGTGAATAAAACAATTAGCCTAAACAAATTCTCATGAAAAATAGAGAAATTATTTTCACTTTTAAAAATAATTTGCTTTTGAAAATGAATCATCACGATTTAAAAACGTTTCAGCCGAGATGAGTAATTACTCATTTATTCTCTATTAAAATTGACTGTAAGTCTTTAAATTTATCACAAAAAATTAATATTAACAACGCAGATCGGTATGAATCAAGAAATTTAAGAAATTATTTCTGTCAATGTACTGCTACAAGTTAGTTAGAACAGTTTTTTTGGAAATGTCAGTGTGCTCCAGTAAATAATTTTTTTGTAATGCAATAAGACACATTCAAGTTGGTTTAATAGTGTCTTGTGAGGTCAGGCCAGAAGTGCCACTGGCTTGTCTGACCACCGTATTTGCCAACTCATTAAGCGTTAGGTTATGCAGGGCACATCTATCAGATGAACTTGCGTTATAAAGTGTAAAGTTTACACCCATATATTGCAGGTAATATTCCCACTCGGAAAACAATACAGTAGCACATAATAATTATTCAGAGAAACAATTCTGTCCTTCTTTGTCAACAACTTGTTTATTCGGTTTCAATAGGTTGAAGAAACTTTAATTCCACAAGTGACATAATAATATCAACATTTTATAGTAGGCTAAATTCAACGACTTGCAGTCAATTGTGAATAAATAATATTTCTACTCACTTTTGGCCAAATGTTTTCGAGTCATGGAGACTCATCTTCAAAGGCGTCCTAGATCGGTTTTTTTAGTTAGAAGAATTGTGGTTTCTCTATTATGTTTGTGTGGTTTAAAATTCAATTGTTTATTGTGTGTGGAAATATACACACCACACACAATAAACAAAACATCCTCAATGAACAATCATTTTTTAAATCACACAAACTTTTTGATCACATTATACAATAAAAACCACAATTCTTCTAACCAAAAAAACGATCTAGGACGCCTTTGAAGACGATTCTCCATGACTCGAAAACATTTGGACAAAAAGTGAGTAGAAATATTATTTATTCACAATTAAAATTGACTGCAAGTCGTTGAATTCACTATAAAAAGTTAATATTAGCAACGCAGATCGTTATGGAACAAGAAATTCAAGAATGACATAATAATATCATTGCAGCATTCATAATTTCTTGCCATCATTTCCAAAATTCCCTGGTTTGCGTCACTTTCACCATTAACTTAATGTGTGACGTCATGACACATTGTCCGCCCCAATGTTAGCCATCTCTTGTTTAGTAGGAAGAAGTTCTGTCCTTGCTGCAATACAAGTAGTGGTGGCCTGAGCACCGAGCAGTGAGATAATGGAATTCTTGTGCGAACTGTTGTGTCAACTCGGCAAGGGGACAGTTCACAGCTCAACTATGCAAGAATTCCAACAATGTGACGGCCACAGTACACACATACATCTATTTGCCCATGTAAACATAGTTTTCACATGCGCTGGACACAAAAGAAGTTCAATGTGTTAGTTGAGTTGTATTTTGTACTCGAGGGTAAGTTCTGGTGCAAGGGGATAAATAACGACATTGAAGCAGAGATCTAAGAGCTGAAAATATCATTTAAAGAGAAGGTTGCTGGAGATGAATGAAGATTGTGATCCATTTTGTAGCCACTAATAAAATAAAAAAAATATGTGGAAATTATGACTCACGTTATGGCGTGACGGCCGTTTCACTCTGTTGTCAAGAGCATCGTCAGACGACCCACAGCACACTCACGTCTGACGATGCTCTTGACAACAGAGTGAAACGGCCGTCACGCCATAACGTGAGTCATTATTTCCACTTAAAAGTGTTTTTTACGTTTTTAAGAATAAAGATTGTTAAAAAATTGAAGAAATGATTATTTCTTCATTTAAATAAATGATTAATTGTATTTTGCAACTGCTCATTGAACTGCTTTTCATGTGAAAATCATGCAAACGTGATAGAGAATAAAAATTGTAATCTATGATGTAGAAGTAACATTATACAATATACTGTAATAGAATAGTTAATTTATTTCTGTGATGTTTTCCATGACGAAATACTTAATGAACAATCTAATATTAAAACTGACACTGTATTTCACTTTTATGTATTGCTTTACTCACTAACGAGAGTGCTTACTCACTTGTGTTGGAAATGCTTGAGGAATGCATTTCACTTCTGAATTCGCTTCAATTCTTTTCAGAAGTGAAATGCATCCCTCAAGCATCTCCAATATAAGTGAGTAGAACAATACTTAAAAGTGAAATACAGTGTCAGTTTTAATATTAGATTGTTAATTTATTTATTGTCAAGTTACATCAATAGTTTGGATTTAATTTATTTGACTAGTGTCTTATCAATCATAATAAAGTTAATAACCTATCACTAGTCCATTTTTGTTAAATTACATTATAATATTACATGCATACTTTTTATAAGTAGATTATCTATAGTACCGACGACATATACAGTACTTCTTTTTAAATGTTGTGAAGCTAAAATATTATTCATGCAGGAAATAGTAGTTAGATACTATCTTAAAGTCATCAACATTTTTTCATTTTTTCTTTTCAATTTATATTATTTTTTATTTCGACTTCCGAGTTCTGTTGCTTGTATATTATGTTCATTAAGTATATTATTGTTATCACTAAAAATATAAGATATTTAATATTTTGATGGCAACTCCCATATAGGCTATTCTCGGGAGTGCCTACTTTCTCAATGAATATCACAATGTATTTCTTATGTACGTGTGTATGTTGAAGATTGTTGTACCGTTGTTTGTTGAAAATAAAATTATTTATTTATTTAACAAGAAAGTCTACACTAGTGTTTCAAGTCTCAACACTCTATTCTTTGTATATTTGAAAAACAAAGAATAAAACGTATTCTATTCTATACAGACAAACACATCAAGGCTAAAGTCAGATATCCAATTAAATTCAAATAACTTGACTAGATTACTGTTTCATATATGAAATTGGAGTTTGGCTATCCTATATTGATAAATGAAACTCTAGGACATTGTAAGAGGATATGATATATAGTGCTAACTTACATGAATCGAGGATATGATAGGGCTAACTTATATGAATCAAAATTTATGCTCATTAATTCGTGAAACGGATTTACAATTCACATGATGTAGGCCTTAACAATAGTAAAAATTATAGAGAATAACATGATAATAATATGATACTGCACCGGTACTAATATGATAATTATATGATACTGCATCAGTATTGTAGTAATGACTCATGAGTAAAAATATTGAGGAATTTGAAAATTATATGGAATTGATATAAAATTGAATAGAGCTACAATTTCAAACATTATTTTTTATAGATCGAGCTTATTCCATCGTGTACCGGTATTGATCTGTAATTGAGTCAATGTTATTAAAAATAGTGCCAAACGCTAACTTGAGTTTGAGTACATCAAGTCAGTCACAAATTAACAGAAAATCGCATTGAAAATAAATAACTTGGTAAAATAATTTAATAAAACTAGTAGTGAGTCAATCTCGATAAAATCATTAAGAAAACGATATAATTATTGCATCACTCACCTGAATCGAATATCACTTCACTGATCATTATCCAGTTGGCTGAAAAGTGAAGTCTGAGCTTCACAAATCGTCCAATTCTATGATGAAGTTTTATGGATACATTTCTGGCATACTCAAAAATTCTGTCCTCCATGTAAGTGTAAGTGATTGGTGTGTCTAGAAATATTTTCCCTCCGATGCTAAACATTATCTGGACCTCTGAGAAGACCTGTGAATGGAAAAAATAGATTGTAAATAAAATCATAACTGAGGATGTAATAAGCCACAGTTAATAACAAAAATTTAATTAAACAACTGCAATGGGTAATAAACATACAGCGAGCTGCACTCAGCAATACATAAATAACGCTCTAACCAATTCAACCACTGCGGCTATTATATTTATATTCATTCATATATTTATTGATACACACACCCACACAAACAAATAATGAAGTTTACATAAAATAAAAAAACTACAATTTATGGCCTCTATGGTGGTGTGTGCTGGAGGGAGGAAAGAGGAGGAGAATACCCAACCAACTATGGTTTCCCATGTACTAGGCGGGTAGTAGAAAGAGAAAAAGAGGGAAAGGAAAAGGAGAAGACGTAGTGGTAAGACCCTGAAGATGAGTACAGGGTGGAAAAGAGGTATATAAAACTACACAGACTAATTGACCATACATTACATAACAATTATACAGACCAGTTGATTACGGGTGATAATTCCAGTAGGGTATTGAATTTTTGTTTTTAGTAATGTAGGTACCTAAATGATATGAACAGGCAATAAGTTAGTACAACGGGGTATCCGAATAAATATCTAGCCCCGGGGCTCCCAGAGACTTCCCAGATAACACACAAATTATATAAAATATATGTCAAATTCACGTAAATTTTTGCAAAAAAAATCACATTTTCACATTGGGTTCCCATTTATGCTTGAACTCTCTTCGGGGCCTGCACTATTGTCATACAAAATGCTTATAAATGAAAGAATTGTACAAGTTTATGTGATTCTATTGATTAAGTCTCATTATTCATTTGGTAACATTTTCAAACCCTTTTATCATGATTCAGTGGCGTACCGAGGTTTCAAGCGCCCTGGAGCGGAAGTGTCTTATGATGCCCCCCCCCCCCTCCCCAAAATAAAAATTAAGTCACTCAACCACCCGATTGGGCTGATATTATTATAGTGGTCATTTAATGAATCAGCCGCTTTTTTCCCGCCTCTAACTACGCCGTATTTGTCAGAGATGAGAATTTTCGCCAGACCAGATTCTACTTTTATCAAATTCCAAACAGCTTGTTGCTGATTTTTTCACTTTTCTATAAATTTATTTACAGTTATTTTTTTAGAATGCAAGTTATTCCTGTAGAAATTTTCTTTGGAAATAGGATTCAAAAGTGAAGTATTTCAGTCCTGTTCTTGTTAATATAAAAACCATTCAACTTCTAGTGATTTATTTTTCCAGAATAAATTCATAGTCTTTATTCAATTACTTGAAATTGTTATTCCTTCTATTATACCCAAATTGTTATACCCAATATAAATTGTTTTGGCTTTGCTACTTTCGACTATTTGCTACTTTTGACTCGACCCTCGACCGTTTCGCATTCTGTCTGTTTGTAACGCATTTACGGCTGAACGCGTGAACCGATTTCTTTTAAATTTGACATGAATGTTCCTTTTAGTAATGCGCAGCGATGTATACATACGGTTTTTAAAATTGTGCTGCATTTTACCCTTTTGGCCATCATTATAGTGATACATTTTTTGTAAGTAAAAGGCAATTTTCACATTTTTTGTAAGTAAAAGGCATTTTTCTCTCAAGAACGGTGCGCCCCTCAGAGCCTTGCGCCCTGGAGCGACTGCTCCACTCGCTCCATTGTCGGTACGCCACTGTCATGATTCATTATACAGTATAATCGTTGACCATTATACGCCTCACAATCAGAGCTAAGAGACACACATATGACTTTTGAAGAGAGAATCAAATCTCAATAACAGACATTCATTTCTCTGACTCAAGCTCAAGGTGAGACAATCGAAACGCGTCTCAGAATCCAATCCCTGTACGACTTCCTTCGTGAAACTATTTGTTTCCTGCGCTGCCGCATTGTGTGTAGACTTGCTGGTTTTCCCTTACCGCATAGTTGTAACAAATCCCTGTTCACGATTGCTCCAGCAGGCGGTGGCGCGGTAGTCGTGTATAACGGTTAGGTTAGGTTGGGCCGGCGAGTTGCTCTATCAAGACAAACAGCCTTCTTGATAATAAATGCCTTGGATATTAACAGTTCAAATATTTGCATTTGCTTACTACTATCGTCTTTGTGCACTCCCTTGGGACACAACTGTTTGGCTGAGAATAATGAGTTGCGTAGTTGCAGGTTGCCCCCTTTATCTAAGTTCCTGCCATCTGTAGAAAATCTTGTGGTGTTGGTAATAGAGGGGGTGGGAACGAAAGCGCGGGAAATCTTGAACAGTACGTGCATGATTCATGAGTCAAAGGGACAGACGACTATTAGCAAGTTGCTCCTCTCAGCGCGCAACCAGAACATTTAACGTTGTTTCAACTAAGCAAATAACTAATACGTTTGCCATTAACACCACCATTGTAGACTAGTCTTGCGTGTTCTGCGCTTTGATTTGCGGCGTGTAAAGATGCGTATAGAGCAAGGGGTAATCATGAGGGCCTACAAAGTATCTAAAATGGGGTTTCTCTAAATTCAATTTTGCACAAGAAGTGTTTTTCAAGACTACGAAGCTCGTGGAATAGACTGTATTAGAATATCTTCATGTGAATTTACAAATTTTGCATATTAGTTGAAAAAAAATTATTAGCATCATAAATAGCCTACTGTAGTAAACTTGGATGATGCTATTTTTTATACTGCTGGGAATGATGAACGATGAACTTACTTGTAGGATATTTATGATATTAGCCTAACTAGTAACTACTGTAATAAGAATCTAAGTGATGTAATAATATTAAATAGCGAAGACAGAAATAGATTGGAATAGAATAGAATAGAATACTTTTATTGGCCATTAAGTAAACAGTTTACAATAGGCTTTGTCATTTTCATATATGTGAGGACAGTCAGTTATACTTAGGTTCAAAAGATATTCTATAATAATATAATTATTATACATAAAATCATAAACGAGTACAGTCTCCAAATAATATTACCTACGTACTTGAATTCCTACAATTATCATTAAATCATAATAGTAATCAAAAATCAGTTCAAAATAAGATTCATAAAATTCAAAGTGATTTTAAAGTTACAAAAAACTGATAGTTATTAAATCATTCAGACTCCTATAATAAAGGTATCATTGTCCACACAGTTAAGATACTCTTCAAGTGAGTAGAAAGCTCTTTTTTTCAACCAAGCAGATACTATTGGAATGAACTTTTTATTCGGTAGATTCCTTACTGTGAGCGTCAATTTATTGAATAGTAGGTGTTGACTTTTCAGTGTTTTACTCAGCCTAAGATTTGGTGTGACTAGGTTTTCTCTATTTCTGGTCAGATATTCATGCTGGTGACTGTGTCTTTGAAAATCATCCATTTTATTCTTCACATATATTAAATTACAATATATGTACATTGATGGAAGAGTCATAATATTTAGTTCGGAGAAGCTATTTCTACAGGAATCCGTACTCTTCAGCCCAACAATACAGCGAATTGCCTTTTTTTGCCAGATAAATACTTTTTTCGTTTCACTACTGTTACCCCATAGTCTTAGACCATAATTCAGTTGCGAGTGGAATAATCCGTAGTATGTAAGAATCAATATTTCTGTACTAACACAGCTTTTTAGTTTTCTAAGCAAATACATTACTCTAGCTAGTTTTTTGCATAAGTACTCTACATGACAACTCCAGGTGAGTTTGCTGTCTAGCATGATTCCTAATAGTTTGACAGGCTTCAGGTATTCTTGGTATTCAATGTCCAAATTATTCCAAAGTGTAAAAAGTATATTCTCTGTTTTTTCTTCATTGAGAGACATTTCACTGGACAGAGATTCTTGACACTTGACCGGTGGAAGGAGTGAACTTTGTAATGTTACTAATTACTTCACTCTTAATCTTAGGGTCATTAATATTTTTATTCACACATTTACAATAATAATTATGAAAATACTTTTCTTCTTAGGTCTTCACTCATTGAGTCTCATTTTTTAATTGATGTTTTTATTCGTTATTTATTCCAAGTTACTAGGCAACCTTCTTCTTCTCTTCCATATGATTAACTTTTTATAAATCTTTCAATATAATATTTATAATATTACAACTTGATGCCCCCAGGGTAAGGTTGTCTAGAGTCCAGAATTCTCATTTGGTGCTTAAAATTGAGACTTTTAATAGGTTACCAGAATCAATTCAGAAAGACGTTTTTTGAAATTTTTTAGACAGGCCCTTCTACTCTTTGAAAAGGTTTTTCTCTATAATTTTTATTGATTGTTTTTGTGTCGTTTTTCTATAATCTGACGTTGTCAATGACCGTTGAAGTCCGATGTACGACCCACAGTAATTTCCACTTAAAAAGTGTTTTTATTAACTTTGTTTTATTTCAGATTGATCTATCTGATCCACTCATTTACGAAAGTCATACTCTACGGTACTCAGAATGATTTTAATATTTATTTATTTAAAAAGGAGTTCTGAGAAGTATTTTGGAAATATCATGAATTCGTTCTGTTTAAGGCTATTCGCAGTATTTTTGTCCATACTTTTTTCGAAGTTTCGAAGTTAGATTTACAAATGTAGCGAGCCAGCTCTATAGAAATCAAAGTCAACACTGTTAATAAGGAGTCATTTTTTTCAATTTTATTCAGATAACTGTTCAACCCTTATTCCTTATGCTGTACGCAGGATTTTTGGTCATAATTTTTTTCGTAGTTTCTTGTATTGAATATTATTAGGGATTTAAAATGTTATCTAATGCTGCGAGGAAAAAGTTTTTTCTCTAATTATTTTGTGAAATATGGGGGTTCAAAGTTGAAATTTTTCGGTTTTTAGGGTCAACTTATTTCACCTATGAGTGATTTTAAACTTTTGATAAATTTTCCATTACTAACAGACACAAGAGTAAAATGACATTTTTTATTTTAATGTAACAAATAGTTTTGTTCAAAATAATTTTTTGAAAAATTGATATCTTTTACAGATTTTTTAAAATTAATTGCTTGATTGGAGTACAAAATATGTCATTTTATTCCTCAAGGTGTATTTTAGTTGCAGAAAATTCATCAAAAGTTCAAAATAACTTGTAGGTGCGATCAATTGCCCCAAAACCCAAATAATTTCCACTTTGAACCCCCATATTTCGCAAAATAATTAGAGAAAAAACTTTTTCCTTGCAGCATTAGATAACATTTTAAAGCCCTAATTATATTCAATACAAGAAACTACGAAAAAAATTTATGACCAAAAATCCTGCGTACAGCATAACGGTTGAACAGATATCTGAATAAAATTGAAAAAATGACTCCTTATCAACAGTGTTGACTCTAATTTCTATAGAGCTGGCCAGCTACATTTGTAAATCTACTAAAACTGCTGAATTGCATAATTTAGCAGCGTGAAGGTAAACATGGAATAATTGAGGTTAGTAAAAATGCTTGACTGAAATAGGAGCAACAAAAGTTTTCCCGTTACCATAATACATACAACTTTTCCCATAAAAAAGTTCACTGGCGCAATATTTATGTAGTAGTTTACTGGTGGACGGATGAGAGGGGTCCTAAGAAAGTGGCTGGACCCCAGTCGTAAAACAAACATTCAAGCCTCCTTTCCCCCTTCTCCTCCTCTTCTTACTCCTCTATCTAAATATGGAGGAGTCCCATCCCTCCTCATCACTGGCCTTAGCACCTCGGGTGCGCTCCATGATATTAAAGTCGATCCACCTCACCTTCATAAAATAAAACACTAGAGAGTAAAGTTTAATAAATATTATAACATAATATGCCGCCCAGCGAAAAGTGTGTCACATTAGAAAATGATGAGTGAAGCTGGCAGGTGAGACCTTCTTGAAATATCGGCTCAATAACTAATACGTGTTTTATATCACAACTTTGAAGTTGGGATAATATTTATCCAATTTACTAATTGTTTACTAATATCCATGGAAAACAGAGTACTTAGTGTTAGGCAATTGTATATTTTGTTGTTAATTACTTACACAAAGAAAAATGAAAAGGAAAATAATATTATAACTCATAGCCACAATACTAGAAGTCTCAATTATCAGGATGTACCCAGAATGAACACAGCATTTGGACAAAGACCGATAGTATATTTAGGGCCAACAATTTACAATAGAATTCTACTGGAAATAAAAGAAGAAGGCAATGTTAATAGATTTAAAAAAAGATAAGGAATTGGTTATATAATATTGGAGTCCACCGTAGTGAGGAGCTCATAGTAAATAGGATGTGAATAGAAATACGATTATGCATACTTAGGTAGTTTTAGGTAGTAAATAGTTTTTATTATTGTATTAGTTATAATGGCTAGTTGTTAGGGATAGTATTAGCTTGATCTAAAGTTTATATTGATGATCACCCCGACACATAGTTCTATAGTGGGGAATCATATATTTTTTTACATTTAGCAATCAAATTAGCAATCAGTGTTTTCTATTAAATAATGTATTATTGTAATGTTTGAGCTTATATTAATAAACTCCTCTGGATGTGTTTTCCATCATCCAGAGAAATTATTATTATTATTATTACTT
Organism: Conomelus anceps; assembly: GCA_948455865.1. NCBI lineage: Eukaryota > Metazoa > Arthropoda > Insecta > Hemiptera > Delphacidae > Conomelus > Conomelus anceps. The sequence continues at coordinate 4,946,246 of OX418224.1, forward strand.
TAATATTTCTACCAAAAAAATCGTTTTGTTATTTTTCGAGTGAAGTTTTTTAACAAATCTAAATTTTTAGTCTGTGTTAACCTCAATGTTTTGGACAATGTAACTTATTCAAAATTTGTGAAGAGAGCAGTTTTGGATTTGAGTCTGTTGCTCCTTCACATTCATTGTAATTTTGTCACAATAAATAAAATAAATAAAAAAATACTCATAACAATTCACTTGCTAGCTCTCAATTCATAATGTTGCTAAGAATCAACCATTTTATTCACAACAAAGAAAAATGTTGCAGTACACAACACATAACTCAAATTCCTAATAAGTGTAAATTATAATCTCAAAAGTGTACTTTGCCTAAGACCTTCTTGGATTCTTATCAATTAGAAGTGTTCATTTCAAATTTAGTGTTGATTCGATGTGGAAGTATTTCATAGATTTTAGGAGTTTGCTACCAAGAATTAGGATTTGATGGTGAAAAAGGATGTGTGGAACAATCGTATTTTTATCTGTGATGTTTTCCATGACGAAAAACTTGATGAACAATCCGATATAAAAACTGACGCTGTTTTTCTATTAAAGTATTATTCTCACTCACTTCTGACAAAACTTCTCTTCAGAAGTGAAATAAATCCCTCCAGCATCTCCAATATAAGTGAGTGAAAATAATATTTTAATAGGAATACAGTGTCAGTTTCGATATTAGAATGTTCATATTTTTATGCTCATTTATGTTATTATGATTACCTGATCCATAAAGTAAGTTAGTCCGAGTATAATTATAAGCTTTCCTTAATTAATTGAGTCTCTAAGCACAAGCACAAACTTGAATAACTTCCAAAAAATAACACAGTACAATAATTATAATAAGGCACTCATTCAATCACTTTTTAATACAATAAATTACTCACTGACTATTGTTTGACGAATGACTGTTTGACAACAAACATTACTTATGACTTGAATTTGAAAAATCCAAAAATGAATTAACTTTGCCATATTATTGTAACAGACTTTTTGAATTTGGAAAGTTCTAGGAAATGAATGATCTTAGCTCATTGCTTGACAACCCTTCTGTTGTCAAGATTCGTGATAGATTATTTTTCCTAGGTTTTTTTGATCATTCTCCTACTGATTTTGGTAAGAGAATATTTTCTTAACGGGTATAGATAGTACTGCATTTTCTTAATGTGTATAGAGACTGTTTTCTCAATGTGTACAAAGAATATTTTCTTTTGAAAGATTTGAGACATTATAGTTTCTTCAAGAACAATAATTTTTGGATTCTTTTGGCCAGATGCAATATTAAACCTATCTGGAAAAGTTTGAGTGGAGTGCTACGCTCATAAACAGCTCATACATCAATTCGCTTGGATGAGAGCACTAAGATAGCCCACGTTTGAAAAAGAATGAACATCTTTCGCCCTAATGATATCCTAACCATCATTCCATCCCGTTTTTTCTACATCCTTCTTCAACGCCGTTTTTTCAGCCAGCATGAAAGACACATCATTAGCTCAAAGCCAATACGTGCTTGTTACTTTTTGCAAGTGAAAAGGCAACTGAAAAGAGGTAGGGAACGGGAAGAAGAAACATAGATAAGGCACGCATCTTCTTTAGGTGGAGGATCAGGTAAGTACAATGAAATGGTAGACGGGGGAAAAAGGAGGAAGTGCTCAAGAATATGTGATTGAGAAGGGAAGGGTGGGGGGTATGCTGATGCTGGTAAGCGGGCTCTCACCCAGATTAGGAATACTGGTGCTGTCCCTGTTGTTCAGTCCAGCTTCCATTAATTGCCGTTCCCCCACTCTCCTTATCCAGAAAATCTGAATGTCGAACTCAGCAACTTTAAAACGAGCGTATTGAAGCGGGTAGGGGTGGATGGTAGCCCATTGAGACCTGGTAGGGGAAATGTTTCAGGCGGGATGGTGGGGCAGGGGAACGGAGGGGGAAATGTGAAATGCACTTTCATCTGAATGAAAACGCACACTGCCTCAGGGGTTCACTTCACTCGTCTCCGACCCCCCATCAGGCCAATCGATATCATATACAAAGTATAGTCTGAATTTGCCCGCTCAAGCTCCTTGTTCAATTAACAAGCCTACTCATGTTATCGCGTACTTTGTTCGCCCAGCACTCTATCGTTTCATCCACTATCGTGGAAAACGCGGCTCAAAAGATTTTTCCTATAGATAAAATTAATTAGTAACATTTGAGTGCGCACAGTAGTCGATTTTTCGACGGCCGAAGATTCGTTTCTGATGCTACGGCACGTTTCACATTGATCTATCAACTATTGAAATGTGATGAAATCCTCTTTGTAAACTAATGTACATAGCTCAGAGACTCACGAATAAGCTGATAAGAGGAGTGCAATGATGTGATTCAGATAGAAAAGCTAGAAGTCTAATTTTAGATTCAATTCCTCAATGATTATATGCTTCCTGGATTTCTTGTTCCATGACGAACTGCGTTGTTAATATTAACTTTTAATGTGAATTCAACGACTTTCACTTTAAAAGCTAAGATTATATGCTTGTTCATGAGATGTTTTTTTTCTTTTCCCCACTCAAATCAAAAAGTGCTCAAGCTATTAATTTAATCTATCACCATCTTCATATATCATATTCTATCTTTGATCATCATCATCATCATCATCATTATCACCTTATAATTATTGTTATTTTTCCAATGCATTTTTTCCAATTTCTTTTCTTTAATGTATAATGACTTTTGTTTGTACATTTTCCCCCCACATAATAGTTACATTTTTGTATTAAGAGGGCAAGCATGGGATTCTCCTTGTGCTTTCATATGTACTCATGTTAAATAAATAAACTAATAATACTACTTTGCAAAATAATAACTATACATGAGTAATCACGATGAAAAGAACAAGTAACTAATTTTTGCTTTATTTTAATAGAGTTATTCGTTATTGGAATCTGAAGAATTCCTGTATGAATAGGCTTACTAATTAATTAGTGTTTATGATGGATAGATAAAGTAGCATTTCTCTGTTTTATTTCAGACTGATCTATCTGCATTGAAATGTACAGAAATTCTGTATAAATATTAATCGAATTCATTTAAGAGTTCATGATAAATAGACGTAATAACTTATTTTAGTTTTATTTTAGATTGATATACCAGCTATTGAAACGTGGAGAAATGCTGTATGATAACAAATATAATTTATTTTAGAGTTCATAACAAAAACCCAAATAACAATTATTTTAATTTTTAGTATTTGAATGAATACAATTATTCTACAGTTCAGACTGCGCTTGGATGGGTACCCATGCTTCAATGATTAGATAAGCTTTATTATCACTTATCCGGTGGTTCGGAAACCACCTAAAATAGTAGGTCCACCATGTTTCCCATAACATGGCTCAAACGGCAAGGTGGAGCTACCAATAAAGATCTACCTACCAATAGAATCCAAACGCTTTTTTATTTTTTCCTACTGTTAAATCTCATTTAATGTGAGAAATGAAACTGAAAATTGTCAATTTTATTGTAAAAAACCGATTGAGGAATATAAATAAACATTCGAATTTGACCATTTCTCAATTCTTTCCAATAAACTTATTGTTGTGCTCTTTTTAAGGGATTTTCCCATCTTATTGTATGATTAAAAATCCCCTCTCAAACTCACGTCCTTTCCCCCTAGACGAGCTTCTTCAAACTATACTTTCAAATAATATAATATATTGTAACCTGTTACGGTCATTAGTTACTCATGACATTGCTTTTAGGCCAAAAGGTAAAAGACGTACTATGAATATTTTAAAGGCAAGTGCTCAGGACAATTTATCGTCTTTTAAAGGTTGGTGATAAGTAAAAGGTCAGTAAAGTTGCAGGGTGTTTAAATGTAGTCAGACCCCGGAACCAGGGATGTAGTAACCGCTATAAAATCGCAGTGAATTAGACAAGATAGTCAAGATTGGACAAACACTAACAAGCCAAAAAAAATGAACTTCATCCAAGAAGAGCAACATAATTTTTGCAAAATCAACCGGAGTTGTTTGCATTTTATGATGAAACTAGGAAGTTTTATGATGTTGTTTTTATGAACTAGTTTGAATGGTGGACCAACTGTTGAACTTATGAATTCACTTGAGTAGAACACTAAAAAATCAACTAGAGCTGGAATTAGAAAACACAAAAATGATTCACGTGAATTTTGTAACTGTTTTCAACCAGATGTTTTCAATTCTATTGATACTGGTTGAAAATTTAAGATTAAGACGTTCTAAATCCAATAAATTAAAGAAAATTCTGAAATAGTTAAGGTAGAAGTGATATTTTGGAGACTTTTTATAATGAATAAAGAAGTTCGCTATTGTCAAATAACTTAAAAACACAAAAATGATTCACGTGATTTTTATAACTGTTTTCAACCAGATTTTTCGAAGAACTTAATTTATACTGTAATAAATTCTAGAACAAATTAAGTGTTTAGGCAATATAGAACTCTTTTATTCATAAAAGAAAATTTGCAGAAGGCTCCAAGTTCAATTTAATTTTCGGAGTTCCATATGTAGTCCAGTGAAACAATCGCTGACAGAATCGATAGTCGATAAGTTAGGTGTAGCTTTAGGTTTGGTATAGATCGATCGACTATCGATTTCTCAGTCGATTATTTCACTACATAACTTATGGACCTGCAACAAAATTTTTTACTACCTGGGTATCATGATTAAAAATCTAAGTCCAATTTTGAAGCATCTAAAATTTGTAGTCACCAACAATTTTATTACACTTTTCCAAAGTACATCCATATTATGACAGATTGCAGCATTGTGAAGCATTCATAAGAAACTGTAGGATGTCCCGTATTTAAAAAAAGTTCAATGACGCAGTATTTAGATCATTGATTGTGAAGCACACATTCACACATCTGAAGAACATTAGTGGAGTTTCCAAAGTTTATTACCATCAAAATATTGCGTCACAAGTTCAAATGCTCAGTCTTTACGATGTAATAGTAGAATGATACTTGCGTTTACGAATAAAGCGTGAAATAATTTCAGAGACCCGTTTCAAATGTAATAAAGTCAGAACTGAATGTTGTATCAACCCATCGTATGATTTCAATTCTGAATGTCATTTACGGCCGTGTAAAGCCATACCCATCCAGCACTGCTTTTATGGATGGGAATAAATTGTTGTTGCTAATATAATCATGAAAGTTGTTATGGCTGTGATGCAGTATAAATAACAGATAATATCAGTGTTTATTTGGAGCAGATCAAGTATTTCAACCAGACTGCAGTATAATAAATGGGAAGAATGAAAACCAAGAAATTTTTGGGGGATGAACAAGATAGTAGTGTTTTTCGCTGCGTCAGAAGATGCTGGTCTACTTTCTTGGTAATAGAAAATAAATTGGGCCGTGCCTTGTTGCGGTCCCAGTTAATATGTTGTGGAGCGTATCAAGATATTTCTCCGGTCTCTAACTAAATACAAATTTCTTACGGCAGGTGTGGATGAATGAGAACGGGAGCCGGAGAGCCAATAAAACGAAATTAGATTTTTGAGTTACAGTTCTCACGAATGTCTACTTGAGGATGCAGGTAATAAGTTTCGGGTTTTTAAACAAGACGTACAAGAGAAAATGTGAGGGAGACTCGGGGAAAAGAGAAGAATGCCGAGAAAAAGATTTTATCATTGAGTTTTTATGATCCACGTATACGCAGGTTTCGCCGTATCTTTTCGAGCCAGCAACCTGCTAAGTATGCAAAGGCTTTGCTCAGATCAATAACTTCACTTTCGCCTCATAAACTAAGGATACACTCTCTTCTTGTTTACACCCACGAAATGGGCCCACCGTATTAGGTAGACTCTAGGCATGGGGGAAAGCCCCCTAAAACAACAGACCTCGCTTGGCTGCATCCACTCTTTCATAAAATGTCCCCCATCTTGGGCCACGAGTGAGCATACACTTGTTTGACACTTCTGACAAATTGGATTTTTTGAAAACCGTAATACAAGTGAGGAGTGTGTGGCGTGCAAGTTGGATAAGGAGCTGCGCTTCTTAACGCTGGATATTATTTCATGGTTCGAGGGCTTTAAAATAAAGGGAGTAACTTATATGTGAAAAACGTACCAAGAAGAGAATGCACACTTTGTCAAATGCACTTTGAATATTGCAGTGCAACAGAAGAAATATTCGACATATAAAAATTCCAAGACTCAAATATAAGGAAGGAGAAATATAAGGAGCAGAAATTTATAAGAAAAGCTTTTTTCCTTTTTTTTGAAGCCCACATAGGTCTGAGACCTGACATTCATTTTAACCCTTCTCTCATAATGCACTCTCTTCACAATCAAATGGCAGATGTTTACTCTGTTCCAACCCGAGGGTACGATTCCAACTATTGGCTCTCAATAGAAAAGGGAGCATGTTCATATTAATTTCAGATATAGACTCTGAATTAGTGAGATATTATTCAGGAATACAGATGTTGGAAAAATGTTATTTTTTCTTTTTTTTTTTGGAAGATGAAGCCGACACAGGTCTGAGACCTGTGCATGGGTAATGAATTGGATGATGGTGATTGATGAGTTGGACCTACAATTTTAGGTGGGTTCCGAACCACCGGGAAGTGATTTTACAGCAGAGAACAGTGTCTTTTTGCTGGCCAATTTAATCGGTCACCCTTACAGAGAGTGCCCAGGAGAACGCAGCTTATCTCTATGTGATTGAACAGACCTGCTACGGCTCACGGCTATCACTTCCCTAAATATTGGAGGATCAGAAAACCTGTAACACTATATTGTATAAATATACATTTCTTCCAAGACAAATCTAAACAAATATTGTCTAGTAAATAAAATAAAAAATGGTATTTTTAAATTGTAGAATGGGTCAAAGAGAATATCTTCTTTAAAGTAGGAAATTTAATCTAGTTATTGTTCTTGTTATGTGTTATTTGTATTTATTATTTTACTTTGTTTCATTACATTATTGATTACTACATTACATTACTGATACAAGTTAAAATTGACTAATGAAATATATCAAGCATAACTTTGTTCAACCACTCATGAATAACGAAGGACAATTGAATGAGAATGCATTTTTTTGTAAATTGAATAGTTCACGAGTTGAATAAAACTAAATAATAACGAGTTAATTAAATCGAGATATCGAGTTCAAGTTTATAATGGATCATGGAGGTATTCACGAGGAGATATATAGGGAAGTAATAGCTGAGTGTCGTAGCAGGTATCTGTTCAATCAGAGATAAGCTATGAAACTCCTTGGCCAGCTTTGTAAGGGTGACCGATTGGATTGGCCAGCAAAAAATACTCTGTTCTTTGCTGTAAAATCACTTCCCTGTGGTTCAGAACCCACCTAAAACTGAAGGTTCAACTCATCAATCACCATCATTTAACTTTATATGTTATTTAAAATCATTTATTTGCATTTCGGAGGCCACATTAAGCTGTCGGTCCCGGCTGCCTAAAAGCAGTCGTTAAGTCACGTCAGAGGCCCTGAACTTATTCAGGTGCGACCTGATAACTCTGACACCAGACCTGAGCCAGCCAGGTCACACGATATTATTATTATTTAACTCATTACCCACGCACACACCTATGTGGGTTTGATCCTCCGAAAAAATATCAGAGTGAAATTAGAGGTGTTTTTATAGCTAAACTATAAAATAAGAAAAAATTATATTTCTATTTTTATTTTTTAACTATTAAAAAATTATTTTTCCCCATTAGAAAGAATTTTCTTCCATTTTTTGTTCAAATTTTATGCACTATATTTACATGCTCTAATATTCATTTTTTTAAATAAAAAATCTAAAAAAGAGGTTTTTTCTTGTCAACTTTGCGTTATTTTGTCTGATATTTTATCATGTACAGTTGCACACTAATAACGAATGATTTTCCTAATGTGTAGAGCGTCATTAGGATGTCACAGTGCAAAAACTCCCATTCATCATATGCTAAGTTTTACTTTTGCTGGTGGTGCCTTTGTAATAATTTATGTCATTTGAACTTGATTATATTTATGTTTATCTACAAGTTTATGTATTTTTCTTATTGATTCTAATTTAAGTTTGCTTTGTTTGTTTATTTTTGTAGTTTGGCAATAAATTTCATTTTCAGTATGTGTAGGCACTTTCCCTCCCAGGGAAAATATTCTTAAAATTGGGCTTTATTAATTATGTTTCTAACATCTGGTATTCCTGAATAATATCTCACTAATTCGGAGTCTCTATCTTTTTTTTTGTAGGATGAAGCCCAAATAGGTCTGAGACCTGTGCGTGGGTAATGAGTTGGATGATGGTGATTGATGAGTTGGACCTACAGTTTTAGGTGGGTTCCGAACCACCGGGAAGTGATTTTACAGCAGAGAACAGTGTCTTTTTTGCTGGCCAATCTAATCGGTCACCGTTACAAACAGGACCTACGAGAACGCAGCTTATCTCTCTGATTGAACAGATACCTGCTACGGCTCGCGGCTATCACTTCCCTGAAATATCTGAAATATGAACATGCTTTATTATTTATTTTCCCAACATCTGTATTCCTGAATAATATCTCACTAATTCAGAGTCTCTATCTGAAATATGAACATGCTCCCTTTTCTATTGCGAGCCAATAGTTAGAATCGTACCCTCGGGTTGGAACAGAGTAAACATCTGCCATTTGATTGTGAAGAGAGTGCATTATGAGAGTAGGGTTAAAATGAATGTCAGGATGATTTGAACGAAGGGTAAGGTGTTTGTAATGGGGGTGTGGGTTGGTGATGGACAAGTGATGGTTTGGGGGGGAGGGGGTGTTGATGGTAAGGGGGGGAAAGGGTGAGGATGAGGCCCTAGAAGGCAAAACGATTGAAAAAGTTCAGTGTCAGCTGATTGATTGAGTGCTCTCTTCAATACTGGGGGAAATGAACAATCAAACCTGGAGTATCAGTCTCTACTAGTAAGTTGAAAGGCGGGAGTGTATGTGTGTATGTGTGTGAGGATGGGTGGAGGATGTATCCTCTTTCTTTCTACTATATTTTTTGTAATCTCTGTTCTTCAATCTTGTTCTATTTTCTAGAGCTATTTACTAATTACTTTTTAATCATTCCAAATAATTGGAAATTTTACCGACGAATTTTTCATTAGTTCTCAGTGGTTTTCACATTCAATTTCTGCTATGTGAGACTACTTGCTTGTAAATGATTCATTTAATGATACAATTGCTGTTCAATAAAAAATAAAAAAATGAATTAAGGAATTAATATTCCCAGTTAGCTATTGTCTCTTGTATAAATTGTCTTGCTAGTTAATTTTTGCTATGTGAGACTACTTGCTTGTAAAGGATTCATTTAACGATAATCGCTGTTCAATAAAAAAAAATAAAAAATGAATTGAGGAATTAATATTTTTAGTTAGCTATTGTCTCTTGTATATTTCATATATGACACAATAAAAATGAGAATTCCCTTTTTGATCACAAGCTTACTACTTCATTTTTGGTTGAAAAGAGCAGAATAAACTTTGGATTCTAACATATTTACGTAAAACGTATTTACATATAAAACGTACATTCTACACGTTTAGAATTATTTATTAATCGATATACAGTAGAACTCCTCACATCCGGCCTCGGTTAATCCGGCCACTTCTTGGGAGCGACCAAAACGTTATGTTATTCAAAAAGTGAAGAGAATATGCCTTAAAAAAAACACAAAAAAAACAAACAACAGACAAGAAAGTTGGCAAAAAATTACAGAATATTTTTAAGCCTAATAATCAACAAAGCCTTATTGTGAGTACTTTTTACCTCCACCTTTATTTAACATTAATTTATGTTATCAGAATTCATAATATTTTTATGTTAATAGCTTAACTTCTTTTACCTATACATTTTCTATTTGTTTTACAAACATATGTATTTTTCTAAAAAATAATCTCAAGAGATTTAAAGACTACTTTTGACTACACTATTAATTTTACACATTATTATTAGGTATGAATTATCGTTTTTATAATAGGTTGGTTTATCCGGCCAGGGGCTCGGTCCCGTGGTGGCCGGATATGAGGAGTTCTACTGTAGTCAAAATACAACTTGCATTTTGAAAAAAGAAACAAAGGCTTGCAAAGAAACAGCAGGCTTTTACCCCAAAACTGTCTCAATTACTGAATTTTATTTCAGTAATAAAGGTAGTTTTATGAATATTAGAGCATATAAATACATAAAAGTGCATATATGAATTCATATATAAATCCTTTCTAACAAGGAAAGAGAATTTTTAAATTATGATCTCATCCAATTAGAAACAGTCTAAAAATTAAATTACCAGACAGCGCATCATCCTAAGGGACAGTACCGCCTGGAGCCTGTCAACTCAACTCGGAGTGACAACCAAAAATCTCAAAACCGGGAGGCGTGTTTTAATTTTCCTACCAGCGTCTTGAAAACAGGTATTTTAGAAAAATCAATAAACAACATGGACTCAAACCTTCGAGGTATTTTCCGAGAGAGGAATTTTCACAACAGGATTCCGGCCCAAGGGTGGCAAAGAGCAGCTACATAATAGTTATGTGCAGTGGTAAGTTGGTAGAGCGCTACTATGCAAGTAGGGGAGGAAAGATGCCTTGTAAATTTTCATGCCGCGGCACCGTTCGTCGGTTGGGACCCCATATTCTCTCTCTCACACCCTCTCTCTCTTGTTCCCTCTGGGTTGGCTAATGAAGGGGTTAGTCAGGAATGTTGATAGAGGTTACGGAAATTAAATGCTCGGCTCGCACTGATGCATTTCCCAGCGCACCATCGGGCAATTTCAAACGACGTCTACTCATCCTTATCTAGCCACCGATCACTTGGATCTTGCCTCTCGCTCCACCCCAATTTATTTCCGTTCGATTTGGCCTCGTTCACTTATCACCTGACGACAAGCACTATTCATTCGTGCACCTTCTGTCCAAAAATGTATTATTTCCCATCTTTGTCTACGGATCACATTTGGGTAGCACAAAAATCATCTATTAATTTACCAGCGGTAAAAAGTGTAATCTAATTAAACTGAAACTATAGTAAATACGTCTACAATATGGCTTGAACCATGTAGTATGCCCATTGCCACTTGATACTATCACTGTACACTAAACACTTGATACCTAGTATTCGAAAAACAAAATACTCAGTTATCTGTGAGTATTTCTATAAACTAGTAAACTACGCGACTTCAATACGGCCAGTGACTTCAAGTCCAAGTTGATAGCCCATTTCTGCCCCTGACAAGCTACCACCGTAATGGCCTACAGGCTCATTTTACTGAAAGCGAATATTATTGAAGCATTTCGTAGGTTTTATTCTTTCTGTGCTTTAAAATTGTTCAATAATCTACCTTTCAACGTTCCTCAAGTTTAAATTTAGTTAATGAATAAGACGAAGTTGTCACAACCACATTTATTAAACATATAGAGATACTAGTTTCGGATGTTACTCCATTATCAATCTCAAACAAACTAAAACTAAATTACAGAACAGCTTAATATACTTTATATACTAAATGTACTCTAGTTTTAGTTTGAGATTGATAATGGAGTAACATCCGAAACTAGTATCTCTATATTTTTTTAATAAATGTGGTTCTGACAACTTCGTCTTATTATTCATTATGGATATCTTCCACAATATCACTATCACCACTACAAAGAAAGTTAACATTTAGTTATTTTTCTCAGAGAATTGAAGTCTTGGTTGTTTTTGCAAGATGATGTTGAATTCTTGTTTTGATAAGAAAATAGTTTAATATTCTAGTTTTGATCTTACCATATTGCCGTTTATGATTTGTTTGTAAAGGAAAAGTTTATTTCTAAGTATTTTTTATATATACTTTTAAAGATATTCATTCAAGGATTATTTTATACGTTTAGCTCGGCTCTAGGCTTTTCTTTCTTTCTTTTTTTTAACGTGATGGCGCCTCAACACGATTTTTCAATGAGGTTACCTAACCACTTTTCCCCATTTTGTATTGTATCATCTGTTGTATTATTGTGTAAACTGTGTAAATTCACCTCATTACCCACGCATAGTCTCTGACTCATGTGGGCATCATCTGCAATAAAAAAAATGAAAAATACCTTTTCTGGGTATTTTTTTGTCTTGACTTTGTTTCTCTTCCTTGTCTGGGTCATCCTGTTCACTTGTCTTTCTGATTTGGACATTTTGTTCCTCTGTTGTTTGTTTTTGCCTGTTGAGTTCTTGCTTATTTTTTGTATTCTTTGATCTACTCCTGTTAACTGTGTTTGTTCTTATCTATTTATAGTTGCTTTGCCTTGTTTTTTATATAATTGTTTTAGTCTATAATTATTTTGTTATTTTGCATGATATAGGCTACTTGTTTGTGAATTTTGTATAATTGGTGTGCACTGTTGGAATATGAATAAATAAATAAATTGTGTAATATAGGAGGATTGGGAATAATATTGATTTTAATCATATATTCTCAATATCTATAATAACCCAGAAAAAAGCGTGAAGTATATTACCATGATTTTAGAAGCAATGATTTATTAAATAATTGCTATAGGAAAAAAGCGTGAAGTATATTACCATGATTTTAACATAGATTTTAGAAGCAATGATTTATTTCATAATTGCTTTAGGAAAATTCTATTTCATTGCAGTAGCATTTTTTGTCTTACCTGGATATCTTTGGTGAATTCGTTGTTACAGTAGAGATGGATAGAGGTGAACTCCCTGACCTGGTCAAATTCAAACGTGATTTCTACAGGACGACCTTTCCGGCTGTCATTCCGCCATCCCACCCAGCCTTGCCCTAGGGCATAAACAAAAAAGAGGATAAGTACTGAAAATATTCACAGACAACAAATATCTTTTGAAGTTACTCATGATCTAGGAGATTGAAACTGCTAAACATTTTATTGAAACATTTTAAAGCACGAAATAAAATCTATCAGTTGCAGACAATAGACAGAATTAAATTTCTTACAAGCTAGAAGATTGAAACTACAGAAAATCTAATTAAAACACATTAAACCACGGCATTAGTTAAATTTCCTCTGCTCTTCAGTAAATAAAGAGTTCACTTGTTTATTCATGCTTGGTACGACACAGGATAAAATATTGCAAGAATTTAGGACGATACAGAAACTGGACTGAAATAATTATCAATAATTTGAATAATCTTTTCATGAAAAAATTCCCTTCACACCACAAAAATCTCATACATAGACATATCCCATACCAGTAGGGCTGCAACAAAATAATATGTTATTATAATTGAATCAATCAATAAAGATATTTATTTTTGCTGTATACAGTACAACTTAAACATTCAAAAGCAGTACCATGACGTTTAAAAACACTCAGTTAAAAATCAGTTTTTCTAAATTAAATAATCAGATTTATTTCTCATAAATTACTTGGGTAATTTTTGTGTGAAATCAATGGATTTTTAAAATGTTTAATTATGATAAAAATATTGTGAACCCAAATAATTAATTAAATCTTTTTCTGTCTTCTTGGTTATCTTCTAAAATCAGAACAATTTGAAAATTCAACAACCTATAGTCTAACCTGGTTCAGATTTTATTGTAATACAAAATGGACATCTATGTATTGTTCCCTCCTACCTTATTTAAGTAAAATAGTTGAAATAAAGAAGAATATGAAATTTTAACTTTTTAAAAATAAATTAACCATCTAAAAATTTCTGGACTAAATATGAAGTGGTCCTTCAAAATTGTTAAAATATAAACATATTCTTAGAGTTTATCATGAGAAATAATGAAACCTTATAAAAACACAATGAAATATCATATTAATTATCATTTATAAAATAATCTATAATTTGTACAATAAATTAGAAAATTGATAAAAATGAATATAAAATAAATTTCATTATATTATTATTATAAATTGATGATGATAATAATAATAATAATAATAGAATAATTGTAACTATATATCGTCACTTGTCAATGGAGGAGAATGGATACGAAATGTTAAAAAAGACCTAGTACTGGCCAAAATAACCAACAAAAAAATTTACAATAGAAAAAACTTCAGAATAAAACTTTCTAAATGAGAAGTTATACCAGAGACAAAACCTCCAAAAGTTGGAACAAAATGGAGTGATGAGTGAAAAGCTGAATTCGCACAAAAAATGAAAAGATGGTGGGCAAACAAGAACAAGTCCAAAAAATGAACCATCTTTACTCAGCGTCTTCCACTTTGGGAGTTTTACTTCTAATAATAATAATAATAATAATAATAATAATAATAATAATAATAATAATACTGATAAATTAACAATTCATAATAATAATAATACTGATAAATATGGAATAATATTACACAAATCTATCTAACAAATTTGAGCATACTCTGGTAGCTGCTCCTTTGCAATTACAATATCCTCAACACCGACTGGTAAATTTCATGTTTTCCATCATCACTGTAGCTAAATCATCGCTTGGTATCTGATGATGTTTAACTACCCATGAAAGCTGAATTCCCTGCATCCCCATTCCTGTTAATTGAGACCCCCTCAGTAGTAATAGCTCAGCAAGGGAAGTCAGAGCCCCGACAACACATGAGCGACTGATGCACCGAACAATGGTTCATTTTCTACATTGAATTGTCTCTCATTCACAGGCAACATTGGAATATGACAAAGCAGTTTTGTTAGTGACATCACCGTTTCTGTAATTTAACATCCGATAGCCAATTACGTACACTAGGGATGACTTCATTTCAACCGCCTTGGAACACTTGGGATTGCTGGAGCAAGTCTACTGAAAGTCTACAGAAATTGTTCAACATCAATTGAAAACCGACCATTCACAACTATACTCTGTATAGCGTGTAAGTATATCTTCCCCTTGTACTCAGTATAGTGCGTTGTTCCAAGTCCAAGTACAAAAAATGACTACTAGTCTACATGACATCATAGGGTCAGAAACATTTATTATGATGTTGAAGATCCATCTTGTTTCCACTAATATGTAATATAAACTTAATAAAACAACTTTTGAATCGAAATTAACTCACGTTATGGCGTGACGGCCGTTTCGCTCTGTTGTCTAGAGCATCGTCACTGTGACGATGCTCTAGACAACAGAGCGAAACGGCCGTCACGCCATAACGTGAGTTAATTTCGATTCAAAAGTTGTTTTATTAAGTTTATATAACATTTATTATGCAGAATCTATGCATTCATTAAGTCAAAGGATTGAAATTCATTTTCAAAATTAGTACATTTCACATGACTTTATTTTAGTTTAAAATTTAATTTTGTTGTATAAAAGCGTTGGATTTTTTCTTTTCTTATTGCAGGTACACTATTTCCTTTTAATTGATTTTCCAGTTTGTAAAAAGGAAGGGTTTTAGACCCATCATAACATTTTAGAAATCTTTACGGCTTTTACAAAATGAACAAGCAAGGCAATTCAAAGTTTAAATCTGACAATAATAATGGAAAGTCAGTAGAATTTTTATTTTTATTGATGATGTGGAACTCCCTAACAAATGAAAATAGAGTCAAACCCTCTACTTGTTTGAAATTTTTAAAATTGAAAATCAGTTATTCAATTAATACTGTTATTTATTCATCTATATACAATTCTCTACAATAGAAATCACAAAAAAAATTATGTACAATATATTATTTTTCCTCAATTGATTTCAAAAAAGAGAAAAAATTGTGAGGGTACGAAAAAAATTCATTTTGAAATAATAGTAGAGAAGCCCTGTTAGAACAAACTAATTCTTCTGTATTAAATTGAGACTGAAATTGAATTGAAGGCAGATTTTATATTTGTGATTACTTAAACGTGAAAAAATGAAGAAATAGGAATGGGAAATAAGGATGAGTTTATAACTATCATTGCTCAACTATACACTCATCATAATTACAATTATGTAATCAGTTCAATAACATAAATTCCTTTCGAGTCATTTTTCTATTTTGAATCCATTTCTCAATCAGTCAGCCATTTTATTTGAAGGGAACCCGTCATATCATTGTCCTAATCCTCCTAATATGAAAAGACGTGAAGTGAAAAAATATATTAATTTCGAATTCCTTTAATTGCTATTACTTTATACTGAAGACTTCCGCAATGGCGGATATTGACAACAGCATTGAACAGCTGATGGGAATCGATGAATGCTACTGTACAAAAATATCAGTCACCACCGGGAATCGAACCACGGACCTCTCAATTGCATCGATTTCATCGATTCCCATCAGCTGTTCAAAGCTGTTGTCAATATCCTCCATTGCGGAAGTCTTCAGTATAAAGTAATAGCAATTAAAGGAATTCGAAATTAATAAATTCTGTTTATGTATATTTGTCAGTTTATTCAATTGTCAGTCACTTCAAACTAACTTGAAAAAATATCTCTCGTTTAAAAGTAAATCACTCTTTAGTTCACGATAAAGAGACAACAAATGAAGTAAAGCTTGTTTCTGTCTCTCAACTTTTTTGAATCAAGATTCGGCTGCGCAAAGGTTCAAGTGTTGGCATTAGTAGAGGGGGGGAGTTGCGGAACAGGTTTAATTGCCCCCGTTGTCATCATGAACCCGCGCCATCTGCTTCCATCTGATGCAAAGCAAGACGCGTACCATTTCAGCCAATGTGATAACAAGAGTAATGTGCTACTGTTGGCCGATACGAGTTGTGGCCCTCGGATTTATACCTAGACATTACCGGAGGGCCTTCCTCCCACCCCAGGAGGGTCTCTGAGCACTAAACCCTTGGAAGGGTTAGGGCGTGAAGGGGGCGTGGAATACTAAGAGCTGTACGCTAAAAACTCTCATTAATTCCGGCCAGATAAAACGATAATATTTTTACTTTCCTTACCTCCCTTTCCCTTCTAAAGCACTTCTTAAATTCTCCTTCAAACGCTGTACGGTACGCTAATGCAGCTCATTTGCATGGAAAAGAAATAAAACATTAGCGAGTCGGGTTATGCACGCCGTGTGTAGAGCGTAATATTCAAGGTATATCATTACCGTTGCAAAATATTACTTTCTTTACGCAGCCACTCCACTTTATACGATCATAATTGATGATTTCTAATGCGCAACTAAGTGGGATCAACGGTGGTGCTTGAGTTATTCTGTGGACTGCGCGCTTATGCCATCACACCTTTAATTCGTCAACCCTCTGCCACTGTTTTCCCTACCAACTAGATTTCTCTTCAGCGCAAGATCTTGGTTGAATAATTATTTTAAAAATAGAACAAGGAATAAGAAAAACAGCGAGTACACAGAGCATAGAATTAGGAGATATATGACTAAGACTAGCGGCCAGTTTCACGAAAGAAAATTAAATTTAACCACCGTAAGATGACGTCATCTTATGGAGCTCAATAGGGAAGTCGTTGCACTGGCTCCGTCAATTGACGTCAACTTAGGGTGGTCAAATTGAATTTTCTTCCGTGCAACTGGCCTTGAGACTCTGTGGCTGTATATTATAAAGTCTAGCAAATATTAGAAATCGTATGTTTGAAATCCAATAAAAGATTATTTATTGATGGTTTATTATTTTTTTTTGAGGATGAAGCCCACATAGGTCTGAGACCTGTGCGTGGGTAATGAGTTGGATGATGGTGATTTATGAGTTGGACCTACAGTTTAGGTGGGTTCCGAACCACCGGGATGTGATTCGGAGTTTTGAAATTGAATACATAGTATTGTATTGAAGATCCATCTTGTTTCCACTTGTATATAATAAAAACTTGAAAAAAAAACAATTTCAAGTGGAAATTGAGACTCACGTTATGGCGTGACGGCCGTTCCATTCTGTTGTAAAGAGCATCGTTCATAGTTTTTCAATGATAGTTTTAGCATAGACCAACAATCAAGTTGATTTCCTTATTCTATGGTTTTAGTTCCAGTTTTCAATAGTACAGTTATGTTTCACAGTTTTTCCAGTTACTTTTTTTAGTGATTTTCTCAGTTTTGAGTTTTCATTGTTAGTTTTTAGTTTGATGCATGATGTTGAAGATCCATCTTGTTTCCACTTGTATATAATAAAAACTTTAAAAAACACTTTTCAGTGGAAATTGAGACTCACGTTATGGCGTGACGGCCGTTTCACTCTATTGTAAAGAGCATCGTCAGACGACCCACAGTACACTGGTTTCTTTGAGGGTTATGGATGTTGTGGTAGTGAAGGGGTGGGGTGGGGGGTCTTTGAGTAAGCGGGAAGTTTGAAATTGAGATTATTTTGTCAAAGAGGGTATGAGAGAAGAAGTTAAGTTGATCTTGGAGTGTACTGTGGGTCGTCTGATGATGCTCTAGACAACAGAGCGAAACGGCCGTCACGCCATAACGTGAGTCAATTTCCATTTAAAAGTGTTTTTTAAGTTTATAATTAAGTTGATCATTTAAAATGTTGTCAGGTTGTTGCTCTGTGTGTTTATAGATTTCATATGGCTCTAGAACATTGAGTTTCTGGTTTTTTTGAGTGAAGTTTAGTGGGTCCAAATTAGTGTCAATATCTGTTGAACTGTGGCCTGTTGAAATGATGTGTTCAGAAAAAAATAATGAGTGTTTGGGTGTGAGATGGCTCTTGTGTGTTCTTTGAATCTAGTGGTGAATGTTTAAAAGTGTCAATTTAATTGTTCATCAATCTTTTAGCAGAATTAAGTGATTTTTTCAAGTGATCATTTTCAGTAATATGTAAACATAACCTATAAAGATTTGGACTCGTATTTCTTAATAGAAGCAGTATAGGGCTTCTTCTAAACATCAAATTATTCTCCTGGATTTCTTGTTCCATAACGATCTGCGTTTTTAATATTAACTATTTTATGGTAAATTTAACGACTTACAGTCAAACGATTGTATAATAATTGTTAATCTGACTTGTCTTTTCTTTCTTAACTGGAGTCTCCAAGATATAATCCACAAAAAAAGGACCCAAGAGTTTGCAGCTTATTGAACATAGATACCTGCTGTGGCTCACGGCCAGCACTTCCTAAATAATTTTTAATTTCTTCATTGAATTGAATTGAATCGTCTTTATTCATTGAACATGTACAAGTACATTTGAATAGTGTCACATTTGATTAAAAATAGAGAACATATATCACATCTATAAAATAGTAATGTAAACAATTAATAAAAATCTTAAATATATCAATTATTATTGGTAAATTCCAGCAATGAGTACAGGGACAATCCTACCAAATATTCCTTTAATTTAATACTAAGCTTTTTAATATCCTCCAATAATTGTAAATTTCTTGGTAAAATAGTAAATGTAGTGTTTAAGTAATGAATAAAAAGAAAGGAAAATATATATCCATTAAACGAAAATTAATATTGCAATATCAACTAGGTATTTGGTATGGCTGAATTTCTAAAAATGTTCACATAACTGATGCTAAATGACACATGCTGCTATCCCAGTACGCAGCAAACCCGCCATGAACAGAATACGATCAAATCCGAGTAAATGTATTTAAGAATGAATGGGATAAAACAGTGAGCATTCAGTTTGTCGTCTAGGGAGAGATAAAGCCGGCAAGAAGAATTCGTTCTAGATTGTTTCTGGTTGAAGGGCTAGATGGGTTGAACGAATGGAGAAGAAATGTGCAAGAAATGCGGCACAGAGACGTTCAAAAATTGAAAGGGAAACAGAATTCAGAGCACGATACATCGGACATACATCTTTCTTGAAAATAATGTGGAGTGCGTTCAGAGAAAAGAGAGAGAGAGTGTGTGAGTGTGAGAGAATGAGGATTAGATAGAAAGAGAGGAAAAGAAGATTGACTAAGGAAGAAAAAGGAAAAACAGAGAACGCAGTGAACTTGTATCAAACGCGTTCGGCTCAGTGACTTATGTGAATGAACAAGTTGAACATTTAAAGCATTTTGTGATGCGGAATATTTTCTTACAACTCTCCTCCGCCCATAACCGAGTTATCGCAGTGTGTAACTGAATTTTCATAAACTAGTCATGAATTGGTGACTGGTTCGGAGAAAATTTCTGAAAATTTTTATCACGCTTCAAAAAATATTTCTGACAAGAGTTGAACTAGAGCAGATAGAGTTGCCTGCTTCGCTTTTTCAAATAAAATATGAATTTACAGTACACTGCTCTAGTTGACAAACCCAACGAATAATTGATAAGCATTTTGGGAAATCAATACAGTTTGCATACCTGAGTAGCATGGCATAGGGTCCCCGTCAAATGTATTCAAACGTGTACAGCGCATGCGTCCACAAAATAAACGATTGTTTTTGTACGTTTGCATGTGCAGTGCAACAAAGCACCCTTGTTTAAACTGGCTTGATCCATAAATTGCCTCTACAGTGTCCTAAATACATTGTATGTTGATTTCAAACAATATTAAATGCCTTTTTCCCAGGCAGAAATATTCAATGACACATTCTTTACTCTGTTGAAAATCTTACTTCGAATTCACTTCTTATTGCTTCATAAATTGAAATTTATTGATCACAACACTATAAAATAATAACATTACATCCATCATTAAAATTTATTGTACAGTAGAATACACTAACTTTAAATTAATTGACAGTTTATAAGAGCAAAATGAAACGAGATGGATGAAATAGAAATATGTTATCGATAACTGTGTGAACTAATACCACTCACAAAAAGTAACTAGACTTGTCCGTGAGTAGGAGTTGCAGACGAATCCGTACTCTTTCATGAAAATATTGATGAAAATGAAGATGAAATGAAAAAGAGATAATGAAATGAAAAAGAGAAAATTAAATGGAAAAGAGAAAATGAAAATGAATTTACAAAAATATAATGAATCTAAGCCTTCTCCTGTTTTGTAATGAATTCCTATTGTAAACTTGTCTTGGACTAGATAAAGTATCGATAAATTGGAAAATGAATAAATTATATTATAACTCATACTATATTATTTATTTATTGTGACAAATTTACAACTTATATTAAAACTCTGAAGAAATTGTCCACCTCAATTGGTGAATGAAGCCATAGTTTTTCGCATAAAATTGCTACAGGGTTTTGTTTTTCTCAAGTCAGCAGGCAACTAACCCAGTTGAATTCACAAAAACAATGAATTCTATATAACATGAGTTGAAGAATTACATGACTGAATACAAAAAATAAATATTTTACTATAATTCAAGGAATGATTATTGTAATTAATAGATAAACGTAATTCGATTGTAAGGATCCAGCCATGTAAGGGACAGGAATAGGGGGTTTAAAAACAGACAGGTTTAGATGGGTCGAACTACACGAAAGTTCAATCATTGCATCAATT
The DNA here is from genome assembly GCA_948455865.1 of Conomelus anceps. Classification (NCBI taxonomy): domain Eukaryota; kingdom Metazoa; phylum Arthropoda; class Insecta; order Hemiptera; family Delphacidae; genus Conomelus; species Conomelus anceps. The sequence goes on from OX418224.1 coordinate 4,967,512, forward strand.
TTTTGTAGATTACGTCTTGGAGACTCCGGTTAAGAAGTATAAGACAAGTCAGATCAACAATATACAATCTTATTTTTTTATTTATTCATTTAACTAACATACAATCAATGTGAATCATTGCACAAAACTGTTTTCACAACATTTAAATTTCGAATCGAAATCTTAGTTTAGGTCTGACTAAAAATTTCACCTTGAAGCACAATAATTCACGAGTCTTTTTCAGAAAAAGAATATTAATTTTGATTTTAACAAAACAGCATCACAGTCCCAAAAAATATTATAATTTTGAATTTTGAAATTTCTGAGCCAAAAATCTACACTAGTTACACTAGTTAACATAGTTACACTCAAGATGTGATGTGTCATTGTAATCTTGTCTCAATAAATGAATATAGCATTCCTCGATTTCGTGTTCCATGACGAACTGCGTAGGTGGTTCGGAACCCACCTAAAACTGTAGGTCCAACTCATCAATCACCATCATCCAACTCATTACCCACGCACAGGTCTCAGACCTATGTGGGCTTCATCCTCAAAAAAAATAAATAAATATTAACTTTTATATATAGCAGTCAAATTTGACTGCAAGTCGTTGAATTCACTTGAAAAGTGAATATAGCAATTGGTATAAAAGCACGCCTCAAAAGATTGTTCACAAATCATATCCACTATAAAATTTCTAGATGCTTCCAGACCAAGTGGTGATTTTTTTCAATATCTAAAACAGTGTTATGGAACTATAATTGGAGTTTGGAGAGCCTTTTCACAACTTGATTGTCTCCATGTGAGTTCATATACCTTTTTCGCTTAGCAGGAAGGCCTCGATTCGAATTTTTTAAATTACTTCATTTTGCTCACTTTTTCTTATTATTGCTTTAATTTTGCTACAATAGTCTTACTACTCCTTGGTTTAGTGAGAATTAGTTATTTGTGTAACTGGTGCGCAAAGTTGCGGTTTTCTGCATCGAGAGTTTTTTCACGAGTTTTTTTCAGGTGAGTGAAAAAAGTTTCTCGAGTGCAGAAACAATACTTTGCGCTCGTATTACACATTACATTTTTCCTACAGTAATGTATAAAGTAATTTAAACAAAACAAAACGGGACATACATAACCTGACAAATCCGCACATGACCTATCTTCGAATCAAATCGATTTCAACAACAACAACAACAACAACTATTTCGTTGCTGAAGCAGAGTAGCAAACCTATTTTTGAATGCAGAATAGGGAACCTGCGCATTACATACTCACTATTTTGTGTTGTTAGGTTGCAAATCTGGAGTGCGGAAAAGTATTTTGTCGCACTGGAATTTACTTTTCCGCACTGGTGCAGGAATAGACTATTTTGCGTGCTACAGTTAGTGGAAAAATTTGCACTTTTTGGGTCACTGTAGGAAAAAGTTATTTTTATTTGTTTTATTGTATATCAATCTCCTTCAAGAGATTTTTTGCACATCTTACCTCTATCGTAGTCGTAGTATGCGTTTTTGAAGCTGTCGGGACCCAGTTTGCCGTCGGTGAGTTGTCCCAAGCCTCGCTGCAGTTCGACGTCCCAGTGGCCGTCGTAGGTGGCATCAAAGAACTCCCACCCGGCACCCCGTTTGTCGCCCTGCGGCATTGAGTAGCTTGACACACCCTCTGAAACAAAACAAACACCAGAAAAAATCAATCCAGACTCCACTACTGAACATCCAGATAACATTGATTTGCTTGGGGAATGGCACCAAAATAAAGGGGAAGTGATAGCCGAGTGCCGTAGCAGGTATCTCTTCAATCAGAGATAAGCTACGAAACTCCTGGGCGCTCTTTGTAAGGTGACCGATTGGATTGGCCAGCAAAAAAGACTCTATTCTCTGCTGTAAAATCACTTCCCGGTGGTTCGGAACCCACCTAAAACTGTAAGTCCTACTCATCAATGACCATCATCCAATTCATTACCCACGCACAGGTTTCACACCTATGTGGGCTTCATCCTCCGAAAGTAAATGTATTTCTTTACTCAGCAAATGCAGTCGATTTGGATTTATATTTTTAGTTATCTTACTTACTTTTTATCTTTTTAGTTATTTTAGTTTACTTTTATCATGCGACAGTGGAATTTTTTCAGGTCTATATATAAATCATTTGAAAAATATAAGTTTTGGTTGATTATACTCAAGAAATTTATTGATCTTTTTTATTATCGCTTGATTATGCAGTACTGAAGATATCCCTTTCAAATCATAGGTCATTCGAATACTGCAGGCTGTAGTCGAATATTCTCATAAAGTAACTTATTATACCAGGAAAATATGATCACTTTTGATGTATAGCTGTTGAAAGTGTTTATTATTAGCATTTTATTGTAAATTCAACGGCTTGAAGTCAATTTTAATTGTGAATAAATATTTTTTAATCAATTTTGGTAAAACGTTTTCGAGTCGTGGAGACTCATATTCAAGGCCTCTCCATGACTCGAAAACGTTTGGCGAAAAGTGAGTAAAAATATGATTTATTCACAATTAAAATTGTCTGCAAGTCGTTGAATTCACAATAAAAAGTTAATATTAACAACGCAGATCATTATGGAACAAGAAATCCCAGAATGTTTATTATTCTATCAAATATCAACAACGATAGATTAGGACAAAAATAAGATATATCATCAAAATATTATAAATCTAATGATTTCATTTAACAAATTCTACAGTTTTCATCAAACAATTACAACTATGACCATAATATTGCAGAAACATCCGAAATATAATGTTGTTTTTGTGTTTGCGCTTTCTTGAATGTAAGATGCATTCGCAAATCTTGATGATTAAGAAATTAGGCGATTTCGCATTCAAAGAGATAATCCCGTTAATATCAAAATAATTTAATGCCTTACTTCATAGCTGATTCTTCCCAAAGACATGTAGACAAATATGTGATTTCACATTTAAAGAGATAATCCCGTTAATATCAAAACAGTCTCGAACAAACACAAAATTATATTCCCTTTCTTTGGACTATTGGGTGGTTTTAGTGTTTCGTTGTTAAAGTGAACATCTAAATTAATATTCATGCTTTGGAAAGAATCAGGAACTGCACTTCCAAGTGCAATTTTTAGTTGAACTTGGTCATAAACTAAAATTTGGATTTTTATTTGAAAATTTGTAAAGAAAGCTGTAATGGGCTGAGCCTGTTGTATCTTTACTTGATTTTGTTTTTTTAATAAATGAATAGATTTACTGCCTTACTGCTGATTCTTCCCATGATTATTTCTTACATGTTTTTCTTGAAGCATTTTAAATTGTAACCAATTAATCAAAATAGCTATAATATGGTAGAATTAATAAAATTATTGAAAAGAAGATGCTGACTTTGTGAACAATTTTTTAATAGCTATCAACCATTTCGGTATCGATTTGATGTAAACAGTTATTTTCACATCTGAGCTGTTTTTGATATAATTTCAAAAATTAAAAAAATAATTTTTTTTTCACATCTGAGCTGTTTTTGATATAATTTCAAAAATTAAAAAAATAAAATTTATCTTTAAATATATTCAATAATAGAGATATACAAGAAAATTGAAGTAAAATGAATCGCGGTTTACTAATTTAATTGGATAAAAGATAATGCTTTACTAACCTGTCCAGGGACATCCGTACAGCTCAACACGCATGCAGACCGTTCTCATATGGAAGCTGTAGGGGAAGAAGCGTACTTTTGAAGCCCACATCGGAGGATCCAGTTCTATCTTTGCTTCCAAATATGTATTTGAGTTGCCCATCATCACCTGCAAACAATTTACAAATTATAACATTTATTAACGGGGTTTTGAAAAAAGAAATTGATTTTATTGATTTAGTTTCATACAGTACATCAAATGAATAGAATACGAATAAATGAAAAGAATAAAATTAATGAATATTATTTTTAAAAATGCCTTAGATATAATAGAGTAAACCATAAATATTTAAAAAACTTTATTAGATATACGATAAAAAATATTCAAGTTTATTGTGGGTTATGAGATGAAGAAGATGAATATTGTACTTTATTTGAAATGGTGAAGGTGAAGATATCCATAATGAATAATAAGACTTGAAGTTGTCACAACCATATTTATTAAAGATAGTGAGATACTACTTTCAGTTGTTACACCATTATCAATCTCAAACAAACTAAAACTAAAGTACGGTGTAGCTTAATATATACTAAACACAGAATGATACCATTGGCTGAGGGAGAAAGTGCCTCTGATAGGCTTACCTGTGGGCGCGGCCTTCAGCCAATCACAGAACTTCAATGTATGTTAGCCTGTGAGAGGCACTTTCACCCTCAGCCAATAGTATCATTCTGTGTTTAGTATATATTATGCTACTCTGTACTACAGTTTTAGTTTGTTTGAGATTCATAATGGTGTAACAACCAAAACTAGTATCTCACGGTTTTCAATAAAAGCAGTGGTGACAACTTCAAGTCTTATTATTCATTATGAATATTGTATGTAGAAGGTCGAAGAAAACTCCAATTCTGCTCTTTATTTGGATATTGTTCAATAAAGTACTGTAAAAGTAGTAGAGAGATTCTCAAGTTCAAGGATTGTATTAAAAGATAAAATAGTTATTTAGAAATTAAGGGTGAAATATTCTCAATTTTCTTGGAACGGTTCAGAGCAGCATTTTAACTGAACTATTTTAATAATTTTCTACAATAATTCTAAAAGTTTTTCGAGTGGAAATCACGTCAGACTAACACATGTGAAACATAAACTTCAAAGTTTGTTAAATTATTTCTACGTTAAAATTTCAAGTTCTGAACTAGAAGCCTGTTTTTCCCTTCCCATTGGTAGGTGAATGAATTATTGAATAAAATAGAATTGAAATAAAAAATATTGGAATTTTCTTTGTAGTGTTGAAGGTGATATTATGGAAGATATATCCATAATGAATAATAAGACGAAATTATTATCAATCAACTATTATCAATCTCAAACCAATTCTAGGTTTGAGATTGATAATGGTATAACAACCGAAACTAGTATCTCACTATTTTTAATAAATGTGGTTGTGACAACTTCATCTGATTACTCATTAAATATTTAAATATTTTATATCACACAAATATATTTGCAAAATTCATTATATTTTGGGTTTAAGAAATGCAGAGCTGGTACAAGAATGACACAAAAGTAATAAAATGATAAGACAAATAAATCGAAGATTTTAATTAAGCTTGAGAAAATTAGAAATTAAACTTCAGAATATCAGAAAAATGTTTATTTTGAAGCTACTGTACAGTTTATAGGAGTCAGCATGATAAAGAATGATTGGAAAAGAAAATCAGACCCATGAATGATAAAAAATTTCATTTCTTTTGAAAGCGTTTGAGCGCTCTTAATGGATTTATTTCAATTAAAAATGTCGCCGAATACTTTTGAGATGAGATCAATACTGCCGATAAGAACACTATTGAAGCACAGAAGAATAAAATTCAATTTCTCGTAGATTGTTGGAAAAATAAGTAGATTGCTACGAATTCGAGATTCCTTTCCCTCGCTGATAATAATGTTTTTAGATTTCAAGTTTCAGTCCCCTTTTACCAAACCGAATCTGATTTTATTTCCATTCCTCATCATCATTAAAACATACATACAATGGACGACGTTCGGAGGAGAATTGTCACTGTGGAGAATTGTATTTTATTTTTCTCAATAAAGTTGAAGATGACTTCAGATGGAAATAGGGCGAAAATCGGCTGCGAGAAAGTGAGGGGACGTGAAAGTGTAAATTGTTTTAGATAAGGGAGAAAAGCTGAGAAAGCACTGTTTGGAATGGAGAATCGAAGGGTGGGTACGAAGGAGAGAAGAAGAAAAACGTAAAGTGAAATAGAAGGTGCCATACAGAAGGGGATGCAATGAAGAAAGATGTCCATTGAGTACCGAAAAAAAAACGCCAGAGTGAAAAATACTAGGCAACCTGAGAATTGTCATAAAAAGAACATTATTATAATGGGGAAATGAGAAACATGGAAATGTTAAAAGATGGCGGAAAAATGATAAATATTCAGAATTGAAAATCATTGAGGGAGTTTCAGTTGGGAAATATAAGTGAATATTTTTATCTACTATAGGTTACATGTTGAGGGAGACATCTTATTCGAATGGATGTACGTTTTCAGATCATTGATGGCTTTTAATAGAAAGCAGACTGGAAGAACATCAAGAGGGTTCATATTATACACTTGGGATGATTTTTGTGAAAGCTGCGTACAAAATGACTTCTATTTGCAAGATGGCACAACAGCTTTGAACGAAGACGAGAAGACTTCTGATCGAAATTACCTCAATTAACTTTCAACTACAGAATTTGAATGAAACTCAATTTTCTAAGTTCTCATATCAATGATTAAAAACAGTGAAATAAACGTTTTATGTTGTATCAGCTGGAGACGTTAAAAGCTATCACGGAAGGAGAGACGATGTAAACAACAATGCTCGTGCGAGAGTGTATCTTCGAACAACAAGACCGATTCACAATGAACTACAGAAATCTAATTAACGTGCAGCATATAAGTGAACCGGTAACTGTGACAGCGACTGTAAAACTGAACTCAGTGTGAACTGGTATAAATTAATCGAGCGGTCTACAGCTGATATATGAGTCATCACTTTTTCACTCACACAAACGCAAACGTTCGTTTTGGTTTGTCTCTCCTTTCCGTGAACAGAGTATAGATTTTCAATTGTAAAATACATATGAAATACTGTAAGAGACGCAAAAAGTTGATAAAACAAGGGGTATTTAATTCATGTGGAATGTAGCAATATTTTAGGTGGGAAAATAGAAGTGTTTATACATAATAAAAGAGCAATGTCGTAAAAATATTCAGTTTAGTTTCCAGCATTATCTCCAGAGAAATTACTGAATATTAAAAATTCAAGAATAGAAATTGAAATAAATTTTTCTTAAGATGTACTGCTTTCAAGATAGAGATAGTTCAATAATTCATCTACGGTACAAAATAAGACAGCAGATGAGAATGTATTATCTCCCAGAAGATGAATAAGACATTAATTTACTAAATTTTAATACTGAATCAAAAAATATTAGGTACTATTGCTGTCTCAGCCACATAATTCGTTATTTTCAAAAATTGGACAGTCTATTGCATTTGAATAGAGAAACCTATTTTGTTTCTCCAATGAACTGAGATGTGCAATATGATACTTTAAAATTTAATCTACTCCAATAACAGAAAATTTGCCAAGTCAACTAAATTTCAAGTCTCTTGCTTTGAAAATGTAAATTTCAAATGTTTTAAATATGCTTTGAAAAAAATTCTGGTAATTGTTTTCAAAATGGTCCACAATCGTTCAGCTAGTAGAAAGCTGGAAAAATAAGCGATGAAACTGTTTTATGAAATTTAGGGAAACTATAACTTCAATGTTAATTTGTTTTGAAAATGTAAGTTACAAATGTTTTAAATATGCTTTGAAAAAAAAATTCTGGTGATTGTTTTCAAAATGGTCCACAATCTTTCAGCTAGTAAGAAAGCTGGAAAAATAAGCAATGAAAGTGTTTTGCGAACTTAAGTGAAACTAACTTAAATGTTAATTCATCAAATTAGCATGACTATGAACAATAATTATGTATAACTCATAATTTGCATGCGTTATTCATAATTTTATACTCATTCATGATTTGTATGAGTTATTCATATAATTTTGTACTCATTTATTACTTGTATGTGCTATTCATAATTTGTACTCATTTATTGTTTTTTCTTTTTTTTTCGGAAGGTGAAGCCCACATAGGTCTGAGACCTGTGCGTGGGATGGTGATTGATGAGTTGGACCAACAGTTTTAGGTGGATTCTGAACCACGGGGAAGTGATTTTACAACAGAGAACAGAGTCTTTTTGGCTGGCCAATGAAATCGGTCACCCTTACAAAGAGCACCCAGGAGCTTCGAAGCTTATCTCTGATTGAACAGATAGATACCTGCTACGGCACTCGGCTATCACTTCCCCCATTTGCATGGGCTGTTCATAATTATTACTCATTTATAATTAAATTCGTATAAAATTCATTTCAACAACCATCAGATTGCTTCAAGTTTGCTGTAACGAGTGAGCAGAGTTTAAATAAAGTTTTGTGAGCTGAGTTTCGAAAGCAGATTACAAACTCAACGTGAAATTGGTCAGGTGGTAAAATGAAGGACGATATGATTGTCCACCCTTCTTGAAATACCACTGTCCATTCACCGTTAGTTATGCAGTAGTTACTTTTAAAATGAGCGGACAGGGGTTTGTGGTACTGAACTCAGGAATAAACTCTTGAGGTGGTAAAAGAGCAAGATAGAGGGAAGGTTAAGAAGAAAGGATATATAGTAGGGGAATGAAAATGAGCACAAGGAATGAAATACTTTCACTAATGTCTGTCTCGATAAAAGTGGAGGGACATGTAAGAGTAAGTCTGATTTCGACGAGCAAAGGGTGCGAATAAGGGAGTCACTTTTCCTTGTTCCTGTTTTTCTTCCCGCTTTCTCCCACGTAGGCCATCCATTCTAAGGAATGTTTTTTCTCTCTTGTACTTTCTCGTTCCTTGTAGTTTGTCTCTTTTGACTCGCATGCGTTTCGGTGTGTGCGTGAGCGTATTCTGCGGGGCGTATCCCTCTTCTCATCAGAACGACCGCGGTCGGGAGGTCCCCTATCCCAAACTTCACCATCACCCCCCCCCCCCCGCCTTCACTGCGGTCACGCTACCCTCTTTGCTTCCTTCCTTACCAGCTTATACACGCTTCTTGTGACGCCTCGCAATGCCCCTCCCTACCCACAGACCAGTGCAGTAATTTCCAGCTCGTAATAACACCCAAAGGTCTGTTCTGGCCACCCGCAAAACTAAGTCCTTTGTTGCCCGAAGGCTGAACAGTAAGCTTACAGTACTCGACGGAAATTTGTCAAAAACTCCAATCGCCATCTTGTAATTTGAAAGGTCACGAATAATCCACCAGTTGCCTGGATACGGACTTGGTGGCAAGGTTGAGGATGAAGGACACCCAAATTTTACTACAGAATTTTGAAGTGAGTGCTGTTATTTTAGAGATACTGTATTCAATCCACATCAGATTTGTCTACAAACAGGGTGACTAGCAAAGTAAGCTACAAAAATTCCCTGGCTTTTCCCTGATCTTTAATAAAATTTTCCCTGACCAATATAAGAAAGTAAATTCGTATGGCTTTTCGTGGTGGGGAGACCCTTACGGGTACCTGAAAGGTACTAGCTGGCAGGCTCGCTTCGCTCGCCTTAATCGTCGTCAGGCCAGGGGGTGGTTTAAAAGACGTACAAAACCGTGAATCGATCCAGAACTTTTGTTTGTTGATCATCTTTAGTCAAGGATACGGGCACAGTTATTCAATTCAACTCCATATTTCTTATATTTATTTTTTTAAACTTTCACTTTTGGCCGTATTTTTTGAATTTTTCAAAATTCTTTCTTAGCATGCTTCTAGAGCCCCAACGGGACATGTGTACCAAATTTCAACTTAATTAGCCATGTGGTTTTCGAGAAACGCTGATGAATAAGTTAGTGAATCAGGGGTAGTTGGCTTTTAAATAGATTTTATGTTTGTTAACCTACCTAGTTTATTTGTCTGGTTGTCCATCTAAAAACGCATTTCAAGTTCGATATTGGAGCATTTCATGTGAGGGATTCTATAATTAGTATAATTATTATTAGGTATATAATTACTACGAATTTTTCCCGATATTTTTTTATATTCCCTGACTTTTCCAGAATTTAAAAATTCTCTGACTTTTCCCGGTTGCTATCACCCTGACAAAGCTCAATTCATTTTCAGATATAAAACATAGTACCATAATAATTTCAAGAATTGCTTTTTATATTTTACAAGAGTTCCTTTCAGCATTTCACATCAAAATTAAGCCTCACCTCAACTAATTGATGTAGTAATTATGATATCTAGTGTATAATTGTCTCCAAGACGTAACCTACAAAAAAAAGAAATCTAAGATGTTTACCACGGCTAAAGTTCCATGGCTGTTATTTCTGAAATACTGTATTCAATCGATATCAGAGATAAGCTGCGAACTCTTGGGCGCTCTTTGTAAGGGTGACTGGTTGGATTGGCCAGCAAAAAAACTCTGTTCTCTGTTATAAAATCAGTTCCCGGTGGTTCGGAACCCACCTAAAACTGTAGGTCCGACTCATCAATCACAATCATCCAATTCATTACCCACGCACAGGTCTCAGACCTATGTGGCTTCATCCTACGAAAAAAAAGGTTTTCTTGTCATTTTCTGCTTTTTCAATATTATTTTCCTTATATTTGAGTCCTGGAATTTTCATGTTCGAATATTTCTTCTGATGCACTGCAATATTCCAATTGCATTTTACAAAGTGTGCATTCTCTGTTTCAAATTACATTCTCTTCTTGGTACGTTTTTCACATATACACATTTTTTTTGTTTTTGTTACCACTTCAATAAAGTAGCTAATGAAGTTATACACAAACCAATCCCTCACCAATAGAATAATTTCATATTTCCCCACAAAACGTTCACCTCTTGTGCCCAATTGTGAAACAATTCCTGACAACATATTTTTGATCCAAACAGCATGATTAGCTAACTAAATTTGATTAAAAAAAAAACCAGAAAATAACTACTAGTGGAGTTATACACAAACCACTCCAATAACGATAAAATAATTTCCTCGTTTCTTCAAAATTTGCACCTCTTGTGCTTTTAATGGTGGCAAATGGGCACGAGACGATACCTGCTTCTGACAGGCAGCACATTTGTTTCAAACCATCAGCAAGAGACCGATCGCTAATCGTGCGTGGTCTAATTCGAAAATAATGGACGAGGATCGATGGATAAGTACACACACACACACACACACACACACACACACATGATTATGGACGACCATCATTTGGAAAACGTGAAGTTCACTGAGGAACTTAGCCGACATCGTCGTTGAGTTTATTTAGCTGGCAGTTTACAGGTAGGCGGATCCAAACGTGCAATGTAGATTGGACACATGTAGATGCAGTGTACGTGCACATACACTAACACATATACATTTACACACGCATAGGATCGCGCGTGCTAGGCCGGGGCACGTGGTAGGGCCTATCATGTTTGGTCGATTTGTTGTAACAGTTAGCTGTTACCGGCTTAGCTGTAGAGTATAGCGTTCGTTCGTTGTTGTTGGCGAGGGGTGGCTGTGAGGGGGGCTGTGAGGGAAAGGGGGCTCCCTAATCGTGGGGGCTCAGGTGAGCGCGTAGGGAGACACAACGCAAGGTAGGTATGCAGCAGGAATCAATAGAGCTCTTCTACCCCCTTACTCCATCCATCCCTTTCCTTCTTTTTCCTGTCTGCCCCTAACCAACCACCCCCGCTGTCTGCCGCCCCCATCGACACGAAAACATTGCCGCCAGCCAGTCGGAGGCGGCATTAAGGCTACCCTAGGGCGCACCACTGTTTCCTAGAAAATAGTCTTCCAGACAATGACCGTGTATGTTGAACACTCATCAAATTATTCAACAGTTGCTCTACAATCTAATATCAAAACTGACACTGTATTTCTATTTAATATATGATTTTCACCCACTTATACTGGATATACTGCTGGAGGAATGCATTTCACTTCTGAATAGAAGCTTCATTTAGCTGTTCTACTATATTAAGCTTCCAAAGATGTTTTTAATTGACTCAACATTAAACGTAATGAATAATAAGACGAAGTTGTCACAACCACATTTATTTAAAATAGTGAGATACTAGCTTCCGTTGTTAAACCATTCGTCTTATTCATTATGGATATCTTCCACAATATCACCTCCACCACTACAAGGAAAGTCAACATTAAACGTGTAAGAACTAAAATATCTACATATCCATTAAAAAGCACCATTGTCTTCTAATAAGGACATAGGAAGAAATAGAAATAGGAATAAGATAGTTAAAACAAAGTTACTCAGAATAATAAGTAGTGGAACTAGCTTAGTGAAAACCAATAAAAAGATTAGGAAATGAGGAGAAGTGAGTAAATATGGAGTAGAACCTTCTGAGCGGAGCTCATAAATAATAAAGCTATGAGGGATATGTATTAGTACCATTAGTATGCATGTATATAGTACCATAGCCCATTCGACTGTAGGTGACTCTTCAGGCCTCAACGTTCTGCTCAAGTTCAAAGAGCGTACTACACAAACGAGGAGTGAGGTAGTCTGTGATTGCTATGAGGAATATAGGGAAAGCAAAATGATCATTCTAGGAGCAACTTCAAAATGTCATATTTATTTAAGAATGGTTTTTGATATTTATTTATCATCTATGTACATCACCACATGGAAATTGAATAAAGAGGAAGGAACAGGCTTTAAATAAATAAATATGACATAATATGACTTTTCAAACTCCAAACGTTGTAAAAGTCTCAATGACAAATGGCCAAGTTGTACAATTTGAATGGCATATCTCACATACGTGATCAAGATTTGACACGCGACCAAGTTTTTGATTTACAATTCAATTGAACATATTGATAGCCGAGTACCGTAGCAGGTATCTGTTCAACCAAAGATAAGCTACGAAACTCCTGGGCGCTCTTCGTAAGGGTGACCGATTGGATTGGCCAGCAAAAAGGACTTTGTTATCTGCTGTAAAATCACTTACCGGTGGTTCGGAATCCACCTAAAACTGTAGGTCCAACTCATCAATCACCATCATCCATTTCATTACCAACGCACAGGCCTCAGACCTATGTGGGCTTCATCCTCCGAAAAAAAACTATTGCCATCCAATCTAAGGCTGAGAGGAAGAAAACTCTACAGTCTCAACTCCACCTAATAAAGAATGTTTTCATTTAATTTCAATCCAATATAATTTTATTTAAAACTCTAAATAAAAGTGGAATAGAATTGAAAACCTCTTGATTATCTGATAAGTATTCCCCCACTCTCGAATCTTAGTTTCAAAACCTTCAGTTTTCATAGCTGCTTTAGAATCACTGTTCCAAACTGAAGACTTGCATTTAGAATATAAAACACTAACGAATATTAAAACGAATAATAGATTTATTCACAATTTATACAGAAAACATAAACATAACGTTTCTCACGCAACTTAGCATGCCTTTTCCTTATCTTCACTACCATTCGTTGATGGAATGTTTCTATTTACCGAATGAATTTAATATCTTGGAAACGTTGTATGCTGCTTGTGTAAAAGGTTTTTGTTTCTTAGCATTCGAACTAACAGGGAAAATCCTTTGATTTGCGATGCGATGCATAACCTAGCGTGCACTCCCCTAATGGAATCAGCCTTTCTTTTGTTTTATTCCTTGTTAGCGTAGTTTGGAGCGTGATAACGTGGCATGATTGTAGGCACGCAGAAAAAATCACCATGTGATGAAAGTGCGTGATGAGTTCCGTTTTGTTAGCATTCACGTGTGTGCGTCTAGAAATTCCGTTAGACGTGGAGTTATTGACCCAAAATTCATATCATGTAAGAAGTTTCATAGAGGGCTGATGTATTCATTTTGTTGGGTGAGCTGGACTTCAAAGTATAGCAATTTGAATGCTTCAAAGAGAATCTTAAAGTCGCAAATAGAGCGGCTGAATACCAAATATGTCATCTAATGTTATTTCGGATAGGGTTAAAGAGACACGGTCAAATGCAAATCAATTCGAGTATAAGATGCAAAGATCATTTTATAAATCGTTCTTCTTTTATCCAGTTTCTGCCCAAGAAGTAAGAAATGATATACTAGGGATAAAAAAGGTACGGCTCTTGGTGAAGATGGGATTTATTCTAAATGTTTGATTGAGAATTCTTTAGCGATCTGTGAGCCATTGGAGCACATTATAAATCTGTGCTTCCAGCAGGGGTATTTTCCTGACGAAATGAAGAGAGCTACAGTTATTCCTCTCTAGAAGGGCGGAGGTGAGACTGACCTTGGAAACCATCCCATTACGCTACTCTCAAGTATATCCAAGATAATTGAAAAGTGTGTTAAGTCTAGACTGGCAACCTATTTAGAAAAATATAAAATTCTATAAACTAACCAATACGGCTTTTGAAATGGAATGAGTACAACCGATGCAATTTTTAAAGTAACAAGAGAAATTTTGAGCAAATTAGATAATGGAGATAAATGTTTAGGAATATTTTTGGATTTGCAGAAAGCGTTTGACACAGTAGACCATAAAATTCTAATGAATAAAATGGAAGCAATAGGAATAAGAGGTATTGCATTGTCATTCTTTGAGTTGTAGAAAACAGGAAGTTAGACTTGACAATAAGACTAGTAGACTGTTTAATGTAAATATTGGAGTTCCACAGGGCCCGGTGCTTGGGCCGGTTTTATTCTTAATTTATATTAATGTTTTAATTAATATAATTTTATTAAATTACTCCTTGTACTCTTTTGCTGATGACACTGTTGCTATAGTTTGAGGTGAAACATGGCCAATCACTTTTCAGAGAGCCAATAAATGTTTCAGTGATGTCAAGTTCTGGTTGACAAATAGCCTTTTACATTTGAATATAAAAAAAACAAAATTCTTCCTTTCTCTCTGCTATCGACTGGATTGCCTGCTGATAATAATGACTGCCAAATAGTGTCACATGATGCAAATTGTACCAGCCCTGAGACTACAGCTGTGAATGTCCTACAATACAGCACGAGAATGAAATAAAATATTTAGGAGTAGTATTGGATGTGCATTTGTGTTGGAGCTCGCATGTCTCTTGTTTGTTCGAAATTAAGGAAATTAATTTATAAATTTGTTCAATTAAGGCATGTCCTAACCATCTATCAATTAAAAATGGCATTTTTAACGCTGATACAGTCAGTTATCTGTTATGGCATTGTACCCTGGGGAAGTTGTGGAAGCTCAATTCTGCAGCCACTTATACTTCTTCATAAAAAAATAATAGAAATATGTTTAAAAAGACCCATAAGATATCCAACTGAATTATTGAAGAATGAGTTTGGCGTTTTTAATGTTAATACATTGTATGAAATAAATATTTTGAAGTTTGTGTATCTAAGGCGTTCAGAGTTTCCTGTTATGGACGAGCATGTATATTTGACTCGTAGGAATTTTTCCATTAAATTAAAAGAGCCTTTCACTAGAACTAGAGTTGCCCCCGCACATGCTTTTTCTAAAGGACCTCATCTCTTTTATAAATTGCCATCAGCTATATCTGAGACACTCAACTGTAATTTGTTTAAGAATAAACTATATAGCTTTTATGAACAAATTATTTCAATATAGGCGTGATAATGTCATTTAATTTTTTTTTGTTATTGTCTTCATCTAATTTTATACTGATTTATTTTCTCCAAATGTATTTACTTGATATGGAAGAATGGGCATAATTTATTGTATGATATTCATTTTATTTTTTCTTTACCTCAGCATTGTAATTTAATTTGTTTAAAATCATTTATTTAGAGTGCGAGCCATCCCTCCACACAGGTTTAACTTAAAGAGGGATGCACTGCGGTATTTTTGTTACATTCCTATGTTATTGTTTAATACTATTTTGCTTGTATATTACCTTATATTTACTATGTTTTTATTTGTGCAATATGTAGTGAAATAAACGAATTATTATTATATTTATTATTATAATGTGTTGTACAAAGTGTCTTTTCCGGTTAGACATTTCTTCCCACGTTATTGAAATGACTATCAATTCACTTTTGTCACTTGGGATCAAATATGCCAAATTTTAATAGGTAAAATGACATCTGGAATACACTAAATTTCCAACTAAAGTAGCCTAACGCAATATTTTCAATACCGTAGCCTAATTTTTAAATGTTTCACAAATATCAAAATAATATTATATTCTTATTTCGTTTCCAACCGTTGTACTTTTGTTAAATATTTTATCTTGAATTTAGTTTTTTCTTAATTTTATATCTGTAACTGTGAATTTTTGCAGCTAGAGGAAAAACGGAAACAAAATTAAATATGATTCGATTTTCATCAAAATTAAACATTACAATATTTTTCAATGACTAGCCTACAAGTCAACTTATGCAATTAAAATAACATGAGAAAAAATTGTTATTGTTGTATTAATAGTTATTTTTCAGTATCTCACATGACGTAATCTACAAAAATAATCAGTTTTATTTTTAAAGCGAATGATCCAAAGAGAAAGACTGATGGGGTTAGTGTGACGAGGATGGGAGGGGTTGGGGGTTGGAATGAGAAAAAATCGCAATAGCTTATTCAACAGTAGCTGAGCAATACTCAATTGTAGAGAAAGAGAGAGTGAGAGTGTGTGTGTGTGTGTGTGTGAGAGAGTGAGCAGTTGTTTGAATTTGGTCTGCTGGACTCATTACTCATCGACCAGAGAACTGAGTGAGTAGTGTTCAGTGGCACTGGTGTATCTGGGTGGCATTGTTCAAAGGGTTTGCGCCTTTGATGGAGGCCCAATGATGTTCAACAGCGTACACACTTTCCGTGCAGCACTTGCGCCTAATTGAGAGCCAGGGGACGAGACGTGCCCTCATAGGGGCACCACCGACCCCCTCCCAAAACCGGCACTCTTTATATATATCTCTGAAATATATATGGACGCTGCATGACCATTCTTTGTCTGCCCACTGGGACGGAAGCTCCGAGCTCGGGCACAAAGGAAATTCGTCCAGCCCGAATTAAGATTTCAAACAACAAGCGCTGTATTACGTTCCACAAAGGCCTTTTCGTCTACATGCTAGCATATAAAAATAGGACCCAGATACAGGCCCAACTGCTATGCTTATTTACAAGGACGTGGTACGAGAATGGGGACCTATTTTCATCTGCGTTGGTTGTGAATGGAGTAAGAAGTATTGGAAAACTAGAGGGTTTTCATAAATCTCTATTCAGGATAATGTGATACATGAATGGAAACCTAGTTTCCTCTTTACTGATTTTGTATTAAACGAGAACCATGGTAATGAAAAATATTGGTATGGAAATAAGAAATATTTTTATGTTTTTTTCTTCGGAGGTTGAAGATCACATAGGTCTGAGACCTGTACTATATGGGACTCACGAGTTGATCCCTAGTTTTTTGGTACGGGAGCGGGCGGCGGTAGTAGGAAGTCAACTGCGCATGCTCTATAGATGTATTCCAAATCTGAAAACTACTGCCACAGACAAACAGGTTTTCTGCGCTTCAGCCAGCTTCAACTAGCCTAGTTGTGATGTGCATGTCGCTGGCCCGGCCATGTCTGAATTTGTAAAAACAAATTATGCCACTATTAAGTACCTATTTCGTACTATTTAGTACCTCCAATAAATATTTTCGTACCTCAACCCTGACCGAGCTATTAACATTCTTAAGTTGCCGGGCCAGTGACATGGTAGCCCGGCCATGTCTGAATTTGAAAAGAAAAATTATGCCAATATTTGGTACCTATTTCGTACTATTTAGTACCTCCAATAGAAATTTTCGTACCTCAAAGGTTGAGGAGATACAGCATAAAATGATATAGGTCAATGACCTCTCAGCCCGGCCATGTCTGAATTTGCATAAACAAAATATGTCATTATTTAGGATATATTTCGTACTATTTAGTACCTCCAAGAAAAAAAATGTTACCTCAATCCCAACTGAGCTATAATTTTTTTTTTAAATTTCACTGGCCTTGTGAAAAAAATCGTTTACTCAGTTAGGGATGAAGTACTAATTTTATTCTTAGAGGTACTAAATAGTACGAAATTGGTACTTAATATTGGCATAATTTTTTCATACAAATTCCAACATGGCCGGGCCAGCGACATGGTAGCCCGGCCATGTCTGAATTTGAAAAGAAAAATTATGCCAATATTTAGTACCTATTTCGTACTATTTAGTACTCCAAAAAAAAAAATTAGTACTTCAACCCCAACTGTGTAATCGATTTTTTTAGATGTTCACTTTCATGCATCATAGAACAGCTGATTCCCGCCTCTTATTCTTATACAACTGCTGTTTGACGTCACATGCTGCTAGTCATCGATAACAAAACAAAAATTGTGATAATTATTTCCAGTCTGTCGTGAAGGTCTTTCTCATTCACTCTCTTACTCTCTCGCTCGCTCGCTCACCCACACTCCTTTCCATTCTTCATCTTTTCATATGTCTCCGTCTTCATCACTACGGCCAATCCTTTCTCACTTCCTCATCTTGTTCATCGGCTTCGGCACTCTTTTGACACCTTCTCTCACCAAACCTGCACGGAGCAATATTTAGTTGTTTTTTTACACACACCCCCATGCTCTCTTTTTCGCTTGGCGCTCTCACTTTTCTCTCACACACAGACAAGCTTTTTCACGAAAATGTATTGTCCAGGGGTTGGCTACCTTTTTGTACCTGTGGGTTTCATGTTCAACGTATTTTGTATTTTACAAGTAAGGGCCGTAAATATAAAATACTATTACGGGTTCTCTCTCTAGAATAATACTGGCAACAATTCAAATTAACACTCGCACTTTATTTACACAAATTATCCACAACACGCACTAATCAGTTATATCACAAAAGAAATCAATCAGAAACAGATAAAACGATAATGTTTAGCTAACAAAGAATTTACTTTGTTACTGTAGAAAAATTAATTACTAACTGTTGAAAGGCCCAGCCGATAAAATGTTAAATAATAACTGTTCAATAATTCAAGATGAAACGTCTAAAAATAACAATTGAACACTTATGTTTAGAACAGGTCCGTATTACAATAATAGCTAAGAGTATGAGTCCACTTGTATAGAATGTAAAGAATGTCTCACTAATACAGTCACAATATAGGCTACTGCGTTTAACGTTTGTTTAACACGGTCTGAATAAATTCTCACTGAAGTCTGTCTTGAATTCTCACTGAACTTCAAACCATGAATGAACTAACAGTTTACAGAGCCCCTGCTTCATATACATTTTTGTGATGTTCCAGTAAACACACGATGGTTCTCTATTTTTTGAGATTATTCTATTCAAACAAATAATGTATTCTAGAGGTCTCTAGATGGACCGCAAGGTGTGAGGGGACCGGGGAGAGTAAACAAACATGCCAATTATAGCTTCGACTGGAAGACAATTACACGTCTTTTTTCTTCCTAGCATTTCATTACAATACCATGAATTCTACAAGCTATTTCCTAATTATAGATCAGTAATGTAAGTGATTCAAATAAAGAACAAAAGATGACTAAAACTAACTGTATTTTCTGGATTTTTAAGTAACTTCCATAACATACTTGAAAAGCTTCCTTATAACAAATATTGTTCTATCTATCTCTGACAACTTTCCATAATTTTTTCAAGTTGCTAAGATTCAAGATACTGAAATATAACACATTTATAAAAAAATGTGTTACTACAATAAATCAAGAAAATAATTGTGGTACATCATTTGTATTTTAAGTGTATTTCTGTATGTCGAAATGAAATGCGAAAATCGTTTTCAATTATTGAACAAAATTAATGATCAGATTAGGGCAACTTTTCTATGTCAACCCTACTTACACAGGCTCTGAAAAGTTGGTGTGAATTGTATAAGCTTTCTGTAATCTGTGAGACTAGACCAAGTTGTAGACTTGATGTGTGTTGCATGTTTGGAGAAGGTTTCTCACAAATATTGGTACTTCAAAAAATTGAGATTTTCTCTCAGTTCTGCGAATAACGCCGGAAGACTAGCATGAAATGCAATATAATTAATTATTCTTCTAGAACACGTCTTTTAAAGTATCATTAGCTTGCAGCTCAATCACCTCCATCTGCAAATTTTATTTTACATTGCTAAAGTCGATTTTCAATATTAAGAAAGTCATTGGCTGCGAGCCTGACTGTTCAGTCAGATAAGGTGAGACACGAACGCTCGGAATGTAGAACGATTTGGATGTCCAGTGAAAATACTCTGTGTGTGGTGTAAAATATCTTGCTGTAAAATTTTGCTGTGGATTGGAACTCGCCAAAAACTTCCGAGTGAACTGTTGCATTAACCAGAAAACTGTGGCCATGGTCTTCAAGTTTATTACAAGCTGAAAATGTGTAAAATCGCTAAGACTTATCAGGGAAAGATTTTTTTGTAAAGAGCAGAGCCATCAATCAACCCTGTTATAGAGTTGCAGCATACGTTGCAACAGACATTGAAATACCTAATGTCACTCATTCAAAACCACTGCAAAATAAAATCTCTTGTTTCATTCAGTACGGCAATTCAAGTGAATTTAAATTGGGATATTAAAGAGAATTATGATTCGAAACTCTTGAAGTTAAATGAAATATGACTTGCGTATACAGAAATATGATTCAAGCTTAGATCCTCCTTAGCCTTTGTTAGACGTCCAAATACCATCATTTTGATGATTAAAATGCCTAGTGTTTTTTCCAGAATTTCAGACAACAAGCTCCTATTCAATTTATTAAAACACTAATGTTGAAATTTTAAAGGATAATTTATTCATAATTGAGATTTCTTTGACAATTACAGATAAGAATTATTCATAGAAAGATATCCAAACATTTTTTTATTCAAGCATGGTTTCTGCTAACCAATATTTGAGTAGCATATTTATTTGAGGCTTGAGTAGAAGCATAAAATATTATATATATATATTTTTTTTTAAAGAACATAATAATTTGTTTATAAGAATTTTTCTCTTTTTTTGATGTGAGGAATGAGCTAGAGTAGCATGACTTATTTCTCTTGAAAGAGACATATGAGAATGATATATATTACTTTAATATATTATATTATAAAGCCTTTATTATCCATATCTTTATAATTTGCAAATTTTCTAAAGAGCAGATAATTGCAGATTGTATTTTCTATTACAAGCGATTTTTGATAACGCTTTTAAAAGCTTCTACAATAGAATGATTCAAAACAAAATTGGGTTTGAAACATTTTCGGAGACTAAGATTGTGTCATTCCTTAGTCTCTGAAAATGTTCTCTTTAATATCCCAATTAAAAATTCACTTGAATTGCTGAACTGAAACCACAAATTTCATGTGCAGTGGTTTTTACTTTAGAGATGTGATTCGGTGAAGAAGTTTCTGATAAGAGTACTGCATTACAGTACTTACTGTAGATCAGTATTTTTACGTAGTGTGTATTGTTAATTTATTTAGCCTTCAACGGCTTCCTGCGGTAACTCAGGGACCACAGTAATTAATAATTTATCTTGGTAAACATCTGATTACAACAAAATTTTGAAATCAAATTTCTACTCTCTCAGCTCTTGTCCCTTAGATACTAATTCTTGTGGGTTTGTGAAAGGTTTTTACAATTTTCTAGCATTTGCAATAATTCATCAATTTGAAACATTTTAGTCTCATTTAAAAGCTTAAGAAATGAGAAAGATTTTCATTATGTTAAGAAAACATCATGATAATAATCATTTTTCATGATGGTTTAGTGAATTTTTGTAAAATATCCCACCAATTTAAAGATTTGGTAATCTCGATTCGCGTTCAGACTGGAATTTTTTGTTCACTTCATTACCAACGCAAAAGTCTCATGTGAGCATCATAAAAATTTATAATAGTGAATCTTGTAGCACGTTTCAAATAAGTTTACACTGATTCAATTTAATTCACACCATCTATATAAAGACTTCAGTCATTTCTGAATGGACGATGGAATAGCTGTAATCTTTCGCCCTCTTTATTTCTGTAACAAAGCGTTCCGGACCTACTTTCATTCTAATTTTTTTATCCCCCCAAACCATCCAAACCAAAAGTCTGGGTGCGCCCCTGAGGTGAGCACAAGCAACTACTCCTGCGTTGTGGCTATCCATAGGAAACGTTCTGACCAAGTTGATTGAGCTTCATGATAATGTAAAGCTGTTCGTTCGTATCGCAATTGCAAGCAGAAGGAGAGTTGAAAGCTCGTCTTTTTTGGAAAATGCCTTAATGATGAGGTTTGGTTAATAAAGTAAAAATATAATAAAGTTGGTTAAAAGCTTACTTGGCGTATATTTTTAGTTCTCTGAATACTCTTAATTTGACCTAACAAAAAAAAGATATTCACAAATTCATTGATGACTTGTGACTTCTGAACGATTTTTTGGACGGTAAAATTATTACAGAACGATCAAAGTAAATAAACAATCTTCCAAAATGACTTTTGATGATCTTAAAGCCGTGTCTTCTGAACTGAAACACTACTTTCCACTCTCATAGAGGAAGGAAAAGCAGTGGATTAAAACTCCATTCGATGAGGACAACAAACTTAAATAATTTCAGCCTTACGACCTCCCAGTTAAGCTACTACTCTTTTAAATCTCAAAATATTACAGTAGCCTAACTAAACATTTCATACACATTTTCTCTTAACAATTTGAGTTATTAAACTATTCACAATCGTAGTATGTAGAGGCATCAATTTCAAAGATTTTTATCAAAATTAAATTCTTTCTATTATCATTTAATCACAATTAAAATTGACTGCAAGTTTGGTGAATTTACAAAAAAAGATAACTCAATAATTATCAAAGGCTTCAAGGTTTATAAATGCCAGTATAGACCGATAGAATCCAGTTGAAAAGATAGACAACGAGTTCGTCTGAGAGAGTGTGAGTGAATATCTTTTCTTGGATTGCTGGAGAGTTGCGTACACGAAAATATTGCAAGATAAGAAAATCTCCTAAGTAGTGCAAACATCGGGTCGAAAAGGGGGTTTCATCTACTTGGAAAAGCCGTTTAGAAAAAAGACAGCCCGGAAGACCTATGATTATAATATGAATATTATGATAGCATTTGCTCTGAACCGAGTCGAACTTACCAAACAAAATCTTGATAGGGTGTTTAAGATCCAAAAGAAAGCGGTTAGGTGTATAGAAAGAGTAAATAGATTAGATTCATGTAGGCCGTTGTTCAATAAGAGACTTGGTCTCCTAACTGTACCCTGCTTATATGTGTATGAAGCTACTTTATAATAAAATTATTAAAATTAAGCCTCACCTCAACTAATTGAAGTAATTATGGTATCTAGTGTATAATATTGTTGATCTGACTTGTCTTATACTCCTTAACTGGAGTCTCCAAGACGTAATCTACAAAAAAAAAAAAAAGCTGTAATAAGTACCGTAATTGATTGATGCTGATGCCAATAATTACAATACTGTAATGTTGGTGTTTTGTGATGAATCGAAAGAGGATACACATAAAATTAATCATTTTCAATTAAATAAGACCTGAGAAAATAAGACCTGAATTATCATTAAAATTATATTGTATGAGGTTTTTGAAATAAATCATGGATATTGTCAATGTAATATTTTTAAATGATTGACTCACTGTATATATACTGTATACTGTATTATACGATCATTCGCATAATATTTTCAATTCTGTTTGCTTGCAAACGTAATGAGAACTGTTTCTTTTATTGACTTCTGCCTTTCAGTGCATTCTAATTTCCAACAAAAAATGATGAGTTTTTATCAGAGGAATGAGTTTTGACATTCGTGATTGATTATTATTGTATAGTAAGTAATTCGTGTAAACTGACGTTGCTGTATTCATATCATTTACAGAAGCGTGTAATATATTGAATGATTATTACATATAGATTCATCTAACCACTATTTTTTTATCTACATTTTACAACCCATTTTTTTTATTTTGATTGAATAAAAATAGGATTTCTCATGGAATTCCTTCCATGATGGATTGGAAATTTCAATCGTTGATGCATTATTGTACTATTGCTAAAGTAGAAGTAGCATGGAAGTCTCAATATTGATACTTTGTGATTAATTTTCCAAGTATAGAATGAGTGACATTGAGTACTTAAATGTAACAGGAATGGTATGCTGCAACTTAGACTTCAATAATGGCTCTGCTCTCTTCACTAAGGATCTTTTCCTTTACACATTTTTCAGCTTGTAATGAATGAACTTAGAGGCTATGGCAACGATTTTCCAGTTGAAAAATGCATCAGTGCACTTGAAGTTTTTTTGTGTGTTCCGATACACACCAAAATTTTATAGCAAGAGATTTGTAAAAGATTTGCGAGATATCTGTGCTGGTCATACAAATCGGTTACAATTCCAAGCGTTCATGTCTCATCTTACTGAACAGATGAAAAAGTTGTGAATTATTTGTGTTAATAAAGTGCGAGTGATAAATTTAAGTGTTGCCAGCGTTATTTTAGACATAGAATCCGTAACAATATGTTACATTGTCCAAAACATTGAGGTTAACACAGACTAAGAATTTAAAATTCGCTAAAAACCCTCTCTCGAAAAATAACAAAGTGCATCTTCTCTCTTAAACACTATTAATTTAAAAGTTCACTTGAAACGAAACACCAAAAACAGTTAAAAATAGTTTATAATATAAAATGTTTATAAAAACTTTTGAGCCGAAAAATATTGCATTTTATGCTAGTCTTCTGGCGTTATTTGCAGAACTGAGAGAAAATCTCAATTTTGGTAGTACCGTACTTATGTACATGTTGTGAGAAAACTTCTCCAAACATGAAACACGCATAAAGTCTTCAACCCGGTCTAGACTCACAGATTACACAAAGTTTTAGACAATTAACTCCAACGTTTCAGAACCTGTATAATTGAGGTTTACAGAAAAGTTGCACTAATCTAATCATTAATTTTGTTCTATTGACATAGACTTTTTCATTCAATTCCGATTTAAAAAATACACAGTACTTACAATACAAATAATGCCCCACAATTATTTTCTTAATTCATTGTAGTAACACATTTTAATATAAATGAGTTCTATTTCAGTATCTTGAAAAATGGATGGAAAGTTGTCAGAGATAGGTAGAACAATATTTGTTATAAGGATGCTTTTCAATAATGTTATGGAAGTTACTTGAAAAATCCACAAAATACAGTTAGTTATAGTTATAGTCACCTTTTGTACTTTATTGGAATCAGTTACATTACTGATCTAAAAATTGGGAAATAGCTTGTACAATTCATGGTATTGTTATGAAATGCTAGGAAGAAGAAAGAAGTATAATAATTATCTGCCTGTGTCAATAAGTCTTACTGTCAAACAATGCAATACAAAATACAACGACATAATCTCAGCATTAAAGTATGAAATGAAAATGAAAAAAAATTCTGATATTTACAGTGAACCTATCACTTCACATTGTTCACTGATAGGCTCTGTTGAACTCATTCTTGGCAATGTGCAGAAACACAATTTGGTAGTGCCGACATGTGGCACAGAATAAGTATAATTTTAACAACTATTTTGGTTAGCTATACACATCATAAAATCCTAAGAAATACGTTATACCAATAAATATATTAAATATTGAAATTTACTACTCAATAAATATAATAACGTTATAACTCAATAAGGCTAATCATATTCAAATTTCAAAATAAATTAGTCTACTTTTTAGTTAATTTACTATATTGTGTATTTGTTCAAAAACATTTTAAATGTCGAGAGTTACAGAATAATAATGCTTTTTCTCAATGTGATATTTCTATTTAATTTAAAATAAATTAGAAAACCTTTCACTGAATCAGAAACTATTTTCAATAACCATTACGTTACTGGGTGTATCTCTACTGTACATGTATGTTTGTTCAAAAATTATTGATAGACTATCATACGTGATTCTTTGGAAATAAAGGTATAGTATCATTACAAAAATGACTAAAATTATTCTAACTCAAGAAGATTACATTGAACATCAGATCATAATGACTTGATAGAATTTCTGTATTATTTTTTCGGATTACTGACTTTACATTCAATCTTTTTTCATATGTAACTCAAATTTAACTGATGGATTAAGGAAATTAGAGAGGATATGAATGAGGTAGGAGTAGTAACCCTGGGCAATTGAAAAAATTAAACAAAATATAGAAATATAGAGAAGTAGGATTCAATCCTAAAATAGACACCGACCATGGTGGGAGGGAAGACTCCCTGCCATCATGCAAACAAGCCATACAAAAGATATTTACAGCCGAGGAACGACAAAGGAGATCAGAACGAATGTGGCTCTGAAAGAAAATTACAGAGGAAAACAATACACGATGACTGAAATGGTCCAATGACCGTAAAAACAAAATAATAATAATTATCATAATAAAGCCATCAAATAATTAAGATTTTTCAATCTTAGTGCACTTTGAAAGACACATATTGCACATATATGCAATTAATATTTACTTTCGATTTGCATTGCCTACTCTACGTTTGTCTTGAGCTTCTAAAATGAAACTTCTTTTCTGATAAAAAAAGGTGGGTCACCAGCTGAAAAAAGGTTGGGAAACACTGTTCTATTCTACTCTTTCTGCCGGCGACTTGCCCTAGCCCTAATCGGTCATTTCTTCAGTTTCTCCCCTCTTTCGTTTGTAGGCTACGTGATGACATTCCACAATAATTGGGAATATGGAAGGGAGCCGCTTGGATACACAAAAACACCTCACCACATACAGCAGCCGGCTGTGACGTCATACTACAGATAATCTAGAAAAATCGATTACTCAGTTGCGGTTGAGGTATTAAATTTTTTTTTGAGGGTACTAAATAGTACGAAAAAGGTACTAGATAGTGGCATAATTTGTTTGTATGATTTCAGACATGGCCGGGCCAGCGACATGCATGCTACGTGCATGTCACTGGCCCGGCCATGATGGAATTTCTATAAAAAAATCATGCCATTATTAAGTACCAATTTCGTACTATTTAGTACCTCTAAGAATAAAATTAGTACTTCATCCCTAACTGAGTAAACGATTTTTTTCACAAGGCCAGTGAAATTTAAAAAAAAAATTATAGCTCAGTTGGGATTGAGGTAACATTTTTTTTCTTGGAGGTACTAAATAGTACGAAATATATCCTAAATAATGACATATTTTGTTTGTGCAAATTCAGACATGGCCGGGCTGAGAGGTCATTGACCTATATCATTTTATGCTGTATCTCCTCAACCTTTGAGGTACATAAATTTCTATTGGAGGTACTAAATAGTACGAAATAGGTACCAAATATTGGCATAATTTTTCTTTTCAAATTCAGACATGGCCGGGCTACCATGTCGCTGGCCCGGCCATGTTGGAATTTGTATGAAAAAATTATGCCAATATTAAGTACCAATTTCGTACTATTTAGTACCTCTAAGAATAAAATTAGTACTTCATCCCTAACTGAGTAAACGATTTTTTTCACAAGGCCAGTGAAAATTTAAAAAAAAATTATAGCTCAGTTGGGATTGAGGTAACATTTTTTTTCTTGGAGGTACTAAATAGTACGAAATATATCCTAAATAATGACATATTTTGTTTATGCAAATTCAGACATGGCCGGGCTGAGAGGTCATTGACCTATATCATTTTATGCTGTATCTCCTCAACCTTTGAGGTACGAAAATTTCTATTGGAGGTACTAAATAGTACGAAATAGGTACCAAATATTGGCATAATTTTTCTTTTCAAATTCAGACATGGCCGGGCTACCATGTCACTGGCCCGGCAACTTAAGAATGTTAATAGCTCGGTCAGGGTTGAGGTACGAAAATATTTATTGGAGGTACTAAATAGTACGAAATAGGTACTTAATAGTGGCATAATTTGTTTTTACAAATTCAGACATGGCCGGGCCAGCGACATGCACGTCTAGTTGTGTCTAGGGCTAATGTTATTGCAACGCACAGTAGCGAAGAGGTGCAGGAGAAGGGGAAGAATCAGGGATCGACTCGTGAGACTGATACAGTACGTGGGTAATGAATTGGATGATGGTGATTGATGAGTTGTACCTACAGTTTTAGGTGGGTTCCGAACCACCGGAGAGTGATTTTAAAGCAGAGAACAGAGTATTTTTGCTGGTCACCCTCACAAAGATGGCCCACGAGTTTCGTAGCTTATCTCTGATTGAACAGATACCTGCTACGGCACTCGGTTATCACTTCCCTATTGGGAATCTAGAGGTGGTGGTGGGGAAATAATAACTACTGGTAGAAAGCTGTGGAAAATTCTGCGGCACACTTGCTCTTTTTCCATCAGTCTATTTTTTTATGATTTTGAGGCCACATAGGACCACTTCAGTCAATATTTCAGTCTCTTCTGCCACTTCGCATCGGTTTAGATTCTAACTTCTTTCTCCAATATCATCAGTCTATCTATTATTTGTAGAAATGTTTTTAAAGAATTATTGGTAAACTAGAGGTAGAGGAAGGAGAATAATAACTATTGATGAAGACCTGCAGGAAGTGCTGTCGCATACTTGTTCTATTTCACCAGTCAGGTTTTCTATTATTTGTATAAATATTTCAATATTGGATAGAAAATTGTGTGGTAGCACTTATCCTGAGAATGCAGTGACATACATGTTTTATTTCTATTATTTGATGAAATATTGCATATTGGATAGAAGACTGTTGGATTTTTTGATTGACTACTTAGTGAACTGTTTACTTGAGAGAATTGATCCTATATTGTACTGGTTGTGTTAACATATTACAAAATTGGAGACAGATGTTGAGAAATTATTGTAAGCCGGGATTGTAAGAGTAGCTTCCTATTTGAATCTATAGATCACCCTTGTGGAAATATCACATACTATGAAATTAAAATAAATTTATTATAACAATCATTCATGCCAAGTTTACTTTTAATAAAAAATAATATTCTCCAAAATATAATAAATTGAAGTATGAGCTAGCAGCTAACCAATATTAATTAGTTGATAAAACTAATCTTTTAAATCGTTAAAGCGGGTTTCTTCAAGTCTAAAGTTAACTACTGATTCATGTAGAGAAATCAGTTTCAATCTCTTGATTAATATATAAGAACGATTGTTGGTTTTTGAAAAATCCTGTTTATTATTATTAAATCTAATATTAAAACTGACACTGTATTTCACAATTATTAAATTTACATAATTGAAATTTTGGTCAAAACTATGTTAAGATAACTCTAATGCTAACCTAATTACTTACTGCAAGCATCTGCCTGGCCTGAATGCAAGATGCTATAGTGGAAGCTAAGAAATGGAGTGGTCAGGTAGCATTAGCGTTATCGTAGTTAAACAGTCGTTGAGTCACGTCGGAGGTCCTTAACTTGTTCAGGTGCGACCTGATAACTCTGACACCAGATCTGAGTCAGCCCGGTCATACGATGTAATTATTATAATTGTTATTATTATTTATTGTCGTTTTGCACAAACTTTCTTTAAACTCTTAATCATAATGTTGCTCTCCTCTATCACTTGATTGAAATAAAACATCAATAAAAAAATCTAAAATAGATGGAAAAACTATTGATTGGCATGTGTTTTATACGTTTCTTTATTATTATTATAGTAAATATTATTATAGTAATTATTATTATATAGGACCAGTTTTATTTTTGATTTTCATAAATAATTTGGGGAAGCTAAACCTTCAGAACGGTAACTGCTTTTTCGCCACACTAGGACGTAATGAGCTGTTTTTCGTGCGTCATATGGAGGCCGAAAGTGTTTGGTTTCCGTCGAGGTCTGTAAACGTTTACCGCCCTAGGGCGGAAAAGAAAATGACCTTGAATGACAGCTGATCGTGTCTGGATACAGCAGTCATGATTGTAAAAATGAATCCTTCCAACTTTTATGTAAAACAAAAATATTTAAACCATCAATAAATGTTTATTTTTTATAATTTAATATGTACGTAGTATTTAAAATGTCAAAAATGATCACTTTTTATAACTTAATATGTATTATTTTGTAGTTTTGATATCAAACAATAGAACCTTTTTATCCAACCTACAGAGCTCTGGGTGGGAATTTTGTCAACTATTACAAATGTTGGTAACCTCTCACCAAAAGGTTGGTTGGTTAGGTTTTTTGTTTTTAGGAATTTTGACTACTACTGCAACTGTTAGTAAATGTTACTGTTGGTATAGAAAGGTTAGTTGGTTAGGTTTTTGGTTGTTTTATGCAGGTTTCGAATCAGGAACAGGAATAACAACAAAAAACCTAACCATCTAACCTTTTGGTGAACAATTGTAGTAGTTGACAAAATGCCCACCCAGAGCGCTGTAGGTTGGATAAAAAGGTGATAGCCGTTCCTTGTATTCTTGCAAGTACCATAGCCTTAAAATTTCACTTTCAAAATTTCCATCTTAACATTGTTGTTTTTTTTTCCTAGTGTGGCGAAAAATAGCGTTCGCAACACGGGCAAAAATGTTTTGCCGGCTCTCAAACGCTTCAAGTTCTCGACTTCGTCTCGAACTTGAAAACCGCGATCTCGAGCCGGCAAACACACATTTTCGGCCCTAGGTGCGAAATATACTATTTGTATGCTGATGATACAGCAGTACTCTTTGATGGCTCCTCCTGGAATGAGGTGTACAAACATGCAGAACATGGGTTGAACAAAGTTAAAAAATGGTTTGACCAGAACCACCTCACTGTCAATTTGATTAAAACTAAATGTATGCCTATTTCTCTCAGAGCAGATGCTGACCCAGTTGGCATGGAGTTAAGATTGCACACTTGTGAAGCGTTGGATGATTGTATGGTGTGTGACATGGTGGAAAGTGTCTCAGAATATAAGTACTTGGGAGTATTTTTTGACAAACGCTTCAAATGGAGTTCACATATTACTTTCACTAGGAATAAATTAAGGAAACTATTATATGTTCTCAATTTTTTAAGTAAAATT
The DNA here is from genome assembly GCA_948455865.1 of Conomelus anceps. Lineage (NCBI taxonomy): Eukaryota > Metazoa > Arthropoda > Insecta > Hemiptera > Delphacidae > Conomelus > Conomelus anceps. The sequence goes on from OX418224.1 coordinate 4,998,148, forward strand.
ATGAATAATGATATGCTAAAGCTTGTATATTATGCTTACGCCCAATCAATTTTACAATATGGCATTTTGGCATGGGGTGGTGCCTCAAAGTCTGTCTTATGCCCCTTAGAAATAATGCAAAAATCTATTCTTAAAACGACTTTGCAGAAGAGTAGTAGATACCCAACTGAAACTCTATTTAATGATTTTAAAGTATTTAATGTTACTCAGTTATATGTTAGAGCCTTAATCATGTATATTCATAAGAACAAATTGGATATAATTACTCAAGTTCATCACAATTACTCAACCAGGAGCTCTGTGAATGTTGGTATAAGCATTCCCAGAGTATTCAAATCTATTAATGAAACAGACTCCTTCTATAAAGCAAGTATTCTATATTCAAAATTACCACAACATATAAAGGCCCTAGAAGCATGTTCTTTTGGTGTCTATAAACGTTATGTTAATAGGTGGTTATTGGAAGTTAGTAGGCTAAGGATACATGAATTTTTAAAATCGAACTATATTTTTTGAGAGTGACCTGCTGATGTATGTTTTTTTCATTGACTTTTTTGTTGTTCTTGGCTTGACATGTTTATTGTCCTTCATTATCTTCTCTTTCTTTTTCACACTCAGTCTTTCTACCTCATCACATATCATTCATACTTCATCGTTCTCTCATCTCCATCATTTAGCCTACTTCATATCTTTCTAGGCTTTTTTTTGTTTTGTATAATTTTTAAATAGAATTCAGTGTACCTATTTAATAAGATTGCTACTCTTTCCTGCTCACAGGCACTCTGCCCATGCATGGAACAAATCTGTATGTTATTTTGAATTCAAATGTATATTGATTGTAACAAATAAATAAATAAATATTATTAGATTCACATTACAACTCTTTCATATTGAGAAAATTGATGTGGTAGAAGTGATGTTGTGGAACTTGTTAAAAATTAATGGAAAAGTTACATATTGTCGAACCACTTAATTTATTTTGATATAGTACTATGGTTTCACAGCTTTGAAGATATTTGTGAACGTTGTAAATTGATCATTCTTATTGTAAACTCCACCTCAAGCTGGACTTTCCTCACTTTTTGCGAAACGCTTTGTGCACCAGTGTTGCCAGACGCAACCAACATAATAGTGGGGGACTCGGCTCAAAATTACCGTACATAAAAATTAAACGTACGGTAATTTTGAGCTAAATCCCACACAATTTTTTAGCTTTCGTCTGGCAACACTGGTGCGCAATGCGGTCCGCAAAAAGTGAAAAGTTAGAAAACCCCAGTTTAACATTCAAATCTCCAGTACAGCTGACGATGCAATAGGCTAATGCTGTGAAGCCATGGTACTGTATCGAAATAAGTGATTCGACAATAACTAACTTTTTATTGAAAATAAAAAGTGAGCCGTAGCAGGTGTGCTGTGATAGAGATAAGCTGCGTTCTCCTAGGCACTTTTTGAAAGGGTGACCGATTAGATTGGCCAGCAAAAAAGACAGTGTTTTCTGCTGTAAAATCACTTCCCGGTGGTACGGAACCCACCTAAAACTGTAGGTCCAACTCATCATCCACCATCATCCAACTCATTACCCACGCACAGGTCTCAGATCTATGTGGGCTTCATCCTCCCAAAAAAATTAAATTTTGCTCACCTCTTCGCCCTTGTTGTTGCGATATCGTACCCATTTTGCCAAACGGGGTCTCCAGTACTCGAGTAGATAGGCCTCGGCGAACTCCTGTCCCTGGCCATTGCCAAAGCGGCCCTGCGTCTCCACGGCGGTGATCACCCTCACCGAGTGCAGGTCCACCTCCAGCCATTCCTTCGGCTCAGTCGTCACCTGCAGCTTCGGACACCACGCCCCGCCGCCGATCTCCGTTCGCACTCTGTATACAAGAAAATGATTTATTACCTTCAAAATTAGGTGGAATAATCCAATACATCAATGCTTGTACTATCACTCAGTCCAGTTATGTTCCAAGTAAATAAAGCCATTATATACCGTTATGGTTTTTTTTTCACGATAAAGCCCACATAGTTCTGGGACCTGTGGGTTCCAAACCACCATCAAACTGTACAATGCCACTCCTGATCATTTTAAGACATTGTTGAGCACTCAATTTAAGAAAGCATTGAAGAAAATCTTGATTTGTGAGTGCTTGTATGTGATCAATGACTTTTTCCAGGTTGATTGGAATAAATATATTTGATAAGGTGGGTTGTAGTACTCATTTTAAAATGTGATATCTCCAATATTTATACTGTTTCTGATTTGTTATTGTGTTTAGCTTTTTATTGACTGTGAATATCGAAAAAGTATTATTAGAAAAAGTATAGCTGTGATGAATATGACTGTGAAAATAATTTAGTGATAATGACGAAGTCCATGTATTTTTTGTGAATATTGATGACTAATCAATTATTCTATTCTTCTATTCTATTCTATTCCTGGAAGTGATTTTACAGCAGAGAATAGTCTTTTTGCTGGCCAATCCAATCGGCGACCATTACAAAGAGCACCGAGGAGTTTCGTAGCTTATCTCTGATTAAACCTGCTTTGGCAGTACATGTAATCTCATTCTCAAGTGTGTTTTGATATTTGACCGCACATATATTATCTTACATAGTCACATACATATAATATGGTCGAAGGTTTGGATGAGTTCCAATATCACAAGATCTCCTTGAACTCTAAATATAGGCCTATGGTAATTTCAGTACATTTCTTGAACATTTTCATCAATTATCCACAATATTTCTCGTAGTATCTAAATAATATAAATAAGTTTGGTCAATTCTACTGAAAAATGGCTATTTTCATTTTAATGATCATTTTTATGGCATTGCCCATCTCATCACAATACTATTTGAAAGTACGAGTATCTTCCATTCTTATGTTAGGTTATAAAAAATCATAGTCTTTATGTATTAGTCCTCGAAGCAAATTAATAAGAATTTGTACTTAAAGATAATTTTTTTTTTTAATGTTGAAGGTATTCATAGGTTGATGACGTCATGGTCAGATGTCTTATAAGTCAATAGATACAACTAAATTCCTGGATTTCTTGTTCCATAACGATCAGGGCTGTTAATATTAACTTTTTATGGTAAATTCAACGACTTACAGTCAATTATGTTGATACGGTACATCATACTCAATCATTTACAGACTTATATTTTTTCTAAATTATCAGTAGGTTTTTGATTGAAATTGTGGATTGGGGAGCTCCATAATAAAAAAAAAACCGGTTAACATTTATCAATTCTACTTATTATCTTTATTGAGCAATGGACGGTATTCATTGGGAAGTGATAGCCATGAGCTGTAGCAGGTATCTGTTCAATCAGATAGAGGTAAGCTGCGTTCTCCTGGGCACTCTTTAGTGACCGTTAGATTGGCCAGCAGAAAAGACACTGTTCTCTGCTGTAAAATCACTTCCCGGTGGTTCGGAACCCACCTAAAACTGTAGGTCCAGCTCATCAATCACCATCATCCAACTCATTACCCTTTTTGACAGGTCTCAGACGTGTGTGGGCTTCATCCTCAAAAAATTTTTTTGAAAATGTGACTAGTGAGGTCACGATACCGATCTAGTGCTTATTTTAAATTAAGTGGAATTGACAAAACAGTTTTTATTTTTCTTTAATAGATATAACTTATAAGACATACTAGACACAAGAAGTTCAAAATATTTTCAGAAACTCGTCGATTGGATGTGGAACCAACCTGACGCAAACGCACCATGAATGCATCATGCGGCAGTAAGGAGGTGCAATACTTTTTCATCATGGCTGGAGGAGATTTATGTTGTTTGAAGAGAGAAGAAGACCCCAGTCGAGATCACTGTTCGCCCGGGGGATTTTAAGGGGTTATCAACGCCACAATGTACACCCGGCCCCAGCCCCAGCCCCAACCACAGCCCCTTTCGTGCATTTATTTTATGATTTTCCCCCTGTTATGAATGCGCCAAGTAGGGGGATAAATAAGAAATTTATAAGACTTCTCAAATTATATATGTTTTTCTGTATGCCCATATATATCTGGTATTTTGCCGGATTTATCTTGAAAATATAACTGGCGATGTGAGTTCCGAATAAACGATGAACAATAAATTATATATAAATATAATTTTTCTAGATTTCGTCTTGGAGACACCAGTTAAGGAGTATAAGACAAGTCAGATAAACAATTATGCAATCTCATACACTAGTTACGATAATTACTATATCAATTAGTTGAGATGAGGCCTAATTTTGATGTGAAAGGAACTCTTGTACACTATAAAAAGCTTTATCAACTAAATATTTTTTCAGTTTTTTTTTAAATATTTCTATATTTTGAAGACTCTTTAGAAACTGCGGTAGCTTGTTGTAGAGTTTCCTACCAATATAGCTAGGTTTTTGTTTGAAGCTAATATAGTGACTCACCAAGTGATAATCTCCTTGGCTTATTCAATTTATCAACTCTTGTATTATAATCGTGCTTGCGTATTGTATTATAATCGTGTACGTCAAGATTATGTAGAAACAAGTTGATTGACATCTACATCCTCAATGAAAAAATCACATTGAGAAACCTCATTAACTAAGTTATTGTATTTGGAGAGAATTGAGCAGTATTAAGGGATATTGTCCATAATGAATTAAATTCTCGAAGGGTATCGTGGAAATAACAACTTTTTGAAGGTGTTTCGTAGAAATATAAGTTTGTTAGAAAAATAATATTTTTAATGAATGGATTAATATAGAAACGTTTTTTCAACTAAAATAATACGGCATGGCCTACCCCATCGTCAGCTGTACTTAAATGCCTAACTGGTATGCCGTGAAACCATGATCATGGAATTACCAAATAAATAAACGGAATTTGACAGTATCTACACACTCATTAGTTGTAGAGATATTGACATTACTAAGACAACCACTTAAAAAATTCTTGTTTGAAGTTCATGAATTATTCACATTCATGCAAATGAAGTACGAATTCAAATGAAATTTCAAGTGACTACATTTTTCTTTCACTTATTCAGACTTTTCCAGGCTGGTTGAGTTGGTAGATTTGTGTAATTTAATGAAGCACAAATAATTTCCAATTATAATAATAGAAATGGGCAAATCACAGTGAAAGGTAGGAATATTTTAGGAATATTGTACGATATATTAAGAAAGATATTTTAGGCTTGCGTGATATTTCGGACTAAAATTAAAGAAGGAACATTCTGGAATAGAGTGGCTTGAAAGCTTCAACTTTAACACTGGATGAAAACCTGTCTACCGGTTTATTTTCCCCGAGAAAGAATTAATGAATCTGAAGGGCTTCGAAAATATAATCCTCTAAGTAATGAGTGGAAGGAGTGGGTCGATTAATAGCTATGGGAGAAAGACCACCCTTTTACTGAAAGAATAGTGAAATATTGGAAGCAAACTGATCAAGTCTTGTCGGGTTTTGTGAAAGTTTCACAGTTTGTTCAAGTGTTGAAACGTCAGACGTGGTGATTTCCTTGAGCCGGTAAAAATATGGAGTTTTCAAGCTGAAGCCATTCATTTCATAAACCCTTCAGTCTTTCAGTTGAGATTAAAACTCCTGCCGGAAACTCATTAAAGATTATTGAATAGACCTGACAATTTTTTATAATAACGAGTGTTTAACATCCGCCGTGGAAAATGGCTGTCGATTATAGTGATGGACAAACTTCTTGGTTTGATTTTGAGAAAATATTTGGCAATAATTCTAACAATTTTCCACACACATTAATCAATCAATCAAATTTATTTACAAACATTTAGGGTCCTGCTAAACCCGTAGGTTTTTCAGCAGGTGCCAATCTTCACAAGTATTGCAACAAAGAAACAGATTTACTTATATTTTTATATTATAAAGAAAAAATAGAGATTAGTTAATGAAGAAATAAATTACAAAAGAATATAGGGATAAAATTAAAAAAAATAAACACTATAAATACAGAACTGAGAAAGAAAGTAAAAATATACTACAATCCTATCAAAGAAAATAATCAGAAAAAAAGAAATAGGATAAGAAATTAATAGAAAAAAAGAAAAGTAATGTTGTACAACTTAAAAATAAATATTGATAGTCGTTCGGGCTGGCGGCAGTGGCATAAGGAAAATTGTTTAACCAGCAAGAACTGTATAAAGAAATTGAAATAGGCTATGTTTATGTTTCAAATATTAAGATTTAACTTTTATATCAATCTGGAATTATGTTATCGATCTAAAAAAAGTTATTAATTTGATGCTCAAGGAAATCACCACGTCTGTCGACACTTGAACTTATCGTTTTCGAAGTACCTTACAAACTATCCAGAATGGAAAATAAGTATCGCTATCCGACTCGTTCTCAAAAATAATTAATTTCAATTAATTCCAACTTGAAAGCAAACTTCCAAAGTTTCACTTGGAAAAAAGTGAAAAAATTCACAACTATCTCATTAATTGAGTCAAAATCACCTTTCAGGAAGCAAAATCAGTAGACATTTCTACACGACAAGTGCAGTTCTTATTGTTATCACTTTAACACATGAGGACAAAGAGTATTATGTTCTCTAATTTTCATCCTTCTTATTTTTTTCTCTTCTCTTCACACGTCACTTAATCTCTTTTTTGTTGTACTTATTGCTTTCTCATTTTGATTTCCTTCCCCATTTTGATTTCCTTCTCTATTTTGATTGTTCATCATCACTGTTACTGATTATCCATATTTTACATTAATTTGGTAGTATTAAATAGCTTGACAAAACTACTATTAAAATTATTCATCTGTGTAGATTACTTTATCTATGCCAGTGATATTTATAAGCCAAGGTTTACTGCTTTCCAGTAAAACGACAACATAGAAGCCTAATTAAATAAAAAAAGGCCAAAACAGATAATTAATTCAATAAAATTCCAACTAATTCTTGTACAGTATTAATAAATTTCGTATTCTTATTTTAATTCAAGTCAAATAGTTTATAAAATTAAGAGAATTTCAAATTTATTAACGTTTTTATGGAAAAATTGTTAGTTGTAATATCTAAAGTAAATTATTCCACCATTAATATATTTCTTGCATTTTTTTCTGTATCTAATTCTTTTTCAGGTAATTTCTATGATAAGTGTGGACATTCCTGATGTATTCAATTATTGAGTTAGTTCATGGGAGCCTTCACCGGTTGCACCATAAGACGTCTAATTGGCCAATGAATTTGAATAGACCAATAAGACTGTTGTGGTCTGACAAGTTGATCCCTGGCCGATTCTTCCCCATCTCCTGCAACTCTCTGCTACTGTGCATTGCAAGAACATTAGCCCTGGACACAAATATATGCTAGTTGAAGCTGGCTGCAGCGCAGAAAACCTATTTGTCTCTGGCTGTAGTTTTCAAATTAGGAATAAATCTATAGAGCATGCGCAGTTGGCTTCCTACTACCGCCGCCTGCTCCCGCACCAAAAAAACCAGGGGTCAACTCGTCAGACCACAACATAGATACGTTTTAATTATAAAATTGTTAGTTGAGAAACATCTGAAGGAAATTATTCCACCATTGATACATTTCTTGCATTTTTTCTGTAACCAATTCTTAGTTGTGCAACCGCTTGCACCGGTGCATGCTCCTATGAACTCTGTATGCACCCTGTATACAAGAAAATTATTTATTACCTTCAAAATTAGGTGGAATAATCCAATACATCAATGTTTGTACTATCACTCAGTCCAGTTCTATTTAAGTGAATAAAGCCATTATATAAATACCGTTAATTAGCTTTTTTGGAGGATGAAGACCACATAGGTCTGAGACCTGTGCGTGGGTAATGAGCTGGATGATTGTGATTGATGAGCTGGACCTACAGTTTTAGGTGGGTTCCGAATCACCGGGTAACAAGTGATACAATAACACCAAAATATCATTACCCAATGACAAAGCAAGTATTTGATAATAAGACTTATTCAACAAAAAATGTATTATTGGTTGTTTCAATCCTTCACATCTTGCTTATAGCTTATCCCAAACTTACTCCTACAATAGGTCCTCCCATTCCCATAAATTTCGAAGTTAATCCTGACTGAAGATTCTTGGATTGGAGAGTACCTTTGTTAGGCGGTTAAATTCTCCCCGCCATCTATACAAGTACACAATGTACATAAGTTGTTAGTTATATCAATTTAATTGCTGCCATTGTTGCGGGGGATATTGAATAAGTGGAAGGAACACTGCTAACAACCCTGTCGTCTAGAACAATGAGTGGCCTCTTGCGAAGTTTATGAGCCATTACCAACAGTGCCAGCACCCCGCCCCCACCTCCCGCCATCCCTCAGAAAGCGTCTACCCCTTACACATGCAAATCTGTTCACGTACAAACCGGCAAGTAATTACTTCTTCTTGACGTTCACATGCCAGTTAAATATGAAAGTCTTTTCGTATAATCAAAACGTGCTTTCTTTCTATCTTTATGTTTCTTTCTCTTTTAAACACTTTCCTCCTTTGTAATGTTGATGGTTATCAGACTGAAATGTTATCAGAAAATTTTCACCATGTCATTTGAGTAGAACTCAATTTTCAATTTATTTCATTCCAACATACACAATTTCACAAGAATATTCCAAAATATAAAATAGTAGAATATAAGATACAAATCAACAATATTATTTGTTCACTAGAAATACATTAGAATGTATTTGAAAACATGAAATGAAATATTCTGAAAATTGCGTTTTTTGTTTTGTTAATAAAAGGAAGTGATAGCCACGAGCCGTAGCTGGTATCTGTTCAATCAGAGAGATAAGCTGCGTTCTCGTAGGTTCCGTTCGTAACGGTGACCGATTAGATTGGCCAGCAAAAAAGACACTGTTCTCTGCTGTAAAATCACTTCCCGGTGGTTCGGAACCCACCTAAAACTGTAGGTCCAACTCATCAATCACCATCATCCAACTCATTACCCACGCACAGGTCTCAGACCGATGTGGGCTTCATCCTCAAAAAAAAAAAAAAAAATTATACTTTTTACATAAAATATTGTTTTTCTTTTTTGTGAACAAATAACTCAAGGTAATTATTTGAAAACTTGAACATAATATTCATTCATCCTTTCAAAATATGAGTTCATTAAGATCAGCTATCTAGGTGACAATTTCCAACCGCCATTTTTTAATCTAATATCAGGTTGATGAAGCGTCTCTTTAGAAGTGAAATGCATCCCTCCAGTATAAGTGAGTAAAAATCATTATTTAAATTGAAATACAGTGTCAGTTTTGATATTAGATTGTTCAACATTTATTTTGTCACGGAAAACATCACAACCTTTTTTATTTTAATGTTGATGTACTATCACGATATTTTTAGATACTAGAAGATAGAGTTATTGATATTATCAATCCATTATATATACAGGGTCGCACCCAAAAGTAGTAGGACTGATTTCCTCTGGTGCGAACGGAGCGGTGGAGGGGGGTCTGCCTGGCTGGGTAAGGTGGAGGGGGCTCTTAGCAAGAGACTGACACCAATTTCAGTCGCCTGTGGGCTTTGCTTGAGTCAGGACACCGTTTTTAGTGAAGCAAGTTTTTTGTCCGCGTCGAAAACCGAAATGAATCAGAATTTAGAGCAATGTTATTCCGTGAAGTTTTTTGCGAAACTCGGGAAGACGGCAACTGAGACTCTCTATATGATCAAGCGGGCTTACGAGGACACTGCCTTAAGCCGTTCCACGGTATTTGAGTGGCACAAGTTGTTTAAAGAGGGTAGGGAGCTCATTGAAGATGACCATCGCTCCGGATGGCCGTCAACGGCAAGAACCGACACCAATGTGGACAGAGTGAGGACACTGCTGAACACAGACCGATGCTTAACCAGTGAAGAAATTGCAGACCAGTTGGGTCTGTCTGCATCCAACATTGTCAACATCCAAAAAGAGTCCGACCGGCCATCGCTAACAGCTGGGTGCTTCACCACGACAATGCGCCGTGCCATGGCGTGCTCGCAGTCAGGCAGCTCCTGGCCAAATTCGGCGTTGCCACATTGCCGCACCCGCCCTATTCTCCCGATCTGGCACCACCGGACTTCTTCTTCTTCCCCCTGATGAAAAGACAGCTCAAGGGACGACGGTTTGACTCGATAAAGGCCGTTCAAGATGCTTCGACGAAGGTCATCAACGGCATCCCCAGAGAAGAGTTCCAGCAAGCATACGGGAAATGGGAGCAACGTTATACTAAGTGTGTAGCTGCTCAAGGAGCGTACCTTGAAGATTATTAGGTCGATGTATGTATATCGTCAATAAATTTCTTGTAAAAAAATCAGTCCTACTACTTTTGGGTGTGACCCTGTATATTGCAATTTTAAATATTGGAAGATAGAGTTACATATTTATTGTCAATATATTGTTACATTGTCAAGGTTATATTCTAAAAAAATATAATTGATGGAAATATATAATATCAAAAACATCTGCTATAGCTTTATTCAGCTACAGCAAATAATCAAGAATTTTTAACTTGAAATTTATCTAGTCTCAAATATTTATTTCAAATAATGTGGAAAATAATTTTTTATTGATAATTTATACATAATCTAAAATAAATAATTACATAAGATAAAAATTCTTGAAATTTATTTAGTCTGAAACATTTATTTGAAATATTGTTGAAAATAATTTTTTATTGATAATTAATACATAATCAGTAATACTCAATTCAATACCCAATTTCCTTTCAATGTGATGTGAATAAAATTCATCAATATGAATTTATAACTGTATACAAAACCTGAATTTTGCCTACTCTGTGAACTCTTAACCCGTTTATACAAGTTATATCAAAATAGTTTTGATAGAATCATTTTTATGTCATGTTTTAATATTAAATTTTGAAATGTTTTATTTCTAATTTAATCTATCTTTATCTTAATTTTAAAATTAAGAAGTGATAGCCGCGAGCCGTAGCAGGTATCTGTTCAATCAGATAGATAAGCTGCGTTCTCGTAGGTCCTGTTTGTAACGGTGACCGATTAGATTGGCCAGCAAAAAAGACACTGTTCTCTGCTGAAAATTACTTCCCGGTGGTTCGGAACCCACCTAAAACTGTTGGTCCAACTCATAAATCACAATCATCCAACTCATTACCCACGCACAGGTCTCAGACCTATGTGAGCTTCATCCTCAAATAAAAAAAAAAAAAAAAAAAAAAGTTTCAATCTCTAATATTTTATTTTTGTGATGTTGTGAACTTGTATAGAAACTGTTACAGTATTGTCAATGATACATTCTACACATTTAAATCAAAATGCATTTTTACTCCTAAAGCGAAGCTTTATCAGGTTATGTACCCGACAATTTTTGAAGAAGTAGTAACATTGTAATGGACATTGTAAATGGACATGGACAAATGGAAATTGTAATGTACAATGTCATCAAGTTTAAGAAACATTAACGTTTTAGGTGAATTCAACGACTTGCAGTCAATTTTTATTAAGAATAAGTAATATTTTACTTCCTCTCTAGGCCAAACTGTTTCGGATCGTGGAGATTCATTTTCAAAGACGTCCTTCTTGATCATCGATGTCAATTTTTTGATTAGACATCGATGATCAAGAAGGACGCATTTTAAAATGAATCTCCATGATTTGAAAACGTTTGGCCTAGAGAGTAAGTAAAATATTACTTATTCTTAAAAATTGACTGCAAGTCGTTGAATTCACCTAGTTAATATTAACAACGCAGTTCGTCATGGAACAAGAAATCCAGGAATTTAAGAAATAATAATTTTGTTTTGATGAATATTGTAACTAAAAGTTGAATGAATTTTACTTACACTCTATACTATTACAAAGTAAATCCAAAAATAACTTTCCTCACGACAAATTTTCAATCAAGATTGGAAAACAAGTTGAAGGAAGACAAGAAATACGAAAGTAGGTTCATCACCTTCACCATCCTTTTCCCACGATTTATCGATTTCTCTCTTCAACCCATTCCCATCAACCTTTTTAATCCCGGTTCACGTTTTTTATTTCTGTTTTCTCCACAGAGTGGAGTTGGTATAGGTTTTTTTGACAGGGGATATACTGTACGGGTGGTGGAGAATCACGTACTCACAGATTTACTTCAGCTGTGAGAAAAAGTTGTAAGCTTCCACCAGACTACTCAGCTACATGAAGATGTGTGTTTGTGAGAAAAGTGTGTGTTAGTGCATGTGAGGTTAATGGAAAATGAAAGAAGAGAAAACAGAGATGGAGAAAAAGGGAGAGGGACAACATCAGCTAACAAGTCACATATAAAAATACAATTACTAGATATTGTAGCGAATATGAGAATGAAAATAGTGAGAGAGAAGGACAGTGGTTCTCGGTGTTATCTACTATGTAAATGTTTACTTCTAAGCAATTAATTACTCTGCTTTTAACACTTTTATGGTGTTTACTTGGTAATTAGTAGAATGTTCTAGTTGTTTGATTAGAAATTAATGGAGTCTTATCGAATATTGTGGAAAGTTCGAGTTTCCTTGATTGTTTATTTTAGAAATCGGTAGAAGTTGGTAGAGAAATCTAGAGATATCTCAATTATGAAAAATCATATAAATAGAGGTGGACTTTTGTAAATTAGTCAGTCTTGGTTGAAATTCATCGTGATAAACAAGTTGTGTCAGTTCTTTTTATTGTGTCTCTATATAGTGATAATTCTTTCTCTGTGTATATAGTGATAAATTTTTTTTCCTGTTTAATTCATACCAGTGAGATAGTTTTTATATTAAAAACTAAATAGTTTTTATTTTACGGACTAGTGCTACTTTATTGAAATCTCTTTATTAGTTGAACAATATCGATTTATCTGTTTTTAATTGCTTATTTTTCTGTAAGACATTACTGATCAGTGAGTGTTGTGATTATTTGTGTAAATAAAGTGCGAGTGATAAATTTAAGTGTTGCCAGCGTTATTTTAGACCCGTAACAATATTATAGAACCCACCCAACGTAGTCCACTTAACACGTCGATTATTCGCGACAAATGTGAGTGATGCCATCATCTCATGAGAAAAAATATAACAACTGATAATTTATAACCATTTTGCTATTTGATTACAATTTATTTTCCGGAGGATGAAGCCCACATAGGTCTGAGACCTGTGCGTGGGTAATGAATTGAATGAAAGTGATTGACGAGTTGGACCTACAGTTTTAGGTGGGTTGCGAACCATCGGGAAGTGATTTCCCGAACATATTCCTTTTTGCTGGCCAATTCAATCGGTCACCGTTACAAAGATGGCTCAGGAGTTTCGTAGCTTATCTCTGATTGAACAGATACCTGCTACGGCACTCGGCTATCACTTCCCTAACATAGTCGAATTAGCCTAATGACTTTGCTTTACTATTTAACTATTCTTACTTAAAAAGCTCCAAGTAATAAGTTTTATTTTATTTAAAAGGATTTTCAGTGATTTAACTAATTGCACTAATTGAATATAAAGATTTCCTAAGAAAACAAACTTCAAGTTTGAAAAAATTCTCGTGATTAGTAAATAAAAAGACCATTGAAAACTAGTTCATTAACAATGCATAATAAGACTTGAAGTAATCATAGCCACAGTTATTGAAAAAAGTGAGATAATAGTTTCGGTTGTTACACCATAATCAATCTCAGACTAAAAAATAAGATTATCAATCTAGTTGGTTTGATATTGATCTTGTTACAAGAACCGAAACTAGTATCTCACTCTTTTCAATAAATAATGTGGTTGTGACAACTTTATGTCTTATTATTCATTATGGATATCTTTCAAATATCACCTTCGCCACTACAAAGAGAGTTTTTTTAACTGCTTTTTAGGTAGTAAATCTATAATCACTAAAGCAGCGGGTACTTAGTCGGACCAATATTTTGAAAGAATGACACATAAGCAAGAAAGAAGATAAGAGAATATTGAAAACATTAAGGAAATAATGTTTATACAACTTTATTGTTAATATTAAGAAAAACTGTGCTAAAAACACTGTGTTTGATGGATATTGATAATTTGAAGATTTGAACTAAATTGAAATCTATCAATTCCCAGTAAGGGGATGCAATTGATTAATGAGTGATGCTTTAAAACACAAGAATTTCTCTTTTGAAAGATTAGCTTGAAATTTTAAAATTTGTTATACATGGCGAACAATGGGTTACTTCTTTCAAATAAGTTTCATCATAACCTCAAGATGACATTTGAAGAAAACTGCATAACAATCAATGAGAACAATACTTTACACAAGCACATTTCTAAAAAAAAAATGCCATGCCCTCATTTGAAGACATTAAACAGTAGCTTTATTGAAATTCTCTTTGAGCAGTGAGACAGAGTGCTCAATTTTATTACCGTTTCAATAGTGATTGACCTCTATCAATCCTGCATTCATCCTTTATAGGGATCAATATAATATAGTTCTTTCACAGTATATTTGGTTCTTTCCCAATATCCCTCTTTTATTTTAAGGATAGATTTTACAACGATATTGTTTCCAGCAGCTGAAGTTATTGTTGCATCCACATTGAGAATAAAAGAAAAAGTCCGGAAATCTATTACAACCCCAACCACTGATCTAGTGCCAAGTTTCCCATACTCTCCCACTTCTCATTTGTAGAGAGACCAGAAAGTATTTCTCTTTTTTCTTTTCTCCTCTTTCTACTTGTTTTTTCTTCTAAGCAGAAGATGAAGTGCGGGAAACAGCCAGTGGGGCAGGCAATTCATATCTCATGAAAGAGATATTCTTCGCTATAAAGGAAATCCATTTCCCAAAACGTAGGAGATTTCCTATCTTGATACCATTGTCTACTTGTATTTATTTCTCGTTGATTTTCTCATGTTTTGGTGGATGCCAAACTGAGCTACATTTATCTTATGTCTTGTCAGAAATGAGTGAAATGATATGAAGGTTTCGATCTAGATTTAACCCTTCATTTAACTGCTTTAAGACTGACCGCTCCTCCTTCTTCAACGTTTTGGAGGCGGAAAACATATTAATTTTGAACTCTTCCCTATTTTTCAAACGCTAGGGCCGTATCTCTATGAATGTTCCTTCAGAATCTCTAGAGTAGATAAATACACGATGAGCTTTTTTTCGGAGGATGAAGCCCACATAGGTCTGAGACCTGTGCGTGGGTAATGAATTGGATGATGGTGAATGATGAGTTGGACCTACAGTTTTAGGTGGGTTTCGAACCACCGGGAAGTGATTTCACAGCAGAGAACAGGGTTTAAATATCTTTATTGACATAGAAACGCCAAAATTACAGCAAAAACTGTTGGGGCAGATGCCTCGTCGAGTGACTCTTGAAATAATTATAATATAAATACATTACATCTCAAGAGTTCATTTTCATGAAACCCAAAGTCTTTAATAAAAATTTTATTCTAGAACTAGAATTCATTATCAGAATTTCAACTTTCATTAAATAATTCAAACATTTGAGAAATCATAAAAATATAATGTTTTGGACAATGTAACATATTCAAAATTTGTGAAGGGAGCAGTTTTGGACTTGAGTCTGTTGCGCCTTTACATTCGTTGTAAATTTGTCATAATAAATAAATATCAGTATTTTTTCGAATCACCCACTTTGGGGTACGTTAAATCAATTATTTTTCATGGATGCTTCTTACTGCTTTTTTCAGTACTCCTTCATTCTCTCCGATGTTAATTTTTTTCTCTCTTCTGATACTACAGTACTTTTTCTAGCTTTAGGATGTTCTTGGAATCTTCTATTTTAATCTTTCAACAAATTTCTTAAATGTAGTGTTTTTGATTGTATTCTCTATTATATTAAATTCATTAAAATATCAGCATTATTATTATAATTATTGGGATTGAAAAATGACGTATACGAATTTCGATTTTATAACTTCGATTAGTAGGCAAATTAGTTAGATAAGATTTATCAAGCTTTATTACATCCATTTAGATTCTTTAGATTTGTTAGCTTCAAGATTTGTGAGATTTATTTAGTAGTAGTTAGACAATTACTAGCTGAAGCCACACTACTAGTTGATTTTTGCTTTACATAGAGTTTTGGTTATTTGTAAAACAAACACCTGCAATAAAATACATTTTTTGAAGAGTATCTGAGATTTACAATTATTATTCAACACGGTTGTTTATTAAAATTTTCAACTGTCTTGTATATTTGCCAACTTTATAAAAAATAGTGTTTTCGCCACACTAGGACGTAATGAGCTGTTTTTCGTGCGTCATATGGAGGCCGAAAGTGTTTGGTTTCCGACGAGGTCTGTAAACGTTTACCGCCCTAGGGCGGAAAAGAAAATGACCTTGAATGACAGCTGATCGTGTCTGGATACAGCAGTCATGATTGTAAAAATGTATCCTTCCAACTTTTATGTAAAACAAAAAGATTTAAACCATCAATAAATGTTTATTTTTTATAATTTAATATTAGTACTATTTAAAATGCCAAAAATGATCACTTTTATAACTTAATATGTATTATTTTGTAGTTTTGATATCAAACAATAAAACCTTTTTATTCAACCTACAGAGCTCTGGGTGGGAATTTTGTCAACTACTACAACTGTTGGTAACCTCTCACCAAAAGGTTAGTTGGTTAGGTTTTTTGTTTTTAGGCATTTTGTCAACTACTGCAACTGTTGGTAAAGATTACTGTTGGCATAGAAAGGTTAGTTGGTTAGGTTTTTTGTTTTTAGGCATTTTGTCAACTACTGCAACTGTTGGTAAAGATTACTGTTGGCATAGAAAGGTTAGTTGGTTAGGTTTTTTGTTTTTAGGCATTTTGTCAACTACTGCAACTGTTGGTAAAGATTACTGTTGGCATAGAAAGGTTAGTTGGTTAGGTTTTTTGTTTTTAGGCATTTTGTCAACTACTGCAACTGTTGGTAAAGATTACTGTTGGCATAGAAAGGTTAGTTGGTTAGGTTTTTGGTTGTTTTATGCAGGTTTTGAATCAGGAACAGGAATAACAACAAAAAACCTAACCAAGTAACCTTTCGGTGAATAGTTGTAGTAGTTGACAAAATGCCCACCCAGAGCTCTGTAGGTTGGATAAAAAGGTGATGTTTTGTATTCTTGCTAGTACCATAACCTTAAAATTTCTCTTTCAAAATTTTCATTGTTGTTTTTTTTTTTGTGGTGTGGCGAAAAATAGCGTTCGCAACGCGGCCAAAAACGTTTTGCCGGCTCTCAAACGCTTCAAGTTCTCGACTTCGTCTCGAACTTGAAAACCGCGATCTCGAGCCGGCAAACACACATTTTCGGCCCTAGGTGCGAAATATACTATTCCTTCGTTCGCGGCTATTGCATTAAATGAAGTATTGATTACAGATGTGTGAATTAAATTAATGTTAAATCATGCAACCCCGATGAAGAATTAATAATTGAAAGGCAATAGAGAAGAGAAAATAACAAAGTTCTATTCAGAATTACCTTTTCAAAAGTTACCTTCTACTAAAAATAGCCTATTCAGAAAAATCGAATCTATTTTTAATATTTTTATGGTAAAAAATGTACCTCTACAAAATTTGAGGAATTAAAAGATTTACCTGAAAACATTATTGAGTTCCTGGGGGTTTTACTGGCAAATATTACCGGTAGCGTCCGATTGGTGTTCTCAAATTCATAGACGTTAAAAAATAGATCCATAATGCCAGGGCTATAATGTTATTATTTTATAGTGTTTTTTGATCAATAAATTTCTAATTACAAATTTCAATTTCAAATTTTAAAATTTCAAAGATCATACGCCACCGGTAACATTTACCAGTTACCGGTAAAGCTCCCAGGAACTCAACCCTCAACTTCACGCATGATTTGAGCTTTAGATACCTTATCAAGCTGGATTTCTAGATTAATGAAAGTGAATAAACATTAAAAATCAATGGTGAGATGAAAATCCAAAATGCGGAGGATACTTTTAGGAAGAAAAGACATTGAGAGAGAGAGAGAGAGAGAGAGAGAGAGAGAGAGAGAGAGAGAGAGAGAATGAGAGAGAGAGAGAGGAGAGAGGGAGAGAGTGAGGGAGAGAGAATGAGTGAGAGAGCTAGAGTGAGGGAGAGAGATAGAGGAAGAGATATATAGAAAGAGAGAGAGACAGAGAGAGTGAGAGAGAACGCTGGTTGAAGAAAAAAATAATCATTGAGTTAAGGCTCTGGATTTAAAAACCTCTTAGGAGTTAATCCTCTCATTTCTCTTAGAAAACACCACAAAGCCTGTGAAATCTTTCTACTTTGAACTTTCCATTACATAGTAGTAACAGCTTTTCCAGGCATTTTCCTCGTTGAAATCTATTTTTGAAAAGAAGCTGGACTGGTGGGAGCATTCACTCGGAAGTACTCACATCAAAAGCGGAGATTATGAATAGAATAGCAGATAATCCAAAATGGTCGAATAATAAATAATTCGGCCATCATTATCATGTTGCTGTGCTATCAGACGTCCTTAATGATGATTACAGTCTATCGCTCTGAATTTAATTAGGAAGGAACAAAAAACTAATGAGGCTCCCGATCATTGAGGGGAATAGCCTAATGGGCACTAGAGGGAGGAAAGTGATATTTCGATTAAGGGGAGGAAATTTTGAATTTCGATTCTTTACTTCCGAGCACCGCAGCGATAGGTTGAATTACAAGGGGAGATGAGAGAATAGGGAAAGCTGAAAAGACGGGGAAATGACTGTGGAGAGATGATACGAGTGAGGAAGGTTGTGATCGATACAAGAAATTTATTCAAAACGTACCTCATGGTGAAGTGCTCAGTGAGGGACGTCACCAGCAATATTTTTCAATGGTACTTGAAGTGCATTTCAATTTTTTATGAACATTTCATCAACTAGCCTTAAAGACCTACTCTATAACCAATCAACCAGTTTTTACTTATTTTTTTCCGAGGATGAAGCCCACATAGGTCGACCACATTTATCTTAAACTCAGATTTCTCCATTTAATTCAAGAAAAATTTAATTAAGGCTGTGCGCAGGGTTTTTGGTAATAATTTTTTTCGAAGTTTATTGTATTGGATATTATTAAGGTATTGAAATGTTGACTATTGCCATGATAAATTATGTTTTTCATCAAATATTTCATGAAATATGGGAGTTCAAAGCTAAAATTTTTCGGTTTTGGGGGGCAATTGATTTTTACAAGTTATTTAAACTTTTGATAATTTTTTTTAAATGAGACACATTTGAGTAATAAAATTACATATTTTTTATTCCGATCAAACAATTAGTTTTCTTAAAATAAATTTTTTAAAACATGCGAAAAATTTCAATTTTTCCAAAAATTATTTTGAAAAAACCAATTGTTGAATTGAAATAAAAAATGTGTCATTCTTTTCCCCAAGGTGTCTATCAGTTATAAAAAAATTATCATATGTTTAAAATAACTTGTAGATGAGTTCAATTGCCCCCCAAAAACCGGAAAATTTCAACTTTGAACTCCCATATTCCATAAAATATTTGATGAAAAAAATAATTTCGCATGGCAATAGTTAGCATTTCAATCCTTGATAATATCCAATTCAATGAACTTCGAAAACAAATATGACCAAAAACCCTGCGCACAGCCTTAAAATAAAATTATCTAGACATTTCATTTCAAGTACCTATTTTATGAATTGTTATTACATTATTAAAATATTTTTAAAGCATTATTTATCTTAAATCCTTAAATAAAAATTTAATTTTAAATTGTTTTTGTAGTCAATAATAAATGTCGATCCATTTCAAAGTACAGAGATCAATTTAACGCGTATGTGATATTCTAAAGTTCTGTCAAGTTCAAGTAGACATGATAGGTGATCGTCTCCGGTTGATTTGAAGTCAAGACGGTTGGTTTGAAGTCTTAAGATGTTGTTGGGGGATGCTGCGCTGCCGTTGATCAGCCAATTGAGAGCTGCGTCGTTGTCGTCATCGTCGTCGTCTCAGCAGAGCAGAAAGCATCTCAAGGATGCAGCAGCAGCAGCATCGGAAAATCAAGTTGGAAACAGGTCAAGAGCCACGTCAATCAGTTAACTCGCAAGACTGCCGCTTGAGTAGACGAAGAAGCAAACAGCCACTCCCGCTAATTAGGTTTGGGCGAGAGATGGCGCAGCGAGCGCCGCCAGATGGAGAAAAGCAAATCAAAGTTCCTGATGATCAAGTGCAAGTGCGCTCCCGCTTTTCCCCCCGAGTAGAAAATGAGTGTAATTGTGGAAGGGGATGGATTCTTGAAGAGCAATTCGGTATGGTCTTCTGATGTTTTAGATGTCTGGTGATCGTGTCAATTATGGAAGTTCACATTTTTGTTATGAGAAAGAAAGGGTTATGTGGTTTTTTATTCCTTTTTTTAGGATGAAGCCCACATAGGTCTGAGACCAAAATAAGCCCAAAATTTATTAGCACAAAAATAAGAGTTTATAGGTGCTGTTGCCTGGTACTGAAGATGAATTTGGTTGTTGAATTAATGACTTGAGTCAAGCATTGCTCTTGCCTTTTCAGGAATTCTCTTGCAAATTCTATCATGGTGAACAAAATCTGAGCACGTTTGCTCTATTGAGGTTGTAATTTTCTAATTAGAACTTCCAGGAAATAAAGCTAACCTATTGGACTAATATACTGTACTCTTGGACTGTACTCTGTACATGCTTAATATGTAAAATAATGCTTGACTGTAATATCAACTGAAGAAAATTAACTTTGTTGAAATTAAACAGTAGCTGTCTGCTTTGTGCTCCGAGTAATTTGTTTTTTTCGATGCTGCTTGCTTTTATTGTACTCTTTTGTCAGACTCAGATATTTTAGACTTAGATACTTTTTAGAATTCCCTAGACTCTAATTTTTAACTTCAATAGTACCACTTAGACATTATAACATTTCATATAAGGGAAGTGATAGCCGAGTGCCGTAGCAGGTAGATGTTCAATCAGAGATAAGCTACGAAACTCCTGGGTGATCTTTGTAAGGGTGACCGAATGGATTGGCCAGCAAAAAAGAAACTGTTCCCTGCTGTAAAATCACTTCCCCATAGTTCGGAACCCACCTAAAACTGTAGGTCCAACGCATCATCCACCATCATCAAACTCATTACCCACGAACAGGTTCCACACCTGTGGGCTTCATCTTCAAATTACAATCTTCTATTGAATGATTTACAATTTCAATAGCAGAAATAACATTTTTAATTCGATTGAACAATTTTTCCTAGGGTTTTTTAATAGTGAGCTGAATTTATCTCCATGTTTTTCCCTCAATAATATCATGATACCATTAAAGTAAAACTAAATATTATGATGATAATGTTGTGATGAATATTAATGGTAAGAACAGTTCTAATATTGTTTCGCTTATTGTGAATTTCAAGTAGATTCAAGCTTCGTTGGATGTTATTCAACTCCTTTCCTCCTACCAACCCCCCCCCCCCCCCACTGCTGTCTTGCTGTGGGAGAGAATAGATTCGTACTACGTGCGTAGTACGAATCGTCTCGACAACATGTCATTCGTAAGTAAACCCGCATGTACCTCAAATTTAGTAATCCCGCGGTCCTCCTAGCCTCTTGTAAACCCGCAATTAACAATTATGATGAATATTATGATGAATATATTCCCTCAATATTATGATGATACCATTAAAGTAAAACTAACTCAAAATGAACCAACCTGAGTCGACTGAGTTTCCGATATCACCAATAATAAAAAAGCAATTGGAGGAACTTAATCCCCAAAATGTTTTCAAGTGAAAGTTGGGGAAGGTTGTCAGATGCTCAAGCTGGCTTCCGAATGGGACAAACTAAGAAGTGTGCGATGGATGTGGTGAGGTGAGGGGAGGGAGGAAATTGCGAGAAGAAAAATGTAGGTGAGATGAGGATAGGGGGGGGGGGGGGGGAAGGGTGAACAAAGGAAAACCTACGACTCAAGGAAAGTTCCCTTAGGGCAGTGTACAGCAAGAAGGAAGGGCCAAGCGATCAAGTATGAATGGGTTGCTCTCAATAAGGTACCTATTATCTGGCAAGGAACGGCGCTCCATCAAGCTCCTTAGGCTCGTTACACACACTTATACCATCCCTCTCTGTTCAATACACACAAAAGACCTGTAAATATGGCATACGTTTGCATGTGTGTGCGTGTGTACCCTTACACGTATTGTCCCCAGCATTTCTTAGCACACCACCTTTCAAATTCTCTATTAAACAACATTCCTTTCCCTTCTTATCAACTTATCTGAGTTCCTTCCAAACGATTCTCCGCCTTTTCTTGGTCAAAAGTTTTGACTGCTTATTATTAGAAAATTGAAGTGAGTTGAACATGTTTTCCAGCTGTTATGCCTGCTTGCTCGATGCTGATTTTGATTGTGTTCAAATGCTTTGTATTAGTTTTCTCACAGACGGTTGCACGAAGCCAATTAAATTTAATCTCCATAGAACAAACCTAGTTTGCTTGAGATTGATAATGGTAACAACCGAAACTAGTATATCACTGTTTTCAATAAATGTGGTTGTGACAATTTCGTCTTATTATTCATTATGGATACCTTCCAAATATCACCTCCGCCACTACAAAGAAAGTTTATTGAAGGCTTTGTACGTACTAAATCTATAATCGTTAAAGCCTGGGTACTTAGTTGGACCAATATTTTGAAAGAATGACACATCTGCAAGAAAGAAGATTAACGCCCGGTTGCACGAAAGCCAATTAAATTTAATCCGCATAGAATGACTACGGAATTGGAGAGAATTGAGTTGCACAAAGCACAATTACAAGCGATGACACCGGTTTGGTTAACCGGCGTAAAATATATTTAACCACCTGATCACCAATGATTAAATCTCACTAATGCCCGTTAAGTTATATTTTTGTATTCTTAAGGCCTTTCTTCGTTTAGAGATCACTTCCAACTCCTAGTTACACATTCTCTTTTCCTCATATGGTACTCCATCTTCAATTCCTTATTACTAGTTAGTTTTGTAGGAACTGACAATTTAACAAACTGACAATTATACAGAAACAGAATTTAGAATTGGAAATTTCGAATTCTGCTTCCTTATTACTACCAGAATCTCCTTTTACTCCTCCACTCACCCAATCTTAAATTGTAATATTTGTTAACTTTTTGTGATAAATTTAATTACTTGCAGTCAATTTTCATAGAGAAAAAATAAATATTTACTCACGTAGGCTGAAACTTTTTCGAATTGTGATGATTAATTTATCTTGCTGTTGAAAATTGAATGCAAGTACAGTAGTTAAATTTATAACAAAAAGTTTATATTAACAACGCAGGTCAGTATGGATGGATCAAGAAATTCAAGAAATATTATTTGTGTCATTAACTTGAGTAATCAGATTTTCTGATGTAGAATTTTATAAGAATATTGTATATTATTAAATGAGTATTTATTGTGCATTATTTTGTTGATATTCGGTTTACAATTGAACAACTTACTGTTAGCTTATTCTAATGATTTATCTAAATTAATTTTGAATGGTCTCCCCACCACTGAATCAATAACACATTCTTCTAAATTCATACATTTGAAATCAATACCAAACTAGCAATTTATTGTTATAATTTGAGTTAAAGTAGAAACACTGTTATGTTATAACTCAATATTATAATTCCAGTTATCTGATCATCTGATCATTAAGTTGATTTTCCATATACGTTTATTATATCTAGTTTAGTTCAGAAATACACGTTCAAGTTGCTACATGTTCTAAAATATGTCATCATTTCGTATCAAATATTACGTTTTTTAAAGGCCACTTTATGTTATGATCAAATTTCGAACCTACCTACAAACAAATTAATTACCTTGCATGCCTTGGTCCGACGTTTCCACTATCAAAAGAGGAACTGGCTGAGATGTCTTCATCTGGAATTCTCCCCGACTCCATGCCAAGGGGAGCGTTGCAGCTTCCTGTAATTGAACAATAGCAATAATTGATAACATTCTAAGGGCAAGAAGGTTACTGAGATGCATTTCAATTAAAAAATATCAAGGTTCCAATGGTTTCCAATCAAAGACTGATAAGAATTCAATAGTTTTTGTTGTCGATGAGGACTATCGACAGATTAATAAGAAACAAAGGTTACTGATACGAATCCAAAAAATATTAATCGTTTCCAATCAAGTTTTCAATAAAAACTATCAAGTTTTCAATATAAAACAATCAAGGTTTCAAATGCTTTCAATAATGATTAATTTTATTGTTTTTCGAGTAAAGGTTTTCAGCATATCTTAAATTTTTAGTTTGTGTTAGCCTCAATGTTTTGGACAATGTAACATATATTCAAAATTTGTGAAGGGAGCAGTTTTGGACATGAGTCTGTTGCACCTTCACACTCGTTGTAAATTTATCACAATAAATAAATAAATTAATACAAAATTATCAAGGTTTCAATGGCTTTCAAACCAAATATATCAAGGTTTCAATGGTTTCGGATCCAAAACTATCAAGATTAGATTAGATTAACTTTCTTAATTAATCTAAATTAACAAGTTTCATGCAATTTTGAATGATTATACAACAAAATTATTAACGTCATAGATTGTAGACTTGAATTAGGTTATTTTGAACTTAGTGCTGGAAATAGAAAGAAAGAAAAACCTATTTTCCACCGGCACTTACCCGGTGGTTCGGAACTCACCTAAAATAGTAGGTCCACCATGTTAAATAGTTTATTGCTGGAGACAACAGGTAGAAACCCTTTTTGCCTCCTTTACAAAATACAATTCAATACAATTTCCAATTTCAATACAATACATGTTCCCCATAACATGGCTTTAAAGGCGAGGTGGAACTACCCGTAGGGGTCTACCACGATTAAAAGCCATATACGCTAATTATTATTATTTTATGAATCATTTAATTTTGAAATTCAGAATCATATTTTGATCGCGACTCAACTGGCAACTATCAATTATTTAAGCTACTATCAATTAAGCATTTGGTTTCAATCGCTTTTTGAATACCTCCAAGGTATTTGAATGCTATTCCACATACTTGCTGCAGGGGACCATGGTATCGGGTAGCTGAAATTCCATGGGGGACCAGTGGCGACTCCCCTAGGTGTGCCGCATTGAGTTGCAGCATCGGGGTTGCCGGGGGGTGGAGGGGGGGTCAGAGAACACAATATTGGAAGGCTTTGTCCCGTAGATAGAGCAGTAATTGAAAGGGGGGTCCTAGGGTGCAGGGGCACACAGTGGAATGGCCAGTTCAGTATTATCAAACGGTCTGTTTAATTAACGTGTCCAAATTTTTGGGTGGGGGGGGGGGGCAGCAGCAATCAGTCCAGGATGTATTGTGCTCTTCAGCTGCTTTGCTTTTCCACCCACAGCTACACAAATGTAAACTTCCATTTTCAACTGCTTAAACGTGCCCATGTGCATATATATTAAATACACACATACATTTTATTTCAAAATATATGCCTATATATTCGAATGTGTGTTCATTAATCTAAACTAATCGCTTGAAACTCATTGCGCTCGCAATTGTGCCAGCACGTTGACCATGTGCACTGTATAAATTTTCAATTGCATTTTGTCAACCTCATGCGTGCTCAACATGTAAACAAACTAGGACTAACATTCGAAGCAGGCCTGTATGTGTATTAATTAATGAAAATTACTGTTTTCCCACAAAATGTGTTGCCGTTCAAGTTCTCTCTCACACCCACCCCCCCCCCCCGGACTTCCCCCTTGGCCATCATTCTCTCACACCCACATTCACGCTCACTCACTCTCCCTCTTTCTTTCTCACACTCCCCACTCTCTCATTTTCACTTTCTCTCACATTTTCTCTCTCTCTCAAAGACCGGCTTCCGTGATTAACCGTCAGCAAATACGATCTTAATTCGACTTCGATTAGTGTTGTAATTAAGGTGCTTTGTGCTTATCAAGTCCAAGTTTGTCAAACGATTGCCGATCTAAGTTCAAGGTGTAGTTTGGATGTTGCTTATTACACACTCACACCCATGTGTCAAAACTTTCCAATTATTATTAGTTATAAAGGAGTTTAATTCAGAGCAAAGCGTGATTATAGAATGACAAGAAAGGTGTTCCAGGAAAGAGAACACTAGAGATGAAATAATTAAATTGGAGTTGGGAAGATTGGATGAGATTGGTATACATAAATTTACAAATTACTCGCATATTTGTGCTAGAAAAAACAACAATTTTTTCAGCTAATTCGTGCTATAATGAATTGGATAAAATGAAAATAAAATGAATTACTTGAACATTACGTGTAGGGGCTATAACAATAACGTGAAATTATTAATAAGAACATTCAATTATCTAATTATAATATTGTGTTGATTTGGACTCATAAGGAATGCTTCTTTCTCACTAATAAATTAAACTAAGAAAAACTAATTTGAAGTGGGACTAATACTTTTTCTCCTGGTTTGATAATAGCTATACGTTATAATAATTAATTAAACTGATAAATTATTGAAAAGCCCTTAAAAATGTTGAAATAAGGAATGATAATGGTTTTTATCGGTCATAGTTTGGACAGAGATTAAGTTTTATTATCCTACTCAAACAAACGCCTAGTTCCGAGAAGTACATAAATAGCAAGAATAGGATGAAAATTTGAGAGGAAAAGACTTTGAGTCTGTTTTTCCAAAGAAATTACTTGTTTGGAGTTTTTTGGCAAAAAAAGGAAATTTTCCTTTTTTACATATTTTTAAGACTAAACTTCCAATTATAGGGTATTTCTTTCTTCTTTCTTTTCCAAAATCACCATAGATTTAATTCAAGAGACTTCACCTTCAGGTTTGTGTCCTTGTGAAGAATAATAATTTTCCTCTTTATATAACTTTAATGTACTGTATCATGTAAACGTCTATTTGAAGAAAAAATTATATTTATTTATTTTAAACGAAGGATTAGGATTACAATTAAAGGATTAATTACAATTAAGGATTAGGATTAAACGATTAGGATTAGTATGGAGCATCCATAAAACATGAAAGTGTAGATAAATGTTAAACACACTCACAAGTTCAATAATGTGCAATGTCCAAGTACTGTAAAAGTTTAACACATTGAATTTTTATGTAGATAGGTTAGCGAAGATGAGTTAGAAGCACACAAGTGAGAGATGAAAACTAACTATTTAAATAGAGGTTATCCGACACAATATCGGTGAAAACTACGTAAAATAAAAACCTCACATTCGAAATAAAGGCATCAACAGAGCAAGCACACCTCACTCCTCACAAATCACATACTTGATGTGAGTATTATATTTAGGAAAATAAGCTTTTGCATAGAAAAACAATAAGATAAATTAGGATAGTAATTCATTTAAGGTTTCCAAACAAGTTTAAATAATTTCTGGGCTATAAGGAATAGTTTATAAGTTTGACAGTGTCTTCAAAAATTGAGGAGGAATTTCTTGCCAAATTTCATATTAATTTTTGTAGTCCAGTAATTCGAACTCACATATTTAGTTGTGTGGATGTCTTTTCTAAATTTTGTTTGCTGATACCTGTTGTTAAGATGGCTAACACTGCTTCTGCTATGAAGGCCTTAAAGTCTATCTTTGTAAATTTTTCGGTGCAAACACCACATTGGGTACGGCGAGTTGAAACTGACATATATTTATATCACTAATACATCGGTATACAGAACAAGTCTAAAAGGCTTGAAGACACCAAAAACCTTCCAAAATAAACAAAATACTTCAAAATTAGGACTGGTTCCCACGAAAAATAATAAAACCAACCCCATAACTTTATAGTACTACATATTCAACCATTATAAAAGAGAATCACCGAACAGTTAGGAACAAAACAACAGTAGGCTACAAAAAACATCTAAATTAAAAATAATACCCGATTTGGGAAAAATCGGTACAATATTTTGAGTTTTCAGTCATCTTTCCTCGTGCTTTCCCATTTCCTTTTTATGTGCTACAAAAAACAATTACCACGTAACTACAAAACTACGATGAACAAAGAAACTACGAAAATCTTCTGGTTAGTAACGATGGAGAAGGAATATATAGGAGTGCCAGCTTCTCGGCTGATATCTGATTTTCTGCACATAAAAATTCCAAGTAACAGACAGACGACTGTAAATGCAAAAGGAGAGAGAATGAAATAGAAAAGGGAGAAAGAGTCAATCACAGTTCAATAAGCGCGAACAAATGTTGCCGGGAGGATTCCACAAGTTTTCATCCTTCGCATCGATTTCCAATCCTCCGCAACCTTCATTACAGCTCACCCCATCGTTTTGGCGGGGAAAAGTATTGGAGTGTGGTGAAGAACTGTAGAGAATGCACTACCACCATACTACAGTCAGGAAAATACATAAAAATATTCTCGTAACATCTTATTCTCATCTTCAGCGTGCAAGCTTTGTGTTCGGATTTTTGATGCAAGACTCCTCGAGACATGTGCGGTAATAAAATGTCAGGAAGATGAGTGCTAAGATTTTCTAATGCTTTTTACAATAGAAATCACCATCATCCAACTCATTACCCACGCACAGGTCTCAGATCTATGTGGGCTTCAGCCTCCAAAAAAAATTTCAATTTCCACAACACATCCTTCCCTTAAAAATCATAAAGCAGAGCATGATAGTGTGGAAATACCTATTTTGATCGCTCAATGGGAATTGAGATTAGAAAATCATCGGTCCTATTTTCAAAACAACAAAAATTTTGACTCATTGTAAATTCAACGACTGCTTCGGAACCCATCTAAAACTGCAGGTCCGAGTTGGGGCTTTTATGGTGGAAAATCTATTATTTTCTTTGAATTGTTCAATCATATTAGATAAGCAACGCTTTCCTGGGCACTCTCTGAAAGGGTGACCGATTGGATTGGTCAGCAAAAACGACACCTTGGGTTGGGCATAATCATAGCTTCCTAAAGACTGTCTTCAGGAGGCTATGGCATAACACATCCTCAACGTAATACATGTGGGCAATAATGTGGCTTACGCTATACAGAACATATTCTTCCTATAAGTTATAAACTGTTGCATGATTTACATAATATGCAATCACTTCTTTGGGAAGTGATAGCTACGAGCCGCAGCAGGTAACTGTTCAATCAGATAGAGATAAGCTACGAAATCCTAGGCCCTCTTTGTACGAATGACCGGTTGGATCGTCCAGCAAAAAATACTTTGTCCTTTATTGTAAAATCACTTCTTGGTGGTTCGGAACCCACCTAAAACTTTAGGTCCAATTCATCAATCATCATTTTTGTATTGAGGATGAAGCCCACATAGATCTGAGACCTGTGCGAGGGTAATGAGTTGGATGATGGCGATTGATAAGCTGGACCTACAGTTTTAGGTGGGTTCCGAACCACCGGTAAGTGATTTTACAGCAAAGAACCGAGTCGTTTTTGCTGAGATTCAATCGGTCATCCTTAAGAAAGAGGGCCCAGGATATTGTAGATAATCTCTATCTGATTGAACAGATACCTGCTACGGCTCACGACTATCATTTTCCTTAAATCATCCAATTCATTACTCACGCACAGGTCTCATACCTATATAGGCGTCATCCTCAAAAAATAAAAAATAATATTAGCTCTGAACTAAACAAAATAAATCGAACTTCATAAACAGACTTCTGTAAAATTCAGCTGCGACAAACAAGTCATTCGAATAATTTTCAAGCCAAACATTGTTCGATTCTGAATGAATAATCCTGCGGTTTTAATTACAATGAAAACTAACAGCTAAATTGGAATTTTTGAAGCGTATATTTGACGAGCACAATGAATGTAAATTAATTCTCATATCGACTGCCAAACTATTTGTTATTCAGTGGCGGCTTATCCACACCCTGTTTCGATTCATGATGTATTCTTTGCATTAAATACTGTTCACCACTAGGCCTATTGATTAAAATCTCCATAGAATATTGTAGATAAATCAACACATATGCATAGTAGGTAAACAAATGATACTTCGTGATGAAATTAAGTCTAGCGTACTGGCTTTGAATAGGGAACAATGACTATGAATAGCTCCAGGCCGTTTTCTATGTTTTCTGAAATACAGTTATTAACTGAGAACAAGGCTTAGTTGACAATAATTATCCAGCAATAATTAATTGTGTTATGTCGCTCATAATTTATGATTTAACAAAGGACAAATGATTTTATTACTCGTCTGATGCTAAGGATGAACATTACCTCAAATACAGTTACAAACTCTAACATAGTTACACATTGAATTGAAGAAAATCCAATCAAATTTAATAATTCAAATTCTGTGATGTTTTCCATGACGAAATACTTGATGAACAATCTAATATCAAAACTAACACTGTATTTCTTCAAAATATACGATTTTCACTCACTTATATTGGAGATACTGGAGGAGTGCATTTCACTTCTAAAGACAATCTTCAGCCTTCAGTTGAGTGAGTGAGAATCATTTTATTAAATAGAAATACAGTTTTGATATTAAGCCGCGTCTCCACCAGCGGAACATGTCTGCCGAACATAGTTGGCGAATACAAAAACGGGCAAACATTAAGCATTTGGGTCACCGAACATGTTTCGGTTGTTTCGGAGGACACGTTAAGTGTCCCGGTTGCATATAAAAAAAAGCAGTCGTTAAAAAAAAACGGCAAGGTTGAACTACCCGTAAGGGTCTCCCCACCACGAAAAGCCATACGAATTTACTTTTACCGAACATGTTCGTGAGTTCAATTGAAATGTTCGGTCTCTGAGCGAACAGTGACGACCAACAACAGGTTCCCGCCACTAACCCCACCACACCGATCATAATGTTCGAGAAGGCGTCCACACCAAACCAACTCCAAAAAATGTTAGGCGACATCAGCTGATTCCAGCGAACACTGTTCGCCGAGCATGTTCGGTTGGTGGAGACACGGCTTTAGATAATTCAAATTCATTTCGATACAAACATTTTACACAAAGAAATTCATTATAATAATTGAAATGATACATTTCTATGAATCTTTCTTACTTTTCTTACATTTCTTACTTTTCCTTTTTCTAACTTAGCTGCACCGGTACGTTTAAAGCAGCTAGATTGATTTGATAGAAGCTATATTCATTATTCTTTCAACCTTCTCCTCTCAACGTATTGTTTGTTTTATAACCGCATCTTCCTATCAATTTTATATAGGTCTATAAGAATAAAACTTACATTATAACTTACGTTTAAGAAAATCTCCTTATTCTTCTTTCCCTACTTCAATCTCTATTTTCTAGCGCGAGAGTTTCGTTGACAGAGGACAGGTTCTTGACGTTTAGATGTTAGATTGAAGTTTTTGATGAAGTTTTCCCTAACTACTGTAACTTCAATGAAAATAGAATTTTATTTTTTCATGAGACATTTCCTTGGCAGCAACCCTCCTTCGAATCCTAGAAAATGCATTTGAACAGGAACAGTATTAAATATATCGGATTGTTTCGAAAGTATAAACCTTCAGGGACGCAGCAACCTCACTCATGAGAAGCATTAGTTGAGTCATTTCCTATGCAGCAACCCTGTTTCAAATCCTACTATATACATTTGAACATGAACAATATTGAATAAATCGGCTTCTTTCACATTTATATACCTTCAGGGACGCACCAACCCATCAGATATTGCTCAAATATTCACTCACTCATCAGAAACAGTAGTTGAGTCGAAACTGCAAGTGACAAAGATCATGACGATGATGTGGCTCATTAAGAATTCTAACGCCCAGTTTCGTTTCTTTTTAGAAACCCGAAATGGCAGCGACGACTGTTTACCTGGAGAAAGGGAAGGAACAGGCAAAAACTGGAGGAAAGGGGATGAAATTTGCAGATGTGCTCGGGGACTGGAGCGAGAGAATTGGCTGGAGCCCGGTGTGCTCGAGTTTCATCTGGAGAGGGTGAGGAACTGGAGGAGGAGGAGGAGGAGGAGGAGGAGGAGGAGGAGGAGGAGGAGGAGGAGAAGGAGGAGGAGGAGAAGGAGGAGGAGGAGGAGGAGGAGGAGGAGGAGGAGGAGGAGGAGGAGGAGGAGGAGGAGGAGGAGGAGGAGGAGGAGGTCCTGTCGTCGGTTTCAGTTTCGACTGAGCCCCCCCCCCCCCCCATCGAACCGGCCGGCCAAGAGGCAGAGGTCTGTTTGCAATTTACATATTTGAGTACAGCACCGGCCGGACCCTGACTCCGCTCTGAATAATGCATCCAGTCGTCTCGAGTTGCCAGTCCGCGGGTGACAATAAAATCCACGTCCCAAATAGATTCCATTACCTTGCCATATAAACACCTAGTCAAATGTTAAATTTTTCATGACCTCCTTCGAATTGCCCGAGTACGCTTCTCGCGCCGCCGAAAACCTTCCGGATTACATTTTTCGCTTTCCGCTCTTGGCGACAGTCGCACTGCAAATTTGACTTTTGACATACGAGCTACCTCTTGTTTTCGCATATTTCCCTGAAGAAAAATGTTGGCAACACTCAGGAATTGTTTTGCAGCCGAGTCGAGAAATCCAATATTGCTACAATTGCAACCGATAAATTTATCAGTAACACGATCTTAATCAAGTTACTCAATGTACACTCTGTTTTGTTACTAGGGTAGATCTCACTATCTATATCTCAAGACCTGCCCCAAAGTGTAATGACAAAACAGTTTCTGATGAAAAAATCTTACTTGCTGCTTCCAGATACGGAAGGAGGAGAAATCTGTACACAATCTACAATACAATATTGTTAAAATATATTGGTAAAACGGGTTTAAAGCTGTGCGCAGGGTTTTTGGTCATAATTTTTTTTTGAAGTTCATTGTATTGGATATTATTAAGGTATTGAAATGTGGACTATTGCCATGAGAAATTATTTTTTTATCAAATATTTTATGGAATATGGGAGTTCAAAGTTGAAATTTTTCGGTTTTTGGGGGGCCAAAAACCCTGCGCACAGCCTCAAGCATGTTACTCAATATGATTTTATTTTTTGTTCCGTAAACTTAGATATAACTCATCTTTACAGAATGGCCATGCAACATTGTTTCCAACAGCATCAAAACTGATAAACTCATTAGAAACAAGATCTTAATCTAAAAGTTCTTAAGTTGATCTAAAGTTACTCTCATAGTAGTAGTTCATACTCTCTCGACTAGTTCATTTGGAATAAGAGAGAAAGATAGAATTAAAAAAACAATACAAGTTGATAATAAATATTTCTGAACTAATTCAGTGAGAGCCAACGTTCAATAGAAAGAAAAATATGTGATGTTTTCCATGACGAAATACTTGATTAATAATTTAATATCAAAACTGACACTGTATTTCAGTTTGAATTATGATTTGTACTCACTTATACTGGAGGATGTTTTTCGCTTCTAAAGAAAGGCTGACGAAGCTTCTATTTAGAAGCGAAATGCATCCCTCCAGTAAAAGTGAGTGCAAATCGTAATTCAAATAGATATAGTGTCAGAAATATTATTGTGTGGCGAAAATCTAGTATTTGACATCTATACTATAACCTCTTTAGTACTATACTTAATGGTCTTTTTATACTTCCTTATTGTTTATACTACTGTTTAATCCCACTTTCGATCAACTTTCATTGGATCTCAATTACGAGTTATGTTATCTACTCCATTTTTACTATTATTTCTATAGTTTTGTATAAGTTCTATAGTTTCATATTAGTTCTATAGTTTTATATTATTTCTATAGTTTTATATTATTTCTATAGTTTCGCTACTATTTTTGATAGCTTTATCATACATTTTCCAGGCACATTTACCTAGAGATACAGAGAATTGTGATCTTCATTTACAATTTCTTGTGAATTGAAATCTTAATAAATCAATAACAAATTCTTCAAGTTTTATATAAGTTCTATAGTTTCATATTAGTTCTATAGTTTTATATTATTTCTATAGTTTTTGCTTCTATTTTTAATAATTTTATCATACATTTTCCAGGCGAATTTACCTAGAGATACAGAGAATTGAGATCATAATTTACAATAATTTCTTGTGAATTGAAAATCTAAATAAATCAATAGCAAATTCTTCAAGTTTTATATTAGTTCTATAGCTTTATATTAGATGATTAGATCTATAGTTTAATATTAGTTCTATAGTTTTCTATTAGTTCTATAGTTTTCTATTAGTTTTATAATTATTAGTTCTAGTTTTATATTATTTCTATAGTTTTTGCTTCTATTTGTAATAGTTTTATCATACATTTTCCAGGCACATTTATCTAGAGATACAGAGAATTGCGATAATCACTTACAATTTCTTGTGAATTGAAAATCGAAATCAGTGACGTAGCCAAGATTTTGAAATGGGGGGGGGGGGTCGATTGACCGGTGGGGGGGTCTGGGGGTACTTCCCTGGAAATTTTTTGAAAAATAGAGGCCCTAGAGCAGTCTTTTTTAGCTCTCCTGGCATTGAACACCAACATCAGTGCTTTGTCTTATTTTACGTTTAATTTAATGAAAATTATATGAAATTTAGGACCGGAAGGGGGTCCGGACCCCCAGGACCCCCCCTGGCTACGTCACTGTCGAAATAAATCAATAACAAATTCTTCAAGTTTTATATTAATTCTATAGTTTTATAGTAGTTCTAAAGTTTCATAGTAGTTCTATAGTTTTATATTATTTCTATAGTTTTCCTTCTATTTTTAATAATTTTATCATACATTTTCCAGGCACATTTACCTAGATATACAGAGAATCGCGATCGTCATTTCCAATTTCTTGTGAAATGAAAATCTAAATAAATCAATAACAAATTCTTCCAAACTTTCTCACCTAGAAAATGCAACGCATTACGAATGAATGCTACTACAAGTTGAAGACTGATCAGCACTTACCATGTAGGAAGGCATGAGCGTAATTCAGGCGAAAGACGAAGAAGAAAGGAAGGAGGATGAGAAGACGGAGAGAGACGGCGGTTGAGGAGAAGGATGGCGCGGATGTCAGGTCTCCCATCACGGGGGCCCCCGGGGAGCATCACTCCTAAAACAACAAGAGCAGAACACCTCAGCTTGATGACACTGTCACTTACTTATTTGCAGGCGACCACCAAAGCTCGCTCACTCACACACACCCAATCCCTCTCACTCAAACATACCACCTCTTCCTCACTCACACACGCATCATGGACCCCCACAGATACCAAAACACTCCCGCTTGTCAACACAAACAGCAGGCCTTTCCCCGCACTGACTCATGGGCACGGGCATTTAGATCTGTTGAGCCCGCTTGTCTAATTTAGCTCCACATAATCTTCTTACCCAGCTTGTCATCTTCCAGTCCATCCTCCAGTATTGAAATCTGCACCCACGTAATCTGACATGTAGCTAATCGTCTATGTACCTCCATGGAGTCCCTCAAGGCATACCTTGGTATATTTACATTGACCATTTTGTTTGCCGAAATAGTATTACTGTTCGAAGAACATTTTGATTGTAATATAATTTTTGTTCAATATGAATGGAGAACACAAAAGAAATGACGGTTTGTTTCATTTCAAGTATCAGTATAATAATGTATTCATTTAAATTGTGTTCAATTCAATCAAAGAATAAGAATGAATGAATATAATTTTTATTAGTCAAAAGTACAATATCATAATTATAATGACTAATAAGACGAAATTGTCACAACCACATTTATTGAAAATATTGAGATACTGGTTTCGGTTGTTATACCATTATCAATCTCAAACAAATCTTAAAACTGAGTTTTGTTTGAGATTGATAATGGTATAACAACCGAAACTAGTATCTCAATATTTTTAATAAATGTGGATGTGACAATTTCGTCTTATTATCCATTATGGATATATTCCACAATATCACATTCGCCACTACAAAGAAAATTATAATTATAAGTGTATTATTTCATTTCATTCCCATTTCAAATTCCTATGTGAAGAATTAATTATATATATTTTTTTTCAATAATTCATATTATATAGAGCATTGACTAATAAGAATGAAACGCCTAATGAACAAGAATAAAGCACACCTGCATTAGTTTAGTTTAAGCTAACTGGCAAACAAATGCAAACAAACATAAACAACAAACAAAATACTCAAACATATCATATTTTACACTCATGAAATCATGATGCTAATAATAATAATAATAATAATTTTTATAACGCACTTTATGAATAACTGTGTATATATAATCTACAGTAATGATGATATTGATAATGTTACAAAAATAATAATACAGACGATGCGACTCACACTGGCGCTCAAGGATTTTCCCTTTTGCTGGTGTCTTTGCCACTTCCTACCTACTAAGACATTTATGTGCTAAATAGGATTATTTTAGTTCTCTATTTCTATTGTATAATTAATTGATAATTATGGTACGTAGTTGAATTTGTTTTTTATAAGTTTTATTGCGGTAGTTTATTATGTAGAGTTATTTGTAATAATTTTTGGCAAATATACAAAATCAATTCAATTCAAATAACATACAACAAATAATTGGAAATATATCTTGCTATTGATAAAGACGACTGTCAAAAATAGTAGGAGAGTTACACTAAGTCTTTGGATTTCTAAGAATAAGAAGTGACATGGTGAGTAGCCATGAATTCCACTAATGAATAAAACGGGTTATCTACCAACCATGATCTGACAGTTTGCAGGGAGTATTTTTTGGGAAGATCCTGTATATAATTCCAGTTGGAGTCAAGTTACAATATGTATTGTCCGCCATTTGAAAACTTGATTTCGATTTGACCAATGACAAGTCTGCATCTTGTTATAAAATCGCTCGTAATTTTTCTTCAAGTGAGCATGGACATATTATTTCTTATGTAAGAAGTGATAGCCGTGGGCCGTAGCAGGTATAGAGGAGTGATTATTCTGATAGAAAAGAAAAGAGGAGTATTCATTCTAATAACCATGACCCGTAGCAGGTATCTGTTCAACCATATTAGATAAGCAACGCATTACTGGGCCCTGTCTGTAAAGGTAATCGATTGGATTGGCCAGCAAAAAAGCTGTAGCACTTATAGAGGAGTGATTATTCTAATTTATTTAATTTATTTATTTATTTGAACATTACACAATGCAATAGTATCCCTCTAGCTGTAAGCTATTTGAGGGATATTTTATTAAGACACTATATTACAATCAAATTCAACAATGAATAACAATAGATTCCTTTTTGTAATCTATATAACTGTATATAGCCCATTATATTTTCTTTGTAATCCATTGATCTGTCTATTGTCTATTGCACCGTAAAAAATCAAGTCACTTAAACAACCAATCAATATGGTATCGCTCTTCACTCATTGACACTTATCACTTTAATACTCACGTGACACTCCTATTTTCTACATCATAATGTGTTTCTTATTTTTTATTGAACAACTCTAACCTTCATTAATAAATAATTTTTTTTTTAGCTTAAACTAAATCATTTATTCTCATAAAATAGACTTTTAATTTTGTTCGAATCTCACTGTTCCTCTGTAACATTCTCAACTCCAATGGTAATGAGTTTAAAAGAAATGGAATTCTACATTCTGGGGCTCTTTTACCATAGGCATTGTTATATCTCTGAGTTCTATAGATTCTATGTCTTAATCTGTAATCTATTTCATTCATTTCTCTATATTCATTCTTGAAATAGTTACGTGACAAGTCTGTATATTTGGCTAGAGCTTCTACTGTCATAATGCCTAATAACTGATGTTCAATACCATTAAAAAGAGTTCTAATAATTCTTTCTATGGTCCTATGCAGTGGCTGTTTTATATATTTTGGTGCCAAGTAATATATAGTAATTCCATAGAAAAGAGTGCTTTGAATCATTGAGTAGTATATCATTCTTTTAGTATTAACAGGAAAATAACCGCTTATTCTAGAACATTTGTAAAGTGCAGCTCTCATTATCTTCAAAAGTGAATTGTTATGTGATCTGAATCTCATATCAGCATCAAACGTTATTCCCAAATGTTTAATACTCTCACAAAAATCAAGTTTTTGACAGTCACATCCATTCATGATTTGATTCTTTAAACATTCTGTTTTATGACAGGTTAACTTAACTAATTCATTTTCATTAACTTGAATTCTCTGATTCTTAAATACTATTACTTTAGTCTTTTGTGAATTTATTTTGAAATGATTATTAAAGAAGTACTTAACTGCTAAATCAAGATCTTGTTGTATGTGTCTTAAACCTACTTTTAAATCTTTATGTATTATATACAGAATATTATCATCAGCATAATTGCATAACTTTACTTTTAAATTTTAGGCTGGCGAAATCATTTACATATGTTAAATAAAATTGGCGATAATATGCTTCCCTGGATCAATCAGCATGTTTGTTCGTAACTGCTACTAATACAAGTACCTATTTCAATCTGCAGAGTTCTATCTATGAAATAGTTCCCGAACAACCCTAGTAATTTGCCACCAATACCTATTCTACTTAATTTATGCATCATGTTTTCATAATTTACAAGGTCAAACGCTCTTGTCAGGTCAGTTGTTACAGATATAACAAATTTACTATCATTTAAAGATCTATTAATGTCACCTGTCATATTTTCCAGTAAATCAATAGTTGAACTTCCGGGGATGAAACCATATTGATTCTCATTTATTATTCTGTGTCTAGTTAGATGTTGTTGCAACTGCGCACCCATAAAATGCTCCAGAATCTTCATGAAAACTGAAACTGATCCCACTGGTCTGTAACACCCCAGGTCTTTTTTTGATCCCTTTTTAAAAATAGGTCTGAGATGTGTTACCTTCATAAGTGGTGGTATATTTCCAGTCTCAATAATTCTATTAATAAAATGTATCAATATCAATCTCAGGTAGAATATATTGTTTATTATATCCTGTGCTTCGATCCTATCTGGTCCTGGTCCTGATTTT
This sequence comes from Conomelus anceps, assembly GCA_948455865.1. NCBI lineage: Eukaryota > Metazoa > Arthropoda > Insecta > Hemiptera > Delphacidae > Conomelus > Conomelus anceps. The sequence goes on from OX418224.1 coordinate 5,036,964, forward strand.
CTGTTTAGTTTATAAATGACAGTATAAAGCGATTCCAAGTTCATCTTTCTGAAGTTCATACTTAATCTATCTCCTATTGAATAATTTCCTTCATTAAAACTTTGTGCTAAATCAAACGGTTGCCCATTCATGCCAGCGATGATATCTTCGATTGCTAATTTAAAATTATTTTTGAATTTTTCTGTCAAGTCCTGCATATTTTTTTCATCTGTTACTTTAAAATTATTCTTTATTGATTCTATTATAGTTGGTTTACGTTTTTTATTTATAAATCGATTGATAATTTCCCACGTTTTTTTAGTGTTATTAGGCCAGGCGCACGTTGAGATGTCGGTGGCGCAGAGCAGAGCAGAGCAGAGCAGCACAGTTTCTGTGTCCCATGCGTTTACTATGCTCCGCTGTAGGAGCGCAGAAATCACGCGCACGTTGGCGCGCAGGGCAGGGTAGAGCAGGGCAGAGCAGCATTGGTCTGTGTCGCACTTGTGACAGAGACACAGAAACTGCGCCGCTCGTGCACTCGTCACTACGTTATTTTGTTGGTGTACTAAAATCTCTCAATATGGAAGAACAATAATTGTTATTGATCGAGTTTTTCTTCAGTTCCCACAGGCCTTTGGGCGTTACAGCCCTCTGAGACAATTAAAGGTTTAATCATCTGGTGTACTTCTTCAAACTCTTCTCGACTAAGACGACAAACATTTTTAAACTGTTCTGGTGATAGTTCTTTTTTCATTGCGAATGCCCCATTCGTATTCCGTTTTTTCAAGTAGTCACTTTTCCCTCGCTTTGTCCCCTCTTGACCTCATGTTTCAATCAAGATGGATGATAGTTTATTTTTTTTAATCTTATTAATCCACAGTAAAGTAAAAATTTCTTTGTTTGTTATAATATTGAAAAACATTGAATTGGCCTATATGCTAAGAAATGTGAATAAGGAGATATTTTTTTTTTTTAGTTTATTGAGAGTTATATTTTAGTTTGTTGAAAGATATTTTCAGTCCAGGGTAAAGTTATTTGGTTAAGCGACTCACCCCTCAGCACAAGCTTGGCTTAGAGAGGGGTGAACAATCTTTTTTTTTCATTCTTAAATCATTTTTAGTTTAATATCCTATATTTATTTTGTCTTGAATATTCTATAATTTTATTTTATTTATTTTTTATTTGCTTATTTAAAAAATTAAAGTTTATTTATTTTATTGTATACTTATACATTTTGCACCATGGAATGTATTTTTGTCAAAAATGTATTGTGCATTTTGATTGGCTGAATAAAAAATTATTCTTATTCTTATTATTATTATTATTATGTACAGCAATAGCAATGAATCGAACTCCGCATCCGAATCTGACTCTGACCTTTGATCAAGAAATCTTGAAAAAATGTTGACAAATACAATACACCTCAAAAAGCACATCCACCTGCGTCGCACTGTAGAGTGAAACTGCCTCCCAACATACGCTTTAAACTGTGCGACACGTTTCTGCCCTGCTCTGCTCTGCCCTGCGCGCCTGTGTCGCACTGCTCAACGTGCGCCCCATCTTAGTTGTCAGAAAGTTGTCAGAAAACAATTTATGATAATAGTTTCTCTTTTCTATACGAATCTTATTTGTCAGTTCATTTCTTAGTGTTTTAAATTGATCTCTTAGTTCTAAATTATTTTTGTCTCTTTTCAACCTTTGCCATGTGAGATTTTTTCTATCAATCAATTGCTTGATATTATTATTGAACCAGGGATTTTGTTCTTGTTTTTTATCTATTTTTATCTTTATCGTACTTTTATCATAGATGTCTTTAAACTTTTTCACTATTTCATTATATATATCTGATGGGTCTCTTAATAGAAAAGAATATAGGAGTATTCATTCTAATAACCATGACCTGTAGCAGGTATCTGTTCAATCATATTATTAGATAAGCAACGCTCTCCTGGGCCCTGTCTGTAAGGGTTAACGATTGGATTGGCAAGAAAAAAGACTCCATTCTCTGTTGTAAAATTATTTCCCGGTGGTTCGGAACCCACTTAAAATTGTAGGTCCATTATTTTTCCAATAAAATGGCACAAACGGCGAGGTGGGACTACCCGTAAGGGTCTTCCCACCAATAAAAGCCTTTACTTTTTATTATTTCTTATTTGCATGTCTACCCTTTCCTTTAAATCCTTGAGACAATGAGTGATGTAAATAGAGTTGAGTCAGCTGACTTATCTCATATTGAGTTGACTCTGTTGATCTGCTGAGTCGATGGGAGTCCGATCGGAAGGCGTGAGAATTTTTATTATTTGTTATTTGTATGTTTAACCTTTCCTTTATATCGTACAGATGGGTGATGTGAATAGCTTCAAGTCAGCTGAGTATCTCATATTGAATTGACTCTGTTGAGTGACTGTTGATCTGTTGAGTCGACGGGAGTCCGATCGGGTGGCATGAGAAACAGCTGTGATTCACTCGAATTTTTATTCACATCAAATAACAAGAATCCAAAGCGCGAGTCAAAAACATGAGTTACTCAACAGACAACTTTCTTCACACCACCCAATTCACTGTGCACCAGCATTAGAACTTCACACGAGTCGCTCCAAACTCATTACAATTGAACCCATTTGCGAGATGCAACTATCTCACCACAGCACGGGGTTTCTTGGCAACTATTATCGACAATACGAGCTGCGGGTACGTACGGCCGACATCTTGCCGGGGCATCTCGGTTATCACGCCTTCTCCACTACAAGCACAATGAGTCGAGGAGTCAGATAACGTGGCTGGAAACGCGACGACGACGACCAAGTTACGCTTCATTATTCACGGCGCGTGCACACTAGACAACTATCAAAGGCGTCTCGACTGAGCGCGTTCATTATTTCGGGTCGTCGAGCCAATTGTTTAGTGTGCACCCGCCTCGGCTCGACGCTGATGCTTCCTAAACCGAATAAAGTTACCTAATAACGGATAACGGGCGCGGTTTAGGTAGGGTTAACCGCAGTCAACCGGCTGTGTGCAGGGTTGTGTTTGACCGCCAACGATTCAATTGTTTGTTCCTGTGCGGCCGGCCCAGTTCACTAACCCCCCCCCCCTCCCCCCCCCCCTACAACATTACTCAGCCCTTTCACACTAAACGGCTCTCAAATTCGGGATACTACTATAGACCTATCTATTGACCATTGTTGGTGGACGATTGTGGTCTAAATGGCATTAATCAAGTTATAAATGATAAACATTGTTCATACACTACTAATTTGTGGTCAAAATGGGGAGGACACCATTTGTACGACTGTCGTTTTGACCGAACTAGTAAACAAAGGTGGTTCAGTCACATCTAGCCAGGTTAGGTTAGGTTAGGTTATGCAGTTATGGCTGTGCTAGCAGTAGGTCGATCAAACTGTTAGGTCGTCCTAAAGGATACCACCCTTAAAAATGTTTACTGTGAAGTAGTCATTTGTCAACAAAGTAATGCAAGTTAATTAGGACGTGATTTTTTAAGAAATATCTTTTACCGCAAGGTCACAATCTGTTTAAATACTAATGCGTGAATTGGAAGTGACTTTCGAAAAAATAAAACCAAAAATTGACTGTGAAGTAGTCAAAAAAGTAATGCAAGTAAATTTTGTATTGAAAATGAAGCCCACAATATGGGTCATAGGTCTGAGACCTTTGCGTGGTTAATGAATTGGATGATGGTGATTGATGAGCTGGACCTACAGTTTTAGGTGGGTTCCGAACCACCGGGAAGTGATTTTACAGCAGAGAACTGTGTATTTTTTGCTGGGCAATCTTACAAAGTCACCCTTACAAAGAGTGCCCAGCAGTTTATCTCTATCAATTTAGGAAGTGATTTTTAAGAAATAACATCTACTGCAAGGTCACAATCTGTTAACATTGTAGGAAGCATAACACAGAGGAAGTGATGCCGAGTGCCGTAGCAGGTATCTGTTCAATCAGAGATAAGCTACGAAACTCCTTGGCGCTCTTTGTAAGGGTGACCGATTGGATTGGCCAGCAACAAAAGACTGTTCTCTGCTGTAAACTCACTTCCCGGTGGTTCGGAACCCACCTAAAAATGTAGTACCAACTCATCAATAACCATCATTCAATTCATTACCCACGCACAGGTCTCATATCTATGTGGGCTTCATCCTACGAAAAAAATGCGTGAAATGGAAGTAATTTTTTAATAAATAGAATAAAAAATTCTACTGCTACCTGGAAAGTAGTAGTTTGTTAACAAAGTAATGCGAGTTGAGAGAGTAATTTTTGGATGAATATAAAAAAATTTGACTACAAACTATTGCAATACCTAATTATTGAGTAATTTAAACCAAAATTTCGACTGCAAATTCGACATTGTCTCAACAAACTTTAACTGGGATTCATGCAGTTTGACACGGTGAAAAAATTCAAATGTTTGGAAGTGTTATTTATTTCTGCTTGTACGGCCACAGGGGACCACTTTAAGTTCACTTATTGGCTGTTCTTTTTGCCCTTAATTCCACATGGTAGTTCTTCATGCAGTCAGATATATTTTTTATCTCAGCCTCGGATATCACCATCATTTTTCTGTTGTTTCTATTCTTCTGAATTTAGTTTTATCTTCTCTCAGTAGATAGCAGTTTCCGGATTTCTCTTTTAAATCTTTCATTTCTATATCCAGTTCCTTTATGTCCTCTATATCTATAGCCATTTTTAGCCACTTGGGTTGGGTTTTCCTCTTCCAGTAAAATTCTGTTAGTCTTTTCAGCAGTCTTGTGTCTTTCATTCTCAGGATGCACCCTGGGAAAGATATCCTCTTTTTTCTGATGACGTCCGTTAGTGGTCCTATCCTCTGATACACTTCTTCATCGGAGATGTTCTGGTATCTTCCTTCTTGGATGAACCATTTCCCTACATAGTTTCTAATAATTTTTCTTTCAGTTGTCTCTAGTAGTTTTCCTCCTCCATACTTAACTGTTGGATCCCATATGTTTCACAGCCACATAATATTTCAGTAATACTAGTGTTTTGTAATGTCTAATTTTGGTGTTTATAGACAAGTTTTAATTATTTTTATAATAAATAATTCAAGTATTTCTCATAAAATCTCGATTAACATACTTCAAAACATTAATTGGCTACAAGAAACTTCTATATTTATCTTGCGAGACTGCTCTATAGACATTCTGTTAAAGAGACAATTCGAGACCACCGTGAATGAATAGGAGATATTCAACTTGAGACTTGAACTCTAATTACATGTCGGCGTAATCCCTAACTGAGCCTCTCACTTACCTCACGTTGCTTGGTAACTCGGGATAAAGTAATCGGGATTTCTCCCTTTCACTCCCTCTCTCTCTCCCCTTTCCTCAATTTCTCTTAGCTACCTCTTAACGAATTCTATTTAATGATGCCAAACAGCGGTACGAATTACATGCCCAAGGATCTGAAAATTAATATTTTTCGTGTGAGAAACTTCTAGTGGTGGGTAGGAACCTGATACTCGATAAGTACCAACTCTGACTCATTATTTTGCCTGCTCTTGTTTAAACCCTCACAGCGCTATCCTTCCAATAATGAAGGTTGAATAAACATAACCTCTGGTGCGCGCTTAAGTTAGAGGGGGGGGGGGAAGGGGTGCTAAAGCCATTTGCCTGACGTCTGAGATTTCACATCAATCCCTATGGTAACATCAGGCTTTAACTCTCCTAAAACTTTGAAAAACAATAACAGTTATTCATATATATATATATTATATAAGGTACGGGTGATGAGTGTATCATTTCTGAAAATATAATTTATAGAAACTTCCAATTCTAAAAAAATCTTTACTTCTGTGTTACTTCTATATTTTCTTCCTTTCTTTTCACTAATGATTTATACTAAATCATTTCTATTCTTACTGACTCATACCTGCGCCCAGGGAATCCTTTGCAGGTATTATAATTTTCCTCAGTAATACTTTTTTCTTGTTTTCTTTATGTAAATATTGTTTTTGAATTTGTAATAGTGATTTTGTTAAAAGTGAATTTGTATTATTTTGAAAATAATAAATTGATTAAACAAGAAGAACAAGTCCAAAAATTGAACCATCTTTACTCAGCGTCTTCCACTTTGGGAGATTTACGTCTAATAATAATAATAATAATAATAATAATAATAATAATAATAATAACAATAATAATAATAATAATAATAACAATAATAAATTGATTGATGATATATAAACCACCTTAAATAACAAATGTTATTAATGTTAACTGTAGAATGTTATATTGATTGCGGTAAAAGAGGGAAACAGTGATTCTAAAAATTACGAGAACAATATTTTGGCTTCCATGAGAAAAACGAAATAGATTTTTTCTTGGTTTATCAAATCAAGGTGCAGTTAGTACTTTCTTCCACTCAACCCATAAATTGTTAGAATGAAAAATATAGAAGTTATAGGAGAGAGCAACATTATACTGTGCCTAGATCAGAGTTTAGAGCTCATTAAAACGAATTCTAACAAATGAATAAACGAAACCAATGTATAAAAAAATTATAAATAATTGTCTTGTTGTTTCTAGTAATTGATATAAATAGAGGAAGAATGTACAAAAACAAATCGACCTCACAAGCATAAAATGAGACAAAAGTGATTTTTCATTGCCCGGATTTTATCAATAAAATAATTATTGCTATTCTTATTCCAAAATTTTAAGCTGGGGCTCGAAGCCACGGTCAATTGACCAAATTAAATTGAGGGGGTTGCGAAAATAGAATAGAAGGTAGAAGGTAAATACGATTCTTATATATTGTTTTTTTTTTTCAAACTGATGCCTGAATGAACTAATTCCAATCCATGAAATATACATTGGAACAGTTGAAGGAGATTTTCCCCTGAAAATATTCTATTTTGGTAACGCCAGTCGCCAGTGCTGTACAGCCAATCGAAATCCAATCTATTAATTGCGGGAAAATAAACGAATTGTACATACGATAATATAGATTTTCTTCTAAAGGTCTGCTATTTCAGAAATAGCAGAGCTCTACAAAAATCGACCTACTATTTTGATAAAAAAAAATTGTGTGATTAATTCAGTAATTGTTAATAATGTAACAGGTTTAACTATAAAAAACAAGTTTTACTAGTTCAATCAAATAGATTTCAAATTAAATCGACACAAATAACATTGCTGCAATGTTTAATTGCATTCAATAAAACTGTAACTGACAATACATATCAAAATACTGGCAATGTTACTGTTTCGTAATTTATTTTTTTGTAATTTTTATTTTACATAATTTACTTCAAACTATTAATGTATCTATTGACGGTTTCATAGTTAAAGTTAAGAATATAAATTTATCTATATTATATTTCTTTATTTAGATATATTTTATTGTCTATATTACATCTTATTTCAATTCTTTATATTAATTAGTTTGTTTTTTATACCATGTTGTACGATTTTGAACTCACTGCTGGCGAACAAGTTCGCTTATGCCAGTAGTGCCACAGTATGTGAATGTAACATCGATGAAGTGTATATATTGTATTGCTTTTTGTGGAAAATAAATCATTCATTCATTCATTCATTCATCATTCATTGTAACTATAGTACTTCATTGTTATTTGGAAATTACAATAAATGCAATCATTTGGACATTTCAGACGAATGATAAAAATACAATAAATTAAACTTGACTCGATTTAGGGATCACACTTCTCACTTTTACGAGGGTACTACAACAACACTAGATTATAAAAAAATTGTTCAAATAAAACCTGACTCGATTTGGGAATCACATCCCCCAATTTCACGAGGGTACTACAAAATACTGAATTATTCAAAATTTGTTCAAATAAAACCTGACTCGATTTGGGGATCACATCCCCCAATTTCACAGGGTTACTACAGCAATACTGGATTACACAAAGTTTGTTTAAGTGCCAGATTCTATACTTTTTTACCATTTACAGAAAAAAGTATTCCCCTTATTTCCTTCATTTACACAAGGTAATTATTGGAGACTACTCAGTCCCCTCTTTTCTGATCGTGATGACTAGTTTGCCTTATCGATTGCGACCGTCCCCCCCCCCCTCCTGTTTATAATAACTCCTGAGTGGGTGAGGGGTTCACCAGCCCCCTAAGGAGCCAGGGGGAGATGTACGTCCCCGACTGTTCATAATAACTCCTGAGTGGGTGAAGGGGTCACCAGCCCCCTAAGGAGATGTAGGGGGGTTTGAGGACTTTGCGTGCATACTCCCTCACCAGAATACCTCACAAAAGGCAGTAACTTGCTTTTACTCGCTGCCCCCACTCTACTTAAATTCTCCACCAGTCTGCGCCACATTCATCTCCTCGGGCATTCAACGCTGTTTTACCTACCATAGAGCACTAAACCGACCGGGCAATGGCCCCCATGCAAAATGAATGCAACTCAATTCCCAGCCAACCTCAGGCCGAAAATAATTCGGAAAATAACCTTCTATGGACAACGTTTTTCTCAACTCTGGTCAATTAAGCGGTTTATCTCTCCTTTTTCCCCAGGACGGTAAAGTAACTACAGTATATACCGTCCTGCCTTCTTCCAGTCAAACGAACAAGCATAAGTGATTTGCTCTCAGAAAGGTGCCTTTTTTCAGTTGTATAGTGGGTGGAAATATTGCTCAACAAACTGAGCTTGGTTCAATTGAAAAAAAGATCCTGAAGGGCTGTATGACATATTTCATTGTGGCAATAGATGTGATTAAATAATAATAAAATCTTGTTGTCTTTGTTCTACCTAGAGATTAGCTATTGAAATTATGGGTAATGAGTTGGATGATGGTGATTGATGAGGTTCGAACCACCGGGAAGTGGTTTTACAGCAGAGAACAGTGTCTTTTTTGCTGGCCAATCTAATCGGTCACCCTCACAAAGAGTGCCCAAGAGAACGCAGCTTATCTCTATCTGATTGAACAAATACCTGCTGCGGCTCACGGCTATCACTTCCCTAAAGAAAGTAAAGTAAAAGTAAGTAACTAAATTCATGCTCTAAAATGATAAATGTAAAAATAACATTTGAACGTTCCTCCCCCAAAGTCATAATCTATTTATTTTCCAAGTCAGCATAATTGATTATGCACTGTACATAAATTAAATTCTAAATAATAGAGTCGAGCTCCTTTGATTTCTACAATAAATGTTAAAATCTGGACAATTGCCCTTTTCAGATTAATGCACACTAGGCCTATTATTAGACACTCTACAAAGTAGAGCAAGATTTTCTTTTTTGTTTAACATGAATAACTGACAAGACATTACCAATACCTGAAGCATATTTTCTATTTGATATAACCTTAGTAAAACTGAATGTGAACCAAATTTAACATTAATTAATTAGAAGATTACACTTATAGTTGAGTAGAAGATTAGTAGAATTCATGTATGCATGCTATAACCATATTATAAAACTAAAGATAATAATTTTCTAAAATGTAATTCTCACCTCATCAATTCCCATATTCATAATCTGGGCAGATGGAACCTTGATTCCTGCTTGATACATCCAGCTTCCTCCTGTTGAAAAAGAAATTCTCATTAATATTGAAAGGATGTCTCCAAATTTTACATTCTTATGAAACACCATTTAGTATCAGAATGTTTGTGTTGTTTGCATTATTAATTCGTACTGAAAAACGTCATTCATAACTCATGAATTACTAACACATTCTTAAACCAGAATATTATTATACAGATCAGGAGTTTTTTCACAGAGTTGGAACGATGAGATTTTCATGCACATCAAATGCATTTCTCATAATCCAGGCTATTTGATGTTTTACTTTTATATCTAGTATAACTGCATTATTATATGTGAGTCTGAATTTTAACTTGACAAACACCAGATTAAATAACAGAAGATGCCAGTGCATGAGTTAAACAAAAATAATAGAAATACAGAAGTATATCAAATGAACACAAAATAATTCTTGGCTATATAAAATTTTAGTAGATTCCCACTTAGGACACCAGACTAGTCAAGGGTGAATGATATAACATACAATTTAAAACCGCAAAGATAAGATCTAAACAAATCTATAGCATAGTTCTCCCTAAATTATACTCCTTATTATAAAAGTATGTTCATTAGAACGAAAAGTTGCAGTATTGAATTATTAAACGTTCTACCCTGAAAGATGCCCTTCTATAAAGATGATCCAGTGCCCCTAATAAGTCCACTTTTACACTTACAGAACTTTCATGCAACTTTTTCCCAAACATATGATGAATTCATATTTTGTCAGATTGCTCAACTCCACTATTAAGATCAGTGCAAAGTACGTTCATCGACTGACCCTAACTGTAAAATAAAAAATGAATTCAATATAGTTGTTCAACTCTTCTTATCCTCTCATTTGCAGAATTTATTGTAGAAGTGGTTTCAATGGGAAGAATTAATTTTTTTTTTAGGTGATGCCCACATAGGTTTGAGACCTGTGCATGGGTAATGAGTTGGATGATGGCGATTGATGAGTTGGACCTACAGTTTTAGGTGGGTTCCGAACCACCGGGAAGTGATTTTACAGCAGAGAACAGTGTCTTTTTTGCTAAAAATTTGAATTAGGTTCAAGACAATCTACGAATTTAAACAGTACAGTACCGTGTATATTAATAGACATGATATATTAGAAGAGTGATTCTTGCTCATTTTTCCAAGAAACTTAATTTATCCAAGAGGTCTTGAGGTGGTGTTTTGATTAAGGGGGCTTATAGAGAGGCGGCCCAGTAGGTTGATAATATGAAGATGACTGTAGTTGGCTGTCTCCAGTGTGCTAACATAGGCTGGGTGTTGGGGGGTTCGGACGAGCGTGCATAGAACAGATAAGGGCAAAACGTGCTGTTGGGCTGATGGCGGATGCTGACAAAACCCTGATTGATTAGTACATGACCCGGGCTGCTAATTAGGCCAGTCGACGCCACTACACCGCTGTGCTGTGCTGACAGCCCACTGTACACATGCAGTTATGATTACGTTGCTCAAGTCGGTGGATGAGTGAGTGGGATAGAGAGTGTTGAGGTAAATATCAAGGGGCAGTGTTGGAAAGGGAGACTAAAATAGACATGGCAAGGCAGACTAAAATAGAGAGGGCACTCACTCAATACCATGTATGATGTTTTGATGTTCCTATCTCTTACTTTATTTTATTATAGTGGAACACAATATTATTAAATACAGTGCAATTCAATGTTACAGAAAAACGTTATTTCATAAAATTTGCGAGAAGAATCTCTAAGGCCCGTTTCACACACTTCGATTTCATCCGTTCGGTAAAATCTCAAACGGTTCACATTCCAACATTGGCATGAAGAAAGAAATTAGGCTCTGAACCAAAAACCTTACCTGGATCAATGACTATCTGTGAGAGGTCTGAGGGATCCTTGCTTGAAGCCAACGGAATAATCCTCAATATCATTATTACAACCAGCGGAATGGGAATATGAAAGAGCTGTCAGTATTCTGAACAATTAATACTACCTACAAATATCCGTTCTTGAAACATGTCAGATACGATGAAATTAACAGCATACAGGTTTCCAAACACACAACGACAAGCTATGTGAAAATATTCACACTTCGATAGTAAACTGAACACAATATTTTATATTAGTTACAATATCAATGCGAAATCACAATAAACTAAACCACAAAATGAAGAGAAAACTAGGAAATAAACACACAAAGAGAGATGAGAGTGTGAATCTACCAACAATCATGGCGAACATCGGCTGAATTCAGAAACTGATTACTAACAGCTGATTGGAATTTCTTGTTCAGCCGACAGAAAAACAGCTGTTGGCAACAATCGGTATACAGAGATGATGATATCGACTATCGACTCTCACTATCGATTATTTCACTGCACTACATACATACACGGAACTGTAACGGCCTTATCACCAGTGGCGTAGCCAGGGGGGGCCCATGGGGCCCAGCCCCCCCCCCCCCCCCGAAATTACAGAAATAAAAAATTCTCAAATAACTAATAGATAAGGACTTATTGAAGCCGAAGGGTTCTATCTGTTTTGTTGTATTATAGCGAACAGAATACAGAAACCCTGATTGTGTAATAGAATATAGCTACAGTTATAGTCAGATTAATGTATTGTTCAAATATTGCCTCAATATTTACTCATATAGAATCTTCTAGATTCTTTATTTAGGTGGTCAAATGGATAATTTTGATTTAAAATGAGCTGCGAAAAAGGAATAAAACATGTTAGAAAACTGTAACTACCATAATTATTGAGATATTACATTAAATAAAACGCAATTTTTCAAGTTTGAAGTGGTTTAACTTTGTTAATTATCAATAAATCACCCTTTAGAATAAACTAATCTTGCAGAAAATTAAGTTCTGAAGTTAAAATTCCGTATAACCCACTAGTCTAAACGCACCCAAATTTCTTGAAATCAGGATTTTATAAATGAAAACATACAAATAAATTATGATGTTGAATATCCATCTTGTTTCACTAATATGTATTATAAACTTGAAAAACACTTTTAAATGGAAATTGACTCACGTTATGGCGTGACGGCCGTTTCGCTCTGTTGTCTAGAGCATCATCAGACGACCCACAGTACACAGTGTCCTCACAGTGTACACACAGTGTACTGTGGGTCGTCTGATGATGCTCTAGACAACAGAGCGAAATGGCCGTCACGCCATAACGTGAGTCAATTTCCATTTAAAAGTGTTTTTTAAGTTTATAATACAAATAAATGCAAGTTCTATGCAAGCGTGTAATATCAGTGTGTTATGATCAAAAAATTCCGATTTCATGAACTTTGGGTTGGGTGCGTTTTAGGCTAATGACATAATATTATATGAAACTTATAAAAAGGTATGTTTTCTTCATGTTTATTTGAATTGCATTTTTATAAACTTGAAATGCAATTTATTATCATTCTATTAATTTTGAGATTCAGTGCATAACTCACAATAGCCACAGATATTAGTAAATCAAACCTAATCATTTCAAACTTGGCCACCTGGGTTCTTGGGTAGTAATTTTTCAAAAATTTCTTTTGAACTTTAGAGCCCAACAAGTTGTCTCAATTAGCATTTTACACCACTAAATTTAAAAAAATCCGGACCCTCCTATGCCCAGACAATTTATTGAAATTTATTGCGAAGGAGAATATTCCTTGATTAGCTGTTTCGAATAGAAAATTTTTCCTTAGTAGCTTGATTTTCTAATTTTGACATTTCTACCGTCCTCCCTCCTTGGTTCTAGTGTGTTACTTTCAAAACGTGTGCTCACTACCCTCAGCCCTCCAGCATTACTCGTCTGACAAGAACCATTTTTCATTGACAAACGCCACTAGACAAACTCGGACAAATTTCCTTGTCTCATTCAGTTTGTCTGGAGTTTAGGGAGTTGAAGACGGCACATATAGACACAACCACACTGCAGTCGGTCTTGTTCAACTGTCCTAATGAATGCCTTCTGCTGATCTGCTTCTGTCACTTGTAACACGCTGTCACATTTTTTCTTTTCTGTAATCATTCACTTGACGTTTCCGCACAAAAATAACTTTCATTGAGGTTAGAAAACTGGAGGAGTCTAGACAAGTTGTAAATTATTTAAAGGGTAGTTTCAGTTGTCTAATGGATTTTGCAAAAATTCTGTTTCTATAGGATAAGTATTTGAATATACTGCATTTTTTTAACGAATTGTTAAATTACATACAATAAAAAAGTCTTGATAATATTTTTAATCTCTCCCACTTCATTTAAACCTCTCTCACTTCAACTGCGTCATTCAAATTATTACACTCACCGCTCAACGTGAAATCTGAAGACAGACAAAAAAATTTAATTTGATGGCTTGATTTCACTTTCATCAATTTTTTTCACATTACACCATATAAAATTTTTACTTCTTGGATTTCTTGTTCCATAACGATCTGCGTTGTTAATCTTAACTGATTATTGTAAATTTAACGACTTGCAGTCAATTTCAATTGTGAATAAATAATATTCCTACTCACTTTTGATCTATGGATAGTAGATTGTCTTGTTGAATTAGGCCAAAAGTGAGTAGGAATATTATTTATTCACAATATTAAAATTGACAGCAAGTCGTAATATTTACAACAATAAGTTGAAATTATTGCTCTTGCATTCCAATATCAAGCTGCAAATTATTGGACAACCATAATTTTGTGACAACACCAATATAAAAATAATACTAGCATGTTGCCCGATTCAATTAAAGCGGCACATCTAGAATCTGACAACGAATTTACAAATTTAATCGTTTTTTCTATATCTTTTCTTCTTGCTGTTATTCTCAATCTCCTTTTTTTCATCCTGTTTTTCATCAAATTTTCCTCCTTCACTTATCTCCTCATTCATCATTGTCTTCGCCTCCACTCAACAGCGCTACTTTTGTCGACAGAGGACAGCATAAAGACGTTTGTAATAAGATATCTAGTAAATATAAAGGTTTAAACTATAAACAATTATTTGTTATGTGCTACATTATTATAATTGTTTTTCATCCATATTATGTAGACCTTATTTCCTAGATAAGAAGTAAATCTTTATTCTTTTTTCAATCACCTCCATAAATATTTTCTACACGAACCAACACTAACTCAAGTGGGAGTGATTAGTCACGAGCCTTGCCACATATCTGATCTGGCAGATAAGATAAAACACGAGCGCTGGGACTGAACTTGGAAGGGTGGTTGCTTCAGTTTTGGCTAGCAAAAATGACTGTTTTCTGCTGTATAACCACTTCCCCGTGGTTCGGAACCCATCTGAAAGTGTTGGTCCAACTCATCAAACATCTTCCAACTCATTGTCTATACATACATAGGAGACTGCTTATTTGTGTATGAAGCTATACTCTATATGTAAAAACGAATGATATTAACCAAAATCTTGATGTACATGATTATAATACAAGAAGCCGAGGAGATTATCACTTGGTGAGTCACAATAGTAGCTTATTCAAACAAAAACCTAGTTATATTGGTAGGAAATTCTACACCAAGCTACCGCAGTTTTTGAAGAGTCTTGAAAATATAGAAATATTTAAAAAACAATTGAAGAAATATTTAGTTGATAAAGCCTATTTATAGTGTACAAGAGTTCCTTTCACATCAAAATTAAGCCTCATTTCAACTAACTGATATAGTAATTATGGTATCTAGTGTATAATATTGTTGATCTGACTTGTCTTATACTCCTTATTAACTGGAGTCTCCAAGACGTAATCTACAAAAAAAAAAAAAAAAAAAAAACATAGGTCTCAGTATGTTAGCTACACCCAAAAATCCAGCATTTATTCCTAATGTTTCTAGACTCCCTTTTTTAATTTTTCCAATTCATTTTGCGAATGGCTTTTATGCTTATAAAATAAGATTGTAATAATATCAACCATAATTTACAATTCTTTAAGCTTCAATCATTAACTTGTTTGGTGAATTCAACGACTTGCAGTCAATTTTTAATTTTGAATAAGTAATGTTTTACTCACTCTCTAGGCCGAACGTTTTCGAATTATGAAAACATATCTTCAAGGCATGAGTTTCCATAACACGAAAACGTTCGGCCTAGAGAGTGAGTAAAACATTACTTATTCAAAATTAAAAATTGACTTCAAGTCGTTAAATTCACTTAAAAAGTTAATATTAACAACGCAACTCGTCATGGAACAAGGAATCCAGGCTTCAATCGTTTTGAACTAGGATAGCTTATTCGAGTACAAGACTAAATTCCGAAGGACAAAGCTTTGTGGCTGATATTAATTCTACTCTATTTAGAATTATTACTCCACTGAATACTGAACATGGAACAGCGGTCACTATGGACACCTATAGCTATCGCACTGCCCTACTTACGATAAGCTTTCACGTTAAGTTAAGCCCTTTGTTAGCCACTCTGTGAATAGCCATTGTGCTTAAGCTTCAACTCAATGTATCAAATTGCCCCGTCAGTAATCGATTATGGGTAAGCGAGTTAGGATCAATGATTACAGACTAAGTTAGGCTCTTTCAAGATTAACTTACTGCGGGAGACGAGCTTGTTCCGGCCAAGAACCATCTCCAGTAGCCATGGCAGCATCGCTCTCAATTTGTTCCCTTAGTGCCAAAGGTGATGAATGTCATCAGGGCATTAAATTCAATATCCTGAAGGATAAAGGGTGCCACGTGAAAGTTTCATCCCAAATTTAATCGAGTTTGTGTGATTGTATTAATTTTATCGCTCATCCTTTATGTTACAAAGGATTAGAAGCTTCTATCAGGAAAGTTATTAAGCCTTTATCGAAATTTGAGGAATAACTTCTTTCAATGTTTCCACTCTCTCTCCAATTATCTCAAAAAGAATTACAATTATTAGCGCTGCAGATAATAGGTTATTGCAATACTGTAATTAGAGGGAAGTGATAGCCCAGTGCCGTAGCACGTATCTGTTCAGAGATAAGCTACAAAACTCCTAGGCGCTCTTTGTGAGGGTGACCGATTGGATTGGCCAGCAAAAAAGACTGTTCTCTGCTGTAAAATCACTTCCCGGTGGTTCGGAACCCACCTAAAACTGTAGAGCCAACTCATCAATCATCATCATCCAATTCATTACCCACACACAGGTCTCAGACCTATTTGGGCTTCATACTCCAAAAAAAAGAAAGAGTATTGCTCTGTATTGCTCTGGTGATTGAAATCACACACTTTGCAATACATAAATTAATTATTGCAATCTTATTGCAAAGGATATTACAGTACTAGAAGATGCATTCCAGGTCCCCGGTAATACATAGGTTTGTATACCTCATTTAAACTAAATGCTGATTATTGGTTTTATTTTTATTGCTAGCCTACTCTGGAGTAGCATAGGATTCCTTTCATTTCCAAATATTACACTATTGTTCAACTAATGACTCATTTGTTCTAGAATAAATTTGATTCTGACGGATTTAAGGACTAACAAAATAAATAATTATACTGTATACTATACAACCTATCCTTACACCTCATGGTTATGGAATAAAATTAATCTGGCCTATTATTCGCTCCAAAATCATGCAGCTTTAACAACTAGTTGCATTTTTTAAAGGCGAAATTGAACTATCTAATCTTGGCTGGCGTTGACGAAGCTTCTCTTTAGAACTGAAATGCATTCTACCAGCATCTTCTGTAAAAGTCAGTGAAAATCATATATTTATTTGAAATACAGTGTCTGTTTTGATATTAGATTGTTCATCAAGTATTTCGTCATGGAAAACATCACAGACGAAATTAAAGTTGAAATCATCCTTCCTAAGGTTTCTCAAATCTTAAGTTGTATATACAGCTTATATCAACAATCATTGCTTTTCTTAAAGAATATGACAATATTGAAGTTGACATCTATACTTTCTGAACTTTTTCAACTTTTATACAACTTAGAAGATTCTGATGAATATTATATAGGTTCTATTTTATGGTGTGCATTCATGAATCATTTTATTGTATTCTTCCTATTTATAATATTATTTGTATTAAACAATTTGTAAATGTATATTATTATTTTAATGTATGTAAACTTCTTGTAGAGGTGAATTATTGTAAAAAATTAGTGAATTTTAATCTGATTATAATTTTGCATGTATAATATTGACAAAATCAATAGTTAAGCATTGATTGTTGATATAAGCTGTATACAACCTGAAATCTGTGATGTTTTCCATGACGGAATACTTGATGAACAATCTAATATCAAAACTGACACTGTATTTCAAATAAATATAAGATTTTCACTCACTTATACTGGAGATACTGGAGTGAAATGCATCCCTCCAGTATATCCAGTATAAGTGAGTGACAACCTAAAAGTTGAGAAACCTTAGGAAGGATGATTTCAACTTTATTTTCGTATTTTTCGTCAATTATTCTTGTTATTCATCTTGCTCCTTAGTGTTAGTGCTAGTGTTATTCGACTAGAGTAAACATTCAAGGGAAGTAGACTTTAGTCTTAAACCTTGAGATTGTGAGACCCAGCTCAATAGTCATCTAGCCCAGAATTATTATGCTTAGACTATGTAGTATTGTAACTGTGACGTTGCTTACAACTAAAGTTGAATGGCAATAAAATTCTATTTTTTTATTGCTGATGATGCCCACATGAGTCAGAGACTTGTGCGTGGGTAATGAGGTGAATGATTACACATAGATGACAGACGGAGGAGCGGGATTCGAACCCACGACCGCTTAAACGACAGCAAGCTGAAGTTGCGACGCCCTATCCCCCAATCATGTCAGTTTCCTGTAACTTCTGCTATTAAAATATCATGAATGCCTTTATCTGAGTCTATTATATAGTTCATGTTATTTTATTTGGAGGATATGAGACCTGTGCGTGGTAATGAGTTGGATGATTGTGATTGACGTGCTGGACCTACAGTTTTAGGTGGGTTCCGAACCACCGGGAAGTGATATTTGCTTCATAATAAATGAGAATTTCATTTTAAAACATGAATACATACATTTTTGAAGTCCATAAGATTTTATGGAATAAATTGAGTGCGTGGGCAATCGAAAATGAGAGTAATGGAAAAGATTTCTTTGGTACTGAGGGAAGATTTCTCTGAAGAACAAATAAAGATGATAAATATGAGAAGAAAAGACGTCCAATAGAGGGAGTGATGAGGAATAAGAGTAAGAAACAGAACATTCAAGAAGTGAACTGATCCGGACAGATGCTGGAATGGAAGATGTATTTTATGATTTTCAGTGGCATGGTTAGGCGTTATATCACATTCCTATGGGAAATCTCTCTATGTATTACGTTGTTTATGACGGTTCTGCACGGGCGGTGGGAAAGCTAGCATGTGTGTGTGTGTGTGTGTGTGTGTGTGTGTGTGTGTGTGTGAGTTACCCATCGGGGGCTGAAGGAAAAATCGAACCACAGAACACAGTGGAAGATTTTCAAGAGGTTATGATCCCGAAATCTGTTCCCATCCTCCTAGGTGAGCATTGCAATAACGCCATATCCGCCCCCATCATCTTCTAAAATCCTTTCTACAGCCCTTGGGAGAACTGACCACTGGTGAAAGTAGACAACAGAAGGAAATAGAAAATAAGGATAACCTGAACCTTTTTGTTTCTCTCCTGCCAAGTGAACCTATAGCTACTCCAATATCTAACCATATAATTCCAGAGTAACTTAATTAATGTAAACGCAGCGTACTGATAGAGCACCAGTATACTACTATTATTAAGATACTTGAAAAAATAACATCTAAATCAGTCTGGTTAATTTCCAAATTCCTATAAATGTATTTCATGAATAAATTAATCAGAATATATTGTATAAAAATTATGATATGTTTATAGTATGGAAGTTTTCATCATTCTAACATAAAAAAAAGCTTTAAAAACTACTAAGTACCATTATTTTCCATATTAATCTATCATAAAATATAAGTTGGAAGGGTTATAATTATCTTTCTAGAGCATAAGTAGCAAATTTATTGTCTAAAATTTCTTGGATAAAATATTTGTCTAAAATTTCTTGGATAAAACCTACATGTCTAAAATCTTGTGGAAGTGCGTTATAACTCTTTACACCAATGAAAAGGAAGGTATTTTGTGTATTGGCATTATAACTATGCCAATACACAAGATACCTTCCTTTCCATTGCTTTATTTATTTATTGTGACAAATTTACAATGAGTGTGAAGGTGCAACAGACTCAAGTCCAAAACTGCTCCCTTCACAAATTTTGAGTATGTTCTATTGTCCAAAAACATTGAGGTTAATGTTTTATAATGCACTTCCACAAGATTTAAGACATTTAACAACAAAGACATTTAATCAATTTTTAAGCACAAACTTAAACGTTTTCTGTTAAATAACCCACTGCACAAATACGAGGCCTCTTTGAACTGACAAATACTCTGTAGGCAATTGTGATGACTTAGTAGGATTCTCTCTTTTTTTCATAAATCTTGATCTTGAAAGGTTATTTTAAAAATTATTATTATTCGCGATTTGTATTTTTGAATTAATGCTAATCTGTGTTTTGGTGAATATTTATAATGCTCCCGATGAACTTCGGAGTAGCTGCAATAAATATTTTATTTTTGTATTATTTATTAAGAATACATGGATAAATAATACTCTAAATATAATAGTAGCATTGATGGAAGCTAATACACTAGTTATAATAGGAAGACTTCAACATGTTTGTTTTACAGATTTTGAAGTTTTAATCAGTAGTTGACCTTCCTAATGGAAATAGATGTACAGATTTCATTTTGTAATCATAAATGTTTCTGATTGATCTAATTCAAATCTCTACCATATACTTTTTTATCACTTTACTGTTGATTTTTTATTTTTATTTTTGTACTGTTTTTTTTTCAATTTTTTTTTCAAAACATTACAAAATGTCATAATTGTGTAGCTTGTATGATTTGGATGAGGCATAAAAGTGTTTTAACTACTGTCTCCATTGATGAATTGCAGTAAGCTATTAATTTAATTAATTTACTTCCAAAAGATTGGCTTTTTGAATCACTTTTGTATGATAATAAACTTATAGTCGGGAAATGTTCAAAATAAATAGAGATTTTAGCACAGATATTGTTTTTTTGAGTTAAATGTTGTTTATCTGTTGTCTCCATTGATCAATTACAATTTAAATTTACTTCTGAAAGATTGTCTTAGAAATTCACTTAACTATGATGATAAAAGTAGTGGAATATTTGCAGTAAATAAGAGATTTAAGCACAGAGAATGGTCCTAAGCATAAAAAGGCTGAAAAACCAGATGCTTTATAGTGTTTGTTTTTTTCTTCAAATAAAATAACCAAGAAGCTTTCGTTTGACGGTGCCCTCTGTACTACACACAAAAAGAGTGAAAAGTAGTTGCGTTGTGAGCGTGCAAGCGCGCGCGCCCCTAAGAACGAACTGAGTTTATTCAAGAGCAGCACGCTTTTTGGCACCCAACGCACACTGCGCGCCTTTTGAGCGAGCCGAATGCTTGATTTCACAAAGAGCCAAAGAGCGGAAATGAAGTACCGACTGTGTCGACTGCGCTGAGTGAAACGAGATACTTTCCAGTTCAGCTTCAGGTCGTGAATCGACAAGAACGCGCGAAAACGCTAAACGTAAAAAAGCTAACGCCTCTCAACCAACAACACTCCATTTCTTCATGAAACGCGACTGAAAATATTTCTGGCATCACAGGACGTGTTTGCAACCCTTATTACGTATGGTGTCGCACTTTCAACTTTGGCACTACACCAGTATTTTTTTCTTGCTGAAGCCTAAATATTTTTTCCTGCAACTGCTCGTAAAGTAGTTCTTTACGTACTGAAAACTAATTGTAAAATACCTCTTTACTGCTCAGCAAGCGGTAAAGTACTTTACGCTCGCCAGCTGTTTTCTTTACGCTTCTGTTTTGATTTTGATGTCTTCTCATTGGTGGATCACGGAATCCGTGAAATTCACATAACCTCAAAAAAGGTGAATGCTAACCAAATCCGCGCATGGTCTGTGATGTTACAAATTACAAGCTTTTATTGTGTTGGAATCCAGAACTGCAGTTTTAGGAAAAATATTGTATGCAATTCGCGCGTGAAGCTTCTTTATCGCTCTCGCAAAATTACTTGTAAATGTTTTGGCTCGAGCGATAAAGTCGCGCTTCACGCTCTTAATACATAAATAACTATTCTGGAAAAAAATTGTTTCTAACAGGAGAGTTAAGAGAATAATAATGTAGAATCTAAATATATTTCTAACAGGAGAGTAAAGAGAATAATAATGTAGAATCTAAATATGTTTCTAACAGGAGAGTTAAGAGAATAATAATGTAGAATCTAAATATGTTTCTAACAGGAAATTTAAGAGAATAATAATGTAGAATCTAAATATGTTTCTAATAGGAGAGTTAAGAGAATAATAATGTAGAATCTAAATGTGTTTCTAACAGGAGAGTTAAGAGAATAATAATGTAGAATCTAAATGTGTTTCTAACAGGAGAGTTAAGAGAATAATAATGTAGAATCTAAATATGTTTCTAACAGGAGAGTTAAGAGAATAATAATGTAGAATCTAAATATGTTTCTAACAGGAGAGTTAAGAGAATAATAATGTAGAATCTAAATATGTTTCTAACAGGAGAGTTAAGAGAATAATAATGTAGAATCTAAATATGTTTCTAACGGGAGAGTTAAGAGAATAATAATGTAGAATCTAAATATGTTTCTAACAGGAGAGTTAAGAGAATAATAATGTAGAATCTAAATATGTTTCTAACAGGAGATTTAAGAGAATAATAATGTAGAATCTAAATATGTTTCTAATAGGAGAGTTGAGAGAATAATAATGTAGAATCTAAATGTGTTTCTAACAGGAGAGTTAAGAGAATAATAATGTAGAATCTAAATATGTTTCTAACAGGAGAGTTAAGAGAATAATAATGTAGAATCTAAATATGTTTCTAACAGGAGAGTTAAGAGAATAATAATGTAGAATCTAAATATGTTTCTAATGGGAGAGTCAAGAGAATAATAATGTAGAATCTAAATATGTTTCTAACAGGAGAGTTAAGATAATAATAATGTAGAATCTAAATATGTTTCTAACAGGAGAGTTAAGAGAATAATAATGTAGAATCTAATATTAAAACTGACACTGTATTTCACTTTTATATATTTTTTTACTCACTTATATTGGAGATGCTTGAGGGATGGATTTCACTTCTGAAAAGAAGCTTCGTTAGCCTCTTTCAGAAGTGAAATGCATCCCTCAAGCATATCCAATATAAGTGAGTAAAACAATATATAAAAGAGAAATACAGTGTCAGTTTTAATATTAGATTGTTCATTAAGTATTTCGTCATGGAAAACATCACAGATAATAATGTAGACCTGCAGTGTTACAATTCTGAAAGGAAACAGTAAAAATGAATGAAAACTGTGTTTAGATGCGGGAAGCTCATAGAACAGCTTATACATGATAAGTCACTAGCTTATGATCTTAATCTATTTATTAAGAGTGTGTGTGTTTTGCGTGTGTGTGTGCATGTGTATGTAAATCTTACAGATTTCAAATTTCACAAAAAAGAAAACGATTTGGAACACTAAATTTGGCACAAAGCTTTCGCTGCTCTCAATTCAGTGAACCTCGAAGCCCGATTTCTTATTTTCTTTCTACATTTTTTTAAATTATTGTTCAAATTTCAGTTACGAACACTATCAAGTTTAAAAATGTATTTAGATACAGGAAGCTCATAGAACAGCTGATATCAAGATAAGTCACTATCGTGGTAATATAGATGATATATTAATGATATATAATAATACTCCGGTGTGTTTCAACCAAAGCGAAAAATTTGCTCTGTATCAATATTACAGCTGCTAATTACCCAGCGTCATGCGAGCTTACTCCTTATTGTGTGTATATAATAATCTAAAGAACTAAACACAAAACTATGCAACTGCAAATTTGCTAAAAAGGTAGTTTACTTATAAAAAAAACACTAAAATTTGACATCATCAGTGCAACAAAAAAATGTTTTTCTGTGAACTTTTCTTTTCAAACAGATGAACGGTATGGTATAAACACTGCATGGTATTTAACTCACTCTTCCCAAATTCGTAATTTTGTGTCCACTAACATAAGTTATCTACCAGAAAAGAAGAACTCCAAACTGGATTTCCTGGAAAGACCATGTAAAAATCTTCTATGGTACTTTTATACATGTTAATTTCTGAGATAATAAATTGATACATAGATAAATTGATACATATTGCTGAAATATGAGCCATTTTACGAAGTCGTCTATTTGCAAAAATAAGCTCAAACATATTCAGATGCATTTGATTCAATTCCTGGAAGATTTGATTAATTTAATTTGAAATATATCAACTTTAATTTTATCTCAACGGAACCATTCAGACTTTCTGGAGTTTATTTTTGAAAATTATTATAAAATTGTATATCATTTCCTGAATTAAAATACTCATTTCAGTTTTATGAGAATTATTGTGATTTTAACATCCGCTTCCTAATAAATTGAGCCATTAGGGATTGAAAGATCTCGTCTGAATTAATTTGAAACGGTATCGTTGCATGAAGCCGTGGGAGAGATAAAAACGTTTCGTATCTATTTTGGCACTTACCAATTTTCTTCTTCATTACTCGGAACATTAACATCTTGCATGAATAACTTGGTAGTTTTGATAATATTAAACACGCTGGCAGAGTGTTAAAGACTTACGAATCAAATGTTCCTGGCAAAGCCTCTTAAATAATTTATTCCTCACTCATATTTGGGAAGTTGTAGCAAAAAGTTATCAACCCCATTTATCATAAAAATTTATTTTGATTCAATAATCACCTTTTTAACGCCATCCTTTTCTTGTTTCTATAGTTTATCTTAATTCTCATCTAATTCTGAAAATCATGGTAATTGCTCTTGTCAAGAGTCCTCTCACAACACTATCGGTTGTGGATTACTTCTTCAAGGATGAATTTATTGCCCCAACACAGATTATTTATTCATCGATTCATCCTGAATTATCATATCAATATTTGTCCCATATATTCCCAAGTCAATAATTTATTTCTATTTTTAACAATAAATTGATCATTTATTAAAAAGTTATCAAACCCATTATTATAAAACTTTATTTTGATTCAATAATCACCTTCTTTCAACACCGTCCTTTTCTTGTTTCTATAGTTTATTTTAAATTATATCTACATTTCTAAATTGTAAATATTTCTAAATTAATACATAAATTATTTCTAAAAGTCAGTTGTCCTGACAGAGCATTATGTTCCTCCATTGATCCATTTCGAAATATCAACAGAATCGGTCAAACTATTTTCATTAGTTTTAAACCATTATTTTTTAAACTTAGCCTTGCTGACTCACATGGAATGTTTATTTATTTCGCTGTATTCAACCCTTCAGCCAACCAAGCTTCATAAATAGAGACCGATTCAATAGTAAATTAGATAAATCTTAAATGTTAATTTATATTTGTTATGATGTTGAAGATCCATCTTGTTTCTAGTAATATATAATAAAAACTTAAAAAACACTTTTGAGTGTCAATTGTGACTCACGTTATGACGTGACGGCCGTTTCACTATTGTAAAGAGCATCGTCAGACGACCCACAGAACACTGGTTTAAGGCATGAGTTTGAGGGTTATGGATATTGGTTGATGTGGAGGGGTGGGGGATGAGTAAGCGGGAGGTTTGAAATTGGGATTATTTTGTCAAAAAGGGTGTGTGAGAAGAAGTGGAGTTGATCATTTAAAATGTTGTCAGGTTGCTGCTTTGTGTGTGTTTATAGATTTCATATTGCTCTAAAATCTAAAACATTGAGTTTCTGGCTTTTGTGAGTGAAGTGTAGTGTGTCTAAATTAGTGTCAATGTCTGTGTAACTGTGGCCTGTCACATAAAAAAATAGCTGCAACTGAATGCAAGAAAATAACTCTCTTAAACTATACTGGTTAAGAGTCAAGAATGGACGAATCTTTGTCCAAACTTCGCCATTCCATGTAATTGCATCACTTAGATTGTCATTACCAAATTTAATACCATAAAGATCATACAAATGAGATCGTTGTACATAATATCTTGCACTATAAAAATAGCATTATCTGAATTTACAATAAATGTATGAGATGTTGATAATTTTGTTTTCAACTACTTTATGCCAAATTTGTAAATATACATGAATAAAGAAAGATAATCTAATCTAATCATTCCAACAGGCCACAGTTACACAGACATTGACACTAATTTAGACAAGGTAGAAGAGGAATAGTCCAAGTAAGTAATTATTATTACTTCTCAACTCAATACAATAATATGATAATCTGACATCAAAACTGACACTGTATTTCTATTTAAACGATTATTTTCAATCTAATATTAAAACTGATACTGTATTTCACTTTTAAATAATGTTTTACTCACATATATTGGAGATGCTGGAGGTGCTTTAAAAGTGAAATACAATGTCAGTTTTAATATTAGATTGTTCATTAAGTATTTCGTCATGAAAAACATCACAGATATTAATTCATTCATTTGTATCTCCAGTTCATTCTTTGTATAGTATTTTCTTTGATCTTGCTATCCCATTCTTCTTTCTGTTATTCCTCCTTGCTCCTTCCTATACTTTTTCCTGCATCCAATTTTCTCTTTTAACTTTCCCTCTTATACCTGCTTATGTAAGTTTTAAAATATAAGATAATTTCATCAACAATTATGCATCAATAATGGGCAATGCAGATTCTTCTCATACGTTTTCAACATTTCCATGATTTATCTCCTCAGCTATTCATTTTTTTTTTTGAGGATGAAGCCCACAGGTCTGAGACCTGTATGTGGGCAATGAGTTGGATGATGGCGATTGATGAGTTGGACCTACAGTTTTAGGTGGTCTCTATTTTACTCTGTTTTTTTCATTGCCTATCACTTGACTATAAGAAGCCTTCCATACTAGTGTTAGTATTAGTGAATTTCATTAGTCCTCAAAATGAATTACTGTACAGTATAAACAATTAAAATTTATGCAAAATCATAAAAAAATTTTTATCATTTCTGATTTACTTTGTTTTTACTTTAATTTTTTTATACCGTTTTCGGCTTGAAACTTTTAGACTAAATAATTCCAAATTTTCTAATCTTTTCATATTGTTTGTTTGGTAATTTGGTTTTATTTTCTTTCATGTCCAATTTAAAAAAAATAATAATATTTTTTTCTTTAAAATATTGAAAATTAATAGGTAGTGAAATTATGTGTCTTCTAGACATAACCTTTATTTGTAAATTTCTTCATTTAAATGTAGAAGAGGAAGCAGTTTTGGGCTGTAAAGCCTGTTACTTCCTCTTTATTCTACTGCAATGTGATGATGTCCTTATATGATGAATAAATAAATATTGAATATTACATTTCTAAGAGATAAAATTTCGTTCCAAATTTGCAGTCTTATGATTCAGGTACTACAAGCGTACGTTTCTTATAAGAGTGTGATATCCTGTTTCTCCTTATTAAAACTTCGTTGTCTCTACAGAGTATCCACTCCATAAGCTCTATGCATAGCATATTTAAACTACTCACATAATGTAGAATAATATTCAATCTAATATCAAAGCAGACACTTTATTTCTATTTAATATATGATTTTTACTCACTTATATGGGAGATACTAGAGGGATTCATTTCACTTCTAAAGAGAAGCTTCATCAGGCTGATGAGTCTGATGAAGCTTCCCTTTAGAATTTAAATGCATCCCTCCAGTATCTCCAGTATAAGTGAGTTAAAATAACAATTTAAATAGAAATACAGTGTCAGTTTTGATATTAGATTGTTCATCAAGTATTTCGTCATGGAAAACATCACAGAGTCGATAAATGATTAAACTATGATAAATTATGATGATGATGATAATGACGATCACCTATTTTTCTGGAAAACATCACAGATAATATGATAGCTAGAAAATGGAAAACTTCGCTGGTGCTTATTAATAAGAAACATTATTCCTTCATTTTCTTGACACTTGAAAAAACTCCTTGGAGTGATCAGTGAAATGAGATTTATGTTTCTTAGATGGACAAATCACAGCTCTTGTCTCTTTTGCATGGAGCCGTGGAGTTGAGTAATTGGAACGAATAATTCCCCTGAGATTAAAATGAATGGGAAAGTGAATTAGAACGAAATTGCACTGGAAATTGCGGTTGTGACGGGTATGGGGAAGGGGTGGCGAATGGGGGGGGGAAGGGCGGAGAAGAGGTGGAAGGTGGAATGGAGGTGGGTGGTTCTGATTCTATTCTGGAATTTTTCTTAGCGAATCCGAGTCGGAAAAACTTTTTTATAGTACCAGAGAAAAATCCGTGGAAAACGCCAGGGTACGTCGATCAAACAATTTCCTGATTAAACGAGTTGAGCATTCCTGAGAGGCCGCTGCTGACTAGACCTGAATATTATTGTCAGGAACCAGGAAAATAAAAAGTTCTTTTCTTGAGAATAATTAAGAATTTGGAAAAGAAAACAGGAAGCTTTGTAGAGAAATAATTATTTAAAAATACAGTGTAGATTTTCGATAGAACATTAGAATAAGATGCATTGTGTACGGGAAGTGATAGCCGATTGCCGTAGCAGGTATCTGTTCAATCAGAGATAAGCTACGAAACTCCTGGGCGCTCTTTGAAAGGGTGACAGATTGGATTGGCCAGCAAAAAAGACTCTGTTCTCTGCTGTGAAATCACTTCCTGGTGGTTCGGAACCCACCTAAAACGGTAGATCCAGCTCAGCAATAGTCATCCTCCAACTCATTACCCACGCACAGATCTCAGACCTATGTGGGCTTCATCCTCCGAAAAAAAAGAAAAAAGGAGCTGATGACTGAAACATGATTCTCATTGGTGTTTTTTTTTCGGAGGATGAAGACCACATAGGTCTGAAACCTGCGCGTGGGTAATGAGTTGGATAATGGTGATTGATGAGTTGGACCTACAGTTTTAGGTTGGTTCCGAACCACCGGGAAGTGATTTTACAGCAGAGAACAGTCTTTTATGCTGGCCAATCCAATCGGTCACCCTTACAAAGAGCGCCCAGGAATTTCGTAGCTTATCTCTGATTGAACAGATACCTGCTGCGGCACTTGACTGTCACTTCCCTTATTGGATATTGATAATTTTCAACAAGTTCAAGTACCTAGACTATTAATAGTATATTTTTGAATACAGATTAATTTTAATTTTAAATTTTTATGGTAAATTCAACGAGTTGCAGTCAATTTTAATTGAGAATAAATAATATTTTTACTCACATTAGGCTAAAAGTTTTCGAGTCCTGGTTTTAGAAGATGAGACTCCATGACTCGAAAACGTTTGGCCTAAAGTGAGCAAAAATATTATTTATTCTCAATTAAAATTGACGGCAAGTCGTTGAATTTGCAATAAAAAGTTAATATTAACAACGCAGATCGTATGAAGAACGCAAGAAATCCAGAAATCATATTAACTTGAAGAACATAGAATCCAATTTGATGTGCCGGTATGCAGCATTGTGCAACAGGAATAAGTTTTTCGTTGATTTAACAAAAAATCATACTAAATTGGTCATAAAATCCAAACTGATGTATGCATTAGTATGAAACTAATGCATATACGTGTCAATGAAAACAGACTAGTACAAAAGCTAGGCCTACTATGCATCTTATACGATTTTGAACACATTTCTCCATAATTACAACAGTCAGAGATAATCAGATCTCAATTGCAACGACATCAACTATGCAAATGGGCAAAGTGAAATGTACTACAAAACAGAAAAATATGCGCATATATTATGCGCAACTTGCTGCAAAACACAGCATGTAAAGGGAAAGGCATATTATACCCGGTTTCATGTGGCACACTCTACAGTGAAGAGAAAACATGGTGTGGGGTTGAACAGTGAGCTCCTACAACCCATAGAGAATGTCCGGTCTCCCTATCCACATTTCCTACAGCATTTCAGACCTATTTTATACAATCCCTCTTTTTATTGTCTCGCCACTGCTACTTTAGTAGAGAAAACGAAACGTTACCAAACTAACTCAAATTGTACTAGCTCAAATTAATCAATTTATAATCAATTGTATAATCAAATTGTACTAGCTAAAATTTTATAATCAATTTTATTATTAAATTGTACTAGCTCAAATTTTATAATCAATTTCATGCCAGTTATAAAACCCGTTAAGATTAGTAAATGAATTCAATAGTTTATTCACTATTAATATGAATTATTGAAACATAAATAATTAAGATGAATAATAAGACTTGGATGTTGTCAAACCACTTTATTTTGAATACATTATTGAAAAATTACAGTACCATGGTTTCGTGGTTTAACCTGCCACATCCTCAGCTGTACTGTTGTTTTGAGAGAAGTGAGAGAAAAAAAAGCTTTTTTTGTGAGGATGGAGCAGGTTAAGCCACGAAACCATGGTACTGTAATTTTTCAATAATGTGTTCAAAATAAAGTGGTTTGGTGGTCTTAAAGTGGTCTTATTATTCATCATGGAAAAGTACCATAATATCCATTCACAAACAACTGAAAACATAAATACTTATTGTATATGTTTTATATATTATGTGAATACATACTATGACAATAATATAATGTTCAAATTCACTATTAAAGCTTATTCCAATAATTATTTGTGTTTAAATATCAAGTTGAATTGTAATATAGAACTACATCATAAATTATTACTTCAAAAATTAATTTGTGATGATTTTTATTGATTAAGATTCGAATTCAAATTCAGATTTGTCAATATGAACCAGATTCATTCATAAGCTGCATTAGATTGAACTTAGTGTTTTAAAATTACATAATTTGGAGCAATATTGTTAAAGTGAGTGATTAAAATAAAAATAATGGAATAACAGAAACAATAACTTTAAATTGATTTGGATTTGACAATATAATCCAGATTTATTTAATGGCTGCAATAATTTAGAACCTAGTGTTTTAAAATTATGATATTTGGATCAAAACTAATATATTAACTATATAAACTTATAAAGTTGTTAAGTTATTGAATAAAATAATGAAAAAACCCAGAAACAATCATTTTTAAATTTTTTCTTGGTTGAAAAATCTCACCAGTTCATTAATAATAAGAATTACTGAATTTTTTATATTATAACACAGATAAATTTAATTAACTATATAAAGTTAATATAATTAACTATATAATTATAATATAAGTATTATTGTATAATTATTTGCATACAGTATTATTTCTGCAGATATTTTTTTTGTAACATTTTATTTCTTGTTCATGATAGTTAAGTTGATCTAAGTATTTTTTCTTTGTAACTTCTTGGTTTCTCTCCTAATAATTGATTGTTTTATAATTATTATTATTTTCTATCATGTATAATTTTTTTCCTGTGTATTTTTTTGCTTGTTTGTATTTGCGGAAATAAAGATTATTATTATTATTAAAGTTGGTAAGCTATTAAATAAAATAATAAACAAACCAGAAAGAATCATTTTTGTTGACTTTCAGTGTATCAAACTTCATATGGTACAGCAAGGGGTTGAGTCAACATGTACTTATTCAAGTAAGTGATAAGTTTATGTCAAATAATAAGCCGCATAATTAAGGATGTAATATTGTTAAGGAATATGTAATATTGTTATTATATAATTGATTGAGGAAGTAATATTGTTCTTGGATTGCCACAATAATGTTACGTAGTTTAGATTTACTGATCTTGTATTTTTATACTAAGGCATTCACCATGGAGAAATAAATCTCAATTATAATATGCAATAAAATATGCTTGAAAATTATATTAGATTTTCAATTAATGTTGTTCCTAAATTTATTAGTTAATTAATTGATGATGTTAATAACAAAAGTACAATGACTGGATGAGGCGTGTACTCAATAAAAATCTAGTTTAACTTTTTATTTAAAATCATTCTTTAGATAAATCTTTTTACCTGTTGTACTAAATTTTCACAGCCCAATTTCAAATGACAATCCTTCTAAACCTAACCTAAGATTTAAATTCTAATTTGAAATTTTTTGAAAAGCAGTTGGGTAATAGCCTGTTGTATTCACATTGATTGTATGTTAGTTAAATGAATAAATAAATAAATTAATAGTGGAACCAGCATCAGAGAAAAATGGAGACTTTCTTGGTGTCTAATTCGAGTAATTCTATCTCTGATTCTGCTCATTATATGAAATGCACGTGATGGCCTTCCAAAATCTTCAACAAGTTGCCCAAAATCGATATGATATCATGGTCCTTTCGTATACCACCAATCTGATTATGTATTTCGCCATGTATTATCCAGCAAATAAATTTGTCGTTTCCGTAGATGCAAGCCAAAGTGTGTTTTCATGGCACCAGTTGTTCAATTCTAATTTGGACAGAATTCAATTTTGTGAGTAGGCTCGTAGCTCGGCAACTGAATTCTCTGAATTTCGGCTCCATTCAAATTAGAGCCACCAGCTTCAGGAACGCAAAATAATTGGATTGACTATAGGTCCTAACTTTATTATAATTTCTGATACCAACATACAGCTAACCTCAAAGCTAACTTGATAGTTGCGTTAAAATAAGACAATTATGGGATTATCTAACGAATTGAACTTTCATATCAGTCAGAATAAGGAAAATGGGAAGTGGTTTCCCTGTACAAAACAAAAATAGTTTGGAAGAACTGGCAAACGATTTTGAAATTTTTCTTATTGTGAAGTAGTCTACTAGTGATGGTATACTACACAAGCTGATTCATTGTATACTACTGCTAACTGACTGGTAGTTGATTTCTCAACAAAGATACACTAAAACGTAGAATAGGATAGAAACTCTAATTTGTACACTTTCATTATGTTTAAGCTGAGGTGACCTGCTGGTCACCTAAGGTGAAATAAAACAGAGTTTTATAATAGTTAATGAAACAATTTTTCTAATAAAACAATTATTGTTTATTGTTTATTACCATGTATACTGTATTGTTTATTATTTATATGTCTGCAATATTATTTTAATTATTTATATCTACAACAATAAGTTTATTATTCGCTTCAATATTTAAATGTTTTGCTGTTGCATCGTTTATATCTTGACGTTTTCCATTGTATACTGATTTGTATACTTATTCTATTTTAGATTATTTTTGGTTTTAATATGTTCTATTTAGTTTTAACTTTAGTACAACATCATCACCAACCATTTCATCCAACTTTGTAATACATCACTTCATCTATCACGTAGTCTTAAAATACTTCAATAGGTTGCCTTTGTACAATAAATAAAAAAAAAAATTATTATTAAAAATTGTTAGATTATAAAATTAGTAAAATGAGTTCCTGAGAACTATGTAATTAAAGTTTGAATTGTTAAAATTTTAAGTCTGAATTGATCAGATTTAAAAAAATTCTATGAGGGGATTCTACTTTCGAACTGATTATTCAAGACCATGCCAAGAACAACAGTCTAGCAGAGTAGCAGATTGCTGTTTTGGTGTTTTAGAGAGGAATGCTATTTCATTTAACATTCTAAATAAAACATGTGAAATCTGGAAAAAAAATTCCAATTTATATCCACTTTCTTTGGACTATTGAACTGTTTTAATACTTTTTTGAAAGTAAATTTTAAATTGAATAATAGCTATTCTTGTTTTGGAAAGAATTAGTAATTTATTGTAGTTCAAAGTGAAATTTCTAGTTGAACTTGGATTTGACCCAAAATTTGTATTTTTCAGTTGAAAATTTGAAAAGAAAGCAGTAGTGGGCTGTGCCTGTTGTATCTTTACTTGATAGTGTTTCTAGTAATAAAAGAATAAATAAATTCTGTTCTCAAACACTATCCTTCATAAAACTATCTTTGCTAAATATACTTATTCCAGTAATTCCACAAGGATTGATTATCAGCCTAGTGAATTGGCTTGATAGGGCTACATACCGTAATGACTAGAGTTCATCCATTTGATCTACATTTAAAATTATATAGATTTATAGCTTCACATATTCGAGGTACCGTACTGTTATGTAGACTATAGGCCTATTATGTGAATAGCGCGTAGCCTACTATTATTTTGTTGCAAGCCAATTTTTTTTACAGATTACTTCTTGGAGTATTAGACAAGTCAGATGAACAACTATCCAATCTGTTATGAATTTGGGAGTAGGCCAAATTTTTTTTGTTAGATTACCTTGAATAACTTACTTGTTTGGTATCATTTTAAACGTTATTAAATTCTAAAGATATTTTTTTTATGTAAAGTTTTCTGAATTAGGACATTTTAAGCTAGTTATTGGAGAGTTTAGATTTTAATTATTAGTTTTCAATAAAAGTAATTGAATCGATTGGGTTTTCATGTTGGAATTGGTAGTACAGTAGAGCATTGTTTTGAGATTCAATATCGAGCAGGATTGAATCCCATGCTAGTCTAGTAAAAGAAGATGGAGCTAGTTTCTCATTCTTTTGCTCTATCTTACACTCTCTTTACCTGTTCATTTTTCATTTGCAGAATAGGCGTTCTGCGCAGGCCTGCAGGCAAATCTAGAGTTTTGATTCGATGAAAAGTACATAGTTTTGTAATCCCCGTTTTATTTCTGAACATCGATTCCCACCAAGAGCAAACTCGGTTTGTTGGCAAGCGACCGGCTCACTTCTCAACGAAATTGCATGGAGCAAACACCACGCTGGTTGAGACGAGCTTGTAGTTATTTTTTTGAGGTTATGGTGACGTGATTGTTTTGGTTTTAGGCCCTTGTGCTGGGCAAAGTTTATAAATTCAAATTTATTTTAATTATGTGATTTAAAAGTTTATATTAGGAAACCGCCACTCACCTCATGTTTAGTTTGAATTAGTTTGTTTGATTTGAAGATAATTTGTGATGTACTTCGCCGCTTTATAAGGTAACAACAATAATTTTTTTTAATATGAAATACTTTGTGAATTTATATTTCTAGCTTAATTGTTCTCATGTACGTAATTGATGTAAGCAATTGTTTGTCAGAATTCATAGGCTATGGATAAGACTTAGTGAAGTTTAGTATAAAAAAAGGAAGATATTAAATATTCAATTTAAATCAGTAGTAAAAGTTAGCATACCGATATTAGTAGTTAGTTGTGATAAAAAGAGTATGAATTTGATGATGTAACTAAGAAACTCAACTTCCTTATTGCTATAGATTAATGTGAACTATTTTGAATTCTGCGATGCTGTGATACTTATGAAGTAAAGGTTAGGTTTGTTTAATTGTTTGAATTTTAGTAATGTAGATGTGTAATTAAGCGACATAAATGTTTGGGATTTGTGGTCGTGAAAGTAAATTGGAAATAGTAGTGTTCATCTCAAGTTAAGGGTTTATTTCATTATCAAAATAGGAAGTTACAAAATTTGAAATTTCAGCGGTTCCCGAGTTGGGTCGTTCCCGGATCGCAGAGTCGTTCCCGAGTAGAGTCATTCCCGAGTTGGGGTCATTCCCGAGTTGGGGAGTTCCCGAATCGTAGACTCGTTCCCGAATTGCAGAGTGTTGCCGAGTCGCAGCATTCCTGAACTGGAGTCTTCCCGAATAGTCAAGACTCCGAAACTTCGAGGGCTTGAGTATTCCAGCATTGGAGAGTACGAGAATTCCAGACCAAGGCTGTATTAGATCAACATGAACTCTATACCTTGGAAGTAGTAAGGATTATCGAACGAGGTAACAAATTTATTATATTTTTTTGCTTCGATCAAAGTGAGTGCAACGAATTGTGGGGAACTATTAATTCAATGGGATAACGAAAACGACGATATAATTTTGTTAATTAAAGTAATCTTCGAAATGCGCATAATTTTAAAGACTTGAAATAATTATAAGTTTAGGCTGTATTGTTGAGTGCAATGTATATTCTTTGATTTGGTTATTTTGAGGTTAATGAGGTGTGATTATATTTTCGAGTGGTTGTTTCCTAAACATGCGCTTCATTTGGCTTGGTAACCTAGTTCCTCTTGGTTTTGTATGCATGGGTATTTGATGGTGTTTTGGTGTACAAGCGTGTAGAAAGGAAATGTTTTCCTTTTTCCACGTTTCGCCTTCTAAATTTTTGGTTGTTTCCGTCATTCTAAATTTATTCTAAATTAAAAACAAATTGATGGGACAAATCTTATACATTAGTTACCATAATTACTATATCAATTTGTTGATGTGAGGCTTAATTTTGATGTGAAAGGAACTCTTGTACACTATAAAAAACTCTATCATCTGAATAATTATTCAATTGTTTTTTAAATATTTCTATATTTTGAAGACTCTTTAAAAACAGTGGTAGCTTGTTGTAGAGTTTTCTACCAATATAACTAGGTTTTTGTTTTAATAAGCTACTATTATGTCTCATAATAATAATAATAATAATAATAATAATAATAATAATAATAATAATAATAATCGTGTATATTGAGATTTTGGTTAAAATCACTCTTTTTTACATGGTAGCTTCATACACATATAAGTAGGGTACAGTTTGTCAACAACGGCCTACATTAATCTAATCTATTTACTTTTTCCATACACCTAACAGCTTTCTTTTGGATCTCAAACACCCTATTACCATTGGATCTTAAAACACAATTGAAACAATAATTTTGCTTACTTTTTAGTTTATGGAAACAAAAATAAAATATATAAAATCTCATCAACCTCAGCGAACTTGCTGTACACTGAGAGCAATAACATAAAAAGTTCCAAGTGGACCAAATAAGGTAGGCTATCTTGTGGAAGCAAAGCTAACGGGGGACAGCTGCCAGGATTCTCGAGGCGTTGGAGTGAAAAAGTAAATAGAGACTTTCAGTTGAAATAGTTTGTAGAAAGGAACGGTAAAAGAAGACGCAAAAGCATATACGTTGAAGAAGAAAGAGGAAACGCACATAGGCGCCGCGCCCGGTGCAAGGCACTGAGCAGACGAAAGTTGGGTTAGGTTGGGTTCGACTCAAGGTTTGGTTGGGTATGTCACATGTCAGATGGGCCGGCGGTGGGGTGGAGGGATTTGACAGGGGGCATAAATTGTAACGCTAACTCCTCTCCTTTCTGCAAAAGCCTACGCCAGACTTAAACCCAAAGAGGGACACATTTATGACGGTTTTTATATCCCTTCCGTGTGCTGATACTCCCGGGAGATACGCTTGTTCCTTACTGCTCCGCCCCTCCGCCAATCATCCCTCCACTCCTCCACAATACAATTCAACTAACACACCTAGAACTGTACAATCTCATTACTGCGTTTTGTCCTTCCTCTTCTATTCCATTCAACCCGTGCCCTGTAGGAATTACTCTGAAAGAAAGTACTACCTCTCCTGAGATAGAATCGAGTTTAACCTTCATCAGTGTAGGCTTCAAGAATATAAGAGTGAGTAGGATTGGTTGGTAGCTTGATCTAGGCTTTATCTATTTGAGATAAATCTGAACTTCTGTAGTATATTTGACCCAGTATATTGAAATTCTATAATCATATTTTTTGTTATTTCTACTCATTATGAGACATTGATAGAATTTACAATAAAAAATTGATATTAACAACGCAGATCGTTATGGAACAAGAAATCAAAACATTTATTGATAGATTAAGTGCTGTTAAATAATGATATAATTCTCTTCCCTTCCATCTTCTAAAAGGTTAAGTGTAAGAATGGCCTCAATGGCCAAGACTTCGCCTCTTTGTGTAATTCATCTCTCAGATCCAAGCTCTATTTTCATTATGTTTTTTATTTTTTTAAACAATTTCTGCTGTACTATACCTTAGAATATATATTTGTTGTATTTATAAACTTTTCTACTCAAACTATTCAACCATTATGTTTACGATTCAAAATCAACTGTACTTAACTCCAACTAGGGGATCTGAGATTTGCTAATATTAATAATACTTTTATCGTTCATATACATTGTAAATTTACACAAATAAAGTCATCTGAATCTGAATCTTCCACCTCTAAGACCATAAATATTTGGAAAATTATTCTTGACATGATTCTCATATAAAAAGTTACATTGAATAGCAAAATTGTTTTTTTAGTATTGACTTTTCACTCTTTCCCCTCAACAGATTCCTAGCATGGTATAGTAGATCCAATATAATTGCAGAAGAATTGAGTGTATAAAACTTTTTTTTTAAATGACTCATGATAGAATAAATTGATAGTTTTTTGTGAGAAATGTATTGATCAAATACTCTGTAAGTTATTATGAATTTAAAGCTATAACTTGGTTGATGAGTTAAAATTCTCATCTTTTACGCTTTACTTGTAAAATTCAGTGTCTATTTTTGCATTGACTATTTATTATTATTACTCCCGTAAATTGGTTTTAATGATTTTATCAGTACGTTAGTCCATTTCAATTGTTATCCATGACGACCTTGATTAATGAATTTAAATTATTATCTCTCACACCTTGCCTGTGAGATTTGGAATCTATTTTGTCATGAACTTTATATTCTCATAACTCTTTCCAATTGGTTTATAATTTTATCAGCATATTAAATTTTAGTTAATGTTATCCATCACGACCTGTAAACATCATAAACTTATTCAAATAAATATTTCATCTCAAATTAACTTTATTTACTGGAGCTTTAATAATTTAAAGTTATTCAATAAATACGTCTTAGTCAACCATAATATTATTGACGTAAGACTTAGTTCACAATAATAAATTGACCTCTGTGTATGCAGTCAAAATCTATTTGTTTGAAAGCATTTATGCTATTAACTTTTTGTTGTAAATTTAGCGAATTGCAGTCAGTTTTATAGTTGCAGCCTTTTA
This sequence comes from Conomelus anceps, assembly GCA_948455865.1. Taxonomy (NCBI): domain Eukaryota; kingdom Metazoa; phylum Arthropoda; class Insecta; order Hemiptera; family Delphacidae; genus Conomelus; species Conomelus anceps. Next base: position 5,075,262 of record OX418224.1, read on the forward strand.
AGATTTTTTTGGAGGATGAAGCCCACATAGGTCTGAGACCTGTGCGTGGGTAATGAGTTGGATGATGGTGATTGATGAGTTGAACCTACAGTTTTAGGTGGGTTCCGAACCACCGGGAAGTGATTTTACAGCAGAGAACAGTGTCCTTTTTGCTGGCCAATCTAATCGGTCACCCTTACAAAGAGTGCCTAGGAGAACGCAGCTTATCTCTATCTGATTGAACACATACCTGCTACGGCTCACGGCTATCACTTCCCTAACGCCTTGAAGACGAGATTCAATACCTCGAAAACTTTCGGCCGAATGTGAGTACATTTATTATATATTCACAATATAAAACTGACTGCAAGTCGTTAAATTCACCTAAAAAATTAATATTAACAACGCATTTCGTTGTGGAACAAGAAATCCAGGCATTTATATTACTTATTAGCAGTTAATATTACTTATTATAATATACTGTATTTAAATTCTATCTGTGATGTTTTCAATGACGAAATACTTAATGAACAATCTTTTACTAGTCACTTGCAAAAATTACCCTTGAGACCTGAACATTTTTTTTGCGTGTTTTTAGAATAGCGACCTAGCGCTCACTCCTCCACACATTACATGTGTCAATGAATCTTGAAGTTGAGTGACTAATACTAGGCACTTCGGTCTTACTTCTAGTCTGGTGACAAAGAATGTTGGGCCTCAAGCTGGTCTTTGCCGATGTACTAGTATTAGTCACTCCGGTCTCTAATTAATTTAAACCATATTCAGCTTCAGGTCTCAGGAGGATATTGGAGATGCTTGAGGAATGCGTTTCACTTCTGAAAAGAAGCTTTGTCAGATCTCCAATATATGTGAGTAAAACATTATTTAAAAGTGAAATACAGTGTCAGTTTTAATATTAGATTGTTAAATTCTATCCTGTATATGTGTATGATATATGGTGGCCTTTGTATGATATTAATGATTATTTATATGAAGGGTATTTAAATGTAAACATTGATGTAAATGTCGAATCGACATTTGAGGAAAAATCGACTGAAGTCGATAAACAGTGCTTATTACGCATGTGAAACATCAACATTTGATTGGTTGGGGTTGCTAATGGGATTAGTGACGTCATTGAGATAGTCTACAAACTTGGTTACCGACGAAATGAGACGAAGGGCTACAGATTAGCAAATAAGCCGTATAATGACTAGGAAGAGAGAAAACATAACCACTGTTGGAGTGGCTTGCCTGTCTTAAAACTCAATGAGCCGTTTCACTCGCTTGCCACACTTTCGTCGAGTGAGGCACTGAATGTGGCTGAGACTGAGGCACTCACTGCACCGCAGTAATTAGTTATCCGAATCCAGCACAGTTCGTCATCCCTTGTGGCACTCCTCATCCCTTTCGGCTGAGACGCCTTGTTCTCGCTGCTAATAGTGTCTGATTATCTGAGAGCACCCATGAGAGGAGCGACGCGCTCATTGGTAGTCGCTCAACTCAGCCAGCGCCGACTTGAGAAATGAGATTCACTTCCCTCTTGATTAAACGCGGACGTGACCGCCTAAAAATCACTCCTACGCGTTACTTAAGATGAAAAACGCCAAATTAGACTTGAATGAGGAAAAATTACCTAGAGTACACCATTATGAAGAGGATCTCCAGGTTAACATCACAGATGATTTCTTTCATCATCTCTCAGTTTCTCAATCTCGTCACCTCTCAACTAGTTCCCTCGTTTTTCCCATCTCTCCACTTCGATGTATCCAAATAATTTCCACAACTCTGTCATTCCCTTGTAAGAAAGGGATAGATTATAAAGTTATTAATAAGTAATTGGTACGTTTTTCACAAACTGTATCTCAGTTTATCAATCTCATCACATCTCAACTAGTTTATTCGTATTCTGCATCTTTCCACTTCGATGTATTCAACTAATTTCCACAATATTATTCTTTCATTTCCAGGTAAGAGAGGGGTAGATTATATGATTATTATTGAGTGATTGGTACGCTTTTCACAAACTGCAGATCATCAGTCATGTTTGAGGTGTGAAGGAATAATCTATTTTTATCTAGGAACTGCAAACGAGATTGAGCCAATGAGACATCTACACTTACTTAAAAAAATACTTGTATTTTGAATGCTTTTCAAATGCCTCCTTGTAGTAGGGCCTGTTAAATTGGCCGAACGTAGTGAGGTCTCAGTTTCAACTCGACCGCTGGGCATTTTGTCTGTCTGTTACACAAAGTTGACAGATTGTCATGAAATTTCGCTTTAATGTTCCTCATTCCTAGGCCGTGCGATGTACGCATAAGGTTTTTACAAAAAATGCTCCCCATCCTTTTCAGGAGGCCCAATCTACCCACTATTATTGTAGTGTCTGATATGGGTGCGGTTTTAAACGCTTTTTGACGCTTTTGAAAATATTACACTGCCTATATCAATCAGTAAATACATTTTGTATTTTTTCAACAAATTGGAATAGAAATTGAAGTAGACATAGAAACTCTGTACATTAACTTTTCATGTGAAATTTAACGACTTGCAGTCAAATATTTGTTAAGAATAAGTATAATAACTCACTTAATCTGGCCGAGTACTTTCGAATCTATGAGATCCATCGAAGATCCATCTTCGATGGATCTCATAGATTCGAAAGTACTTATTATACTTATTATATTATACTTATTCTTAACAAATATTTGACTGCAAGTCGTTAAATTTCACATGAAAAGTTAATATTAACAACGCAGTTCGTCATGGAACAAGAAATCCAGGAACTCTGTACATTATTCGGTATAGATGAAATAAATTGCTTACAAGATAAGTAAAATAATGGAATACATTTAATTATTTGATTTCTTGTTTCACAACGATCTGTGTTGTTAATATTAACTTTTTTTGTAAATTCAATGACTTGCAGTCAATTTTAATTGTGAATAAATAATTCAAAAATGGGCCAAAAAGTGAGTACAAATATTTATTCACAATTAAAATTGACTGAAAGTCGTTGAATTTACTATAAAAAGTTATGAATAAATTAATTTATGGTGCCAAGTTGATTAATAATCAAGTATTGATTTTTTTAAGTAAATAAAAAAAAAATCAAGTGAGTATATATAGAGTGTTGAATAAGTACAAGTAACCTATAGATATACTTGAGTGTAGAGCCAGTGTGAGTGATGGAATAAATTACATAAAAAGAAAGTACCTGCGAGTTTCGCAGTCACTAGATTCCTTTTTGAAGTACCGGTAGTAAAAAATCTCTTCTTTATTTAATAATCCAAGATTTCCAACAGACAATAAAAGGAATCAATTAACTTTTTTGGTAAATTCAACGACTTGCAGTCAATTTTAATTGGAAATGAATAAACATTTACTCACGTAGCCTGAAACTATTTTTTATTTTCAATTAAAGTTGACTGCAAGTCGTTAAGTTTACCGTAAAAAGTTATAAAATAATAGTAACGACGAAGCTACTTTATATGTAAAAAAGAGTGATATTAACCAAAATCTTGACGTACACAATCATAATACAAGAAGCCGAGGAGATTATCACTTGGTGAGTCATAAAAGTAACTTATTTAAACAAAAACTAGTTATATTGGTAGGGCTGGACCAGCGAACACATAAGACCATATTGGTCTTGTGTTCGTTGGGCTGGACCCTGTTGACCTAACTGTACCCTGCTTATATGTGTATTACTTGATATGTAAAGAGTGATATATAAGAGTGATATTAACCAAAATCTTAACTACAACAAGCTACCGCAGTTTTTAGTCTTCATAATATAGAAATATTTAAAAACAATTGAAAAAATATTTAGTTAATGAAGCTTTTTATTGTGTACAAGAGTTCATTTGAGTTCATTAGGCGGGCCGCTTAGCGCAGTTGGTTGGGGCGTCGCAACTTCAGCTTGCTGTCGTTTAAGCGGTCGTGGGTTCGAATCCCGCTCCACCGTCAGAAATTTATGTGTAATCATTCACCTCATTACCCACGCACAAGTCTCGGACTCATGTGGGCATCATCAGCAATAAAAAAAAATTTAATATCAAAATTAAGCCTCACCTCAACTAATTGATATAGTAATTATGGTAACTAGTGTATAGAATTGTATAATATTGTTAATCTGACTTGTCTTATACTGCTTAACTGGAGTCTCCAAGACGTAATCTACAAAAAAAGGAAACTGCAACAAGCTACCGCAGTTTTTAAAGAGTCTTGGAAATATAGAAATATTTAAAAACAATTGAACAAATATTTAGTTGGTAAAGCTTTTTATAGTGTCAAAGAGCTCCTTTCATATCAAATTAAGCCTCACCTGAACCAATTGATATAGTAATTATGTGAGATTGATAAGATTGTATAATTGTTAATCTGACTTGTATTATACTCCTTAACTGGAATCTCCAAGACATAATCTACAAAAAAGATCGCTATGAATCAAGAAATTTAAGAAAGGAATCATTTATTGCTAGACGTTTTAAAATCGCAGAACAACTCAACATCCTCCAAGTAACATATTTCTTGTCTTCACTTGCATTGATGAGAGCTCTAAACATTTTTAGCGCCATCAAATTTATGACACTTGACAGAGATTGACTGATTAATTTAAATCACTATTAAGTGTATCTATTACTTAGAGTTACGGGCGAACTGATATGACTGTGAATAAGGCAAATTATTTCCTTCGAGCCATTAGAAAATAATGTAACTACAATTTTATGGGACGATCGTAAAACATGCGCTAGCGCCTCCCGACGAGGAGACTTGCTGTGTTGTTTATATTCTTTATCTTCTTCTTGTTGTACAACAACAACAAAAGCCACCCCTTTGCCTTCATCGGTTTTATTTCCTTCTCTAGGTGTGTAAAAACATGAGCAGAACATCGGCCCTATCTGACCTGTTTTATCACTGGCAAGTTTAGTTCAGAAATGAGTGTTGAAGCTATGTACCCGAAGAAGAAACATACCCGACTCCGGCTCTGTTACGGTTTGTTTCATCTGTTTGGACGACGACGCCTTTGCCGATCAGCAGCTGTTTAGAAATGCTTTCCTTAGAAGGTATAAAACTTGTCTTCACACTTCGCTACGGCTGTACATTGTCAAGACACAAATGCTGTTAGGTGTAAAGTTCACTTGAACCTAACCTTGAACTTGGTGTCTATATCTGGTTGTCTTCAACAACTTGGTGAAAGACGGATTACGAGGGACGTTGTTTAGGAATGAGTCTTTACCTCTTCAGGGTTCTTTATGTTGAAGAACAGAAATTGAAGTAAATATAGAAATTCTGTATATTATCCAGTATAAACAGAATAAATTGTATGCGGGGTTGATAAAGTAATGGAATTAATATACCCTACATACCTTTCAATTTCCATGAAATCATATTGAAAGGGTATTGAAACTGCAATATTCTGTTCATCAATATAAATTTCCATGTAATTTCAATTTATTGGAATCATATAATAATAATAATCTTTATTTCCGCAAATACAAACAAGCAAAAAAAAAAAATACACAGGAAAAAAATTATACATGATAGAAAATAATAATAATTATAAAACAATCAATTATTAGGAGAGAAACCAAGAATTTACAAAGAAAAAAATACTTAGATCAACTTAACTATCATGTACAAGAAATAAAATGTTACAAAAAAAATATCTGCAGAAATAATACTGTATGCAAATAATTTCATTGTGAAATTATGTCCGCATACAGGAGCATCATAGGATCCAACAAAGATGCCATGAATTGATGTAATAAAAAAAAGAATAATAGAATTAAACCACTAGGAGGAAACATAGAATAATAATAGTACGAAAATGTAGGAGTAGAAACAATAAGGACTAAAAATATACCATTAATTCAATAGAATTGATAACTTGAAGCATTGAAAGCGAATTAATAGCTGGTAGAAATTTAAAAAAAACTTAACATGATTTGATGATGTTGTCATGGAATGATCACTGGTTGAATATTGCAGCAATTTATTATTGAAATGATATTGAAGCTTTAATATTCTGTTTATAAATATAAATTTAAATGCAATTTCAATTCAATTCAATTTATTCCAAACTAGTAATTACAACTAGAAATTCACTAATATTGAAGGCTTCTTCAGGCTTTCCTGATTCAGTTTGTTTATCTGAATAAGCTAAACAGTTTAATTTAACTTGATTTGTTTCATCAGCTAAAATTGTCTATTTCTGAATTCCATCTTCACTCTTAGTTTTAGTTTTACTTCTTAGTTTTCACTCTTCTTCTCTTTAGTTTTGCTGTCTTCTCTGTTCATCCTTTCGCCTCCTTTCACTAACTCATTGTCATTCTTCTCCATACATTACTCATCATTTCATATATGTTTCTGTCAAATCGTTTGCATTATCATTACAAAATTGTACTATGTTGAACTCCCGACTCCCGCTCATATTTAAGATAGACTTGCTGTCTCACCTTCTTTGAGTGTGTATATTTCTATAATTTTTTCTTTGTTAGCTTCACTTGCATTTCTTTTTTCATCAACGGCAATACTTCGTAAATCTATATTTCTAATTTTGTGCTGTTATTATTTTTGAAGTAATATATTATTCATGATTTATAAGTTATTCATTTTTTGGTCAATTTTTATGTCGCGAACTCTTAAAAATTGTACGATGAATTATTGAAATGTGAAGTGTTTTTGTGTCATTGTGTCATTTTCGAGGAATAAAATATTTATTTATATTTATTAATTTATAATAGGCCTACTCAAGTGATGGGCGATGAAAAAACAGAGAAAAATGAATAGGTGATAAGATAAATCATGGAAATGTTGAGCACGTATGAGAAGAATCTACATTATTGCCTTTATTTATTGTTGATAAACGTATAATTTATTGTTGATAAAATTATCTTATATACTAAAATACACATAAGCAGGAGTAAGAGGGAAAATAAAAAGAGAGAAAAGCGATAATTGGATGCAGGAAAAAGGTATAGGAAGGAGGAATAACATAGAGAAGAATGGGATAGCAGGATCAAAGAAATACTACACAAAGAATAAAAATACTAAGCATACAAAGCATTCTACTAAGAAGTTATGTTTGGAGAAATTATAATGCTGCAAATTTGGAACTAAATTTATCCACGCCATATAAAGAGGTTTATATAAAGAATTAGGTAGAGCCTATTAGTGAAAGGATCCAGCAGAATATAGAAAGTTCAATCATTTTAATTGAAGTTCAATTGTAAAGAATAAAATCACGAAAGTGAAATGCAATATCAATTACTGGAGTTATCAGAGTTGTTGGTTTATTTGATAGGTAAATGCCTAGCTATTATTTTGATATAGTTGTGATAAATAATTAATTTCTCTGTAATAATATGAAATTTCCCAAACCAATAACTACCATGAGTAAGCTTTGATTATTGATTATTATAAAGCTTTGATTATTACTTGAAGAATACACTAATAATTCATTCCATTGTTGATTGTTATGTTTAGACTAAATGACTCACTCCCTCTTACCAATTTGACAGAAACTAAGAATAGAAAGGTATTTTCATCTAAATTGTATATAATTTCAATCAATACAATCAATAGGCCTTCGGCCTTTTCTATTAAAAGCAACGTTCCAGACTTTTCTACTTCCTGCGTAAAGTACCGCTCGAAAAATAATATTTTTCTGGGGGTTTAAGAAATTGTACCACCTTCTTCATTAATTTGGGATAAACAATAAAATTCAAGTCATGTATCACAGAAAAAGTATTACGGCATCTATTTTTAGCGAATAATATTTCTTTAAAACTATCAAGTGACTCTTTGTCACATGGGAAGGTGCTCACTACATATTCATGGCAATATTATACATTGGGAAGTGATAGCCGCGAGCCGTAGCAGGTATCTGTTCAATCAGATAGAGATAAGCTGCGTTCTCGTAGGTCCTGTTTGTAACGGTGACCGATTAGATTAGCCAGCAAAAAGGACACTGTTCTTTGCTGTAAAATCACTTCCCGGTGGTTCGGAACCCACATAAAACTGTTGGTCCAACTCATCAATCACCATCATCCAACTCATTACCCACGCACAGGTCTCAGACCTATGTGGGCTTCATCCTCAGGAAAAAAAAAATTTACTTCGGAGTTAGTGAAGGAACATTCTGAATCTCCAGTGTGACTAAGCTTTTCAAAACTAATTTATTTAAAAAGTAATATTTCCTCAATTTTCTCAAGAGTCTAAATTTTCTCAAGAGTCTCAGTTTTTGAGGGTGTACTGAATTATTTCATTCCATCATCATACAGATATCATATTATTATGCTCTTTCATAGAGTTTGCAATACGTACTAATAACATAGGTATTACTGTAATGTATGTACTCTTCCTTATTCTTCATGTTAGAAACCAATCACATATTGAAGTATTGGACCTGAAGTAACCAATTTCATAACAGAACTTCAATTACAAGTGAGTATACTCATAAAATTTTTCATTGACTTCAAGTGTAAGTACAAATAACATAGGTATTACTGTCATGTATGTACTTCATGATGGAACAAGTCCGAGATGAAACACAAACGGAAACAACTGGCAATCATATTGAAATAACAAATGTGAAGCATTGGAGATGTCCCATATTGAAGACCTCACTTAGGGGTTCAAAAGTATCTGCAGAAAGGCTGATGAGAACTGCACAAGAAACAGAGACGTCTGTCAGTCACTGCTAGTGGAACGTCTAAATATCTCAACGTCCGTGTATCCGGGACACAGGTGGCCCATCTCTGTCGTAGATGTAGTCGTGCCCTTGCGCTGTCTGACTTGGGGTCATCCCAGCTCATGTCACTCGGGATATGACACAGCCTGTCACAAACTTGACACATGCGAGCATACACACACACACATGCACGTGCTACCCTCGCTGCTGTCTCAAAATTGAAACATCTCTCTGTTCCTGTATCCAAGCATACTTCCTCCTTCCTGTTCAGTATCGCGCCTACAGAGTGTCGTCTCTACATGCAAACCGCATTCTGCCGTATGTCAAATCTTTTTTTAATCCTTCGTCATCTGACTTTTCTTCTTTTCCTCCCCTCAGCGAGACACGTATCCGCATATCCTGCTCGTGTGTCAACTTCCATCCACCATATTTATGAACATACTGCATTGTATATGTTGGTGTGCATTGGCAATGACAAACTTTTAAAGCTAAACCGAAAATAGGAAAAGTTTACCACTTGTTTCCAATAGTGGGAGTTTGGAATTTGTCATTGGCTTAATAATCATATCATTCACAGAGTGACAAAAATAAGTAGCAGAGCTTGTTTTAACTTTGAATTTTATTCTTTGATGCCGCTGGATTGTTGGAATAATTGTTTCAACATGATTTTGGTTCAATCCTAGGAATTTGTTTATTAATTCAATTAATCTCAGGAATTTTTCTTTTTATACATTATACGCTCAACGTTTTTAGCTCTTCTATGTTATCAAATGTTTTGGAGCTGTTTGTGTAATGAAGCCTTGATAGGGTGTTTAAAATTCAAAAGAAAGTGGAAAGAGTAAATAGATTAGATTCATGTAGGCCGTTGTGCAAGAGACTTGGTATCCTAATTGTACCTTGCTTATATATGTATTAAGCTACTTTATATTTTATATCAATTAAATATTTTTTAAACATTTCTTTACTTTCAAGACTCTTTAAAAACTGCGGTAGCTTGTTGTAGAGTTTCCTATCAATATAACTAGGTTTTTGTTTGAATAAGCTACTATTGTGACTCCTCACCAAGCGATCATCTCCTCGGCTTCTTGTATTATAATCATGTACGTCAAGATTTTGGTTAATATCATTCGTTTTTACATATAAAGTAGCGTCATACACATATAAGCAGGGTACAGTTAGGAGACCAAGTCTCTTGAACAACGGCCTACATGAAAGTAATCTATTTACTCTTTCTATACACCTAACCGCTTTCTTTTGGATCTTAAACACCCTATCAAGATTTTGTTTTGATGAATTACCCCATACTAAGATAGCATACCTAATATGTGACAGTAAGAGCCCATGGTAAGCGCTAAAAAGTAGCTTTTTGTCATTCAATCTAACGAGCTGTCGCAGGACAACTATCACAATATCACCATCAACAATAAATCTTTGGAATCTTTAGCTATTGCAAGATTATACACTTCCATAAATTAAAAAATTTAGATTTTGGAAAAAAATCTTCTTGTTTAGTTGTGCAATGAATTGTTGTTTTTTCAAGTTATACATGAGAGAACAGTTTCAGGAACTGTGACCTAAACTGAATTTTCTTACTTGTAAAGAATTCCACTCATTTTTACTGCCCGAGGTTCAATTTAATAAGCTTTACAACACTGAATCAAGTTATGACGTGTGATTGTACTCTGAAAGTAAGATTCCCTACTTCAACCCTGAAGTTATTCAGGCACTTCCCCTACTTTTTGTGGGGCAAGAGACTTTTGGGGCTGTGTTTTTTGACAGAGGGCTGGGATTAAGTGAAATATCGCCAGGAATATTATTTTCGCGGTCCCTTGCTGAGCTGGTAACAGTGGGGTCGTGCCTAGGTGATCTGCAGTGCCATTTCGTCCTTAATAAATGCAAATCCGTTTATTGCTTGTATAGGCGGTAGCACGAAAAAGTTCTTGGAACAAGGCGTGGGGATTAGAAAAGGGGATCGGTCATGGCCTGGCTAGCTAGGGGATAAACAGAATGCTCTTAAGGCGGATACAATTGTGGCGGGATAAAACATATTGATGGAAGATCAAGAAACATGAAAGCCTATTCACACCGGCGAGTTTTTAATGCATTTCCTGTATGCTTTCTGTAGGTCTCCTCGACATTTTTTTTTAAGAAGAAAGTCTTCAGTGCAATTGGTAGAATGAAATTGTGAATTCGAAATTTGTTACCATTTATATTGCTTTTTCCTTCAATTTTGTATTGCTAAATTTTTTAAGATTCTACGGTACTTTTGATTTGAAATTGTCATTGATACATTGATTACAAGATGTCATTACATCATTTCTAGTTGAACTTAAACGTAACCTGCAATTTGGATTTTTTAATTGTAAATTTGTAAAGAAAGCAGTAGTGGGCTGTGCCTGTTGTCTTTACTTGATTGTGTTTCGTAATAAATAGATAAATAAATAATTGTTTACAGATGATAACAGATTACAAGATTACATAATTATGTTACAGACCATCATGTAACAAGAGTGTTTTATGGGTAAAAAAAAACTTTATGAGTGATGAAACTTCTCTCAGAAGTGAAATGCATCCCTCCAGTTCAAGTGAGTAAAAGTAAATAATAACTAGAAATTGTGAGTTTTAATGTAAGATTGTTTAATTATTATTTTGTAATGGAAAACATTACAGATTACAATAATATTGTTACTGTTACAATGACAATCATTTTTCGCCACTGATAGTTTCCGGTTCTATTTTCTGCTAGCTTTTAATTTTTAATACAGGGTGGGGCAGTCAAACCGCACTGCTTTAAGTATTAAAAAACACACATAGAAACATTTTTTTATTCATATATTGCAACAAATCAGAAGAACATAAATGGAAATTTTGATTTAAACAGAAAAAATGTTCATTTTTTGAGAACAACTTCAGTAAGATGGCGACCATTTTGTACACACTGTTCAAGTCTCATATTGAAATTCTCTTTGACACGTCACAGTACTGCCGGTGTTATTGCACGAACTTCTTGTTCAATTCGAACTTTTAAGTCCTGTACTGTTGTTGGACGAGTCATAAAAACCTTCGACTTGAGATATCCCCCCTATATGCGTATATTGATAATTCATCTGAATACAATTGTGGCAGGATAAAACATATTATTGATGGAAGGTTTAATTAATAAGACACGTTAGTTCGTCATCGAACTTCGTAAAAACCTCGCCCAGTTTTGATAGTAAAAAATTCACTTATCAATTGACAGTCTCAATCACAACCATAACAATCTGATGCATACCGGTACTGATTAAAACAAGCTTAAAATTTCAATCTCAATACAGTACAGATATAACAACCGTTACATCTATGATGAAACCATATTAACATAATGTCATATGGTAGGTGGATGGGCGCGCTAATTATATGCAGCTATTACTTAACTAGGGGTGGTGTCGGGTGTACAAATTGGAGAGATGGCATGCATTTAATAATGATTATTCAGAACTAATAAGAGCGTTGGTGTTTTAACAAACTATGTAACCTTCCCTTTCATTAAACAATCACTTCATCAGTGAGACTGAAAAAAACTCTGTCTCTGTCCTGCTCGTGTAATCAGATTCTTTCCTAATCACTTGATTCGCTGTCCTTGTTTGTTGGCAGCTGGTCTGCGCTGATGACGAAGACCCACACATCGGTGTTAATGAGTGCATTCTGTTGTGGACTCACCTATTGACACAGGTGATGGTCGACCGGGTCAACAGCACCTGCTTCTGTCCCTTTGAATGCAGTCCGGTCATTCGACCTAAATTCGGAGAGCAAAGGACACTCGTCATCGAACTAATGACTATTTACTTAAGGAGTTGTATGTGTCTCTGGTGAGAAAGATAGGTAGAATTTGGGGAAGAAGTAACCTAACTGTTTCTGATGTTGACACGTGGATGTAGAAGTGTTCTCTATTCTTTGTTGGGAATAATGAACAATAGCGAATGAGGATGGTGCATTGAATACGCCTAAATAAAAGTGAAATTTGGGGAAGTGATAGCCGCGACGTAAGTTTAATCAGATGAGATAAGTCACGAGTGTTTAGGCCTTATTGTGAGGTGACCGATTGGTTTGGCCAGCAAAAACGACTCTATTCTCTGCGGTGCATACCCGTGGTGGGTTCGGAACCCACCTAAAATTGTAGGTCCAACTCATCAATCGTCATCATCATCATCAAACTCATCACCCACGCACAGGTCTCAGTCCTATGAGGGCTCCATCCTCAGAGAAAACATCTACTTGTAGCTACTGAAATTCAATTTGAAGATGATCACTGCTGGGTTATGTTTCTCTAGCATTTTGAAGAATAAATTCAATTTATTTTTGAGCAAGATGAAAAAGTTTAGGCTACATTCATTGTGAAGAAACTTTCCGGATACATTGGTTGTGAAGCAGGTTTTGGAATAAATTGATTGTGAATCAGGTTATGAAATAAATTGATTGTAAAGCAGGCTTTAGAATAAATTGATAGTGAAGCAAGTTATAAAATGAATTGATTGTGAATCAGGTTATGAAAAAATTATTTGATTGTGAAACAAGTTATAAAATAAATTTGTAGTGAAGCAAGTTTTTAAATAATTTGATTGTGAATTAGATGATGTGGAAAAATTGATTGTAAACCAAACGTTGTAAGAAGAAAGCCTATGATTAATTGTGATGTATAATCTCTGGTTCTCATGTACATATAATAAAAATAGGTAATACACTACACTCAAAATAGAAATAAAATATTTAAAAATTAAACTAAAAAGACAAAGAATTAAAAATAATCATATAAATAACCTCAAATTTGTAGACATCAAAAATGTGAGTTATTCAACAGAGACAACCCTATTCACACCACCCATTGTCTATTACAAATTACTCCAGAATTCCATTTCCATGCATCCCCTTGCACTTCCTTTCCAACTTTCTATTCCCGTAACAGGTGAAACTATATTTTTTCAATGTCACATAGCACTCACGGCCGCACCCAACCAACATACAGCAACTTATCATGTGATACGATAGTGTGATAGCAGCTTATCGCGGTCTGCGTGTGTTACTCCGTAAAAAATACGCCTGTCATTGTGTGTGACGATAAGTGAAAAAGCTTCAGCAGCGTAATTTGCGTCGGCGCGCCATTAATAATTTTCAAAAGGCGGGAAATAAATTGAAGTTATACATATTGTGTTGTTGTAGTTGTGACGCCGATTTATTGTGAGTCGTGCTAGGTGAGTGAGTGAGTGAGTAAGGCCTTGCGCGCTGCGCTGATGAGCGACTGAATGCGAATGAAACGGCTCCATTAATCTTCTGTATCTTTTTTGTTGTTGTTGACTCCATTAGAGGAAGAGAGTGATTTTGGCGCGAACGCGACCACAGCAGGCAGTGGTTTTACAGGCAACAATCAATCTTCGCAGACCTCATAACGAAGTGGCTCACCGATCTCCATGTGCAATGTGCGCAATCTCTCAAGCGCGTCGTCAATCCTACTGAGCGTTTCCGGGCAACCTGTGCGTCGGGTTCACGGACACTGTGAGAACCGACAATTTGTTACCAAATATTGCCGTGACAAATTGAAATGTTCTCAGGAATCAAATTGCCGGCAGATGCAGTCGTACGTTGCTATTTCTCAAGTGGGATTAAACATGTTTTTGTTAGAGACACTTTACTGACGTCTAACATGATCTATTGAGCATTACCAAAGTCAATATACTGAACAGTGAACACTATAGATAGATAGATAGATATACAGATACTGTATCGGACTTACGAGTTGATCCCTAGTTTTCCAATGCGATATACTTGTACACTATAGTGTTGAGTGATTTGGTGAGTTTACTTGTATAAAGTTACTTAAAATCATCCTTTGATAATACCATAGACGAACCATCAAGATTATACACCATACATCAACCATTTTGATTTCCTTATTCTATGGTAATACTACATACAGTATGTAAGTATCAATATAGTGTTGAGTGTTCTAGCCACAGCATTATTTACAATATTGGAACCCAACGGGCTGGAGAACTCGCTTGCAAACAAATTTTGGAAAGGGAAACTTATTTGGGAAGCTTATCCTAGGGGAAGGTGGTAACGAAAAACGGCTGTTTTTTAAGATACTGTACTGATTTGGATAAAATTCACAAGACATCTATCACTTGAAGTTCAAGTTCATCGTTGCTCTGATACACAGATTTATTTTCTACAAAAAAGACCTGCCGTACTCATATACCTATGTATCAGGGCAATGGAATTAGTGTATCTATAGAGGTATAGAGTAGATATATTTACCACATAAAAAATAGCTGTTTATATATCCAATATTATTATCAGGGCAATGAAATTAGTATATCAGCTGATAGAGACTCTATAAAAGCCTGATCGCTTTTATTCACCTACAGCTGATGATAACTCAAAATATATTTTGGAATCTATTGTGAATTCCATAAAATTTATGGTGAAAACTATTTTCTGTGTTATAGTAATATATAGATATATTTATGAAGGGCTCAGAACCTATCCTTTTGTTTCGCCTGAAAAAGAATGAAGGAGTGGCTCAATTTCATTGGCAAACGAACCTTATCTGTTTTAGGTTCCAAAAATGTGTGTTTAAAATTTGAAGTTGATTGGTCAAATCGTTCGAAAGTTATCATCGAACATACAAACACACAAACATAAAGAAAAAGCCGCGAGCCTCGAGTCACAAGTCAAAACTAAGAACTCGCTACGCTCGTTCAATCGAAGACGAAGCATTATTACGAATGTTAAGTTCTTTACTAATATTATCAAAAATGTCATTCCAGGGCATTGGCTCTCAAATGTTTTTGAATTAAAAATTTAATAGTGCCTACTAACAATCTAGCAACTTTTTCGTGGTAATAATAGTATTGAGTGTTCTCAGTATCTCGCTATCATATAAAATGGACCCGAACTATACTTCGAGTTTTGGAAAATGAATTATTGAAAGAAATTACTCTGAGTTCAACGATATTACAATAAGAAAAGCAACTATTCGACAAGTTATAGTCGATTTCAAATTCTCCAGAGCTTAACAAACAACTGCAACATGAATAATTTCTAGAAAGTCGTCAGCGTTTTTCACTTATTCTGCGTGAGAACTCTCCAATAATTTCCAGTTGATACACTTAATAATTCATTTGAAATTTCATTGATCGGAGATTCTATTGAATTATGGAGAAACTCCACTTACAATTTTAAATATGGATTTCCTCGGCTTTCAAACAAGCCTATTGAAATGAATAATTAAAATAATAGAATTCCAGTGTCATGCCATGACATTTGAAACTTCTAATGGGAGAGTACAATTTCAAAATTACAATTGTTGTTCTACTCATCAGTAGTCTACTGCTTCACATTGCAGTGGAACACAAAAGTATTAGATCAATACTAGAACAAATATTTCAGCAGAAAAATGGATATTTTTTTGGAGGATGAAGCCCACATAGTCTAGTCTGAGACCTGTGCGTGGGTAATGAGTTGGATGATGGTGATTGATGAGCTGGACCTACAGTCTTAGGTGGGTTCCGAACCACCGGAATTGAATACGGGCATTTGGAAAAGGATATTAAATATCGAAGTGATTGCGGACTCTCAGTACTTACCTATTGTTAATTTACTATCTATTCTGCTCATTATTAAAGCAGTCATTGGGTGTTGAATCGTTCAAAGTACCTGAAACAATAAACTTATGTTAGAAGGACACAAAACTGATGCTAGTTTACAACAAACTTTTTGTTTTATTCTTGAACTTACCTATGTAGGTTCTTTGCATATTGATTCTGAAACACTTTTGACCTGTTTAAATATTCAACGAACTGAAAAACAAGAATTTAATGAGAACAATAGATTATTTTTAAGAAAAATGAAAAAGTTTATAAATAAAGAGGTGATCTTATCATTGAACCTTAAAAATAGACATACTGTCTAAGTAAGAATTGAAATATATGCTTCTGTAATTTATTATTATGAAGCTATTTTTCTCAATCATCTGCTGATCATAGCATCAGCTGATGAAGCTTCTCTTTAGAAGTGAAATGTATCCCTCCAGTACCTTCAGTATAAGTGAGTGGAAATCATAATTAATAGAAATACAGTTCTTGGATTTCTTGTTTCTTAACAATCTGCTTTGTTAATATTAATTGTTTATAGTAAATTTAACGACTTGCAGTCAATACATATCAAATCTAAAGGACATGAACTGAACTCAACACCTTGGAATAATTTGAAATATACAAACACACCACACACAATAAACAAAACATTCTCAATGAACAATTAAATTTTAAATCACACAAACTTTTTCATCACATTATACAAAAACCACAATTCTTCTAACCAAAAAACCGATCTAGAACATCTTTGAAGATGAGAGATGAATCTCCATGACTCGAAAACGTTTGGACAGAAAGTGAGTAGAAATACTATTTATTTACAATTAAAATTGACTGCAAGTCGATGATTTTACTAAAAAACTTTAGAAATACAGTGTCAGTTTTGATAGTAGATTGTTCTTCAAGTATTTCGTCATGAAAAACATCACACTATTTTTCTCCCCAAAGAAAACATGAGACGGATCATAAAATAAAATAACCAGGTCAGAAGCTGATTCTCCGGCTGGGGAAGCGGGGACACTGCCTGGGGGCCATAGACCAAGGGGCCCCCAAAGGGGCTCAAACTTGAAGAAAGAGGTCATACTCATGCAAAAAGGTGGCCTTGAAGGGCTCTCAAATTTTCAAAAAGAGGTCATAAACTGGGAAACAGGGGCCCAAATTCACTTCCTGCTTCGGAGCCCGCAGACAAAACTGGTCACACAATTGAAAAAGAGAGGTGATATTGTTTCTCTTTTTTCGGAGGATGAAGCCCACATAGGTCTGAGATCTCTGCGTGGGTAATGAGTTGGATGATGGTGATTGATGAGCTGAAACTACTGATTTAGGTGGTTTCCGAACCACCGGAACCTAAAACCTAAAAAATACAAACTAAAGAATTGAACTTAAAAATAGACAAACTTTCTTTAAAAGTACGAATTTAAATATTTTCTTAATCTGTTCCTGCGCACCCAGGACCTGGGGCCCTGAAAAGAATTGACGATAGACTATTGAATGCTCTAAATATCGAAATTGTCTCATGATGACACGATGAATGATGACTTAGCTCATAAATCTTGATATTATATTTTGGTTGGCACCGGAACAGAATTTTGTCCAAAAACAATCAATCAACTGCAATGCGTCTTCGACGTAGTACATGTTATTGGACAAGGCTGATATTCGATGCAAGCGTATCTGATGCCTTTCATATGCAAAGTGCACGAATCTGCAGAAAGAGGGAGCGCACAGGCCGATTTGGTCCAGAAGGGAGTAATGTATTACATGAGAGGGGAAATAACCGCGCATATAGGGAGGCAGCGAGATATATTGGAGATGCAATATTATTATTTACAACCCTAGATACACGAGGGACAGTGGGAGGAAGTGAAGGAGAAGGAAAAGACGAGGAAGAGTGAGAGGTACATCAGTTTCTATTTCTAACCGACCTCATTTTGTCTGTCTTCGTCAATCATACTTTTTTCTTGTTCGGTGAACATCAATCAAAAACACAGCTGCTCACCTTGAATATGTACATTTCCACTCTTCGCCAAATTCAAATTATCTCTATTTTGATCAACCTCGATCACTCAGTTTCCTGTATTTTTCTTATTTCTATTTTAAATGATACCGCACGATCTAAAAATGTCTATGGCGATTTTAGAGTAAAATATTTTCGAGAAATTTAGTTTTGATTAGAAATGAAATCAGGCACCAAGTCAAACAAAAACGCAAAAATAGAATATTCAGTAGTAGCCGAAGTAGTATTTTGATCAACCTCTATTACTCCATTTCCTGTATTTTTTCTTATTTCTATTCTAAATGATACCGCACGAACTAAAAATGTCTGTGGCGGTTTTAGAGTAAAATACTTTTGAGAAATTTAGTTCTTGTCGGAAATGAAATCAGGCACTAAGTTAGAGAAAAAACACAAAAAGAGAATATTGAGTATTAAGTCGTAAAGTAGTACAATTTTTTTTTTGTAGATTTCGTTTTTGAGACTAGTTGCGGAGTATAGGACAAGTCAGATTTACATACAATCTCACCACAATTACTATATATATCAATTAGTTTAGGTGAGGCTCAATTTTGATGTGAAAGGCTTTATCAACTGAATATTTTTTCAATTGTCACAAGGGGATATATGGAACAATATTTTTAATTTTCATAATTTAAAACTTCAAATAAGTGAACAAAATATTTCAAATTAAGTTCTTTTAAAATGAGATACTCAATTTAGCTTGAATCATTAGAGAAACCCCATCAATATATAATATTCACATGTTTTTCTTAAACATTTATTGCTGTTTTTCAACAGAAATTCTCATAGAGAATCATTATTGTTTCATATAATAATTATGTTAAACTTTATGGACCGATTTTGGACTTTAAAAAAAGTTTTCTCTGTCAATTGGGTTGATAAAAAAGTTTTTTAATGTCATATGATTAATTATTCTATGGCTATACATTATTGAAGTATATAAGCAAATTGAAAACAGTAGTAAAGTCTTGTTGGCAGACCTGCAGGCAGTAAGTTTCAAACAAGAACAAAAATTCCATATAACCCCAAGAGTTCCATATATACCCATTTTACCAGTATTCATGGAACCACAATAGTTCCTCCTAAGGTTGCTAACACAGTGGAGCATCCTATACTCGATGATGATCACCAGCGCAAAAAAAACACAAATTAATGGTATTCAAGCTGCTCTAATCTGCCTGCGATCATCTGCTGGTGATATTGGAAGCTCCACTGTGCAAGCACAGTGAGATAGTTTAAAATGCGATACATTATTTTTCCAAACATGACCTCAAAAGAGACACGAGAAAGGAAAAACATAGAATAAGGAAATCTTTCTTGATGGGTAGTCTATGGTAAAGACTAATCTATCAAGCTCTTCTTATCTTGCTAGAATCACTTCTAGGAAGTGATAGCCGAGTGCCGTAGCAGGTATATGTTCAATAGAGATAAGCTACGAAACTCCTGGGCGCTCTTTGTAAGGGTGACCGATTGGATTGGCCAGCAAAAAAAAAACACTGTTCTCGGCTGTAAAATCAATTCCCGGTGGTTCGAAACCCACCTAAAACTGTAGGTCCAACTCATCAATCACCATCATCCAACTCATTACTCAAGCACAGGTCTCAGACCTATGTGGGCTTCATCCTCCGAAAAAAAATGTGCTCAATTCAAAAATTTGCTCAACAAAAACTCTTTCAAAAGCTGCAACACTACAGAAATTGTGTGCTATTGTGTATTATGAACGCCCTGAAAACACACATCAATTCTGACAGCTGATCTAATTTCCAATATTATAGAAAGATACAAATCGTATACGAAAACAGTGAACGACATATGGACGAGAATGCCACGTGAACCTTATAGGGGTAGTAAACGCGACACACAGCTAGCTCAAACTAGAGCAGTCAGCATGTCTACAAAGTAGAATAGTTTGGTGAATCTGTCCAGACGGATCAATTTCTAGGTCGGTGATGCCTGGGGGAGGCAGGCATTGAACAACACACCCCTCCTGGAGGGTGGTTTCACCCTTTTCAGAAGTTCAACGTATGCCTAGGCACACGAAACTATGGTCGGAGTGTGGGAGTGCGTCGTTCTATTCAGCACTAGGTCAGAATAGGTTCAGAGGAGGGTGGTGCTACTAGCAGGGGGTGGCTGCCACCCCTGGGGCGACTCTTTGTTCCACGCCATGTTTCTCTTGAGAGTAAAAGACGACGTGTGCAGGTTAGAGATGAAAATGCTGTACTACGCTAATAGTGTACGGCACACGTCTGTCTGGCTTTTGCCGAATTCATGAACAAATGTAGTAAGTAATCATGCGCTGTTTTTGTCTTCTTAAAGTTGAAAAGGACGGAAGCACGTCCCTTGCTACGCGTTAGCCGTTTATCGGCTCTGTTGTCTGGTTAATGGCACAGAAGTCCGGTCGCATTCAATCTCAAATGAACTGTGCTATTCTCACGAACGGTCCCAATAATCCACGCAGAGAATGATCTAGAACGAGGTATCAAGCTATCAACGTCATTCTTTTGTAGATTACGTCTTGGAGACTCCAGTTAAGGAGTATAAGACAAGTCAGATCAACAATTATTTATTTATTTATTTATTCATTTAACTAGCATACAATAAATGTGAATACAACAGGCTACTGCCCAAAACTGCTTTTCACAAAATTTTAAAGTAGGATCAAAATCTTAGGTTAGGTCGCTGTTTCACTTGAAATTTCACTTTGAAGCACAATAATTATTCACAATCACAAGTCTTTTGCAGATAAAGAATATTAATTTTTTATTTCAAACAAACACTAACTCAGTCTGAAAAAAAGATAATTTGGAATTTTGACATCAATTTATTCATTATACTCTTATACACTAGTTACCATATTTACTATATCAATTAGTTGGGGTGAGGCTTAATTTTGATGTGAAAGGAACTCTTTACACTATAAAAAGCTGCATCAACTAAATATTTTTTCAATTGTTTTTAAATTTTCAAGACTCTTTAAAAACAGCGGTAGCTTGTTATAGAGTTTTCTACCAATGAAACTAGGTTTTCGTTTGAATAAGCTACTATTGTGACTCACCAAGTGATAATCTTCTCGGCTTCTTGTATTATAATCGTGAACGTCAAGATTTTGGTTAATATCATTCGTTTTTAAATACAAAGTAGCTTCATACACATAAAAGTAGGGCACAGTTAGGAGACCAAGTCTGTTTAACAACGGCCTACATAAATCTAATCTATTTACTCCTTCTATACACCTAACCGCCTTCTTTTGGATCTTAAACACCCTATCAAGCTGCATGAATGCTTGCCTACAGCTTAGAATAGATTATGCGTCTCCTATGAATGACTTGAACCATAGACAAGGAACAACCCATTGTTCCCTCATTTATATGCTTGAAAGTTGTTAACGAAGTCTAACATCTGTCAATAAATAAAAAAATGCATTCAATCTTTTCTCTTACATCCAATACCTATGAGCTCGTTTTCTGTTCTAGAATGACAACCCTAATTCAACTTTATATTCAGGAAGACTATTAAACTACTGTAAATAGTCAATAGACTACTTAACTAACGCCTAAGTGGCATTTCAACTTAAAGCTCACCTCCGCTGATTATGTCTCCCGGTCAAGTTGACCCAACTAGCCCAAAGAGTTACTTAATGATTAAAATACTTTAAATTATCCTGTATTAAAAATGTGACAGGATATTTGAATGTAATATCCAATAAAGCATACGCATACATAGATTCAACTAAAAATTGATTCTCTCAATGAACTGATCAATAGGAGTCTGTTGCACCTTCACATTAGTTTCTATATTAATAATCAATAATATATTATGAATTATTCATTGTTAGATTTTCCTGTGGCCAATCTAGATTGTTTCAAATTTATAGATTTTGAAGGAAATATAAAAAGTTATTACGAGATAATAAATTTAATTCAATATTTTTATTTAAAGGGAACTAATCCAATACTTTTCTAACATTTTTCTGATGTTTTTATTTTTCACCTGTTTTTCACTTTCCACTTCCTTTTTCCAGTGTAGTTGGGCATTATCTTCTATTTCTTTCTCGATTCTACTTGTTTTTCACCTCATTCTCTGGTTATAATAAATATTACGAATACAAATTACAGTGATAAAAAGTATGTAAGGAAAGTTACAAATGAATTGCCTCACTTACTGCAAGTGCTTGCAAATAACATATTATTCAAAATTTGTGAAAAGAGCAGTTTTGGACTTGAGTCTGTTGCACCTTCACATTAATTGTAATTCATTGTCACAATAAATAAATAAATAAATAATTGAACAAACAAACAAACAAATAAATAAATAAATAAATCTGTCAATAGTAAAAAAATATAATGTTCATGTAACATCAAATATAATGCCTGTAATGCCAAAAAAAACACAAAATTTAGTAGCGGTTTTGAAGGAAACTCTTCGACCCTGGGGAAACTTATTCCAAAGATATTAACCTTTGTCAGGTAGCGAGTACAACAGGTATTGGAACATTTTTTCCTCGTTCAGAAGAGATTGTAAGTTGTTTTTGGTTTTCATAGTCTTGGAATCCGATAAGCTGTGATCGCTTACTTGCAAATCGGATTAGGTAAGCTGGTTGCAGCTCACTAATAAGAAAGACGAACTAAGAAGCACGAAGGGAGAGAGAATCTAGTAAGTTGAACAAGCGAGGCGTCACTCCGTGTAGACGGAAGCAGAAAGGGGGAAAGGAGGATGGAGGATGAAGGATGAGGAAGATGGATGCCGAGGAAGGGGCTTAGACCTGCCTACAGTAACAAGTCCTTGTCAAAGTAAATAAGTTGCCTACTTAATATTCATAGTCGATCCTTAGGTACCCGAGCCATTAGCATAGTGCGGCCGGATTCTATCTTCGCACATTCGGCAAAATTTCCCGAGACTTTCTCATCAGAGCCGAAGACAATTTCGAAAATGTTATTTTACTTCTTTGGGGTGAAGAAAATCAACCCTCGGCCAATTAAGATGAACAAGGTTAGCTTCATGCCGCATTAATTTTGGAGCGCATCAAGAAATGAGTTGGTGGGCTGAGGCTGTGCATAGATTCATGAATACGTTTAGGACACGTTTTCGACTCGGGCAGGTGATAAAACATGGGAAGTGTCATGGAGAGACCTCTGAAAGTACCCTGGAGACGAAGAATCACACAATGAAAGTCCTCTGTAGTCATTCTATGGTTGTGTAATTTATTCTACTGTGAGCATTTGTTTTTTTAGTACCTATTATTCTTCAATACCATAAAGGCTCCTTTGAAATGAATGTTGATACCCGATTGGATATTACAGTATCTAATTCATTCTTTTTTTATTTCTATAATGTTTTAAGAATAAGATTTATTTCCGTATCAAACAAAAATCCATAAATTTAAAAACAAGAAATTAACTAAGATTCTAGTCCTACACTATTCAGGTACCCATATTTAGACCCAGCAAAGCATAGCTTGAGCACCAGACCGACCAAGGAATACAAAATAGTCAAATAACTACAACTAAAATTCAAAAAAATAATAAAATAAACATAAGTGAAAAAATAAGAAGAAACAATAAATATAAATAACACATAAAAGAACAAGAACTAGATTAAATTTCCTATTTTAAAGAAGATATTCTCTTTATTCTATTGTAAAATTTTAAAATTAGATGATAATAGTTCAGTTGGTAAGATATTGAATAGTTTACAGCAAATATGATGTGTTTGGTGGCTGCAAATAATTTTATTCCAGTAAGGTATTAGGATGTTTTTTTTTTTTTTTTTGAGGATGAAGCCCACATAGGTCTGAGACCTGTGCGTGGGTAATGAGTTGGATGATGGTGATTTATGAGTTGGACCTACAGTTTTAGGTGGGTTCCGAACCACCGGGAAGTGATTTTCAGCAGAGAACAGTGTCTTTTTTGCTGGCCAATCTAATCGGTCACCGTTACAAACAGGACCTACGAGAACGCAGCTTATCTATCTGATTGAACAGATACCTGCTACGGCTCGCGGCTATCACTTCCCTCATTTGTTAACGGTCTTATGTTGTAAGTGAATTGTCTTATTCTGAATACATCTCTATTACAATTTATAAACAATATCAATTTTTCATGTACAACTTCCTTAAATTTAAGACCTGAACTTTTCAAGAATTTTTGTTATTGTAAGCCGTAAATTTAATTAAAAAAATAATGTTTGTATCAAGGGAGTTCTAGACAATGTGCTTGTCGCTTCATTTTTAAGCAATGAGAAAGTGATAGCCTAGAGTTGTAGCAGTATCAGTTCAGTCAGAATAAGATAAGCGACGAAATCCTGCACCCTCTTTGTAATGGTCATCGATTGGATTGGATTGGAGAAAAAAAATTTCTTCTTTGTTCTGTGGTAAAATCTTTTCCGGGTGGTTCGGAAACCAACTAAAACTGTAGGTCCAACTCATCACCCACGCACAGGTCTCATACATACGTGGGCTTTATTCTCCGGAAAAAGCCATATACAAACACCCTTATGCATTACGCCCTAACCTGCTTTTATTTATTTATTGTGACAAAATTACAATGAATACGGAGGCGCAACTCAAGACCAAAATTGCTCTCTTCACAAATTTTGAATTTATGTTATATTGTCCAAAACAATGAGATTGATTTTAACGCTGAAAATTCAAATTTACAAAAATACTCCAACTTTCTTAGTAATGGCGAAGGTGATATTGTGGAAGGTATCCATAATGAATAATAAGACGAAATTGTCACAACCACATTTATTAAAACTTCGAGAAACTAGTTTCGGTTGTTACACCATTATCAATCTCAATCAAACTGTTTGATTGAGATTGATAATGGTGTAACAACCGAAACTAGTTTAACCGAAGTTTTAATAAATGTGGTTGTGACAATTTCGTCTTATTATTCATTAAAAATACTCCACTCGAAAAATAATAAAATGATTTCTTTTCACTTGAAGGCAACCAATTTGATGGTACATTCAAAACAATGAAAACCGTAAATAATAGTCTATATCAAATTTTGATAGAAACTTTCAAGCCAAAAGATACTATCTTGTTGCTAAGGAAAACAACAATATAGAGTAGAGTACTCTTTTTATATAGAGTAGTGTGTAGCCTATTCGATTTGGAAACTAAAGACAAAATTTACGATCTAGATTCCCCTTAGTTATCTCAAATACTGATTATAAATGAACAGAGTTTGAGAGACAAATTTGTTATGACCTTTTACAGAACACATTTTAAAATATAGCACCAAAGACTAACGAAACTATCTAAAATTGCTTCACAAAATGATCACCTTTGAATCATCTTCCAAAATTGCACAAGTACAGACTTTTTGTGCTCCGGTGGGCAAACGAAAACTAAGTTTCACAGTAAACTAGGGCGAATTGCAGAATTGTTTGCTTCGTAATTACTTTTAAATCCATCCTCCAAAAATTCCCCTGAACAGTGTTCTCATGCCCCAGTAAACTCAAATGCCCACTCATAATGAGCTTTTGCTTTGCCATTTTCAGCGAAAGAATTCTTCTGTTGCCACTGAACATTGGGAAATATAAAGTGACCCTCCTCCTCATTTTCCTATTATTTCTCCTTCTCCTCGTCTCCTCCTCCACCTCGAACTCCTCCTTTTCTCCCTCCTCCTCCTCTTCCACCCCTCTCATCCACTCTCAATGCCCAGCAGAGAGTTAAAGAGCTATTCATAGACGGAAGAAAAACTCAGTGCGCCCGCTTAATTAACTCCGACTTCGACTCGAAACTTCCACGGAAGCGAATAAACACAGACTTGCAATTAATTAACGAACAAATTGAAATTAATTCAATCCAAGTTTTCTCCGGCAAACCAGCACTTATTGCCAGGAGACTCAGCTCGGTACTACATTCTAATACCACCGAGGTTACCTTTTCTTTCTCCGATTTCCATTCACCAGCTAAAGGTCTGAGTTTGAATCACCAGCTTAATAGTTGGATAAACCAATGATAGTTATTTCTAATTGTCATTTTGACTTGCCTTAATCTTGAGTGATCTATTCTTTTACAATCTATTGTTCTCCTATTGAGATGAAGTGAATCATTATGATAAGAAAATTGGGAGAATGGGTCTTATTAGTGAGATCGTTCACATCAATATGCTACTGACTCTCTTAACTAACAAAAAATCGTCATACACCTCTTCTAAACAATAACCGATCACTCATATAATTGAAAGTGCAGGTTCAAACATTACCCATCAAACTCTAGGCTCCAGGTTGAACGGTGGAAAATACTCTAAATTACAGTCTTAGATAATTTCTCACTTCATATGTTACTGTTATTTTGTTAATGTGTTGAAGTTTTTATATTTTATTGTATTTTCTTAATGTATATTGACAGTTGTAATGACTTTGGTGAGAAATAAAGAATTGAATTGAATTTTATAGTTTGATCACAATGCTCAAAAATTCCGTTAGGTTTTAAAAACATTTACTGATTCAAAATACCTTCAATTTACTTTTCTTTTCCGTCTTCACCTCCAACTCCTGCTATCCCGTATTCCTTTTCTACCCATTTTTACTAACTTACTTTTTATCTGACATTTACATATAATTTCTAGAATTTTTCTTTCAATTTTTATGTATAGTTTTGTTTTATTTTGAAATGATTTATTTTACTTATAATAATACCTGAGAGTAAGTGGACTGTCAATATTCAATCATTCCAGTTATATACATCAGATTACTCTAGTTTTTACCATTATTGATAAATTGTTAGAGATCGACCTGTAACTGAATAATTGATACTAGACATTTATTTTGGAAGTACTAATCATTCTATAAAGTAATTGGACGATTTCTATGAATGCATCCGTACATATTCGTGTTATTTCTTGTGTGATAAATTTGTGAGATCTGTGTTAGTGTGTAACAAGTTCTAGTTCTATTCTTACATTTTCCCAGCAATCCTTTTAGAGATAGATCCCGTAACAACATAATATACAACAAATGTAATGAACAACAATAATTATCAAACAGAGTAATAATTCGCTATAACAAAAACTTGTTTTTCAACCAATTGACAAATTCTTTCTTGTAGTGCTAGATGGTCGAAGCAAATAAGACTTTTCATCAGTTACATTTGAGTTCTAACTCTTTTTTTGCGAATGATGCCTACATGAGACTGGAGACCTGTGCGTGTGTAATAAGGTGAAGGGTAAAGTATTTATATTTTATTGTATTTTCTTAATGTATATTGTCAGTTGTAATGACTTTGGTGAGAAATTAAGAATTGAATTGAATTTTATAGTTTGATCACAATGCTCAAAAAATTCTGAAAGGTTTTATAAAACATTATAAAACATTGTCATAAATGACATTTTCATTAAAAATTAAATTTATTATAGAAACGAGAGCCGAGGTGTTTCACTTCAGGCTTTCAAGGCGAATTATGTTGTTAAACAATGATGACGTTCATGAGATCGACATGTCTGATAGTGGCACGTTCATGCGAATTGTTTCAATGTGTTAGTAAATATTAAAGGTATGTAAGAACGTGTCACTATCCAATCTTGTGAATGTTAGGCCTCTTTTCTGGCATTGAAAGGAGTGTATGGACCACTTAAATACAGCACCAAGATTCATAATCGGGCAGTTCAACTCGAGAAACCAGGAGAACGCTTCTTTCGACCAGTGGAGTATTAGGCTTGCAAAACCAAGATCTTCGAAAACTCAATAAGTCTGTTACAGTCCGGGCAGTTCAAAACTTATTGGGGGATCGAAATTTTGGCGTGTTAGCCGGCAATTTCTACTGGGCGACAAGGGCATGTTCGGTTGGGTTCTGAGAGTTGTTATAAGTGTTTGAAGTGGCCATAGACTCCTGGAGATCAAGGAAAAGAGAGGCAGGAATACCAGGTTAGTTTTAAATATAAGTTCCAACTCATAATTATACACACGTCTTAAAATAGCAAGCCAAGCGAGTTGAATTTGATATGTATCTTTAATATGTGTTAATATTATAATATATAATATTATAAATAAACAAACTATAAAATTAGAAATACCTTGTTGTCTATGAGTTTACGACCCCAGAGTAATCATTCAGACAAATTGTTGATATTAAGAATATCAGGGTTACAACATCCATGACTGAATGAGATTTGAACTCAAGGCTGCAGGAAATGAAGCCAGCCAGAGCCTCATCTAATCGCAGACACGCGCTTTTTGGCAAGATTTGTTGGTAAAAATGACCTACTTTTGCAGCACAGGCTGTCTCGCCATTCGGCCATAGCGGTACCAACCAGAAACAGCTGATCAATGCTCGCTCCTCAGACTCCAGAGCCGCCTATCCAAGATTTTTGTAATAGCGTACTATATATACGTCTGCTTTTTCAAGAGAAAAACAACTGAAAATGCTTTCAAAAACAACTTTTCATATTTCATTTCACCCCAAATCCATCAATCATCGGTTTCAACTTTCAACTGGAACAGCCTCCTCATTTGTTAAACTACTACCGGAAGCAGGGAAGAGCGAATATCGATTGAATACTTTTAAACAATAAATCGAATATCGATTGATTGAACACTTTTAAATCTGCACAATAAATAGGACACACATGTTGAGGCTTAGAGAGAGGCAGGCCTACGGTCAAACGCCAGGCCGAAATCAATCCGATATAAATGATGTATCGTTTTGCAGAATGAATCACTAGGTAAAAGAGAAGATGAATGGACGGATGGACGGGTGTGAACCCAATAACCGGCTAACGGTTACAGAGTGCAACTCACAATGGGAATTGAAGTTTGAATTGTCTCCAAGTTGTTTGGTTTGGCAGGAGAGATTGATTGATTTATTGATTGATTTATTTATTGTCTGTACTAGGTCTTGACAGACCCATTGCACATTGAACGTAAATACAAAATTAGAATAAATTAAATTGAAGAAAATAAAAGAAAAATATATAAATTAAAATGAAAATAAATTGCATAACATTTACACTGTAAAAGATCCATGTAATAAAATGTCAAATAATTAGATAAATTAGATGGATAGACAAAGTACCTATTAGTTCTATATAAAAAAGGGTTAAAAAAAAATTGAATAAGAATTAGAAAGGTGTCAATAAGTGAATGATAAAAACACCATGATTTAAATGATGAAGATGACTAAGAGGGGGGGGGGAAGTGAAGACAGAACAAGACTATTCAAGAGCATTTTTTTTTTCTTGATAACAAAAACCATCTCAAACATAAAAGGAAATTGATTAGACTTCAACGATCTTTGCACTTTGAGCAAAAGAGAAAACATCCGTCCTTGAAAAAAGAGAAAAAAAAAAATGTTGAAAGATAAAATATACTTATTGATAAAGCCTATTGAATGATTTGTGTAGAATCAATTTCACTGATAAGAATTCAAATGAACATAGAGTCTCCTTTTGAATGTGGAGAGAGATCTAGAAAATACCACTCTTTCAGGTAGCTCATTCCATAGTCTAGACGCTGTCACAACAAAGGAGTTATTAAATATGGCAGTGCGGTGCAGCGGTATTTGAAGTGTGAAGCGATGAGACCTTGTGCGGCGACCAGGATTCACATCGTTCAACAAAGTGAAGGAATCAGACAGATATACAGGACCCTCCTTCAAAATTAAAATTTTAAACAATAAACAAAGCAAAAAGTATTTCCTACGCTCTTTTAATTTGAGCCAACCAAGATCAATAAATAATGGTGTTATGTGTGCATCTCGTCTGGCATCATATATGTAACGAACAGCATAGTTGAGAGACCGCTGTAACCGCACATCCAATAGAGAGAGAGAGAAAGAGAGAGAGAGTGTGGGGGAGAGAGTGACAAGAGACGAGAAGCTGTGTTAGCTGTGGACCAAAAGCGTGCAACTGGATCATAGTGCTTGCTGTCTGCTGGCAGCTGCTCTAGTTTTGTACGAGGGCGAGAAACAGATTATAGGTGAAAGGTAATATTTTCGCCTATTGCTTCGCTGACAACAGCCATCACAGCTGTGATGTATTGTTTGTAATGGGTTTTTACATTTGTGTACACTATGTAAATTGGATGTGTGTACAATGCTATGTGGCATTGTGTTGTCCGCTTGTGAATTGATATGTAACATAAAACTTCCAATAGTGGCATATTTATATAGTGGGAGCCACAAATTTCAGTATTGCAATACTTTAAATAAGATTTAAGAATGAAGATGATTAGAATATTGATTTAGAATATTAGGTTTCATTATGTTAAGGTATTATTCTCTCAATTTTTTGATTATTATACAATAATTGTAAATAACCTTAAGTTAGCTTCACCTATGTACAAAGCATAGCAACAACTATTAGTAACAACTATAGTAACAAAAATAGTAATAACAACAATAGTAACAACTATTTGCTTTTCAAACTATTAAGTAGCTTTTGGATACCAAATTTGTTATTAAGAGGCCTCCTGCTTCTTCAGTACAGCCGAAGTAATGTGTTAGTAAAACACGAAACCATGGTCCTGTGACTCGAATTATTAAAGTTTAGTCAAATTTGACAACACTTCTGTTTTGTTTCAATTAGATTTAAGACTACATAGGTACAGTATTCTCTGAAATGTTAATTTTTTTATTGTGAATAAACTCCTCTGGTGGTGCTGTACTCACAACCAGAGAAATTATTATTATTATTATTATTAATATTATTATTACTGTTATTATTATTATTGTTATTATTATTTTTATTCTTATTATTATTATAATTAATATTATTATTATTATTATTTTTGAATTCTATATTTCTCCATTTTACTGGGTAAGAGGGTGGGTGGCATTGGCTTTTTTAGCAAAATGACACCCTTTCTATTTTGGTATATTTAGGAAGCTTCTTACTATTGACGTTGTGCACAATATGACAGCTTTCTGCATTAAATTTTGCACCCACACAGGCAGTCTCAACTTTTTCATCCTCTCAGGCAGCTCTTTTGGTATTACACCTGTAGCTGATATTATCAATGGCATAATTACCACTCTCTCTTGCCTCCACAAGTATTTTATCTCCTCTGCCAAGGGCAGATATTTGAGCAGTTTCTCATCACTGTATTGCTTTATATTGTGTGTATTTGGTATGCCTATATCTATTAAAAATGTGGTTAGGTTCAGTTTGTCCATTAATATGATATCTGGTCTATTGTTATTATTATTATTATTATTATTATTATTAAAATAAGACTTTAACATTAGTTTACACCAAGTGGATTGAATGTGTGCATGCAATGTAAATTTTTTTGTCCACATGTGAATTAATATGTGATATAAAACTTTCGTGAACTTAATGAGATGTAAATTTTAGTGTACTCTCGTACACCAACAATAGAAAATAGTTGTATTGATTTTTATGTAGATAAAAGAAGCAGAGGAAATTGAAATCACACAATAAAGCTGCGGTGTCACAAAGTTTGATAAGCAATGTCTTTCAACAAAGTTGTTACATAGCATTGTTATGAAAATGGAAAAAACATTGATACGAATAAAAAATTTGTAATAGAAAATTTTGATCTGGAGAAGTGTTTTCCTTTTTGATATGATTGAATATTGCAAAGTATTATTTTTATGTTTTTTCTTCAGTTGTTCTATAATGTATCAAGCAACGGCAACAAGCAAATTATGTTGTAAATTGAATTATTATCATTCATTTTTCTTCATGAATCCAGTAACTGTAAACTCACCATTTTCTACTGTCACAAATTCACTTCATTAATGTGGGAGTGATAGCCGTGAGCCGTAGCAGGCATCTATTCAATCAGATTAGATAAGCAACGCTCTCCTGGGCCCTCTTTGTAAAGGTGACCGATTGGATTGAAAAGCAAAAAAGAATCTGTTCTCTGCTGTAAAATCACTTCACGGTGGTTCGGAACCCACCTAAAACGTCATCCTTAAAAAAACTCAAACTTTTTACTCACATAACTGATGAACTTTCTGATTTAATACTGGTTAAAACAGAGTTTAATTACTGTTCAGACTCTAGAGGCAAGCCTACTGTTTTGACAACTTCATTAGTGGTTAATACACAACTCCATTTTTCACTTGTTTTAATAGTTGTGAATAAAAATTGATAACAGATGATACGTTTACATAAGAAAATATTACATTCATTTGTATTTTTTTTATTTATTTTTTTTGAGGATGAAGCCCACATAGGTCTGAGACCTGTGCGTGGGTAATGAGTTGGATGATGGTGAATGATGAGTTGGACCTACAGTTTTAGGTGGGTTCCGAACCACCGGGAATTTATATTTATATTCACACTTTTTGTATTTGTTTATGTGCAATTTGTGTGTGTGTGTAAACAACCATGAAATTCGAATAAAAATAAGTGTTTCAAAGTATATCAAAAAATTTATTTTGCAAGTTGAAATAATTTTTATCAATTCTCTTAAGCAAACAGTTCTTCTCACGCTTGGAAGGACTTTGATGAAATGAAACAGATAAACGAAAGACAAAGAAAACAAGAGAAAGAGATAAGAGATGAAGTGAGTGGAAGAAAGAGGTAACATATTCATGTAGTACACAATTGACATCAAGATAAATTCAATTCTCTCCATTGAGGTGCAATGTGCTGCGAAACCTGCTTGCACTCTTCAAGCATCCATTTTTATGAGGAATATTTCATTATAAAATTCCTACCAGCTCAATAACAATATGACAACATATTCAAAGGAGACAACGAAGCGTGAATATAAAGATAACAATACATTTCAACAACAATGGAGTTGTGCATTCATTATTTGAGTGAAGCATTCATTTATTTTATGCACTCTTCTGCGTGACGTCATGTTTCATCGATAATGCTGTGCAGGGATTCAGAAAGATACGCTGCACATTAGGTTGAGGAGTTGATTATGAAAATATTCATTTTATCGGTTGAAATAGAATTCAACACTTTTCGTCAAACTGACGAACAATTTATTACAGTTTCTAGTTTCTATATCAGTGTAGTAACGTAGTCAGCACAAGAATAATAGGCCTAAACTTAATTGAAATATTCTGTCTAATAAAAACTGTATTTTCAATATCAAGTTTTGACCAAGTTTGAATTTCCACATGTTTTTTTTAACTGCTGATGATGTCCACATGAGTCCCAGACTTGTGCGTGCGTAATGAGGTGAATGAATACACATAAATGCCTGACGGTGGAGTGGGATTCGAACCCACGACCGCTTAAACGACAGCAAGCTGAAGTTGCGACGCCCCAACCAACAGCGCTAAGCGGCCCACTCATTTCATTTCATCATTTCTCATTTCATTTCTCAAAAAATTCTATTCAAACTTAGGGAAGTGATAGCCGAGTGCCGTAGCAGGTATCTGTTCAATCAGAGATAAACTACGAAACTCCTAGGCGCTCTTTGCAAGGGTGACCGATTGGATTGGCTAGCAAACCAACTGCGCTAAGCGGCGGCCCGCCAAGTCCAATAGAAGTTAGCACAAAATTGTAAAAGTATCTACAGCAGAAAATTTCAAGTTTCACGAACACTGTTAAACTCTCAAAAAGCCCTAAGAGGAATAATCAACATTTGTTATATATGAACATGCTTCTTTTACAATATATGATTATCTTTTTATAATAATATTTATATATAAATTCATTCATATTTATCTTCATTATGATTCTATATTCATGAAAATTTTTGAAGCTATGCAATTTTGATTAATTTAATTTAAGAATAAGTTGAATGATGAGAGTTTATTAAATTACATGAGTTTTGATGCCTTTGTAATTTCTAATAATTGCAAAATCAGTGGTAGAGTAGACAAATACAGTATTATCATATAAATACTAGCATTACAATGGTGTATAATTCATGATATTCAAATTATGGTAACTAATAACATATATTTCTATACAAAAAATTATTTACAATTCATCTATAATGTTCAGAGCGAGTAATATTATTAAAAGAACATATTGTACAGCAAGATAAAGGAGAGTAGTAGGATGATTATTTCAAATTGAAAGCATTGCTCCATCACAGCAACAAAAAGTAGAAAGATCTTGGTTACCTCAAATATAAACTTTGTTAAAAAATTAATTCTAATCTTATCAAGTGATAAAGTTCCTAAGTTTTTACTTTTGACCATTAAAATCCCAGCTAATACGCAAACAGCTTCCTGATCAATTATGAACCATGGTGTGGGACAGACATTTTCATTATATGCTTTCCATTGTAGTACAAAGATTTATTTTCTTTTCACTGACTTTACGACAGACAAATAAGTTTATTGAGAATGGCAAGTTCAGATAAATCAAGGGAGGGTTTTATGGCTTTCAAAAAATAATCCTTGGTGGAGGCTTTACAATAATAACAATAGTGGGGAGAACGGGGTGGCCCAGGTGCTGCCTCTGTAAGCATTTTATTGTGGGGGTTTGTGATTTTTATCTGCGTGTAAGGATAACAAAAGAAGACCAGTGTTTGACTTTTTAAAAGGATTTGTCAACTTAATTCCTCACCGCCTACCGGCTTGACAATGGCCAATTGAAAAGGTATACAGGGAGATTTGGTTTTTCCACCACATTACCGCAGATCAAGATAAAATCATTGATAACATTTACTGTGTACCCAGTGATATAAATTCTCGTAATAAGTTATGTGTCAGGATAGAAGAACTATCTTTATTGAAAAATTGGATATTTGTTTGAAATTTCATAAATTTTCTACCTCTTTTACTCATTGGGCACAACTTTAACAAACCACTCATCTATTTTGGGAAAACATCAAGATTACCATCAAGAATATAAAATACTCAAGATAACTCAAACAAAATACAAACCAAATACAACTCAAAATAATCAAGATAAATAACCATCAAGATTGTCATCAAGACTATAAAGTACTGCATTTCACATTTTTCTTTATAGTTAAAGTTGAAAGAACTTAAAGATACACCAAAAAGTAATCCCAAAAATTAAGAAATTGTGTACTGTAGTTTTCATATAACTTGGCAGCAGATGAGTTCAGATGTAACAAGTCTTCCCATCTGCTACACGCTGCCAAGTTATATGAATACTACAGTATCTGTGAGCAAGGATAACAAAAGAAGACCACTGTATGACTTTTAAAGAAGGATTTGCCATCTTAATTTCTTACTGCCGTGGGCTTCACAATGGCCAATTGAAAAGTAGTGTCATGCAATTGTCACTACAAAAAGT
The DNA here is from genome assembly GCA_948455865.1 of Conomelus anceps. Taxonomy (NCBI): domain Eukaryota; kingdom Metazoa; phylum Arthropoda; class Insecta; order Hemiptera; family Delphacidae; genus Conomelus; species Conomelus anceps. Next base: position 5,110,746 of record OX418224.1, read on the forward strand.
AAGAAATTTATCGTCAAAAAGTAAGAAATTTATTGTCAAAAAGTAAAAACTAATTATTTAAAAAAAAGGGACTGTAGTGATATTTTATAAAATCTATTGATCTCACATGCAACGCAGATCACAATTTTATTTAAAAATAGAATATTATTACTAGTACAAAAAAAAAAAATTGCTAGTACTTGTAACTATCAGTTTTTCCAAGCCCAAATCGATACAATATTATCTTATTCTATTAAACGAGCAAGGAATTGTATGTATGTATGTACGTATTTCCAGTCACTATCTCAAAAACGACTCTAACGATTTTGATGAAATTACGAATATAGGAGCTTTTTGGTGCAAAAATACGATTGCGCTAGGTCTCATTCCTGTAAAACGGGAGACCGAGCTCCGCTCGGGGGGGAGGTGGTTAAATGTTTGGGGGCAATTATATGTATCTTGAAGATCGAAGATGATGCTGTGGGAAGGGCATTAACGACGCGTTATGCTGTGAAGCGGTCCCACCTCATCTCTACATTTTCCATCATAAGCTAGTGCACAAGTAAATCAACAATAATGTTAATTCCAATTGGTAAAAATGTTCTTTTAGACACTACATATATGCATCTTGAGTAACAATCTGAATTTCGAGTTTACCAGCTCGTAGAACTGTAATTTTTCAAGATAGGTGGTAGTTGGGTTGATGGGATACCACTTTGTAACCCCTCACTCAAGAACGGCTTCTCACACTTTGTCTAATGGTTCATTGAAACGACCCAAATTCATACTTGTAACATTTAGCTTAATTTGTAATTCTTCTTGGAAGTGTAATGTAGGCTTTCTACTGTACTTGGAAAATGTCGATTTTTTAAGAACTTGGTAACTACTCAAAATAAAAATGCAAAGTTGGTCTCAAATTGTAGGTAATATTGTAGGCTCTTCCACATCATTGACATTGAAATCTAAAAAAAAAAATTTTCAAATTGAGCTATTATAATTAGCCAAATTTTCATGAGTTTTATAGTATTTCCGGCTTTCCGATCTTCCTAGCTTGCCTGGACCCAGAGTTATTGTACTGTAATACAAAATATCCAAAAAATATGAAAAAATTACAAATAATGTTATTTTTTGTATGGTTAAATCAGCGAACACATAAGACCAATAGAAGGGGCTTCTTGTTGCTGAGGTGAAGCCACTTGTTACACGCTCGTCCACTACAAAGATGGTGGCGCAGGTATGACTCACCCAAGTGGCGGGCGCTTGAGAAGCCAGTTTTTGCTATTTATTCTAAATTTACATATATATTTTTACAATTTAAATAAAATAAATGTTAGCACTGAAATCCAAGTACGCTAAGCAGATCATCAACTATCAGTTTCATATTATTCTATTTTGATTTTATTGTCCAAATAGCCTATATTGGAATAAATTATTTTAATATATCATCCTATGCTTTTTTTAAAGTAGGCTACTATGTTTTCATATAATTTTAGTCTTATCAACATTAAACTACTATCAAGATGCAAATTTAATTTCAAATTTGATTGAATTGGGACTTACTCTTTGATTCAATACCGTACTAATTGAGAGAATCAATTATCGCATCATTAGTTAGGGCAATAATTTGTTGAATCAAGCTGGTTTTCTTTGAATCAACTTGCAATTTTTTAAACTGCTAAATTTCAAACATCATAATTAGTAAATACTAATTGTGTCTATCTGATCATTTATTCCAATGTAGGCTATTTGGATAATAAAATCATAATAGAATAATATGAAATTGAAAGTTGATGATTTGATTAGCCTACTTGAATTTCAGTGTTACCATTTTATTTGTTAAATATTAGATAGAATCACGATTCAGATAGTTTAAGGATCGTAGGATATTATGCAGTTATGTTTATAGATTGGTGATCATCTTAGTTATTTTAGTATATTTACTCAATCTTCTTGTAATGCAATGTCTCTAAGTTTTAAATTGAAATGTAGGTCCACAAATTGAATACACTGTTCCAGTAATCATGTTTTATGTAAAACCTATCATTTTAATTCAGGATCCTGATTGAACTCATTGTATATTGCGTTGCACTTAAACCTAACATTGCATCCAAAGTATAAGTCGTACATTAAAATAAAAATCATGAAAAAATCATTCCGTTATTTCTGTACAACTTTCTCTACACAAAAGATGAACATTTTGGTAGCCGACTCACTTTTTCATGTCATGGTTTGAAACTTGGACAAAAATATAACTTTAAACAACTAATTAAAATATATAGAGGTAACCATTAACTTTTATAATGCCACTGTTATCTTCAGAAACTAATTGTCTATACTCATGCCAAGTTTGAAAGTTATATCTTAATCCTAAGTGTGTTAAACTGCAGTTTATTTGGAGAGCGCGCATTGAAATTTTCTGCTCTTGAAAACACGATTTCGTCTTTCTATCCACTACATGGGGGACTTGGCTTCACCTCCTATAATACTACGCTAGTGCATACGCCCCTTCTATTGGTCTTATGGGTTCGTTGGGTTAAATTGTAATTAGGAAAGTTTTTTTTCACCAAAGAAATTATGGCGTCATAAGCTGAGCTCTGACTTTCCAGTCATATGTTTCCTACATGACTGCAAGGCTCAGACTACGACTACACGGTACGCGCGGAAGTTTTTGCGTTCCAGACAGCGTTAATAACGCCGTTAATGGGCCTCACATATGATTACTGTAGTTTTCATATAACTTGGCAGCAGTATGTTGGGTTCAGATGTAGGATGTCCCATCTGCTACACGCTGCCAAGTTATATGAATACTACAGTAAAAACTGTTTCTCTTTTATCAGCTGTTCCTCTAAGGATAGATTTCTCCTTTTTGTGTCCTTCAGCGAGTTTTTACAGGAATGAGACCTAGCGCAATCGTATTTTTGCACCAAAAAGCTCCTATATTCGAAATTTCATCAAAATCGTTAGAGTCGTTTTTGAGATAGTGACTGGAATTACGTACATACATACATACATACATACATACAATTCCTTGCTCGTTTAATAGAATAAATTAAACGAGCAAGGAATTGTATGTATGTATGTACGTATTTCCAGTCACTATCTCAAAAACGACTCTAACGATTTTGATGAAATTTCGAATATAGGAGCTTTTTGGTGCAAAAATACGATTGCGCTAGGTCTCATTCCTGTAAAAACTCGCTGAAGGACACAAAAAGGAGAAATCTATCCTTAGAGGAACAGCTGATAAAAGAGAAACAGTTTTTACTGTAGTATTCATATAACTTGGCAGCGTGTAGCAGATGGGACATCCTACATCTGAACCCAACATACTGCTGCCAAGTTATATGAAAACTACAGTAATCATATGTGAGGCCCATTAACGGCGTTATTAACGCTGTCTGGAACGCAAAAACTTCCGCGTGTACCGTGTAGTCGTAGTCTGAGCCTTTCAGTCATGTAGGAAACATATGACTGGAAAGTCAGAGCTCAGCTTATGACGCCATAATTTCTTTGGTGAAAAAAAACTTTCCTAATTACAATTTAACCCAACGAACCCATAAGACCAATAGAAGGGGCGTATGCACTAGCGTAGTATTATAGGAGGTGAAGCCAAGTCCGCCATCCATGTAGTGGATAGAAAGACGAAATCGTGTTTTCAAGAGCAGAAAATTTCAATGCGCGCTCTCCAAATAAACTGCAGTTTAACACACTTAGGATTAAGATATAACTTTCAAACTTGGCATGAGTATAGACAATTGGTTTCTAACGATAACAGTGGCATTATAAAAGTTAATGGTTACCTCTATATATTTTAATTAGTTGTTTAAAGTTATATTTTTGTCCAAGTTTCAAACCATGACATGAAAAAGTGAGTCGGCTACCAAAATGTTCATCTTTTGGGTAGAGAACGTTGTACAGAAATAACGGAATGATTTTTTCATGATTTTTATTTTAATGTACGACTTATACTTTGGATGCAATGTTAGGTTTAAGTGCAACATTGAAACGCGATCGGGATGGCGCGCTGTCATCAGCCGGCTCGCGCATCCGGGACCACAAAGCCAATTATTCACTTATTTCTTGTGTTTGATTCAATACTTTCTTGAAGGTTTATTATTGTAATGTAATAATATTATAGTTAGATTGTTTTTAGTAAATTGTTGATTAAATTAGTCCAACTTTTAAATCTTTCCGTTATGAACGCAAATGAACAAAATCCAAATAGGAAAATGTTTATTAGAACAATGTCATTATTAAATAAAAATTCATCTTTAAAGTCATTGAATCATATAAATCAATGACTACATAAATTGAACGTTTACTCAATTTGTCTAATGGGGTAATAGCCTATTGTAAAGACCGTACTTTCGCTATCCAGAATGAAATAATTTCCATATGGGCGCCAACCAAACCAACTTTGGGTTGATAAAAAAGTATTAACTTTTAAATTTTAAGTTAAAAGAAAGTGGTAATGTTAAAATAATAAAAATTGATATTAATAAAGCTATTCTTCAAGCACTCGCGAAGACATTGAGCACAAAATATATATAACCCTTAAAATAGCACTATTAAAGCAGTATTGAATTAGCTATTAATTTATTAGCACTATTAAATTATACGCAATAATTGATATTGCAGAAGGCATAACAAGAATTAATGTTACATTCAAGATAGGCCAATTGAAACGTCTAGAACATGACTCATTTATACTCAAAATTACATTATTTAAAATTTGAAGGCCTAATGCTTAATAAGGCAATACATATTAACAGAGTTTTCTAAGTTGAAAGCAAGTTTCCTAACAAGTTATATTTAGATCAACCTAGGAATTAATAATAATGACATAAAACAAGATTAACCTTGGCCTATCCTTAACATGGGATAGGCTAAGCAATATACAATGAGTTCAATCAGGATCCTGAATTAAAATGATAGGTTTTACATAAAACATGATTACTGGAACAGTGTATTCAATTTGTGGACCTACATTTCAATTTAAAACTTAGAGACATTGCATTACAAGAAGATTGAGTAAATATACTAAAATAACTAAGATGATCACCAATCTATAAACATAACTGCATAATATCCTACGATCCTTAAACTATCTGAATCGTGATTCTATCTAATATTTAACAAATAAAATGGTAACACTGAAATTCAAGTAGGCTAATCAAATCATCAACTTTCAATTTCATACTATTCTATTATGATTTTATTGTCCAAATAGCCTACATTGGAATAAATGATCAGATAGACACAATTAGTATTTACTAATTATGATGTTTGAAATTTAGCAGTTTAAAAAATTGCAAGTTGATTCAAAGAAAACCAGCTTGATTCAACAAATTATTGCCCTAACTAATGATGCGATAGTTGATTCTCTCAATTAGTATTGAATCAAAGAGTAAGTCCCAATTCAATCAAATTTGAAATTAAATTTGCATCTTGATAATAGTTTAATGTTGATAAGACTAAAATTATATGAAAACATAGTAGCCTACTTTAAAAAAAGCATAGGATGATATCTTAAAATAATTTATTCCAATATAGGCTATTTGGACAATAAAATCAAAATAGAATAATATGAAACTGATAGTTGATGATCTGATTAGCGTACTTGGATTTCAGTGCTAACATTTATTTTTTTTAAATTGTAAAAATATATATGTAAATTCAGAATAAATAGCAAAAACTGGCTTCTCAAGCGCCCGCCACTTGGGTGAGTCATCCCTGCGCCACCATTTTTGTAGTGGACGAGCGTGTAACAAGTGGCTTCACCTCAGCGACAAGAAGCCCCTTCTATTGGTCTTATGTGTTCGCTGATTTAACCATACAAAAAATAACATTATTTGTAATTTTTTCATATTTTTTGGATATTTTGTATTACAGTACAATAACTCTGGGTCCAGGCAAGCTAGGAAGATCGGAAAGCCGGAAATACTATAAAACTCATGAAAATTTGGCTAATTATAATAGCTCAATTTGAAAATTTTTTTTTTTAGATTTCAATGTCAATGATGTGGAAGAGCCTACAATATTACCTACAATTTGAGACCAACTTTGCATTTTTATTTTGAGTAGTTACCAAGTTCTTAAAAAATCGACATTTTCCAAGTACAGTAGAAAGCCTACATTACACTTCCAAGAAGAATTACAAATTAAGCTAAATGTTACAAGTATGAATTTGGGTCGTTTCAATGAACCATTAGACAAAGTGTGAGAAGCCGTTCTTGAGTGAGGGGTTACAAAGTGGTATCCCATCAACCCAACCACCACCTATCTTGAAAAATTACAGTTCTACGAGCTGGTAAACTCGAAATTCAGATTGTTACTCAAAATACATATATGTAGTGTCTAAAAGAACATTTTTACCAATTGGAATTAACATTATTGTCTATTTACTTGTGCACTAGCTTATGATGGAAAATGTAGAGATGAGGTGGGACCGCTTCACAGCATAACGCGTCGTTAATGCCCTTCCCACAGCATCATCTTCGATCTTCATGATACACATAATTGCCCCCAAACATTTAACCCCCTCCCCCCCCGAGCGGAGCTCGGTCTCCCGATATTATAAATTATACAAGTGAGCAAATTATTGTTTTGCTGAACTTCCACTGAGCGCTACTAGAGTTCGCACCAGGTCTGATGGTCAGGGGCGAATCCAGGGGGTGATAAATGGGGTGTATCCCCCAATTTCTCAACCGACATTCGAAAAACTTTATTTGTGTATTTTGTGGAGATGAAACCCTTATTTCAGGTGATATCCCCCTAAATTATTTCTCAGTTGAAATTTCTAGACTCGCCCCTGCTGACGGCATCATAATGAAAAATAAAAAATTGAGACTTTTACATTTAATTATTACTCAATGATGGTGCTCATTTACTGGAATTTTTGGTGGTTATGTGAGTGATCTAACAATAAAATATATAATAAAAACTTAAAAAACATTTTTAAGTGGAAATTAATCACGTTATGGCGTGATGGCCGTTTCACTCTGTTGTCAAGAGCATCGTCAGACGGATAAAGGTGATGCAAACAGTGTACTGTGGGTCGTCTGACGATGCTCTTAACAACAGAGTGAAACGGCTGTCACGCCATAACGTGATTAATTTCCACTTAAAAGTGTTTTTCAAGTTGTTATTACATATTAGTGTAAACAAGATGGATCTTCAACATCATAAAATATGTATTTTCGAGTGATTCAAGAAAGAAATTCATTTACAATATGTTAATATGTACTAAATCATTTTTAAGTGATCTAAAAATCAATTATTTTCAATTTTTCACAAACATTAATTCTTGGCTGCTTGAAAAAACAAATCTCCAATCTGTAGTACTGACAAATTCCTCTCTCCATCATACAACAGTTCTAATTACAATCAATTCAACCGGATGTGAAAATCAGTTCAACTAGGAGAACATGAACCATAATTATTACAAACTTCAACAATCGGCTCCAGTAAATGGCTATGCTTTATAAGACAGTTATGGCCTGCCGACTGTCGATTAATAATCGTACTATTGTTAGCAGTAGTAGTAGAGAGCAAAACCACCCTAAACCATAAATTTGCCAACTTCATCGACAAAGCCAGGTCAGCTTTACAGCGATTTATTAGCGAATAATTGCTTCTGTTAACTATTATCTGGCTTCATTAATTACTGCGAACCGTTCATTAATCATGGCGATTGTATTCTTCGCGGAATGTTACGTCACCAGCATAGATCAATAGGGTGCAGAACAGTTAATGTATCAGCCTCTGTTAATGTTTTGCTGAATTGGCAATTTGGTTGTCAAATTTCGAATTCTGTTCAATAAGCTGATATGATGATGGTTTTAGGATTCGATTAAATTGATTTTATTGTTCTTATAGCTTCAATGTTTCTGATAGCAGAGAGAGAGAGAGAGAGAGAGAGAGAGAGAGAGAGAGAGAGAGAGAGAGAGAGAGAGAGAGAAAGAAAGAGAAAGAGAGGGGGGGTGCAAGAGAGAGAGAGAGTGAGAGAGAGCGCGTGAGAAACAGTCATGTCAAAATATAATTATAAATTAATTGGATTAAGATTATTGAAAATAATTAATTCAACCTAAGGTTTGATATTTCTGATGCATTTCTAGGAGTTTTATTTGATAGACGATTGACCTGGGCTCCATTCACTGAAAAAATATAATGTAAAATCTCATCTAGGGTATTTTTGTGCTGCAACAGCTTGCTAGATTAAATGAAAAAAAGTTACTTATTACAGCTTACCATGGGCTCTTACAGTCACATATTAGGTATGCTTTCTTAGTATGGGGTAATTTATCAAAACAAAACCTTGATAAGTTGTTCAAATTTAGTATGGGTATATTTTAGTATTTAATTCATCAAAACAAAACCTTTATAGGGTGTGTAAGATCCAAAAGAAAGCTGTTTTAGGTGTATGGAAAGAGTAAATAGATTAGATTTATGTAGACCGTTGTTCAAGAGACTTGGTCTCCTAACTGTACCCTGCTTATTTGTGTATGAAGTTTTTTATATGTAAAAAGAGTGATATTAACCAAAATCTTTACGTACACGATTATAAAATACAAGAAGCCAAGGATATTATCACTTGGTGAGTCACAATAGTAGCTTATTCAAACAAAAACCTAGTTATATTGGTAGGAAAATTTACGACAAGTTACCACAGTTTTTAAAGGGTCTTAAAAGTATAGAAATATTAGAAAACCATTGAAAAAAATATTTAGTTGATAAAGCTTTTTATAGTGTACAAGAGTTCCTTTCACATCAAAATTAAGCCTAACCTCTACTAATTGATATAGTAATTATGGTATCTAGTGTATAATATTGTTGATCTGACTTGTCTTATACTCCTTGACTGGAGTCTCCAAGACGTAATCTACAAAAAAATAAAAATAAATACTGATTATTTCTCACTGTTTTCAATAAATGTGGTTGTGACAACTTCATGTCTTATTCATCATGGATACCATTCACAATATCACGTTCGCCACTACAAAGAGAGTTGATTCCTATACAGCTCTACCAAAATGTATCAAGTTCTAATTAAATTCATTCATAGAATATGGATTAGAATATATATAATTATAGTCTATGGATTAGATAGAATATAAGAAATGAGCCGCTAGGAATCCTCAAATTCCTATATTCCAATATATTGATATTAAAATTCAAATGTTAAAAAATGGAATATTCTATTTGAATAATGTAATCATCAGAGGAGACTCTACAAAAAGCTACCGCAGTTTTTAAAGTGTCTTGAAAATATAGAAATATTGAAAACAATATTGAAAAAATAGTTAGTTGATAAAGCTTTTTGTAGTGTACAAGAGTTCCTTTCACATAAAAATTAAGCCTCACCTCTACTAATTGATATAGTAATTATGGTAACTAGTGTATTAGATTGTATAATTGTTGATCTGACTTGTCTTGTACTACGTAACTGGAGTCTCCAAGACGTAATCTACAAAAAAATAATGTTATTTATTGTTTCCATGAACAATGTATCAAAGTAATGCTGCAAAGCAATGCTGCTAACACTCAAAAGAAGCCTGTCAATACCAATATAATATCAATGCCTCACATACATTTTTGTTCCATGTAAAAAAAAACTTTTATGGAGAGAAATTAGGTCACTTTGTTGTTTCCTCGGCTACTGATTGTGTGTTCCTCTCCCCTGATATCAAGAATCAAGCCTCCGCTATCTTGCGAATGCAATCAGTTTCGCTCTCAACACGTAGCCTGGTAATTTTCAGCACACGCTGAATGCGGCGAGGGTGAGAAGAATGGCATCGTAAGCAGCCATAAGTGGCCAGAGCTACGCTAGGGTAGCCAAAAGGAAGGGATTCCCGTCATAAACATGCGTTGATTAAAAACAGCGGGTAATAAAAGGCTTGGCCCGAGAAAATTAAAATACAAACAGAGTTCAGGAAGCACGTATGGCCCATAAACATTCAAATATTCTCTTAACGCCAGGCGGAGGGGAGGGGAAGAGGAAATTCACGCAGTACCCCGCTTTTTACGGGTTTAATTTACAAAATGACGTGAGCTACTTTTTAATCGTTTTCACATTTCACTGTTCGTCAACTGGTCTGCCGAGAATAATAATTATTACTGTAATTGTTATTCAATGAACAAGCTTGCAGCTGCCTTCTGTACAGCTTTTTGTTGCTTAGAAAAGGACTGACTTAAAAAAGGAGAGTTATATGGAGAAATTATTTACTCAGAAGGGTCTACAGCAGTAAGGGTCTGTAGTATATACATACAACAGTATGTAGTATATTGAATATATACTACAGTATATATTACACTGTTATATTACAGTATAGCTAGTAAATATACTACGGTACATTTGTAGTGGATTCATATTTTAAACTGTTTTTTTTTTCGGAGAATGAAACCCACATAGATCTGAGACCTTTGCGTGGGTAATGAGTAGGATGATGGTGATTGATGAGCTGGACCTACAGTTTTAGGTGGGTTCTGAACCACCGGGAAGTGATTTTACAACAGAGAACAGAGTATTTTTGCTGTCCAATCCAATAGGTCACCCTTACAAACAGCGCCCAGGAGTTTCGTAGCTTATCTCTGATTGAACAGATACCTGCTACGGCACTTGGCTATCACTTTCCTTAAGTAGCCTAGTTACTAGTAACCTAATAGAATCGTTGTTGGAAGTGTTACATAATTGTAGATACTAGAACACAACCTACATGATGGTATACCCTTATTAGGATTTCAAACTCATTTCACAAAAATATAGAAACAAAAATTCATGAATTTGATCCCTGAATTGTTATGACATGAGAAGAGCAACGATTATTTTCAGGTACAAATTGATTCTGAACAGCATATTCAATCGAATTTGTTCTATTCATTTAATTCAACATAATCAAATTTCATATATATCTCTGAAGATCTGAAGGAATCATCAAGTAATTATTTTATATAAATTTAATGTAAAGAATTATTGACATTTGTCTGTTATCTGGATCAGACCTATAAATCAATCAAATTTTAATAAAAGAGACAGTATATCTAGTATTCATAATACAGTATTAAAGTAAATCTTATGGAAGGTGTAACTAGACTGAAGGCTAATTCCAGTAAATTAATCCTTCTTTTGAAAATAGAGGGACTTGTAAAATATGTAAAAATGAATAGATACATTTCAATAGGAGTGATTGTATTTTTTGTATTATATATGATTGAAAAATAATTCTATTGATAGTAGAACTAAACATCATTGCCAATCCAATAAATCCTTTTCTTGAGAATTGAGGGAATAGGATAATATTATTTGATTCGTATGATTTTTAAAAATAAATGAATAAATTTAATTGTACTTTTTCGGAAGATGAAGCACACATAAGTGTGAGACCTGTGCGTGGGTAATGAGTTGGACGATGCTGATTGATGAGCTGGACTTATATATTTTTTTTAGGTGGGTTCCAAACCTAAATAGGAGTGATTGTATTTTTCGTATACATATTATACTGAAAAGTAATTCTATTGAAAGTGTAACTGAAATGCATCGCCGATTGAGTCAATCCTTCTCATAGAAATTGAGCCAATAGAAAAATATTATTTGAATAGGATAATAATTACCCTGCTAATTAATAGCAGATTTGAAGAATAAGGGTTAAGCTGATTCTTAAATAGTCTATGAATATTTCACATTAAAATATTTCAATCAACTTCTACATAGTAGATGATCTTAAATAAATATATCAATATATGCAATCCCCATGATATTTCATAGTTTCTCAGTAAATTCTCAGTGAATTAGTTATTTGAACGGTTGTATCTGGAATGAGCATGTTGATGGTTTCTTTGGCACTACTCAATGCATTTTTTTTTTTTTTGAGGATGAGACCCACATAGGTCTGAGACCTGTGCGTGGGTAATGAGTTGGATGTTGGTGATTGATGAGTTGGACCTACAGTTTTAGGTGGGTTCCGAACCACCGGGAAGTGATTTTCAGCAGAGAACAGTGTCTTTTTTGCTGGCCAATCTAATCGGTCACCGTTACGAACAGGACCTACGAGAACGCAGCTTATCTCTCTGATTGAACAGATACCTGCTACGGCTCGCGGCTATCACTTCCCTTTGAATAGCAAAAAAGGCCAAGAATCATCAAACACTACAGAACTTTACTATGTATGTATATTTAATGAAGTGTAAATTACACATGTTTGAATATGTGATATCAATAAAAACTCTCATGAAGATGTTGCACACGGGCATGTATGATAAATTTCGTGTATTCACATGAAAAGATGTAGCTTATCTTCAATATGATTACCTTGAATAAATGTCTATTTAAAAACATCATATTACAAACAGATATGACGATAGGTTGGTCAAAAAGTTTATCTTCATCATATCTTTCTCTCTATAATATGGTATAATATGGTATCAAATCTTTAATATCATTACCTTGAATAAATGTCTTTAAAAACATTACAATAAGATATGCCAGTCATATTAATATAATTATGAGATGCATGATTAGGCTATAGTATATTAACCTTTTTTTGACAAGAGAACTGTATTGTATTTGAAGCTCAAATTAAATTGACTCAAAATTAGACTTCAAATGAAAATTATTAATCAAATTGATGGTATTGCATAATTAGCACAATATATAACTTAGTTTGTATATTAAGTAATTCATCACTCTGCAATGAAGACTAACAACGGGAATAGATATATTACTTCAAGAATATTCACTCAAAATAGAGTGGAATAAGAGTGAACAGAGTGAATAGAGTAAATATTCACTCAAAATAGAGTGAAGTTCTCAATTAAAATGGCTAGAATGCCTTGTTATTGTGAGGATTTAAAGATAAGAGGAGTCCGGTCCCACAAGATGTCAAATTATCTTAAGATAGCAACTGCAAAACTTCAATAAATAAATTCAAAGTTTACTGTAAAGGAAAATTGCTTATCTTCTTTCTATTCTTTACCAGGAATTTTTATTTCAGGGGATGAATGCCACCTTTGTCTGAGACTGTGCGTGGGTAATGAATTGGATGATGGTGATTGATGAGTTGAACCTACAGTTTTACGTGGGCTCCGAACCACCCGCAAGTGATTTTACAGCAGAGAACAATTAAATCATTATTTTAATTGAACCTGGGACATTCTTCTTCTAGCCACATTGCCTTATATTGAGAGTCCATGCAGTGAGCAGAAGAGGGCATTCATTAAATTATAATGATAAAGGCATATCTCCTGCTCCATTCACCTATCACCAATAATTCAAAGTATATCACTCCTTAGAGAGAGGTGTTGAGATAATACATCATTTCAGAACATATTAATGCTTAGAGAAAAGCAGAGATAATTTATAAAAATATGATAAACTTATTTGGCACTTTGATAACCAGTCAGTTCCTTCAAAACAAACTTATCTAATCGAATCTAATCTAAATCCAATTGAAATAATGGTTCAAAAAAGCAAACTTCATACTAAGACAGCAAACATTTAGTTTTTTGTCTGCAATACTAATTATAATACCTCAATTCATCATACATTTTAATTAAAAAATCTATATTAATCACATATATTTTAAGCATCTTACAGTAAGTTCTTCTCAAACATTAATTTGATCAACACTGATGATTATGGAAAATTCATTGACATATTTTTGTACTGAGCTAAATAAAAAATAAGGAATCAATTTCCCAAAATACCTGATAAATTTCATAGCAGGAAATATCACATGACAGCCACCTGCTCCAATGCCGGTGATAACAGTTCAGACCTCGCGATTCGCGATAAGTTAAAAGATAGAGCACAAACGAATTTTTGAGAAAAATTAGAAATTAGGATCGATGACTGATTGACTGTTAATTCGGATTGATACAGTTTTGTATATCATGAAAAATCACGCGATCTATTTTGTTGCACGCGCACACCACTAGATCAGCTGCCGGCTCACCGACTACTCACGGTTTGTACCCCAAAATTACTTATATAAAGGAAACTCAAACTTCATTGAGGATACGCGTTGCTTGGGATGGTGCAGGGTGCAATAGGAGCTGTAAACAACTCTAGAAAAAAATTGTATAGAGGTGCTCGCTGTTAATGTATTCCTAGAGCTATCTGAGAGTCAAAAGATTTAATCTATCTAGATAGCAAGCTCTCTTTGAAAAGATTAAATAACTATGTAGGTGGGATAGATTGAATCTTTGACTCTCAGAAAGATTTGGTTGTTGGAGAAAACTGATTTTGGGTCTAATTTTTAGGATACTTGTAGAAAAGTCAATAGAAATTCCCATTATTTCTACAGAGGGATAGTAAGCCTACTATTTTTGATTGAACTATCCCCTACTACTTTCAGGAAATCATTACTATGTTTGTATTATATTTGTATTTGACTTTCCTAAATACATTTGAATGTTTCTTGTTTGCTTTAAAATTTATTTTGGGGTTCGCTTGTATGATTTAATTAATTGGTAACTAGGTAATGAGTTTATTTAGCATAATACTCACATATATTAAAAATATACTATAGTAGTTTTCATATAACTTGGCAGCAGTTGGGTTAAGATGTAGCAAGTCCTCCCATCTTCTACACGCTGACAAGTTATATGGATACTACAGTACCTAATTATTAAGAATTTATGGTACATGCTTCAGTTCAGTAAGCTCCATCTGCTCATCTTACTTTGACAGGACTCATGATAAATATTATTACCGATAACTTAACCACAATTCTTGGGATATTGGGATCAATCAACATCATTGATCAATATCTTATTTCCAATACTTGGAGCACTATGAGATATATTTATGTTGGCTTATGATTCTGGTGGAAATTTGATGTATTAAAGAATAATTGATAATTCAGAATCTCCTCACATATTTATAATTTTCTCAAAGTTGAACTGCATTCTGAAAATTCAATGGAAAATATATCTAAATCCATATCATTCCCATTACTAAACTCGCCAGGCATTACAATGAATCTAGTACTAGTGTAATCATTTGACAATGACAAAATCCAATAGAACTGATGTGATTGCTAAATCAATTCGATTTTTATAATTCTCTTGAGCACATCTTCAAGACCGAGACATTCTGATAACCTTTATCTTTTCTACTTTGATTCAAAATTAAATACATACTGGAAGCGAGTTATTATGTTAATTCAATAGAGATGAATATCTATAGTTAGTAGCAAAGTTTTCTATGTTAACTTATGAGTTGGAAAGCAAAAAGCAAGATTATCTTCTTTTTTCAAGATTACATTTTGAAGACTCCGGATAAGACAAGTCAAGTCACATAAACAATTTTATACAATATTATCACTATAATTCACTAGTTACCACAATGACAATTAAAATCAGTTGAGGTGAGGCTCAATTTTGATGTGGAAAGAACTTTTGAACACTATAAAAACCTTTATCAACTAGATATTTTTTTAAATTGTTTTTTAAATATTTCTATATTTTTAAGACTCTTTAAAAACTTCGGTAGGATGTTGTAGAATTTCCTACCAATATAACTAGGTTTTTGTTTGAATAAGCTACTATTGTGACTAACCAATTGATAATCTATAGTGTACAGAACACTATAAAAAGCTTTATAAACAATATATTTTCTCAATTGTTTTTAAAATACTTCAATATTTTACTCTATAGGGTTTGACAACAGCTATGACATATTAAAAGATACATTTTATTCAAAATCCATTTACAAAGAGCAGAAGCAAACAAGCTCTTCCATGGGGACTGGGGAGGGAACTTACAAAGTTGGAAGCAGAAAGCAGATTTCTCTGTATCAGGGTTTGGCAACACATATGGGAAATGACGGGAGCTTCCTCTATATAAGCACACCAAATCGCCAGGCGCCGGCAGCGCAGGTTTTCTCTGGAGATTATTCACCCCCAACTGCCTACTGCCCTACTGCTGTGAGAGAGAGCAACAATGCGTTGAGCACTACTTCTCCCTTTCATCAGCCAGCCATTTAAAGTATTGGCCCCGACATTCTATTCGGTTCGGCTTGCTCTTATTGTAAATGACATTGCAGCCGATCAAACACGTTGCATACATGCTGGAGAAAGCGGAAAATAATATGCAGTCTGTCTGTACAACTGAACTATGAATATTTTAGTACTTTGGGAACCATTTTGACATGTAAACTATTATTTCACAGACATAAACACGCTTTTGCACTATTCACCGATGGCTGTAAAATGGTATAGACAGTTCAAAATTTAAACTGTTCCATAACATTAAATGTCAAAATGGTTCCCAAAGTACTAAAATATTGTAGATGGAAATGAATTTCGAATTCTAAAATTAACTCAATCAATAGTTGAATTGATTGAGTAATTGTAATATCCTTGGATTATTTCCATCACTAATACTTGAATAGTCATAGTTCTTTTCTACAAAAAATGTACTCCAAATCACAATAAAAAAAATATTTCCATTTCTATTTCTACTAACAGTTTGAAATATGACCAATTTGAGAGGAAAAATACATTAACCAAATAATGACTTTGTATTTGAAAGATAAAAAGATCACATTAAAGATGTAAAGCTATCCTAAATTTGTCATTTAATGATTGGAGGTTCAATAATATGTTCCCAAACGATTAAAGGTTCCCAAATAATAGAGAGAATATAAAGATTGAAGTAATCAGAATTATTTAGTAAATTTCTACGTATTTCTATTAGTATTCACAGTACCTTTACAGCTTCTAAAAAATAATTGAATTGACTGCTATCCTGAATTGGGAGCAAAATGCTAAAGCCTGAAGCTATTGGTGTTTATTAATAGATTCCGCCTAGAATTTGATAAATCAAATGAGACAATCATCGTAGTTCTCAGGTTATTGAAACTAATAATGATTTTCAGTGAAGTCCTCACCTCATTTCCAATGGTTGAAATATACTTATTTATAAGAAATAAATAAGCTCAGAATTGAGCTTAATTGAGCTTAATTGAATCGTTGCTTAATTGAGCAACGTAATAGAGAATAGACAGATGAATTTATGAATATTCTATTTTAATTTTTTTCAGATTACGTCTTGGAGACTCCAGTTAAGGAGTATAAGACAAGTCAGATTAACAATTATTATACAATCTTATACACTAGTTACCCCAATTATTGCTATATCAATTAATTGAGGTGAGGCTTAATTTTGATATCAAAGGAACTCTTGTACTCTATAAAAAGCTATATCAACTAAATATTTTTTCAATTGTTTTTTAAATATTTCTATATTTTCAAGACTTTAAAAACTGTGGTAGCTTGTTGTAGAGTTTCCTAACAATATAACTGAGTTTTTGTTTGAATAAGCGACAATTGTGAATCACCAAGTGATAATCTCCTCGGCTTCTTGTATTATAATCGTGTAAGTCCAGATTTTGGTTAATATCACTCTTTTCTACTTAGCTTCTGTTATTGAAGGACAGCGAACGTCCGAATCTTTCACTTGAAGTTGTGTCTCAGCTTGAGATATTTAATCAGGATTGTTTCTCGACCGTAAAACTATAAAATAAATTCAAATAATATATTCTCTTACTTGATAGCGTTAATTTCTTGACCGTAAAACAATGAAATAAATTCATATTCTCTTACTTGATAGTGTCAATGGTCTCCCTCATGATGTGTTCAAGACGTCTTCCATTAGGACATTGATTTTATTTAAGTTTCAGTCATCCTGGTGCTTTTGAGATCTGAAAAGTGAAACAACACTTTTATTACTTTTGTTCAAGTCAAATATGAACAAAGTTTAAAAAACTTACAGAATAGAATTAGAAAGTGTATTACACGTCATGGAGAGGCATTTTAAAGGAGGCCAAGGCCCTAAATGGGCTGTAGCGCCAAGGAGTAAGTAAGTAATTACACGTCATGCATCACCCAAAATAAAAATCACTTGAATCACAATCAGGCTCGATTCTGGTACGAAGGTTTAACCAATAATGCTTAGAATGAGCCAATGAAACATGATTGGGGAGTTTTTGTTCAACCAACTGTTCAAGTATTGAAATAATAATTCATAAATTCACGGGATTTGCCTCGAATTACATAACCGTAATCCATAAATTCCACAATTCAGCTTTCCTTAAAATGATTTTATCCCAAATTACATTACCTTAATCCATAAATCCCACAATTCAGCATTCCTTAAAAACACCATCTGCGAGAAGCTGCTTCTTGCAATGATGTAGATGTCGCTGAAACTCAACGAGTGGAGGCAGCAGGCCTTCTGAATATTTCAACGACACTTTCAATTTTTCATTATTAATTTCCAGGTTAGTGTTTGTGTTTGTGGGATTTATTATTCTAGAAATTTTCATCCAAGAATGAACGTGAAAAGATTGGCCGAAAGTCGAGAGTGACAGCATAGAGGAGGAAGGGGAGGACTTGGGACTTGGAATGATGTGGGGGGGGGGGGAGGGGAGAAAGAGAAGGAACAGAGAGAAAGATTGAGTGAAAGGAGAAGGGAATAAAACATGAAGCAGGCATGAGAGGCGAGCGAAAAGTTTCCACTTCTCAGCGTAGTTTGTCGTTCGAAATACGGTCGAAGAAAGTTCTGAATGAATTTTAAGTTAAATCTCGAATGATGTGCTCTAGTTAGATGTTGGGTGATGGGTAGGGGTGGGGGTGGACACATTGCGTTGCTTCGATCCGTTTTCCAACTCCATTGCTGTTCCTGATGCTTTGTGATTTCCAGGCAATTCTCTTCTTCTCTGCTCTGTATCTCAATATTCGCATCTGTCTGTATATATTCCTATCAAACTGTGAACAAATCACATTTTTGTACTATCATAACTGTCTCCAGTCACGAATAAACTTCAATGCGATGAAAATCCACATTGTGGAAACTAGTTATTCGTATTTATAGGTTTCTTTTTAACAAACCTGATTAAATTTTTGTCAGAAAAATAAATAGTTTTTATTTTATTGTGTTATTGGTGGTCGGCAGACAAACTTCTTGCTTGATTTGACAGTAGATAAGTAATAATTCTTCTATTTTTTGGAATCAGAAATTGGAAAATTCGCATTTGAGGAAGCTTTTCCTCGATTTAGCGAATTCATGATCACAACGTTGTAACTTCTTATTCTATTGTGTTATATTGCTGGTCGGGAACCAGCAATATATTATTATTCTATTCATATCAACTTCTTACTCGATTTGAAATAGAATAGAATGTTTTATTCCACTTGATCAAAATGAAAGAGAAAAAAGAATAAATATTCACATTTTACAAACTTACAAAATGAATAGGTGACTACAAAACCATAAAATCACATTAGAAAGAGGAAATTATGTGATTATCTCATTATTAATCTCTTTTAGGAATTGGATAATTTGCATTTTTGAGGAAGCTTTTCATCGATTTAGCGAATACATGATCACAAAGTTGAACCCAAAGTATCGTTCATATTATCGTTATCGTTGAATGAAAAAAATTCGGTCATGACATGATGTCATGATCAATATTGGGATGACATCCTTATATTTAACTTATTTAGAAGTGGAGGAGACAGTGCTTCCGATGAAGGACACATCAACTAGCTGCTGTTACTTGGGATAAAAATAGAAATATTAAAAATGGAATCAGGAGTAGTTAATTGGTGGATAATACTAACTGCTGAGAGAAATGTTGAAGAAAACAGTCTCCTTTCTCTTCAACTCTATTCAATATACCGCATTTTCTATATTACTGGAATTACATTTTTCATATTATTCTATACATTTTCTACACTCATCCTACACATATGCTATACATTTTCTATGTTATTGGAACTCTTTTATTACTGGAACTACCAGAAACAGTTCCCTAAACTTTGTTATTATTTCGAGCGATGGAAATATTGCTTTCCAAAGCAATCTACGAGTACAAAGACGTGTTGAAAATATCACAAAGTTCAAACATCAAATATCACAAAGTTCTGGAATAATAGAATTGAATGTAATTTGTCAGTTAAATTCATGAAACTTGTTCCTTTTCCCTCCAACCCCCCTATAGTAAACACAATGAAAACGAATTTTCACTAAAATAATTTATCAGTTAAACTCATGAAACTTTTTCCTTTTTCCCTCCTATGGTGACACAATAATAACCATCTACAATCTTAACCATGGTAAACACATCTTTCTTTCAATTGACTGCAGCTGTAGGGAAGTGGTAGCCGCGAGCCGTAGAAGGTATCTGTTCAATCAGATAGAGGTAAGCTGCGTTCTTCTGGGCACTCTTTGCAAGGGTGACCAATTATATTGGCCAGCAAAAAAGAAACTGTTCTCTGCTGTATAATCACTTCCCGGTGGTTCGGAACCCACCAAAAACTGTAGGTCCAACTCATCAATCCCCATGATCCAATTCATTACCCACGCACAGGTCTTAGACCTATGTGGGCTTCATCCTCTCAAAAAAAACACACAATAAATCTACAATCTTAATTATGGTATTGCTTCCAATTTTATCTTCAATTTCTATATTTTCACTTAATTTTTTCATCTCATAATTTTTCTTCATTAATTCTGCTGACTCGTTTGACCGATCGTTAATATGATTACTTTAGTTACAATATTCGTGGCATGCGCCATCCATTTTTCATAGATATCTGCCGTGAAAATCACTGTTCATTCTTCTTCAAAGACAGAGAATTGATTAGAAAGCCAAAAGAATGATTCTCATAGCTGGAGTGCGACGTGGGGAGGGGTTGATGATTAATGGCCGCTCTCTTTTTATCATCATCATCATGAATAAAGACCGATTTTGGATTTCAGTGCACTATTGCGGCGGCTTGCAGTTGATTAATAGTGCCGTTTTGATGTAACATGGCTGCTGCCTCAACCGCATACTTGCTAGCTAGGCTTTCCTTCTCATCCCTTAACAAATGAGTCTCATTCAAATTTACAATTTCATTATGGCCTTTCTTTTGTATCGAGTGTCTGTCCGAGGGAAGAACTTTTGTTGTATGCAGTGAAAAATGAGTCCCGAACAATCATGTTAAACAGGTTGAACATTTTTAACATCCTCTGTTACTCTGTTACCTATGTTCTCATTACAGATAGGAATTGTGTGTGTGGTAACCGTTACCATATTTCACTCAAAGAAAAAGTCAAAAAAGTAAAAGCAAATTTATCGGGCTTTTAGAATAATAAAGAATGACTTTCTTTGTAGTGGCAAAGGTGATATTGTGGAAGGTATCCATAATGAATAATAAGACGAAATTGTCACAACCACATGTATTAAAAATATTGAGAAACTAGTTTCGGTTGTTATATCATTATCAATCTCAAACAAACTGAAACTTAAGTACAGAGTAACTTAATATATACTAAACATGGAATGATACTATTGGTTAAGTGAGAAAGAGGCTGACCTTCATTGAATGTTGTGATTGGCTGAAGACCGTAACAAGTCACGTCCCCTGGTGGGAGGAGTAACAAGCAAAAATACGAGTCAAATCAAGAACCAGAAACCGTCAGCCTCTTTCTCGCTTAGCCAATAGTATCATTCCATGTTTAGTATATATTAAGCTACTCTTTACTTTAGTTTTAGTTTGTTTGAGATTGATAATGGTGTAACAACTGAAACTAGTAGCCTATCTCACCGTTTTCAATGTGGTTGTGACAACTTCATGTCTTATTATTCACTGTCTATTCAACAGAGTAAAAAATTCTGTTAAATTTCCTAAATTATAAATCCATCCTGCGAAATAACATCCGAAACTAGTATCTCACTATTTTTAATAAATGTGGTTGTGTCAATTTCGTCTTATTATTCATAATAAAGAATAAATTGATTTTTTCTGTTTACTATCTTTTTTTTCATTTCTATTCTTTCCTCACCTATCTTCAAATTAAACATGGGACCTTGAAAGTAAAACTTTATTAAAAAATAAATTTGTCTAAATCATTTTGAATGAGCTACATTTCCCACATTAATTCCAATCATAATACTGAATACTGTAGGCTAACAGAATAAAACAGAATTGTACGTACAATGGAATTTATTCATTCTTGTTACCATACGTCTTTATTACTTGTTCAATACCAGTATGAGAAGACTATAAGCACATTCTCAAAAATAAAATATAAAGTAATGGATAAGACTTGATATTGTTATGTCCAAATTTTTATTCTTGAGCAAAATACTATGGTTTTTACATGAACTTGATATACACTGCAATTTTAATGGAATAATATTACAAACCTTGTTCTTTTGTAATTGGAATTGTATGTCTTTGTTGGAAAATAGCATCAATTTTCTAGAATAAATTGCTTGTTGTCTGTGCTCGAATAATCGTGATTAAAATTATCATAATTAAAATAATATAAGTTTATACAAAATTCAGTCAGTGATTAATAAGTAAATAGAAACTCATAAAAGCTTGCTTGAAATACCTTTAAATTACTAGAATTCCATTCTGATTTTTTTATGAGATTCGTAATTGGCATAGCTCATTATAATAAATTCATATCACTGTCTTTTATGGTGTTGAAAGCTAGCGTCTCTCAACCTGACAGGGCAAGACATGACTTGAGATCAAAACCTACCAACCGATCCGTGAATAAGTGAAGGGTACAGTTTCGGCCAAAAAGTTTTAATTGGGGATTTGATCGATTCTGAGCAATCAATTTTAGCAGTTCACGTGAAATCATCGGACCGATTTCGTCAATTTTCATCGGTTGTGTTTTATGAAGACAGTTGATGGGTTGAGGCATGCCGAGTCACGTGAGTGGCCACTATAATGGCCGTTTAATGTCTATTACACCCACTTGCCTCACGCACGCTCGAGCCGGCCTAGTAAATATTGCATCGGACGTTTTATGCAGTAATTTGATCGACCGGTTTACTTAAGCGTCGTGTCTGGAACCAAGTCCCGGCTGAATGATGTATAGGCTGCGACATAAAAGCCAACCTGGTCGCTCTCCATTCCCAAATTAGAAATAACTTCTTGGACAGTAGTAAAGTTTTACGTCAAGCGGTAGCGTGGCGCACTTGAGCGTTTTCTTTGAGGCACGAAGATAATTGGTCAAGGGAATTATTCTGGAATTGGATAATTTGATGTGAAAATACGCCATCATTTCAAGCCGCCCTCAATTCTTTGACCTTTTAAAGTTGCCTCAAGCAAGTAGTGAGGCTTGAGTCATCATTTGATTTAATTTTTGAAAACCGCGAAATATATTTAGCCGTATTTATGAACGTTTCTTCAGTGTCTCTTGAACACGGTTTCTTGACATGCCCCAATTCCAAATGGATTTTAAAGTTCTTCAAGTCAAGGAACACTTAAGGAAAGTTCATATAGTTCGAAAGTTTCCATCAAAATTTGATATCAATTACGGTTTTCAGTGTTTGAGATGATGCCCACATGAGTTTGAGACTTGTGCGTGGGTAATGAGGTGAATGATAACACATAGATAACAGACGGAGGAGCGTGATTCGAGCCCACGACCGCTGGAATGACAGTTGTAAGCTGAAGTTGCGACGCCTCAACCAACTGCACTAAGCGACCGTTTTAGTTGGGATTTTCATTATCAACTCGTCATCCAATGTTGTGGACGGTGTACCTGCATTGTAAGGTGAACTCCAAGCCACCAGGTGAGTAGTAATGAACCAGATAATCCTTAAACAAAATCTATCTCAAAATAAGTATGGTAAATGCAGTTGATTTATTTATATGAATCAAATTCAAACAAATTTTTTTTTTTAAACTATTATTTCCAAGTTCCTGTCCTGCATTAAATATTGAAGGGGCGCCATCCATCTATTTCCTGTCAATCCATATGGTTGGCTCCAGGTGGAAATCTGTTGCGCATTTTGAATGACTATGGTGCTAAATTGTTCGGAGAGTTGATAAAAAAATAACGCGTATACTGAAGTCTGCAGCCGTTATCGGTCCAGCGAATCCGGCCGGCTTTTAAAAAGCAGGTTCTGATCTAGTGGTGTGTGGGGGGGGGGGGGGTTTGTATGAGGGTTTCGAGAAATCGGGGGCTGAATATTTTGCCTCTCATCTGAGCTCCGTGCTTACTTCACTGCGCGGTTCTGCGGTGCAATATTCATAGGCAAGCTTGCGGCCCAAAACCTCCTCACTCCACTTATCCGTAAACATCCACCTCTCTAATCCGGATTGCATCACTTCCGATGAAATCCCTCCCTCGAGCTGTTCCACTTTCCGCGCCTGTTCCTTCACCTTTTTCTTCATTCCTTTTCCAATAGCACTTACCTACAGTTCATATTCAAAACCTTTTCTGCCTTTCTGGAGCCGTATTCTCCATCTTTTCACTCTTTCTCCCCAATATTTTTGTCCTCCATGCCACCCCCACGGAACATTATGCGTCTTCTTTTTCAAGGTCAAGTCAAAGTCAAGTCAAAGTAGACAAAGTCAAGTCAAGGTCAAGTCTAGGTCAAGGGTGGACCAGAACCGGTAAAATGTAACAACTGTAATCTATTTTCCTGTATTATTCTTGTGTGTTTTTTTAGAAAAAAAGATGTTTTAAAGAGCAATGACAATAAATTAATTGTGCTTGAATAGTTATTGGAATAAATTTTATTGAAAAAATTTACATCATAAGCATACACTAATCAGGCTTCAAAATCGTACTAAATGCTGTTTTTTTTAAGTGTTCTCTCATAGTTTTCCTATATTGTTATTTTCATTCTTGCACTCTTGCACTGTTGTACAAAAAATTTGTTTTGCTTTTTTTTGGTTTAGTCGGATGATGCTAATACAAATCAGAGACTTGTGCGTGGGTTATGATGTATATCATCGGTGGAAATATTCGAGATTCGAACTCGAGATCACAGGAAAAGTAGCCAGCCAGAATGTTAACAGAGATAGCACACTAATTGAATTAATTGAATGAATTGATCGTGCCACGGACTTATTGTTAATGTTCAGAGTTTTTTTTTTAGGATGAAGCCCACATAGGTCTGAGATCTGTGCGTGGATAATGAGTTGGATGATGGTGATTGATGAGTTGGACCTACAGTTTTAGGTAGGTTCCGAACCACCGGGAAGTGATTTTACAGCACAGAACAGTGTCTTTTTGCTGGCCAATCTAATCGGTCACCCGTACAAAGAGTACCTAGGAGAACGCAGCTTATCTCTGATTGAACAGATACCAGCTACGGCTCACGGCTATCACTTTCCTTCAATAAAGTAGTTCAATAAAGATAGTAACCAAAGTATCTCTATTTCAATTCACGAAATATTTGATATTATGATAAACCACAGAGTAACAAATCCTTCAACGATTAAGATATCATCTCGTAGAAGTTATTTTGTGGTTATGACGTTCTGAAAAGATGCAATCTGTTACTGCTTCAATTGTTGTAACCAAAAGGTGTTGCAATACGTTAAATACTGTTACCATTATAATCTCTAATCCATTTTACAAGACATTTGTTATTATGGGTATTTAAGATAAAAAAGAAAGCGGTTAGGTATATGGAAAGAGTAAATAGATTAGATTCATGAAGGTCGTTGTTCAAGAGACTTGGTCTCCTAACTGTACCCTGCTTATATGTGTGTATGAAGCTACTTTATATGCAAAACAGAGTGATATTAACCAAAATCTTGATGTACTCGATTATAATACAAGAAGCCGAGGAGATTATCACTTGGTGAGTTACAATAGTAGCTTATTTAAACAAAACCCTAGTTATATTGGTAGGAAACTCTACAAGCTACTGCAGATTTTAAAGAGTCTTCAAATTATAGAAATATTAAAAAAAACTATTGGAAAAATATTTAGTTTCGTTTTATAGTGTACCAGAGTTCCTTTAACTTCAAAATTAAACCTTACCTCAACTAATTAATATAGTAATTATCATGGTAACTAGTGTATAACATTGTATAATTGTTAATCTGACTTGTCTTATACTCCTTAACTGGAATCTCCAAGACGTAATCTACAAAAAAGACAAACCACAGAATAACAATCCTTCAATGAATAAGATATCATCCAGTTACTTTTTTGGTTTGGACCAGATGTAATCTGTTGCTGGCAAACCACACCTCCACGTCCCTTTTCATTATTATTTTTATTAGATATTCTTTCCCAAGGGTGAGCTTTCTAAGAAAAGTGCACCCTAATAAAATAGTGATATTCATGGTGTGAGTCACCGAACATGGAGCACTTCTGGAGCCCAACAATGATCTCAGTATTATGTTTTTCTTTTTTCACCTAACAAATCACCTAACGATGGTCGCAGCTATGTTCTCCTTTAGATTTCAACACCTGCGAGGAACATAAACCGTCGCCTCTATTCTCTCGTTCCTGGACAAACGCGACGTTTAGTACTTTGGGGTATCTGTGTGAGAGCAGCGAATGAATAGCGAGAAGTTTAAGGGGATACCGCAGACATAGATGGATGGATAGCGGTCTAGGTTAGAGACTTCAGACTTGGAAATTGTTCTGGTCTCGGATTCATGGCGTTCGAAGATGATGTTCCTTCCAGCTTCCTCCTCACAACAGCTTCAACCCCTCAAGTGTTCGCCTCTACGCCTCTTCAATAGAGATAATAATATTCTATTGAAAGGATTTTGTGTGGAGCGGCTGGAAAAAGATTCACCTTCTCACACTCTCTCAATCTTTCTCTCTCTCCCTACCAAAATAAAGCGGTCATTGTGAGAATGTCAGCAGAAGTGTGATGCATTACGCGCCAAAAGTCGAAAAGGTGATCTTCCATCAGCTTCACTCACCACACTCATCTCGTTCATTTTTTACTTCTCCATTGGCCCAATTTTAAAATTCATCTCCTTTTCTTCGTCTTCTCCTTCTACTCAGTTTTGTTCTCGTTATTTTATACTTCTCCATTGGTACAATATTAAAATTGATCTCCTTTTCTTCGCCTTCTTGTTCTACTCCTCGTCATTTCTTACTTCTCCATTGGTCGAATTTTGAAATTCATCTTCTTTTATTCTTCTTCTCGTTCTCGTCATTTTTTACTTCTCCATTGGTACAATATTAAAATTCATCTCCTTTTCTTTGTTTCTGCCAGAGGACGAAGAAAATCTATTAGAATTTCGAATTCCTTTAAGTGCTATTAGTTTATACTGAAGACTTCCGCAATGGCGGATGTTGACAACAGTATTGAAAAGCTGATGGAAATCGATGAATGCTACTGTACAAAAATATTAGTCACCACCGGGAATCGAACCACGGACCTCCCAATTGCCGGTCGGGCGCCTTAACCACTAGACCATGGAGACCTTTCCATCGATTTCCATCAGCTATTCAATACTGTTGTCAATATCCGCCATTGCGGAAGTCTTCAGTATAAACTAATAGCACTTAAAGGAATTCGAAATTAATAAATTCTGTTTATGTATATTCGTCAGTTTGTTCAATTGTCAGTCACTTCAAACTAACTTGTGAGAATCTATTAATTGATTCTCGAAATCATTGAAGAATCTCGAGGACAAGTTTGTAGCTTGCAGATTTCAAGTTTTACAAGAGGAATGAGGTTCGATTCCTCTTTACGAAATTGTAATCATAACACTAGAAAATAATGCAAGAGGAGCGTACTCCATTTTTAAATTGCCCCTATTAGCCTTGTAAGAAATCTATTTGATGCCTTAAAAATGAACTTTTTCAAGTTTATTGGAATCTTTATAAAATCGTTCCCTTCTTCTATTTCTTTTCTATTCTACATTATCATTGTTTAATTTGTGTCAAGTGTGCTCGGTCCATTTGTAGCATTCTTATCTGTCTATTTCTCTCGTAGCATTGAACTCTCTCTCACTTCTCATGTAACTACTGATCCTCTTAATATGGACCACTGTTTTTTCAATTGAAATTGTTGGTGTTTTTATGAGTTAATTTTGCTCTAGAATCGTTCCATTCTCTCCAATTTCTTGTAATTTCCTCTAAGGTCATTTAGGGTTCTACATTATCAAATATTGGTGTTTTTATAAGTTTATTTTTCTCTAGAATCGTTCCATTTTCTTCATTTCCTTGTAATTTCCTCTAAGGCCATTTAGATACATACATGATAAAATATTGTTGGTGTTTTTATAAGTTTATTTTGCTTTAGAATCGTTCCATTTTCTTGTACTGTAGTATTCATATAACTTGGCAGCGTGTAGAAGATGGGAGGACTTGCAAGAACTAAACCCAACTGCTGCCAAGTTATATGAAAACTACAGTAATTCCCTCTAAGATCATTTAGGGCTCTACATTATCAAGAGTTCTCTTATTGATCTCCTTAAAACTTTGTCATTTCGTCAACACGTCATGTTATACAATATATGTGCATTATACTAATACTACTGTATGTATATTGAGCAAATTCTTTTGTCTATTTTGTATAAAAAAGGAATCATTCTTGCTGAGACCAAGTTGCCTGAGAGACTCGATTATTTTCAGTGCTCTATTGCTTTCAAGTCTAATTTAAAGTATTTGGTTATATAAACATTGAAACTCAACAACTCTCTGACTGAATCTAACAGTCCGTATTTAGCAAGACACAAGCCGTTTTATTTGCGCGCAATTGTATTCAAATACATAATCATAATACGATTGTTATAATAGTTTTGTACAGGTGTCTTAAAAATTACTATTCATCTTACTTGTAATTCATTTACAAATTCAAATTAGAAGTCATGATACTCATATTATATTATTCATTACATGTAAACCATCATTCATAGTTTATTAATTGCAATACATTACTCATAATAATTAGGAAGTCATAGCCGAGTGCCGTAGCAGGTATCTGTTCAATCAGAGATAAGCCACGAAAATCCTGGGCGCTCTTTGTAAGGGTGACCGGTTGGATTGGCCAGCAAAAAAGTCTCTATTCTCTCCTTTAAAATCACTTTCCAATGATTCGGAACCCACCTAAGACTTTAGGTCCAACTTATCAATCACCATCATCCAATTCATTACCCATGTACAGATCTCAACCTATGTGGGCTTCATCCTCCGAAAAAAAATTGATGCTGTGAATGAAATATTTGTGAATAAACTGCATTCACACCAAAGTTCAAGCATATCGAGGATTTTCTGACAAGACAAAGCCATTCGATAGAAATTCAATTTCCTTATATCAGTTGAGCTTGGTCTCATGAAGAGTTCTCGCTCTTGAAGTCTGTGAGGCGTAAGGAGGGAGGGTTTAGACTGAGTAGTATCTGTCTCGTGTGGTGTTCGACTTCATCCATAACGATGGAAGAGGTCTATTCTTTCGTGCGGGTCAGAATTGATCGAATACTGGCAAAGTGTAGTAAGATGAAAACGAGATAAGACTGATACCGCTCCCAGGCACATAGTAGTCTCTCTCTACAGTGAAAGATAAAAAGAGCTAGAGCTAAGCCGAAAAATTGATCAAATCACTAATTGATTGATTGGATTATAGGTCTCACCAAAACAATCAACAAACATGTATTTGAGTTCGATAGATGTTGGACTTATTCTATTAATTGATTGATCAAATGATAGGTTTAATCTATGCAAATGTAGTTCCTAAACATGGGCTATCGATAAACTATAGAATACGAAAAAACAGTCTAAAAACACGAATTTGAGTTCGATAAAAAATGTTTGACATTTTCTATTAATTGATGAAATAATAGTTTTAATCTATGCAAATGAAACTTCTAAATATGGACCATCGATAAACTATAGAATTTTCTACTGGCTATTTATATGATGGGAATCTTACACTGGGTTTGGACCAATCATGGGGTAATCAACCCATCGTACGATAGGATCGCAATATTACCATATCAATTCTGGTAGCATTGGACAAACTGAAATTATAGAATATTTTTGCTTCCAAGGTTGGAAAACTCAAAAAAGTAAACGGTTTTAATTTTGTTGACCTGAATTGAGTAGAATATGGTGATCTTGAATATTATTTCAAGCATCTGTTTGTGACGTACTTAACGATTATGCCTCTTATTTAAGGTCTATTTATTAACTCTTTTTTTTGTAGATTTGTTATATGGATATAAGGAGATCACTGTTGATAAAATTTCAAATAAAATAAGCAGGAGACTAGCAATTAGTGCTAGCATTGCTGTAATTCATACTAGAGATAGATCTTGGATAACAGTACCTTATCTTGGCTCAGTATCTGATAAATTAGGAAAATAATTAAAAAAGAACGGTATTTAAGCAGCTTTTAAAACAAAACTTATTTTAAAGAGCTTGTTCGGGTATAGTCAAGATAAAATTGATGCCTGGGATAAAAGTGTTTATAAAAGAGTTTATAAATTGAATTGCGGTGATTGTAATGCCTGCGATCTGGGTTAGACTGTTCGAAGTTTCAAACGTAGAATAAATGAACATATTAGAGATTGGAAACCCCAAAAAGGAGACTAAAATTTTGCAGAGTACCTCATTACTAATGGATACAAGTTCAAGGCTGAAGAAAATGTTGAATTTTTGCATTTGATTGGTACAGGCAGACAACTGACATTTTAAAAGCTTTGGAGATAACTAGGTTGGTGGAAAACGATTCCAGTACTAGTTTAAATGATCAAATTTATTTCAACCAATTCAATACAACTAACTTAGTTTTATCATAATTCTTTCCTAATCTTTAATAACGGTACTTTCTTGTTTGCTTTCGGTTGACCTTCATTTCATTTACCTTCATTTTTTATTTCATTTTAATATTTTTAATTGTTTAATTCTAGCCTACCTGTGTATTGTTCTTGTTTGTTACATTTTGGTTCCTCATTTTGACACTGATTATTCCTGATTGCTCCTCCCACCAGTGGGCGTGACTTGTTAGGGTCTTCAGCCAATCACAGAGCTTCAATGAAGGTCAACCTATGAGAGCCACTTTCACCTTCAGCTAATAGTATTATTCTGTGTTCAATACTTTATACTTATAATGTAAGTGGTTATTCCTTGTTGCTCCTCCCACTCCCACCAGTGGGCGTGACTTGTCAAGGCCTTCAGCCAATCACAGACCTTCAATGAAGTTCAACCTATGAGATCCACTTTCACCTTCAGCCAATTGTTTTATTCTGTGTTTAATATAATTATTAAGCTACTCTGTACTTCAGTTTTAGTTTGTTTGGGATTGACAATGGTGTAACAACCGAAACTAGTAACTCACGGCATTCAATAAATGTGGTTGTAACAACTTCAATTCTTATTTAAGATCTATTCATTGTCTATATAATAGATATAAATTCTGTTACATTTCCTAAATCATAAATCCATCCTGCGAAATGACTGTCATAGAAATATCTTGGAATATGATTGCGTTTCATATCCAAAATCAAGCCGATAAACTGAAGTTTTGTCATTATATTTCGATCAATCATTCGTTATCTTGTCAGTGGCTTTTCTGACTTTCTGTTCCAGAAACTTTCTGCCGGGTGAACTTTCGAAAATCAGCTTTTATTTTACGCTTTGTTTCAGACTGCAAAACTTCGGCCATAGCTATAAAGCATGACCTACAGACTCCACTTATTACGATGTTGTTTGTTATCTGCGATATCTTGCATCAACAAGACGCATTAACGGAAATGATAATAAATCGAAAATTCGATGTTTTACGATATGATTCGGCCAGTGATTTGACGACAATTTTCCAGTTTCCAGTTAATGTTTGAACTATGCAACTGATGTTAATGGCAGTCCATTGAACTAGCAGTTAAAACAACTAATAGTGACTGGAATTGTGAATTTTAACGATCAAAGAACAGTTATTGGGATATTTTGAACAGTAATGATATGGCTCTACTACAGTTTATTGGTATTTTTGAAGGGTAACTGGTTTGAATTAGAATTTAAGTGCAACTGGAGTAGAAAACTGATATCAGATGATACAAAGTTATGATGATACATAAAGCTAGTAGATGACACATATTAACTTCTCCTCTTACAAAATTTAGGCTTTTGATATTCTAGCAAAGTTTACGTGCTTTTTAATCTGTGTGTTTTGAGTTCAGCTTCAGTAAAAAACTGAATTTAGATAATACAAAGGAAAGCATTGTGATAATAACTTCTCCACGTAGCAACATTAGGCTTAATGCAAATTTCCCTTTTAAACTGATTAGGCTACCTATTAACGCCCTGTGTGAGTTTATATTTGAAATAAACAGGCTTTATTGGAATCTATTGAAAAGTATCACCCCACTTTGACGTTATCATTGGTCATTGATGCATCTCTTGAAATTATCTTGCTCGTATGGTCACACTTTAACACCAAGTAGGCTCTCGTCTATAATAAATTACCTACAGTTTAGATGCCAAAAATCGAGAATACCTAATCAGATAGAAAAATTGGTTGAAATTTATAAGAAAAAGTTTGCTTTTCTACCGAATCAGTTTCTATTTGATTATGATTGTTGTTTGACCTTATGCTTTGAGTGTATATTTCACGAATAAAGCTGATTTGAGTGGATTTAATTGTGTGTACTCTCATGACACTCATTTCATTCACTAACTGAACTTAATACCAAAATATACTCACTGTACTTATTTGAGAATACATCTTGAAGCATGAGTTGGATCAAGCTTCACTGTAACTTCAGTTCAGAGCTGCTAGCCTGAGAAAAATAAGAAAATAGACCATCTTTAAAATCTTCAAAGGAATATATAGATATGAATAAACTCAGCCTTCTTATTATTTTCCATTCACAATGAAAAATAAACCAATTTTATTAGCTCAATTATCAGTAGCCTAAACTTGAAATGAATAATGAATTTTATTTCCAACCTTGAAAAACATATAATACAAATTTTGCAAGAAAAAAACCAGGATATGAATGAGATACAATTTTTAATAGCTTAAAATAGTTTTTGAAGGATTTTTCTCAAATTAAATGCATGTTTAAGACTGTAAAATCTAAAGTCTAAGCAAAATTGCTATTTATTGTTCTCAGTATACCAAAATTATTGTAGGGCAATGTTTCTAAAGCCGGGTTTAGACCACGAGATAATCAACGACGATGTCGTCAACGACAGGTTGGTAACATTCTTTATCATAAAAAAAAACAATTATTCAAATCGGTAGTGTTGAAAAATAAAAAAAACCCGGTCGAATTAAAAACCTCCCCTTTTTTTAAAATCTATTGAAAAACATCAAATTTATTTAAAATAATTTTTCAAAATTTTACAAAATTCTAATATAGTTTACTACTTTTTCTAAGTACCTATTCAGCAGCTTAAATTTTACTCCAAGCATAACATTCGAGAATTACATTCAATCTTTTAATTTTTCCAATTTCGGTCAAACTTATTGGCAATTTAGGACAAATTTTGCCAGTTTTGAGATTCAGAAATGAAGTTAGGTTGCAACAAAGTCTTTAACGATTTTATGAAATTGATGGAAGTTCGCACCAATCTTCCAATCCAACTCTAACTCTGACATCGACAAAGATTTGCGGTTTACACGGTACGATGCGCATGCAAAAGTTTGTCGTTGACGACAAGTTGTGTTTACCATCGTCGTCGTCTATGAATGTGAATCGACCTAACTCTGTTATGATCTTAATGTTATGAAACAATGTTTTAAATGTAACAAGCTCCCGACTTGAATTAATTCTGCTATGCTTTCATATCATTAATTGATACCCAAATCTCATTAAAAAAAGGCATCAAAGCATTTTATTCTCGGAGCAGAAGACCTAATCCAATTGGATTCTTTTAACCTATTAAGTGCTCTTGCACTCGACAAGCTAGTAACTATGTTCCAACAAGACAGATTTAGGTTCCCACTACTGATGTCTTAAGTGGTAGAGAAAATTTCAAACAAGCACTCCATCGTATCACTGCCGACTTCAACGAGATATGCTACTTAGAATGCGGTGTCCCTTTTTAAGCTCACAAATCCCACCACAACTTCCAACTTGGGAAGATCCCAAAAATCGTTCAATCCCGATAAATCTGTTCACAGTTCGCCCTAAACTGTTTACCGGTAATGTTCTACTTAGAAGCCCTGATAAAGCAAAGGACTGGACCGCTTTATAGACTTCCAATGTCACTCTAGTGGAATTATTAAGAAGAAAGGCCTCTGAATTATTAGTTTCAGCTGCTTGAATGGTCCTGCTACAACAATTTACGAGCATTGGCAGCTGTGTTCATTCTGTTAGACTGCAGTTTCAACTAGCAACTCATTGTAGATAAGGCAACACTATATGACACTGCTCCACTTATAACTTCCAAATGACACCTATTAAGAATGATACACTGCATTTGGTTCGCATGCAGAGGCATGAATGCAATGACAAATCCATAATCGGTGGTCATGAGCATAAATAAAATTTAATTCATATTAATTTATCATTCATTCGCTTTCACAGCTCTCATTATTCATTACTCAACAACCTCCATTTCAAACTTGGACTAGTAATCCACTTTTAAATTATAATGGCTTGAAGTGATAGCCGAATGCCATAGCAGGTATCTGTTCAATCAGAGATAATCTACGAAACACCTGGGCGCTCTTTGTAAGGGTGACCGATTGGATTGGCCAGCAAAAAAGGCTCTGTTCTCTGCTGTAAAATCACTTCTCGGTGGTTCGGAACCCACATAAAACTGTAGGTCCAACTCATCAATCACCATCATCACCCACGCACAGGTCTCAGACCTATGTGGGCTTCATCCTCAAAAAAAAAAACTCTGAACATTAACAATAAGTCCGTGGCACGATCAATTCATTCATTCAATTAATTCAATTAGTGTGCTATCTCTGTTAACATTCTGGCTAGCTACTTTTCCTGTGATCCTGTGACCCATGCACAGGTCTCAGAAACCCATTTTAATAAAATAAGTGCAACAAATTATACAAACTCGTCGATTCTCAAATAACAAGATGAACAACATTATTAATTGAGTAATCGTATTACAACATATATTATTCAACCTCATCAGTTATTGAATCCATTTTTCTGATGACATCCAACACAAGACAATTACACTTCCCAGTTTAAATATTCAATAATTGGGATATTCGAATGTGAGAATTCATATTTGCTTATTATTAATATTCTATGGATTAATCCGCAAATTCATTTTTTCAAATGAAATCCAGGAATCCAGCACACATCAATTACATTATTCAAATAAAATATTCATTATGTTATCATTTTAATTCTAATATTGGTAGAATTTGAGGAATCCTAGCGTCCTAGATCTGTGTAGAAATTAACTTTCTTTGCAGTGGCGAAGTTGATACTGTGGAAGGTATCCATAATAAATAATAAGACATGAAGTTGTCTCAACCACATTTAATGAAAATAGTGAGAAATTATCACTATTTATTGTCTCTTTTTTTTCAATAAATGTGGCTGTGACAACTTCATGTCTTATTATTCATTCTGTATAGAAATTAGGATGTGAATTAATACCAAATAACTAGTTCCTGATTGATTAGAGTTGCTGGAACAAGATGCAACTTGTATAATATAATATTGCTATAATTGCATAATGGATTATAGTTGCACATTCTAAGCATTTTATCTGTACAGAAAAGGGTTTGAAACTTCGAAGTGAGTTCTCCTTAACTTTACAAAAATCGATAATAACTTTTCCAGCTTGGGGATTTATATTTTTAAAAGTTCGTACTTGCACTTCACATCACTTCACGTTGTATACAGTGAAGTAGAACAGTTCGCAACATGATAAACTTTCGAATGCTGCTGCTACAATTCTGAGCGGTTTTTCTGTAAGGGAAAAGAGAATACAATTACGAGATCACGTGATTGAAGCAGATAATTGGATCGGTGGATCGGAAGTGGGGAGAAAGCAGTAATTGGGGTTCGGCAGGAGAAGAGCTCAAACCTTCCACTTTGCACTGACCAAGAAGCAATACCTGTCACACGACATGGGATCAGCTGATTTACTTTCATGAGGCTCAGATTTGTCGAGAAAACTTCCCTTGCAGCTTCGAAAATCCCTTGCAGCTTCTCTAGTGTTTTCTTCTCTTCGTCCGTTCAATTCAACATTTTTTTTTTAGGATGAAGCCCACATAGGTCTGAGACCTAAGTTGGATGATTGTGATTGATGAGCAGGACCTACAGTTTTAGGTGAGTTCCGAACCACCGGGAAGTGATTATACAGCAGAGAATAGTGCCTACTGAGAGCATTAGATAAGATTTACTGTATTTTCGTCAGCGTCTTTAGAACGTCTGTGTAATGCTGTTTTATTTTTTATTTTTGTAGACTACGTCTCGGAGACTCCAGTTAAGGAGTATAAGAGGAGTCAGATTAACAATAATTATACAATCTTATACACTAGTTACTACAATTACTATATCAAGTAGTTGCGGTAAGGCTTAATTTTGACGTGTAAGGAACTCTTGTACACTATAAAAAGCTTTATTAACTAAATATTTTTACAGTTGTATTAAAGCTACTATATCTTAAGAATAATATTGAAAAGTGAGACAGAATAAACTTCATCAAACTCAAGAAAACAGATACTACTAAAGAGTGTAGGAATACTACAAATACAACTGAAAGTGTGGGAACTAATAGTTATACTAACTACTGTGTATTGGAAATAGTTGATAGTTGGAATAGTTTAGTAGTTAGTATATATGTATACATTAAAATGCCCTAAAAGTTCAGAAAAAACTGAAAATAGGGACTGACAGTAGTTTGAACTATAGGAGCCAATCAATAATACTAGGTGTTGCAGTTTTGCTATTCACATTTCATTTTTGGCATTACTTGACTATCAAAATTGTTCCTGAAAAGCACTATACATTGAATATTTCTGAATATATAAACTGTTTCTGAAAAGCGCTAATGGATTAACTATTGAAAAGCATTGCAGAAAAATTTGCAATAATGCCCAACAAACCTGGTTTCTACTGTATCTTAAAAATTGGATATTTATTAGGAAGTGATATTTTCCGCAAGGATAGCAGTGAAAGTTTGTAGGAAGCAGAAAACATAGAAAGCTAAAATATATAATAAATATATTTTCAATTAGAGAAACCTTCTGGAGTACAAGTGGGAGGCTCTCCTCTGAATCAGCGTAATAGGCTTGGCAATAATGACTCTTTTCAATGAGTCGTTCAATCGCCCTCACCCTTATAAGTGAGTCGTTCATTTGAACTAGTTTAAAAATGAGTCATCAGCAATGCTTGTGCTCATTCACTACTATAGCTTGTTCAGACGCTCAGCGCTCATTCGCTCACTGAGCTCTCATACACACACAACAATAAACAGCCTTGTCGTATGTCTGGCGCCTCAATATAAATAATTCTCAGAATCTGAGTCGTCAGTTTAATGTTCCAGAGCACAGAGCTTATTCTATTTTCCAGAAGTAGTCAGTCAGTTGCTATCAGTCGGTTCTTATAATACATTACACAGAGCTATAGCAGGCCGCTGCACTGCTTTGCTAATTCAAGGAGCGCTCACTAGATGGAATGTTGACTGTATCCCGTGAAAACACAAACAAAGCTCAAAAATGAACTTACTTCTTTCTGAATTTGATCTACTAGTTCGTAATTCATTTTAAAGAGTCAGATACTTTGAACGACTCGCTCATTCTGGTCACATCTCTACAGCGTAAGATTGAGAATAACTAATCCCATTGCCATTACATATAAGCAGTTATAGCCAAACAAACCATTCGCCAAATGAAATATTGGGCGGCCTAGAACAGAGCCCAGGTGTTACTTGGCACTCGGACCCCTTCGGTGATCTCCAGTGCTACAATAATGTGTACACGCTCCCCATTGTCCTTGCCATTATGTCTTGCGGAATCCCCGGGAGAGACAAGTGCTCGAGAACGTCTTATGCAATGCAATGCTGCAAATGCTCCTTGTCCATTAATACAGGCCTGATTGTCAGATGGGTACATATCACGTAGTCAATTCCCAATTAATCTGTAGCGGTCATCCCGCACTGGCTTATGACGTAAGTTATAAGCCGTCTAGAATGGACATGATTAAACGCTAAATTGAAATATACTGATAATTAATCACCACATGTATGGGGTAGCACCAATGGTCATTAAAGTTCAATGAGTTCTGAATTTTTAATGACGTACAGTGATCACTCATCAATCACCATCATCCGACTCATTACCCACGCACAGGTCTCAGACCTATGTGGGCTTACTCATCAAACAATTCTTTATTTTCTAGCTTACTCTTCTGTATCTTTCTTACTAGATTTCAATACCTTTTATCTTCTTATTTTTTCTTTTCTTTTGACTTCTTACGTTTCTCTCATTAATTATTTTCATATATTACTGATTATTCGTTGCCAGCGCCCAAACATTTGTTTTGCTGGCAACGCCAATACTAAGTTTAATTGTCTAGCTGTGAAAGCTTTTTCATTTTGTATAATTTTGTTTTTGATTGGCAATAGAATCTTTCTTTCTTTCCAAATTTTGTATAAACTTTGAGGAATATTGTACTATGAGTTTTGTGTATGTATTTCCAGAAAAAAAGAACGAGAAGAAGCATCTTCAATTACTTTGGTTATTACATTGATTATTATTTATTGATATTTTATCGTCAATGTAGATAAAGACAATGTGTATTCTGATAAAATACGTTCTCAAAAGAAAATTATGAAAAAGACAAATTTTGTATAAACTTTGAGAAATCTTGTGTATGTATTTTCAGAAAAAAAGAATGAGGAAACGCACCTTCAATCTTACTTTGGATGATGAGTAGTATCAATTTTTCTCAACAGTTTGAACTCAGTGCTCAGTGAAGAAGTAACTTCGGATTTCACCACGCTAGCTAGTTGCTGAAGTACCCAGTTTCAAGAGATATCGCTTTTTTGCGACTGATAAATTGGCAGCACTTTTATCCAACATGGCAGCTAGCAATAACCGTAATGATAATCAGTACTGCAGAATTGGAGCACAGTCTCCGCAGGCCGAACTTTCCGTGAGAGGAAATAAGGTTTCTTTGAAGAGATTGTTGGAAGAAGCACTTATCTGTCTCCCAGTGGCAGGGAGTCATGGAAAAGCTTTAATGAAAGAAAAGCTGGAGCAAAAATCCTATTCGTCCGAACCCGTTCGACAGTTTCTCTTCCTGACAGAAATGTCGATTGCAATTCAGCCAATCATTTCTCTTCTACGACCTCTCTTATCTTATCACTTCGACTGTTTTATATCTCAAGCTCCGTTTCTCCAACTCGCCTCAATTTATGTTCCCTTCTTCACTTCTCTTTTTCCTGGACCCTGAGTTCTTCTACTTGCTAATAAAAAATTGGAAAATCAAGTGCTTGGGGTCCGAACTTCTACAGAGAGAGAGAGAGAGAGAGAGAGAGAGAGAGAGAGAGAGAGAGAGAGAGAGAGAGAGAGAGAGAGAGAGATAGAGTGATGTGCTTGAAAAAATAGGAGTACACTGTTTTCTTGTTCCTATGAGCTATGTTCTTGTTCCTATTCCTGTTCCTCTTCTTGTTCACTGTTTTCTTGTTCCTATTTTATGAGCTTTGAGCAATGACTCGACGTTTAGATCTATTGTAGTATGGGGTAATTCATCAAAACAAAACCTTGATAGGGTGTTTAAGATCCAAAAGAAAGCGATTAGGTGTATGGAAAGAGTAAATAGATTAGATTCATGTAGGCCGTCCCACAAGAGACTTGGTCTCCTAACTGTACCCTACTTATATGTGTATGAAGCTACTTTATATGTAAAAACGAATGATATTAACCAAAGTCTTGACGTACATGATTATAATACAAGAAGCAGAGGAGATTATCACTTGGTGAATCACAATAGTAGCTTATTCAAACAAAAACCTAGTTACATTGGTAGGAAACTCTACAACAAGCTACCACAGTTTTTAAAGAGTCTTGAAAATATAGAAATATTTAAAAAACAATTGAAAAAATATTTAGTTAATAAAACTTTTTTAGTGTGCAAGAGTTCCTTTCAGCATATCAAAATTAAGCCTCACCCCAACACATTGATATAGTAATTATGGTAACTAGTGTATAAGAGTATAATTGTTGATCTGACTTGTCTTATACTCCTTAACTGAAGTCTCCAAGACGTAATCTACAAAAAAATTGTCACTGTCGTATTAATGGTTTTAGATATAGTTGTATCGCACAAGTATTTTGTTGCCATAGTCATGTTTATTATCTTTCACAATAGCGTTTTTCTCTGATTTATCAGATTTTCTATTTAGAGCTTGTAAGAAAATTTCAATTTTTTTATCATAGTTAACACGATACTGTACTTAAAACTTGTCTTAATTTTTTCTAAAGACTGAATTTTTCTAAATAGTAAAAAACAACAATCTTACACTGCGCATTGGTCCCCGACCTTGCAGTGTAATTTCCATATTTATGTGTAAAAGAATATTTCGTATTATATGCATTTTGTTTTTTAAGAAAAATAAATTGATTTTTATTTTTTATTTTGGAGGATGAAGCCCACATAGGTCTGAGACCTGTGCGTGGGTAATGAGTTGGACCTACAGTTTTAGGTGGGTTCCGAACCACCGGGAAGTGATTTTACAGCAGAGAACAGTGTCTTTTTTGCTGGCTAATCTAATCGGTCACCGTTACAAACAGGACCTACGAGAACGCAGCTTAACTATCTGATTAAACAGATACCTGCTACGGCTCGCGGCTATCACTTCCCCTATCACGTTAGCATGTAGTAAAACAATTTTACATTTTGAGATGAATTATCTCAAGCTTATCTCTATCTGATTGAATTATAAAAATTAAAATCAATGCTACAATCAATGACTGCAATCAAACTAAAATATAAATTATGTTGACTTAACCAAACGAACCACTTTACAAAATCAGAAGAAATTCAACAATGCAGTGGCACTGAGATATATTCGTCCAAATTAAATAAATATGTGGAAGAATTCCATTCATTCAAATACTTTTTGATCGAAACTTGGAGAAATCGATAACAAATATTGTATTTTGTAAACACATTGATATGGAAAACTAGAACTTGATGGAAAACGGAAAAGATTAAAAATTGCTTTACATGTTCAATTTACGCAATGTGTGATAAATGCTTTGCACCAATAATCCTTTGGTTTTTGGAATTCTATGTATTTAGAATTCTAAGGAATTCTATGTATTCTCTATTTATTTGACTTTGTCATGTATGGACCCTTGGTATTCTATGAAGAAGACTAATCTAGATAACTTCTAGAAACATTTTAAAAAATACATATATAATTTCCATATCAGTCCTTATAATTTAACATGCCTACCCATTCCAACTACATCCATATATTCACATCATAAAAGTTATATTTCTTTTATTGTAAGGAAGTACAATCATTCAATATTGTAATCCTTAAAATTTTAAGAGTGAATAAAAATGCTTTCTAACTCTCATGCCCCATACCTATTTCAACAACATTACTGCCTTGGAATTTGTGCAACTAGTGCGCAAAGTAGCTCTTTGCTGCACAAGAGAAATGGATTACGCACGAGCTGAAGGCGAGTGCGGAGAGTTTCTCGAGTGAAGCAAAGATATTTTATTTCAGCACGAGCTACACATTATATTTTACCTGTATTTGGCACCTGAAGTGTGGAAAAGTCAGCTGGAGTGCGGAAAGGTAAAATAGTGCAGGAATCAGCTGTTTTTCGTACTATAACTAGTACATAAATAGTCACTTTTTGGGTAACTGTGGGAAAATAAATGTTATTGAACCTAAAATTTGTGAAGCAATAGTGTTTTCAATATTGCACCAAAATAGTTTATGGTAATATAGTTTTTGAATAAACACATCACTTCATCTATCACCGAGGCTTAAATACTTAAAAAAAAAGTTAGGGAAATGATAGCCGCGAGCCGTAGCAGGTATCTGTTCAATCAGATAAGCTGCGTTCTCGTCGGACCAGTTTGTAACGGTGACCGATTAGATTGGCCAGCAAGAAAGACACTGTTCTCTGCTGTAAAATCACTTCCCGGTGGTTCAGAACCCACCTAAAACTGTAGGTCCAACTCATCAATCGCCATCATCTAACTCATTACCCACGCACAGGTCTAAGATCTGTGGGCTTCATCCTCAAAAAAAAAGTTGCCTTTGTACATTAAATAAATAAACACGAACTCAGATTATTCTCAAAGCTAACTTGCACATTTTCTCAACTTTAACAACGAAATTAGCCACAAACCAAAATAGAGGCATTCGGGCACAGGAGCAAAATGGACTACAATATAAGCAGTAAGTGTAGCCTGGGCTTTTTAAGGCGGCTAGATACTGAGTCTTAGCAACCGAAAGCTCTCGTAAAGGAATAATTTACTTATTCACTTCTGCGCTGTCTACAATCTTAATTCAATTTTGAACTTTTTCTGTAAGCCTTTTAACGGGCCCGAACTTATTCGTGTTGCAGGCCTGAGCATTTGTAGCGTATGGCCATGCTCATGCAGCTGTGGCCCCCGCTCACTAGATAGCCGACTTAGCTCATGAATTCAATTTCTTCTAAAGCCCAGCTAAGTAAAATATCTTCAAACTTCTGAAAAGCACCACAATGCGTTTCATGCATTTTTAATTTTGAAACGGTAACTGGAGAGTATGGGCAAATAACGTTCCGTTCCGCCATGAACTAGGCTTAAAGTGGCTTACATTATGGGCATTTATAGTTTGATACGCCTATAGGTTCATAGTTTCCTCATTGAAACTAATTGAAAACTGCACTGAAAATGTTAACAAAACCCAATATGGTTATCAGGATAAACTCAAAACAAGACAAGATCTTTGTGAAGATCTACACAAGACAAGATCTTTGTGATCTACTGTAGTAGAACCCATCCAATACGTCACCCTCGGGGCTAGGAGTATGTTTGGAAGGATCATCAGTGAAAGGATAAAAGGGAGGATTATCAGAATAAGTCACTAATTTTTACACAATACATTTTTACTGTGGAATATGCAGTATTTGAAATCAAAACACGGCTGTATTATATTTTAAAGTGATATAATAATCAATTATATTGCTAACTTGTTATGTGAATTTAACGACTTGCAGTCAAATATTCATCAAGAATAATGAGAGAGGCCTCTGAAAACGGATCTCAAAAGATTCGAAAGCGCTCGGCCTACAGAGTAAGTAAATTTTACTTATTCATAATGAATTTTTGACTGCAAGTCGTTAAATTCACATAACAAGTTAATATTAACAACGCAGTTCGTCATGGAACAAGAAATCCAGGAATTTATTGCTTTGAAATGCAGGAAAGCTGTGGTTTGTATTAAAAAATAGTCAAAAAAGTCAAAACTTTGGACATGTTTGGAAGCTGGCGTGAACGGATCACCCGGAGTGTCGGATTGTTCGACAAGAGGGATTCTACTATGTAATATGTAGCCCAAAATCAGAATTTCTAAATTGAAAGTTTTGACTCATAAACTCGATAATGGGATATTTTCATCATTTCATCTGATCAATAATAAATTGTTCTTGGATTTCTTGTTTCATAACGATCTGCGTTGTTAATATTAAATTTCGAATATATTTCGAATATTTTTTTGAATATACTGTATAATAAATTTATTACTTATTCACAATATAAAACTAACTGCAAGTCGTTAAATTTACATCAAAAGTTAAAATAAATTGTTGTAGAGAAACATAGAAGTTCAAGCTCTGTAATGTTCAATGCATGGGTCTATAACATCGGATAGGGAGTAGAGGAATAGCGAATAGGGAACAG
This sequence comes from Conomelus anceps, assembly GCA_948455865.1. Taxonomy (NCBI): domain Eukaryota; kingdom Metazoa; phylum Arthropoda; class Insecta; order Hemiptera; family Delphacidae; genus Conomelus; species Conomelus anceps. Next base: position 5,154,290 of record OX418224.1, read on the forward strand.
GGAAAACCAATAACCTCGTAGTTCCTAATTATATTCCACTTATGAAAAATATTTCATTAAAATTTCACGATGCTTGAAAATGAGTAGTACAGGAGATTTTAAATTAACTTCAATTACTACATAGTTTGGTAGCAGTCACATTCTTATGGTAGGTGGGTGAGCCCATAGGTTCTGCAAATGATGGTTTTCCCTATTCAGAGGATAAAACGACTATGAATGAGTCATAAACCTGTTCTGAATATCCTTATAAATTTCTATTCAGAAAGAAATCGTCTAGGGACTCATGGAGTGCCACATCCATAAACGGAGGGGGATTTTTTCTGGTATAAGTCCGGCTCCATCATAATCCCCGGTATCAGAAACATATTTGCGACGCAGGCTTACCGCCTTAACCCCGCACATAAAAAAGTGGAAGGTTGCTTGTTGTCCTAGTAAAATCCTGCCATCAGGAGAAGATGCCTCAGAGTCTAAAGCCGTTTTCAGATGTGAGGATGAGTTCACCCCCGCTGCTATGCGGTGACCTTTTTAGAGGAGTGAGTTGCACATAACCCTATCTACTATGAACCTGCATCCCTTCTGACACACCATCCTGCAATCCTTATTCAGTAATGAGTAGTTTTTCTCGAGGCAAAGCTTGGCCGAGGTCCTCTGGGACAGTAGCAAACCATTTCTCGGGGGTCGCAGCTTAATCCCGCTGTACCGTGCCACCTGAGTCCTCTCTCCACAACTGCAGGAGAGGGAAAGAGAGCGTAGAAAAGGAGGAGAACTGAGAGAGTAAATTGAAATGGGGTGAGTGCCTCCTAAGCCCTTCCTCGGTCATACTCAGCTTTGGCCGATATTCCCTGTATAAGGCTGTTGCACACAGAGAGAGCATGTGCTAGTCTGAAAATTGATGGCAGCCGTAGCGAACGTATAGCAGCCACAGAACATTATTTATGTACGAGAGGAATTTTTAGTTTTTTTCGAACGATTCCATAACTTTTGAGCAATAAGTAGCTCTAAGAAACATTTTATTCCAATGAACTGTCAAACAGTGGAGGCGATTGGCGACGTGGTTGATGAAAATGAGGGGTGAGATTAAAAATTGGATAACCTAGGTCCTAGTTATTTTAGTTTTTTTTTTTAACAGATTACGTCTTGGAGACTACAGTTGAGGAGTATAATACAAGTCAGATTAACAATTATATAATCTTATACACTAGTTACCATAATTATCAATTAGTCGAGATGAGGCTTAATTTTGATGAGAAAGGAAATTCTTGTACACTATGAAAAGTTTATAAACTATCACGCTTATCAACTAAATATTTTTTCAATTGTTTTTAAAATTCAATCACCATCATCCAATTCATTACCCAAGCACAGAAATAAGACCTATGTGAGCTTCATCCTTCGAAAAAAATTCTATATTTTGAAGACTCTTTAAAACTGCGGTAGCTTGTTGTAGAGTTTCCTACCAATATAACTAGGGTTTTAGTTAGAATAAGCTTCTATTGTGACACAACCAAGTGATAATCTTCTCGGAGTTTTGTATTATAATCGTGTACACGAAGATTTTGGTAATATTTTGGAGTAAGAAAATACAAACTATTTTGCCAATAATTATGTAATTCTAACAGTGGTCACCACATTGTTGAAGGAACATGACAATCAGAAAAAACATTCGAATTTGAAATTTTTTTAGGGTAGTAGCAGTAATGATGCTCTATTTTTCAACTCAAAATCACAAAAATAAATTTAGATACTAATATTTTTAGCTAAGCTTACTACCGTCAACTAAACAGTTTAGACTGTTTAGAGTTTAGAGTATTCAGTTACAGGAACGTTTTATGCTACACGAGAACAAGAGCTATTACAGAAAAATAAATTGCTAATATATTGCAGACCTAACCATAGATGTGAAATCTCTATGAAAGATTTGAAATCTCTATGAGAGATATCAGGTGACCGCATATGGTTGGCTAGATAATTAGGCGGCATCTAAATATCTCTTAAAGATGTATATGGATGTGTCATAGCTTACAAACTAAAAATTTAATAAATTCAAGTAAAATTCTGTATTTAATCCAATTAATTATATTGCTAATCTAGATTTAAATAAATTATTAATACTCAGTTTCCAGAGGCAAATGTAGTAAAAAACAGGATATCCCGCAACATCAAACGAATACTCATGTATCATTTATCCCACATACATCCTGTAGAACCATGATTTTGGCGTGTGTCCACCCACTCGTTGGTACACTAAGTCGTGACCACCCACAAGTGATGGATACCACCACTAATGAATTCCCCATATTTGATATAAAGATCTCAGAGAGAGGGCTCGCGGGGAATAGCTTTCCTTAGCGCCTTTGCAAGCTGTGGTAGTTTTCCAACCTGAGACCGGAGCTACTCGAGGGGACACTGCCGCGCAACTACAGTAGAAACAATTAGTCTGGGCGCGTGGCTCTGGTTTCACTACTAGCCGTCCTGTTAAAAGTTGACTAGTTGACCTTGAAGACATCTGCACCGTCGCATGGGCCACATGTTTTTAGAAATGAGCGATAAACACTCCCCTCGCCATGGCTGACTACCAAACGGCCGTGCGCCCAGACTAATTGTTTCTACTGTACCGAGGAGGCCTTTCCTAGTTCCTAGTGCACCAACATGTTAGTTACCAGTTATTCAGTAAACTTCAACTCTCAGATAATCTCGTCCTTGTTTCTTTGAATCCTTTTTCACAATGGTGAGACTATTCAAATGGACAGCCCCTTTAGGCCAAAAGGCTACGCACTACTCAAATAAATATTAGGTTTTGATGACAGTCTTAATTTGAGTTGATACAATGCAAGACACTTCGGGTCTTTTTCAGTATAACCCCACATTTAAAAAAAGTGTCTTTAAACAGTAGATTCCTAACCCAACGTAACCTAACCGGAGTCTTCTTAACGACAGGAAAAATAATATGTCAATCCCATTTGTTGACAACATGGCGGCTCTAATCAAACCTAACCTAACCTAGTAAATTAGAACTAGAATACATAATGTTGCCAACGTCCGTCATCTTTTGTAAACAAATTGGATTGACATCTTTTTCCTGTATTTAGGTAAACTCAACGTAACCGGGTCTTAGGTTAGGTGAGGTTAGGAATCTACTGTTCAATGACAATTTTTAAGAGGGGGTTATGAGGGGGTTATAGTGCAAAAGACCCGACACTTCATCCAAAATAAACAAGCTGTTGTCACTGATTGTTGAACAATGATAATAGAGAGATTTCACCGTTCGTGCGTCATCCATGAACTCCCATGTCTATTTTTAGAAACAGTAAATGCACTTGATATTTTCGAGCTCGATATCGAATGCTAGGTTGGCAGCTGAAGAATGGCTTGTTGCGGATTCGGTGAGAGGAGGAGAGAGAGCACTCTGAGAGGTGGAAGAGGTCTAGTTCGAGTTGGAGTTGTCTATGGAGTAGTTCTGTCTGTTGGCTGAAGGATGAGGTTGAAAGGGGTCGGTCGACCTGCGGGCGTAATATTTGTCTCTGCTAAAAGCCAAACCATGTTTACGAAGCTCCTGGGAGGAGTGAGCTACCTTGCAACTGTCAACCCTTTCGCAACACGAGAGAATGGGAGAGCTCACCGAAAAAAGAATGAATATTTCATAATGTGGCTTCGTATGTGGATTAAGTGCGGATAGGAAGCTGGTTGACTCTGACAATGCACGAGTAGCAGCTAATGTGGATAGCCCATTCAATTCTTCGCATCACAAGTCACTGGATATATATATATATATATATATATATATATCCTGTATATATTCATTTATGTTTGATGAAATCACATCTGACCTGTACCGAGCGACGTGATTGGAACTCTGATATTTCTCATCCAGAACAAATAGAGCATACTGTCAAATGGAGCAAGCATGACCGTATGGCTGTTGAGTGCCGAATGAGATTGTATGGGATACTATTTTTAGATTCCAACTAGAGGTGACAGTGACTGAACATGTGAACAGATTTGAGTGTTTACTAATCAGAATAGATGTGTACACAACCTAACGCGAAATCCCCCCCAGAAAAACTGTATAACGAGATGACAAATAGAAGGGTTTCGCTAGTTTCCCTTTGTCCCCTAGTGATTTCAAATTGAACCTTTTCTTATTATCACAATGGACAATATGAATTAGAGTTCCATTTCGGGCTCCCTTTTTTCCAGGAACCTTATTGACCTATTCATCTTTGAAAACCTCAGTACTTGATTTCTTATTTAACCAGTCAACCGATTCAGAGGTTCTGTTAGCTCACTGAGCTCGAGTATCTCAACAATATATTATACATTAAAATATATATTACATTATATGGACATTTTGATCAATAATCATGAAAAATGTTTTGTAGGAGCACTTACCTGTCAATTTATTGGAGTTGGAAGTTATAAAGAATCATGGTCAATTGTCACACATTTGCATAGAATCTTACGCCTTTTACCATCAAACTTCAAGCATCTGTAATGAACGATCACAGAATGACGTTTTTTTTGTAAATTACTTCTTGGAGACTCCAGTTAAGGAGTATAAGACAAAGTCAGATCAACAATAATTATTATATTACAATTATTATTATACAATCTTATACACTAGTTACCATAATTACTACAGTGTATCAATAAGTTGAGGTGAGGCTTAATTTTGACGTGAAAGGAATTCTTGTACACTATAAAAAGCTTTATCAACTAAATATTTTTTCAATTGTTTTTTAAATATTTCTATATTTTGAAGACTCTTTAAAAACTGCGGTAGCTTGTTGTAGAGTTTCCTACCAATAAAACTAGGTTTTTGTTTGAATAAGGTACTATCAACTAAAACTTATTAAGGTCTATCTACCTTTGCATTCACCTTTATCAACTTATTGATATGAAACCTTGATATCGATGGATTAACACTTTCAAGGTGGATAAATTCATACTTTGTGTTGAGTTCTTGTTTTTTCAACTCGGCATTTTCCTGTATGAATTAGTATAAAGTCCTGTATGAATCACAGTGCAAAAGTGTGTGATAGTAGTACATGTCACGATTGTATTATGACTGCCTTTAAGCCACAAGTAAGATGTAAGTTGGGACACGTGCGAAACAAGTGTCCTAAACATCCCACGAGTGGCTTACAGGCAAAACACAATCGTTGCATACAATATGTTATCTACGATTACTGATATATTATTCTCTGATGTAAGTAATGCATAACCTCTGTGATTTTATTATTTTTATTTTATTGGTGATGATGCTCACATGTGTACGAGACTTGTGCTTGGGTAATGAGGTGAATGATAACACATAGATTCCAGACGGAGGAGCGGGATTCGAACCCACGACCGCTTAAACGACAACAAGCTGAAGTTGGTTACCCCAACCAACTGCGCTAAGCGGCCCGCCAATGTTTTCCATGACGAAATACTTGATGAACAATCTAATATCAAAACTGACACTGTACTTCTATTTAATATTTGATTTTCACTCACTTTTACTGGATATACTAGAGGGATGCATTTCAATTCCTGGATTTCTTATTCCATGACGAACTGCGTTGTTGATATTAACTTTTCAAGTGAATTCAACGACTTGCAGTCAAATTTTTATTAAGAATAAGTAGAATTTACTTATTTTGTAGGCCGAACGTTTTCGAATCTTGGAGATTCATTTTCAGAGGCGTCCTTCTTGATCATCAATGTCAAATGTAAAATGTGTAGGTTGGTAGTGATGTCAGTAAAAGTGTGCCCAGTTTGAATGATATGGTCGGCTAAATTCGATTCAGCTTTTGATTTTAAGGCTTGAAAATGTTCCTTGTAAAGTTGTTTGAATTTGCGGCCTGTTTGTCCTATGTAGAATTTGTTACAATCAGAGCAGTTGAGTTTGTAGATCCCTCGGAGACCGTATTTGTTTGTGTTATGTGTGGTTTTTAGTGCAAAATCACTTCGCACTCACAATGCAATTCACTTCAAGTGAAATGCATCTCTCTAGTATCTCCAGTAAAAGTGAGTGAAAATCATACATTAAATAGAAATACACCGTCAGTTTTGATATTAGATTGTTCTAATGCATAACATTCATCCCGACACTGTTTTGAAGAAATCCTGAGTTTTGATTGGCCTGACTCCTGTACTGAAAAGTAAAAATTGTGTAGGAATAGCTTCATCATGCAACTAGTTTGATAATACATGGAATAAAGTAAACTGTATTGACACCGCTTTCTAACCTAATATATTTACTGTATACCTAATACTATATTACTAATATAATATTACTACTATATTAATATATATTACTACTATATAATACTAATATTTATACCTACTGTAGCCAATTATGTTTACTCATACCCACGCTCAGGCTTTGCTTTTGTGGGTAGAAATTTATTTTATTATAATATGTAGATTTTTAATGTAAAATGAAAAATAAATAAAATGGATTTTGACTTTAATACATATGAATAAAGATAAGTAATATCAGACTTCAATGAACTCTGAAATCTGAACAGAGTGATGGTGCTCACATTTGTTCTATCTTGAGGACTTGATTTTGTTTATATTTTATTTGTATTGAGTGATACTTTTTTATTTTACTTGTGAAATTCTTGTTTGTTTACAAGGACGAGATTGTTTGACAAATCACCTATAAAATGGGAGTATTCCCAGAAAAATGATGTGATGGAAATACAAAATAGTAGTTTATGTATTAAGAGCGTGATGCTCGACTTTATCGCTCGAGCCAAAGCAGTTACTGCGCGACGCATAGCGGAGCGCAGTTCTAGATTCCAACACAATAAAAGCTTGTAATTTGTAGCATTACAGACCGTGTGCGGATTTGGTTAGCGAGCGCCATTGTTAAGGTTATGAGAATTTCACAGATTATGAGATCCACCAATAAGAAGAAAAGGCAAAGAAAAAATGAATTGGGTCCAAATGTAAGATTAGAAAATGTAAGTTTAAATCAAGTAGAAAACACCAAATTCCTGGGCTTAGTCATTGACTCTACTCTTTCATGGGATAGCCATGTTTGTATAGGGTTGTTAAGAAAATATCCCCTGGCCTTTATGCCTTGCGGCAACTGTCCACAATATGTAGCTTACAAACTTTGAAAACTGTCTACCATGCATTAGTGCATTCTCATTTGTCTTATGGTCTCTGTATCTACGGATGTTCCAGCAAGAGAAGCCTTGACAAAATTCTCATGCAGCAAAAAAAGGCGCTTAGAATAATGATGAGGATTAACAGAAGAGATTCGGTTAAGCATATTTTCTCACAGCTGGGCATCTTAACAATCTATGGGCAGTACATTTTTGATGTGATAATATATTTTAAAAAAACATCAGAGTCGGTTGGAAGAAATAAAGCACATACTTACAACACCCGAAATTTAAGAATTGTAGACCAACACAAATTAGAATTCTTCAAGAAAAAAACAATGTATAAGGGTGAAAAATATATATCTATGTTACCTAGAAGTTTGCAGTTGATAGTAGGCGTTGATAAATTGAAAAATGAACTTAGGGAATATTTGGCTAACTTATCTTTGTACTCCATCCAGGAATTTGTAAATTAAAGTTATTGTATGTTATAATTATTTCACTTCTATTTTTTGCAATCTGTGTGTTTTATGCTATGATTTACTGTTGTTTTAATCATCTGACACTATTCAAAATGTCCTTGGGCATTATTTTTGTGAATAAAGATTTTTCAATTCAATTCAATTCAATTCAAGACATCAAAATCAAAACAGAAGCGTAAAGAAAACAGCTGGCGAGCGTAAAGTAATTTACCGCTTGCGAAGCAGTAAAGAGTTATTTTACAATTAGTTTTCAGTACTTAAAGAAATACTTTACGAGCAGTTGTAGGAAAATAAAATAATATGTTACGTACAGTAGACCTAGAGTGAATAAAATAAGGTATATAAAGTAGGCAATCCTAAAAAATAAAAATGAAATCCATCATTATTGCTGTGCTATGCCTCAACTATTAATCACACACCACCATCTATTAATAACAGGCGAAAATTCCATTCCAAGTTCAGCAATCTGCAGCGCATTGAAAGCCGAGGCTTCCTCGTTTATCTATTTCAACAAGTTGGGCTGGGCCAAGCCTTCTCTTGTGGCGAGCAGTTGTTCGCTATCGAAATGGAACCCGTGGGAAATTCTTGTGATTGCCGGGACTTTCCCTCCACAACCTGTTATCTAATGGTTTCTGTGAACAGTACTTTTTCCACGCACCACTCTGCTCATTCTCAGATCGACTTCTTTACAAACCCTAATCTTCTTTTGAACCCTCTTTTTTCAATAAAGAAAGAGAGTTCATTTCCTGAATGCGCCTGTTCACTTTCACATATATACACTCTCCTTTACTATAACATATCAACTATTCAACTATAGCATCATTATTATTTTATTGTGCTGTAACTTGACTATTATATTTTTACATTGTGATTTAGGTTTAGTGACTCTGTTCAAAATGTGTGAAACATTAATGAATAAACAATTTTTGACTTTGACTTTGACTTCAACTCACAGTATCGCTTTCTGCTCCCAAGATGCAAAATGGTGCAAGTTATTGAATTTAGAGCTATGGAAGTGTTTGCCTAAGCCTAATGAAGCATATTGCACACATTTTAATAAACATTATCACAACCACTATATTGATTTATAATCACTAATTAATTATACACATTTTCAACCACAAGTTGATTGAGTGGTTGTTATAGCAACTGCATCATTGTTATGAGTTTTCTTTGTGGTGGCGAAGGTAATATTGTAAAAGATATTCATAATTAATAATAAGACGAAGTTGTCAGAACCGCATTTATTGAAATCCGTGAGATACTGCTTTCAGCTGTTGCATCATTATCAATCTCAAACAAAATTAAAATAAAGTACAGAGTAGCTTAATATTATACTAAACACAGAATTACTATTGGCTGAGGGTGAAAGTGCCTCTGACCTTCATTAAAGGCCTGTGATTGGCTGAAGGCCTTAACAAGTCACGCCCACTGGTGGGAGGAGCAACAAGGAATAATGAGTGTCAAAATCAAGAACCAAAAACTAACAGACAAGCACAATACACAAGTAGGCTAGAATTAAACAATTAAGAAAATAAAAATAAAAAATAAATAACAAAAAATAATAATTAAATACAAAAGTAAGTAACTCTCGGTTGAACTTTACTGCGTTTCATTTAGCTTCATTTTTATTTTGTTTTATTTGTTTTATTCTAGCCTACTTGTATACTGTTCTTGTTTATTAATTTCTGGTTCTTGATTTTGATACTTATTAATCCTGGTTGCTCCTCTCACCAGTGGGCGTGCCTTGTTAGGGCCTTCAGCCAATCACAGACCTTTCATTGAAGGTCAGCCTATGAGAGGCTCGTTCACCATCAGCCAATAGGACCATTCTGTGTTTAGTATAAATTAAGCTACTCTGTACTTTAGTTTTAGTTTGTTTGAGGTGGATAATGGTGTAACAACCGAAACTTGTATCTCATGGTTCTCAATAAATGTGGTTGTGACAACTTCAAGTCTTATTATTCATTATTATTATGAGTGCCTACCGCAATATCACCATCATCAATTAATTACAAGAAGATAATATCATAATTACATAATACATACTATCACTTTTTATGTTATCATTTGTTCAGTTCATTCCTTCCTTGCGTGAACTTTTTGATATTATGAATTATTAGTCTATTTCATTGTTGAATAACATACCTTTTTGAGCAATATGACGGTTGAAACAAATTCTCTTATATGTGCTGGCTTTATCGATTTGTCTTCATATCACCCATACTTTGAGCTGCGAACACTCGGCCAAGGAAACATTACATCAAAGACAGTTTCTGCGAAGTACTGGAAAATAAATATATTTCATTAGAATCTTTTCCATATGAGATAGTACATGGTAGATGACTTTTTATTGTAAATTGTATAGAAATCAAAGAATGGAATATGAGTAAATTTAAAATGCGGCATTTGTCTAAACAACAGAACTATTTCAAGATTGTGTTAAAAACTAAAATTTTTGGTATGCTTCATCTAGATTGCAGTACTCCCTGATGATGGGTCTTTTATGTAAATACATAAAATACAGTATGTTCTGTAAATCGCAAGCTCTATACCAATTCAATAATCCTAGTACAATCATAAATATCTGAATGTATTTTTCTTTGTTTCTTGCTAATCTCCAAGAACTGGAAATCGTATTTGAATTCATTTAGCATACAAATATTTCGATACATAACTATAGTTCATACTATATTGACACATCTGTTTGACCCAATACAATCAGTAGACCCAACTACTCTTGAAGCCTGTGCACAAAAAACCAAAGCTCACATAACCACTTACTAGTAGCTACTATTTCATATTATCCCCTAAAAATAATTTTAATAAATGGCACCATTAAAGAGATTCAATATTTTTTCAAATCAATTAATGCATATTTTATCAATGAGAATTTGACTCTTTCCTACTAAACGAAGTAAATTCAAGCTCCTTGATGAAAAGCAAAGTCTGAGTTTCGCTTCTATTATCGTAGACAATGAACTCTCAATTAAAGTTCTCAATGAGCTACATCCAGCTAACGTCATTTTCAATTCACTCTTCCCTATCATGACATTTACCCTGACATTAACAAAGTACCATTGTTTGGCTCATGCTTCAATGAATGGGGGTTGAGGGTAAATAGAGCTGAAAAGTTGAGCGCCGATGAAAAATCCTGAGAAGTCCAAAATTATTGATGAAGTTCTATTGTTATGATTCGCCCTAGGTTCTTCTCAAAGTATTATTTTGCTTTGTGAGATATTTTTATTTCTGAGCTTCAAATGGAGAATAATAAATTGTGAAATCTACTGAGCAGCACGACAAAGCCATAAAAATAAACTAAGCCGACCTCTTCAATTTGTGAAATATTGTCATTAAAAATAAATTAAAAACTTACAAATTACAGAAGTGCCTTGAAATAATGGTGTCTGAACATGAGAAATCTCAAATTTATCCTTTTGATATTCTTAATGTTGGTGTTCCATATTACTTTTCCACTTGATATTCAAACATAAATTAAATAATTGTTGATAATACTTTACTGGTGACTTTCTTAAAGTCATTATCTGTAAATTACAACAGTAATATTTTAAAAATAAAAACGGTTAATGTTTGCCAATTCCAATTACTGTAGTATTCATATAACTTGGCAGCGTGTAGCAGATGGGACATGCTACATCTGAGCCCAGCATACTGCTGCCAAGTTATATGAAAACTACAGTACTTAATTGAGCCCTCGACTGGTTTCGTAGCCACACTAGTCACATTTTCAACAGTACTGAATAATAATAATAATAATAATAATAATAATAATAATAATAATAATAATAATAATAATAATAATAATAATAATAATAATAATAATAATAATAATAATAATAATAATAATAATAACAATAATAATAATTTGGCATCTTAGTAATATAAATTAAAATATCGATAATCGACTTATTGTAACTTGACTATATACAGTTTGCAATCTATAATATTTTAAAAATAATTGAAATTAGAACTAAAACTGGAAGAAACAATAGAATATAAAATAAAATAATTGAATTCCCTCTTTATTGTATCCTAAGTGAAGGTCATACTGGTTCTCCAAACTGGACTAATTTGAACTATATGCCCAAGTTATCATCTAATTCATTTAGTTCGGAACCCACCTAAAACTGTAGGTCCAACTCATAAATCACCATCATCCAACTCATTACCCAGGCACAGGTCTAAGACCTATGTGGGCTTCATCCTCAAAAAAAAAAAAAAAAATTATCTAATTCTATTAATTTAATTTTTAAATTCTATCAACCTTTCCATTCTTCTCCCTTGTCAATTTCCTACATGAACCAATTGATCTATACTAGGTTTCTACTAGAATAACTACTGGGCAGTCTACTTAACTGGGATAATTCATCAAAACAAAACCTTGATAAGGTGTTTAAGATCTAAAAGAAAGCGGTTAGATCTATGGAAATAGATTAGATTCATGTAGGCCGTTGTTCAAGAGACTTGGTCTCCTAACTGTACCCTGCTTATATGTGTATGAAGCAATTATATGTAAAAAAGAGTGATATCAACCAAAATCTTGACGTACACGATTAATACAAGAAGCCAAGGTGATTATCACTTGGTAAGTCACAATAGTAGCTTAATCAAACAAAAACCTTTTTATATTGGTAGAAAATCATTTTTGCAGTTGTTTACCATAGCAACAATAGTATTTTTTGGCTTGAAAGTTTCCATCAAAATTTCATATCATTTACGGTTATTAGTGTTTCTTTTTAAGTGAACTTTCAAATTAATTGGAATCATTTTATTATTTTTAAGTGGATTATTTTGGTAAATATAAATTTTCAGCATTAAAATTAACCTCTATGTTTTGGACAATATAACATATTCAAAATTTGTGAAGAGAGCAGTTCTGGACTTGGGTCTGTTGCGCCTTCACATTCATTGTAATTTTGTCACAATAAATAAATAAATAAAACTCTATAAAAAGCTACCGCAGTTTTTAAAGAATCTCCAAAATATAGAAATATTTAAAAAACAGTTGAAAAAATATTAAGCTGATAAAGCTTTTCATAGTGTACAAGAGTTCCTTTCACATCAAAATGAAGCCTCACCATAACTAATTGATATAGTAATTATGATAACTAGTGTAGAAGATAGTATAATTGTTGATCTGACTTGTCTTATACTCCTTAACTGGAGTCTCCAAGACGAAATCTACAAAAAAATAATAACTTATAAATCTAGGCTACTAACAATATCAATCTACTAATGAGTAATATTTTGTTTTTCGGGTTTTTGCTTTAGTATAAAATAATTTATTGGCTGGAAATCATCGTGAGCAACACCAATTTTCAAGGCATTAATCTCATCTATCAATCATCTCTAGCCGATTGATAGGCGAGAAATGAAGACGTATTATCTTTAGTCTGGGCCAGCTACTGCTTCAAAATGATGGTCTTATTCTTTCAATATTGGAAGGGAACAATGCTTCTTGCCTGATCATCATCAACCGCCCACCCTTTTTCTCACACCCGGAATCATCCAAACGTGGGTCCGCCTGATCCCTGATCCAAGCAGCGAGCCATTAAACCGTCAGATGTGGCCTCCTGTCGTTAGAAATGACGGACAGCTCATTTTGGGCCCCGGTTCCGGAGATTTGTCTGCGGAGGGGACCGATTAAGGAGGCCAGCGAAGGCCGGAGGAGACTAGAAAAGGCTAGAGGAAAGAGGAGATGCAGGAAGTGGACGAGGAGGATAAGGTGACGATGGTAGAGGAGAAAGTGGATGAGGAAGAGGAGGTGGAGTAGAAGGAGGATAAGCGAGAGGTGGTGGATGAGGAGGAGGAGGAGGAGGCAAGCACACACTATATTGGCTGACACGCACGCCATACATTCACCCTCCTAAAACTCATTTCAAAATAACGTCTTTCGCCACATTCCAATAAAGCCTTCATAAGCCCAAATCTAATCAATAGTCTTAATCAACGATATTCTCCTTGTCAAATGTCTGGCAGTTTTTGGGAGAGAGATTGTTCAGATAACTCAAGCACAAGAAATAGTAATAATGCGAAATTTTGCATCATTTTTCATGAGTAGAATACTTAATTTGGTAATGATACAAACTGGACAATAATCTTCTCTAAATAGAATAAATTCACATCATAAATTGACAAGTTCTTGTTAAGACAGCAAAGCATAGAATTACTTAATTGCTTTTTCAATTAGATACAATAAGGAGTTAAATAAAAAATGTATATTTGAAAAAATCGACTTTTTACATGAAAAAAACAAATTAGAGTCTAGCACTTTAATTGGTTCACAAAAAGTGTTTGCGGAAACTATTGTGGAATGTGCTGAATTATTGGGAAAAAATTATGAGGGATAATCTATTGGTATATATGCTATTAATCTTGCATGGAATTGGTATTCTAATAAGGTTAGAAAGCTCAGGGACAAGGAAAGCTGAAACTACAAAAAGTAGAAATAACCTAACAGCCTCAGCATTGGTAATTTGGAAATATATAATTACTTGGTTCAATTGAAGTGCTTCGAACTCATGTCAGTATTCTTGAAACAAAGAAGAATAATTGGGTATATTTCTCATATAGAAATTTCCAGTAACATACGAACACAACCAGTAAAAATCTAAATTTAGTGATAAAAGCAATTTTTCCCTGAAAAGCCTGTTGAGTCTTTATATTCAATATTGTATTGTACCTACAGGATTCTGAAAGGGACCGCATTAAAATTACGAATCAATAGTATATTTCGCACCTAGGGCCGAAAATGTGTGTTTGCCGGCTCGAGATCGCGGTTTTCAAGTTCGAGACGAAGTCGAGAACTTGAAGCGTTTGAGAGCCGGCAAAACATTTTTGCCCGTGTTGCGAACGCTATTTTTCGCCACACTACGAAAAAAAAACAACAATGTTAAGATGGAAATTTTGAAAGCGAAATTTTAAGGCTATGGTACTTGCAAGAATACAAGGAACGGTTATCACCTTTTTATCCAACCTACAGCGCTCTGGGTGGGCATTTTGTCAACTACTACAACTGTTCACCAAAAGGTTAGATGGTTAGGTTTTTTGTTGTTATTCCTGTTCCTGATTCGAAACCTGCATAAAACAACCAAAAACCTAACCAACTAACCTTTCTATACCAACAGTAACCTTTACCAACAGTTGCAGTAGTAGTCAAAATTCCTAAAAACAAAAAACCTAACCAACCAACCTTTTGGTGAGAGGTTACCAACATTTGTAATAGTTGACAAAATTCCCACCCAGAGCTCTGTAGGTTGGATAAAAAGGTTCTATTGTTTGATATCAAAACTACAAAATAATACATATTAAGTTATAAAAAGTGGTCATTTTTGACATTTTAAATACTACGTACATATTAAATTATAAAAAATTAACATTTATTGATGGTTTAAATATTTTTGTTTTACATAAAAGTTGGAAGGATTCATTTTTACAATCATGACTGCTGTATCCAGACACGATCAGCTGTCATTCAAGGTCATTTTCTTTTCCGCCCTAGGGCGGTAAACGTTTACAGACCTCGACGGAAACCAAACACTTTCGGCCTCCATATGACGCACGAAAAACAGCTCATTACGTCCTAGTGTGGCGAAAAAGCCATTTCACTTTTAAGAAGCCTTTCGCAATTATAATTTTGTTAAATACAATATTCTACATTAAATAGAGAGTTGTAGAATTTCCTTCGTTTATTAACTTTTTTTATAGGTAGATTTTTAGTTTACAGGAATAAATAAACATAATTATGCAGTGGTAATGCGATTCATGACTAACACAAAATAAAACAATCTCCAATTTATGTGAATTTCGTATTATTATAATCGACATCTTTCATTCTATTACACTTCTAGACATTTATTGGCTTGGAGAACCCTTATTCATATTCCTAGTAATGACTCAAAGAGCTAATTTGGGAACAAAAAGAGAAAATCTCACGAATAAACATCGAACGTTACAGCTGATTGACTGTTTTTGATTTGATTTTTTGAGGGAACAAAATTCCCGGATTACATGGGACTTAGCACTGCTCCCTGCAGTTCGATTTTTGTGTATTGGCAGCCCCTGTGCGGCTTAGGACTTTGTTGTTTTTTTCAGCTCGTAGGCTACACGGGTCTCGCGACTGATGGAGGGTGTCTGCAAACTTATTCAACTGCGGATCAATTACTTTGTAGAGCAATAATGATGACGTCATTGAGTGATTAGAGTAGGTTTGAAGGGCTTCTATGTAATTCAAGATAGGTTGGACAAAGCAGGATTGATTCTGTGTGTGTTGGTGGAATATGTGCTAGACAAAGAAGAAATGCAGGATTGATTGCAAGTTTGAAAGTGAGGGATTGTAATAGAGCGTGTCTAGTCGAGGGGCGAGGGAGGTCAGTGATCCATTCCAGTATAGTGGTTGCAACGGGAACCTTGAAGGAGTCTTGCTGGGGTATTGCAGACGGCATGAAATTATAGGGTCCAGACTCTGAGTCACTGGCACCACACCGAGCTGCATTGTTCTTTTGTCTTGGATCTCCGTTTTCATCGCATCTCAACAACTATGCCAAAACATATGCAGCGGTTCTTTTACTGATTAAACGCGCAGCGGGCGTCTCGGCGGTGTTAATTCGTTCAGAGCGCTGGTGGCGTGTGATTAAATTCCACCCTTGCTTCGAAGGAGTCCTCTGAGAGCGGAAGACGACTGTGCCCTCGCATATGATACGCTGCTGTCGTCTGGAGCACCCTCTTTCACTTTAAAAAAGTTCTTTATAAAAACCATATTCTTTTATAAAAACCAGTCGAAATGTTAAACTTCCAAGAGTAGTTGTAGAATGGAAAAAATGTCCTAAGATAGAGTACTACACAATTAGCTTCTAGGATTTACACTTTAAATTCACAGCAATCTTATACATCTGTGATGTTTTCCATCACGAAATACTTGATGAACAATCTAATATCAAAACTGACACTGTATTTCAATTAGGCTAAATATATGATTTTCACTCACTTTTACTGGAGATGCTGGAGGAATGCATTTCACTTCTGAAAAGAAGCTTCGTGGATTTCAATTAAATATATGATTTTCACTCACTTTTACTGGAGATACTGGAGGAATGCATTTCACATCTGAAAAGAAGGCTGACGAAGTGAAATGCATTCCTCCAGTATCTCCAGTAAAAGTGAGTGAAAATCATATATTTAATTGAAATGCAGTGTCAGTTTTGATATTAAATCCCATACAGTTCAAGGAAAATTTATATAGTTGTTCATTAATAGTATTTATTTATTTATTCATTTAACTAACATACAATCAATATGAATACAACAGGCTATTTCCCAAAACTGCTTTTCACAAAATTTCAAATTAGAATCGAAATCTAGGTTAGGTATGTTTCACTAGAAATTTCACCTTGAAGCACCATAATTCACGAGTCTTTTTCAGAAAAAGAATATTAATTTTGATTTTACTTTTAACAGAACATTATTTAAGTCCAAAAAAGAGAAAAAAATTTGAATTCTAAAATTTCTGAGCCAAAAATCTACATTGGTTACCATAGTTTCACTACATGTAAGATGGACTATCATGGACTGAGCTTCTGGTATTTCCACTAGAAATTCACAGTAATCTTATACAATTCAAGGAAAATTTCATCTACTTGTTTATATGGTATAACCATAGGTCCGAGACATATGTGTGGGTTTTTCAGTTGGATGATGGTGATTGAAGCCTACAGTTTTAGGTGGGTTCCGAACTACCAGGAAGTGATTTTACAGCGGAGAACTGTCTTTTTTGCTGGTCAATCCAATTGGTCACCCGTACAAAGAGGACCCAGGAGTTTAAAGATTATGTTTATCTGACTGAACAGATACCTACTATGGTCTATGGTTAGGTTAGGTTAAGCTTTGGTTCATAAATAGATTATATTGATATCGAAATTTTCATTTGATTGTTTTGGTGAGCTGATATGGAATTGAAACTATACATTGTTTGTACATATTTCAAGTTATGGATAATCTGTAAAAAAAAATATGAAACGTTAAATTTCTTGAATCGAAAGTATTCCAATTCTCTGTTCACAAAGCATATCAACCAAATCAATTGCAGTACTAACAGAGTGCGACCACTGATAGAAAATTCACAACTGGTGCTTTTGAACGTTGGCAAATGAATTTCCCGCTCTGGCTAACACAATTGGAATCACGAGCCGTGATTGGTTTGCACTGGCGCTGATGGCATCGACCAGTGTTGTCGCATTGTTATTTTAGAATGTCTACAATAGTTGGCATGCCTGCATCAGTGGCCGCGCGCGGGAAATCATTCAGTTCCCGCCGGCGGGAATTCGTCGTCAGCAGCAGTCACCGCCTAATCATTTGTCGGTAATTAAAACTCGAACCGTATTTAAATGAATGAACGCGGTAGGCAAACACATAGGCCCGGTTCCATTCAACTCTTGTAGCCCGTGCTATTGCTAAGTCAAACAATATTCCCTTGTTCTACAGTGGCTATTGGGTTTTCATAAATAGTTGAATAGGCTACAGGTATTGGGTACCTGGAGATAAACCATGGCCAGCTTTATTGACGTTCAAAGGCCGTGTAATACAACAGAAAGAGCTATTGACATAAGGACTTGAAATTAAGATAGGTTCAAGACTCTATGTAACTTTAATAACTGCAATGCTGCTTTTTAAAGAGTCTCCTTTGCTATTGTTACAGGAACCTAACAAGCCTTTCCCTACAGAATTTGAGCACATAGTATTTTATTTCTTCCTCATTTAAGAGCCATATATAGAGTAGTTCATGTAGATGCAACTGAATTTAGGGAAAAAAATTATGTGATGACCTTTATTGGTGGGAATACTCTTAGGGGTAGTTCCACCTCACCATTTGAGCCATGGAGAACATGATGAAACTACCATTTTAAGTGAGTAATAAAGTAATAAGTAATAATACATATAAAGCGTAAAACATAAAGACATTGAAGCACGGACACCCATCCAAGCGTCTTGAGCACTCGTAACTGAACATCGAGTTTAGAAATGCATCACTTATACATTTTTCACAGATATTCTTAAAATATTCATTGCTGGTGCCTCCAGTTTAAATACATAATTATTATAATGAGGATGTTTGCATCAATGTTGAATGTTGGAAAAATTGAATCAATGTTTGTTACTTGAATAGTTTCTCATATAATAATATTATTATACAAATACAGTACCACTTTTAGCATCCATTTTGTACATTCCCCATCAAACTACATCATTGATTTGTTCTTGTATCTCCAATACCATTTCCTTCAAGAAATAACTTATTTTTCACTTTCATCTCATAATACTGTATATTATGAGGAATATTATTCAGTAATAAAAAACTACACAATTGTAGCTTCTCTATTTATTTCCATTTTATCATTTATTTAATCCTATTTCTAATTCATCCTTCTTTTCTTTTATATTAAAATAATAGTAACTTTTTAACATAAAAGAGGCTTTGAGAGTGTTGCCTCTGACTATTGCCTCTGTTGATGAATTATTCATTTGTTAATGCATTCAGGTATATTTGATTGTTTGCCTATTGTATAATGTTTTTTGTATTTTTTGTTTGTATTTGTTTATTAGTTTGTTGCATATTTGGTTACCAAAAAACTCAAATGTATTAGTCATCCCTGTATCCTTTTCCATTTTGCACGTTCTTCCATAATATTTTTCACTAATTTCCACCTTCAACCCTCTATTATCTGCCTCCTTATACCATCAAACAATGTCCTTCCCCTATCATTTATATTTTCCCGCATCAGCACATACATTAATGGAATTCTAAGAAAAAATAGTGTAAAGTTTCAGTATTAGTACTATAGGTGTTGCCAGAAACATATTTTTGTGGAAATCCGACACGCCTTGACAACACCCAACATTTTTTGCTTCAACACATAAAGTAATGAAATTCTATTAGGAAAGAGTGTAAAGTTACAGGAATTATTGTAACCGAGAATTATTGTACTATAATATATATATATATATTGCATTATACTAGAATTATTGTAACCGTTGTCTCAAACGTGTCGCAATAGAATTCCCTGTGATGTTCGATGTTGATCACTATTTTTTGGGCATCAACACATAAGTAATGAAATTCTATTAGGAAAGAGTGTAAAGTTTCAGGATTAAAATTGTAGGCGGTGTCTCAAACATATTGCAGTAGAATTCCCCGTCTGTGATGTTCGATGTTGATACCAATTTTTTTCTGCATCACACATAAAGTAATGAAATTCTATTAGAAAGAGTGTAAAGTTTCAGGATTAAAATTGTAGGCGGTGTCTCAAACATATTCCAGTAGAATTCCCCGTCTGTGATGTTCGATGTTGATACCTATTTTTTCTGCATCACACATAAAGTAATGAAATTCTATTAGAAAGAGTGTGATAACTAATCTCCACCTTCAACCCTCTATTTGTCTCTTCATACTATCAAACAATGTCCTTCCCCTATCATCTATATTTCTCCACATTAGCACATAAAGTAATGGAATTTTAAGAAAAAATGGTGCCAAGTTTCAGGGTTAGTACTAAAGGCGTTGTCTGAAACACATCTCAGTACAATTCCGACGCCTGTGATGTTGACTAGCAGTGTATACACCGACGCCAGTGCTGTGTAGCAAGCAGGTAACGCAGCAGCCCCCTTTCCATCAGCGTCGACAGTCGAGCAGACCTGGCGTTACATAACTCGGGCCTCCTCCGGATGGGGAGAAGGTCCGCCGTGGCAGGCATTAACTAGTCATGAGGAGTCTGACGCCGATCAATACCAGGTGAATTCCACCTACAGGGCTGCATGAGCCCTTCGCGCCCTATAGGCCAGTCCTCCTCAGCCCTTGACCCTTCGCTTCCAAATAAATCAGACGCTCCTAAATTATTCATCGCCGTCTGCGCTTCCTAGATATTTATTATTGTTGATTCCCTTCCCTTCACAATAAATAAACAACAAAACCCGGACGGAAACGATGGCATCTAATATGTATGGTTGGCGGTCTCTAGAGCAGAGTGAACAACCCGAAAAGTATTGAAACCTGCAGCGATGGAACACTAGGCTTTGTATGCATTATTAAGTACTTCGTAATTGAATTTGGAATTCTATGTCGATTCTGTGAATTATTTATTGGACGTTAATTAAATATGTTTTAGATAATTATTACTCTGAATTACAGAGATTTCGCTTCCAGCAATCAATTTTCAAGTGGACAGTTTGTATCGATGTATAATTACTGCATATTTCTCTAGTTAATAATTCATTAATAATATATGAATTTATTTTGATTGAAATTTGAATTCAATGAATGATATGTTTTCAGGCCACCTAAGGTAGATTTCGCAAATCAATATGATATTATTATCGATAATAAATTATTATTATTATTATTATTATTATTATTGTCACTATTATTAAAAACAACACGATAAAAGCCCGAATAAAGGTTAGCCACCAGAATAAATATGATTAAATTTCTAAGATTCTCATAATATATTCTAAGATATATAGTAGTAGATGCCATAGTTGAGTAGGGTAATTTCCAAAAATTATTTCTCAAAAATTGCAGTTTTATAGTTATTAGATTCCCATTTAGTTTGCTAATATATATTATATTGTTTTATAGTTTTAATTAATTATTGATTGGAAATAAAGTATTTATTTATTATTTATTTTATTTTATATCTTTCTTTGATAGGTGTGAGTACTGGTTTGTTTATTTGTATTGTTATTGAATAATTGGAGAGATTCTATTTTAGTCATCATATTCATTTTCATTCCTTATAAAATATTCATTTTATTCTTTATCATCATCCATGACCATTCAACGTTCTTAATCACCATTCATTCATTCATCAACATCATTCATCATTCGTTATCACCATTTATCACCTTTCATCCTTCATTATCATTCACCATTCATCATTCTTGTTTTCTCTTCTTGTTCATAACTACTTACTTCTCTTCATTTTTTTTAATTTTTGTTACTACCTTTATCTAGTTAAAGCTTATTTAGTTAGCTTAGTTCTAGTTAGTTTAGTCAATTTGCTTTCTTAATATCTTCTGCTATTGTTTATTGAACTGTATATTTTGTAAATGATATGCAATAGGTCTCTCAAGACCTTGCATCAAAATAAATAAATCAATCAATCAATATATATTTCACAATATATATCAATTAATAGTCAATATATATCAATTAATATATCAATATATCAATCAATTCACAATATATATTTCTAAGATTCTCATACATTGCATGACATGCTTGTGTTTGTATGTTTTACTTATATTATCGATTTTGCCATGTTAAAGTGAGATAATAATAAATAATAATAATTATTTTCATTATCAATTAATAATCACTAATAATGAACTCATCATAATAATATTATATTAATTAGAACAATCTACCGGTAGTATATTTGTTTCAGAAAGAATTGGACCTACATTTGACGTTTGAAAAATACCCATAATCTTCACTACGGTACCTGAGGAATAAACTTTCCGATGCCTTCTTTCCGATCATAATAACTGGTGAGATAAATTGTAAAATTACCAAGTTGCAAAAAATTAGTTGTTAAAAATCAAGTTGTTGTATTAGGTCAAGGTGTTATTCAACTCCTCCGTTCAGTTATCCAATACAGTTAAATACAGATTCAATGGCGGTTCAGATTATACCTGGCTCTTCTAATGGCTATTAATGGCTGTTTAACTGGTCAGATTATACCGGTTCTTTTTAGCTTTCACAAATACGTTTATTCTTCAAGTTGCGATAGAATTATCAATAACTCTAGAGCTGAAATTGAGGTTTAAGCATACACAAAGATATGCACATATAAAGTTGTTCGTATGAACTCGTATGAAAAGAGGTATTAAAATCAAAATTTTAGAACCCAAATTTTTTATCAAGCATGTTAGAATTGATGATAATCATATCATACTGATCAGAAAAGTCAATCTGTGATACCAAAATCATTTCTATTTAATTTTGAAACAACCAAACAGGAGCTTGTTCTCATGTACACTGAACAATATTAACCGTACGCGCTGATTTGATTACCGGTGTACCATTGTTTGTTCAACGTAGGGGAGGAACATTTCCAGCGAGGTATCCAAATCTTTGGCGGGAATTTCGGTGTCGGAATAGTTGCCGCCGCGGACTAACTGAAGAGCAGTTAGTCATTTCTCAGAATTCAGAAAATGCCAGTCATTTGGACGGACAAGATTGGAATACCTCGAGTCAACATTCTGACTGCTCGTTTCTACATTCGCCGCTCGCTGCCATTCTGGCGCTTAATTATCTCCGCAGACTTTGGATTGAGAGAGAGAAAGCGAGAGAACGAGTGAGAGTGAGAGTGAAGCAGATGCGATATGTAAAGACCCGCCGCCATAGCACAAATATGCACATCAGCACCGTCCATTCCACGGGCAAGTTTTAGGTGCCGTTTGGGCAGATGGAGGAAATTCATCAACGACGCTAATTTGGAATCTCATTGCGGTGCCCAACTTCCGAAACCATATTGAAGACTAAGTAAACAGGTATAGCCTACACATGTAATTGAGAAATGGCTAGCTCCTGGTAGCAGATATTTGATATTTGAATGGAAAATGCCTATTTTTCAACAGTATAGAAATCTAAGTAAGATGTAAGGACAGATAAGATAAGGTCATATATAGAGTGTCCTGGTTACAGTCCAATTCAACACAAATAAAAGCCCCTGCCCAGAAGACAAAATAGTCAGCTCCATATTATCAAATGCAGTCTGTACCACCTACAACAGTAGTCAATCAAAGGATAAAGTTATGAGATATCCTTTATTGGGAAATTAGGAGTGAAGGATTAATGATTTGGAGAACTCTGTTTCTCCAAATCCTGAACAATGACGAAAAATCTCTACTAAAACCAGTGCGTTTTATGTATTACTATGCAAACTTTGATCGATTGTGATTATGTCGCATACACTATACTCTGTTCACGGAAAGGAGATACGATGTAAACAACGATGCGAGTGGGAGAATGTATCTTTGAACAACAAGACTGATTCACAGTAGCCGATTCACGATTAATGTATGTAAGTGGACCGGAACTCAGTGTGAACTGGTAGAAATTAATTGATCGGTCTACAGCTGATATGAGTCATCACTTTTTCACTCACACAAACGTAAACGTTTGTTTTGGTTTGTCTCTCGTTTCCATAAACAGAGTATATAGGAATTCTGAATAATTATAAGGTACATTAACATGTAGTTGAATTAAAAGTAATTACATTAGACATACAGTATTACACCACTCCTACATAATCTAAGTAATCATAACTAAAAATTTATAATAGCATCTAAGATGTACCTGAAAAGGCAAAATATTTGTAGGTAAAAAGCACTATTCAGCAGTCAAAAACAGAAAGTTGGAATCGAACCAATGAAAAAATTGTTAAAAGAATAATAATTATGATACAATGCTTTTATAATAAACTCATAATAATCCAAAGTCCCAAGAGAACAGAGAAGACTGGGAGGGATAACAAACGTTTTTTATTAACGTTTTATTGTAAATTCAACGACTTGCAATCAATTTTAATTGTGAATTAAAGGCCTTTGAAAATGAGTGACTCGAAAACGTTTGGTCAACGTGAGTAGAAATAGTATTTATTCACAATTAAAATTGACTGCAAGTCGTTGAATTTACAACAACGCAGATCGTTATGGAACAAGAAATCCAATAAATGTTTCTTTTTGTAATTCGCATATTCAATTATTTAGCGTCAGTCGAGTTCTAGTTTGACAAGTAATAATTTTTTTAAAATCGCTTAAGAAATATTTTCATTATATATTACTTTTCAAGTCAGCAACCCAACAATCCATTGGAAGCTTTCTTTTGAAGAATCATTCTCTCCCTTTGCTGCTTGTGATTCCCATCTGGATCAGCTGCTAAGGTTGCAATTATGCTCGGGAAACTTTGAAATCTTCGCGAAACTTCTTCCGGCTTGCAAATTACTTTTTTCGAACCATCCTAAAATCAGCTTGCTAAACAGAAAAGAGAAGCTGTTGGGAAGTTTCGAGGGGCGAATTATTTCTCATCCTGTTCGGCTTAAAAAACGAATAATACAAGCGGATTCGAGTGGGCAAACAGAATTTTGAATCCAAGGAGGCCGCTTTAAATGCTGAAAGACGTTCTTTTGAGAACTTTTCTTACAATTGTAATATCTGTTTCGTGTTCCCCTTTGAAATTTCATACGGCTGCAGGCAGCAACGGTGTGTGTGTTTTCAATTTTCTAAAGCTATTAAAAAGTTGTATATTTTTTCAATACTCGGATTGATTCTTTGCATAAGATTAGTTTTTTGAGGGACCTGATAATTTTCAATTACAATTCACTTGTTACGATAGAATATGTTTACAGGAATACAAATAAAAAAATAAAAATACTCACTTGAAAAATGAGGACTGATTCACTCAAATAGTTATGGTGATGGATGCCTTCTCATACATTCAAATGTGAGTAGAATCACCATATCTGAAAATAGAAATCATAGCGATATCAAATAAGAATCAAATTGAATAATAATGTTAAAGCCATGTTAAGTCTACTCTCAGATTATTCTTATTTGTTCCAGCGCCTCATTTGGACAATTATTGTAATTCTCACCTCAGCTCTTCCATTTTGTTCTTTGGATTGATCAAATTGACCCATGTTAAACCATGGGTTGGAGCTAAACCATTTGAGGGAGCTTTATTATAGTGGGCAAAATATCGTTAGTAAAATAAAACATTCGATTCGTTTTTTGGTTGTAATACATCTGAAGGAATTTAATGTGATTAAATATTTCTATAAAAACTATTTATTTATGACACTGCATAATCAAGCAAGAGTTTTGCAAAAAAATGCAGATTTTCAGAAAGTCAGAGACAAAATCTACAAAGAAATCAAAGATTTACAAAGATCTACAAAGATTTGGACTCAGGTTGAAATTTTGAACAAAAGCAGTAAAATCAATAACTTATAATCCTGTAGTTTTTCACATTATTTTGTATTTAGCTCAGAGGTTTATAAATCTCTGGTAGGAAACTGTTAAATATTGGTAGGAAACTCTACAACAAGCTACCGCAGTTTTTAAAGTCTTCAAAATATAGAAATATTTTAAAAAACAATTTAAAATTTTTTTGGTTGATCAAGCTTTTTATAGTGCACAAGAGTTCCTTTCACATCAAAATTGAGCCTCACCTCAACTAATTTATATAGTAATTATGGTAACTAGTGTACAAGATTGTACGTGTACATTGCTGATCTGACTTGTCTTATACTCCTTAAGTGGAGTCTCCAAGACGTAATCTACAAAAAAAAGATAAGTGGATGATTATCATTAACAGATAGTGAGTTACTTGTGAATTTCTATAATAAATAATGTTATTAGCCATCTAGTGTGTCAAAATTTCACATACAATATCTGTCTTTAATAATCTAAGACAGTAAACTGGATATCATCAATCTCTCCAGTCAATCACTTGATTAAACCAATCTCTAGATAAGACGATGATAATCAATCTCTACATTACTCTAGGATCTAGCAGCCATTTAATAATAAAATCTTTAATAACTTTTTTTCCAGCAAGCAGTATTGATTCTTGATTTTGTTTTTGTTATTGGCTATGACAGGTCATGTAAGAATACTGTATGTTGTATTTTCTTTTATTCGAATATTTCAATTTTTGTTTTTTTGTTTTAAAGATCAATGAATAAATTTTATTTATTTTACTTTTAATTGGAAATTATGACTCACGTTATGGCGTGACGGCCGTTTCACTCTGTTGATGAGAGCATCGTCAGACGACCCACAGTACACTCTACAGGACACACTACACAGTGTACTGTGGGTCGTCTGACGATGCTCTTAACAACAGAGTGAAACGGCCGTCACGCCATAACGTGAGTCATAATTTCCACCATGTGTTGTTTTTTCCCAATTTTTTATTACATACTAGCGGGAACAAGATTAATCTTCAACATCACAGCTACTTAATGTTTGTGGCGCGAATAAAACAAGAAAAACTTATAATTGAGGTTCAAGGATATTAAGTACTGTTCGTACCTCTTCTACTTTCTTGCTATTGGAGGTGAAGTTCGAATTTAAAAGACTGCGCTAAGCCGCACGGTGAAGTAGTGATTATGAGAAATGTCTGTTCAATGTTTGTAAGGACGAATGAGTTGAAAAAGAGAGAAATATTTGAGCTGGGATTGAAGGAAAGAGGCGATGTTATGAGGAGCGCTGCCACAAAATGGATGACAGCGGATTCGGTGAGTGAGAGTGAATGAGGGCGAGTGAGAGTGAGGAGCATCAACTGCGCATCAAACTTGTCCTGCTTCTCTACTGGCAATGGTTTAGAGGGGGGGGGGGGGGGTTGGATTTGATGGGTTTCAAGATGATGTGTGTGGTAGAGCTGGCGGAGTGCGGTGAAGATCGAGCAAAGCTGTTCCATCCAGCTTTCATACTTACTTCCCAAAACAAGAAGAATTTCCACTTCCCGCCACTTCCTCAGAGAAAGAGAATGAATAAAAACTTTTCGCCCAAAAGTGGCGAAAAAGGTTAAGGTGTTGAAGCAGCCGAGGAGATGGAATCAGAAAAAGAAACTTCCGGCTTTTCGGGATACGAGTGAAGAAAAGTTATAAACTTGATTTGACACTGGAAGAGAAAGACGATGGATGGGTATCATATTGGTCATGATGTTAGAGGGTCAAAAGCTGGGTGAGGAGACATAAAAAGAAACTGATTCGATGGGACAACGTAGAAGAGAGGGTGAAAAAGAAAAGAGAAACTAAAAGAAACTGGAAAAATTTCGTGTAACGATGTTTAGTATAAATAAATCTAAAGTTGGATTGTCACTCACTCGACACTAGACAGAAAAGAGAAGTTCAAGTTGATAAAGTTTGGATCGGGTACAAATCAAATGATGTTTACACTTTAACTAATACATTTCATTTCGACTTGCAAGTTCTTCTTGGTACAACTTTTGCGAAAGAATGGCTTTTTCTCTGAGGAGAGCAGACTGAAACTGCTATAACTTACAGACTTTTCGAATTCCCTGTTGCTTTCCAATTTGGTTTATTGCTGTTGCCCATGTTTTCGGTTACATGTTATTTCTGTTCCTATAGATGTAAGCTGATTTTAATTTGGACTTTGTGATGGAAATTTAAGAAGAAAGGAGCCGATGGTTTGAAAACAAACAGATTTGACAAGGAGCTTGACAAAAAGTAATAAAAATTGAAAAGTGGTTGACAAATGTACATTTAGGTTTCAGTTCTTCTACTCTTCAAAACTATACTAGAATTTGCTTGAATGATATTTGATTAATTATGAAGTTTATCTTAACAATATAACATATTGTTCAATAAAGAGAAGACTATTTTTAATGGGTATGAAAATAATGACTAATGTGGGTGAGCAATAAAAAGGTATTAAATGGATGAGATCACTTTTTCTGAGGATGGAGCTCCTAAATGGGTTATGAATCACTTCATGAAATTAGTAATGAATATAAGGTAAAAAAATTGAATACTAAACATATTCGAACTATACAAGGAGAGCTATACTTTTGTATTTTCCCTATAAAAATGAATAAGGTGTATTAAATGTATGAAATTAATGAATCTAAGGTAATAATAAGGTATAATGGATAATGTATATTGAATGAATAGGGTAAGTTAAGTATCACTTTTTCTAGGATGAAGCTTCCAAATGGGTTATGACAATAACTTCATAAAATTGAAAGTTGAAAATTGAAAATGAAAGAACAGAGATAATGATCTTGGTGTTTGTAAAAAAATTAAATGTCAAGAAAGATTAAACGCTTTGGCTTTTCTAATACTGTGAAAAGTAAAAAAAATGTAAATACTATGTAATAGTAAAAAACGTCGGCTTTTCAAATAATGTTTTTTTAGATATCTATAATGTGTGAAAAAAATAGCGTTACACAACTTGAACCTGCACCACATCAGTATTGAAATTTGTTGCCTGTGTTAAAATATAAACACAAAAACTAAAATAAGTGAAAGGTTTATTCTTTGTAATAACTGCGCCAAGCGGCCCGCCAACAGCCTTAATATAATTATATTATATTATTATATTATAGCAGTGCAATAAAAGCCTCTCATAAATGCCATTAATGCTCACATATCATTGTTTCTGTAAAATATGGAATAAAATAAATAAATATCGAAATTTCAATAAATGTTTTGTTTGAAATTTATGTTGCCTGTTGGTGTCACTTTAATAGCTTCCAGTTCCAGATAACAGCTGTATTGGTGGTACATAAGGTGGTAGATTGAACATATTGCGGGGAAGAGCAGAAGGTGAATAATGTTTCAAACGGAAGAAAATGCTTCTGCATTCCACTCCTCCAAAATGCTGAATGTGCCCCCACCTCCACTTTGATACCGAATGTAATTTAATGAAAAATGTGTTTTCAACCCCCTCTACACCCCCTATCCACCCACAAGTCCGGACCGGAACAAGCGGCACCCCAGGCACGAAACCATTACACAACACTACTTTCGCAACGCCCTCTATCCGGTTTCCGTCAACTAATACTGTTAATTTTCCGCAAGGCGAAAAATATATCATATCTCACTTCCACTGCTAATGGCAGCAAAGCGGAAAGGAACCACGCAAAATGAGATCTACGTTCTGCCACAAGAGAGTTTGTAAAATCTCGTATTCGAAAGCCACAATTGGATTCATTGTTACAACTTCTGCTTATTTGATATTATAATATCTAAGCGATGCTCAATTTTTTTTTGGAGGATGAAGCCCACTTAGGTATGAGACCTGTGCGTGGGTAACGAATTGGATGATGGTGAATATTATATATCAACTTAGTTGTATATTAAAAGCGGCTAGTTTGATTTGATAGAAGTTATAATCAATCTTGGATTTCTTGTTCCATAACGATCTGCGTTGTTAATTGTAACTTATTAATATAAATTTAACGCCTTGCAGTCAATTTTATTACATTTATTAAATTGACTGTAAGTCGTTAAATTTATCATAAAAAGTTAATAAACAAAGAACATACATATTTTCTGAAAATAATGATGGATATTCACATAAAATGTATTTCATCCTACTTTTAGAGCAAAGCTTGTGTTGACGGATGTACCAAGTGTTGAAGGATTAGTGATCTCAGTTATTCTTGTTCATTTGGACTCTTCAGTGCTGAGAATTTGTGAAGAAAGCAATTTTGTGCTATAGCCTGTTGTACCTTTGCTTGATTGCGTTTTTGTCATGAATGAATAAGTGAATTTAGGTAAGTGATAGCCGAGTGCCGTAGCAGGTATCTGTTCAATCAGAGATAAGCTACGAAACTCCTGGGCGCTCTTTGTAACGGTGATGGATTGGATTGGCCAGCAAAAAATACTCGGTTCTCTGCTGTAAAATCACTTCCCGGTGGTTCGGAACCCACCTAAAACTGTAGGTCCAGCTCATCAATCACCATCATCCAATTCATTACCCACGCACAGGTCTCAGACCTATGTTGGCTTCTCCTCCGAAAAAAGAAAGATAAATAATAATTTGTATTACTCAGCTTAATTTTTAGTTAAATGTTCCTATGGAAAAAATTCTACATATTATTCTTCCAACACTCTAAAAAAAGTTTTTGACTCTCATTGTTTACAGGGTAAAAATAATTTGAGCTATGAAAGTACAACAGAAGAACAAATGGTAAAGCTTGTAGTACAATTGGTTATGCAATAGCTTCACACACAGCTGATCGAGACTCACTCACCATTTACTGATTCTGGAGCAAATTAAGGCAGGTATCCAATATTCATGACCGTCAAAGATGGATTATTTCTCAATATGAAACTGAAACAAAAAAATAGTTTTTAAAAAATATGAAAAGAGTTTAGACTTTATTAAGATTTGAAACTTTTGATAAAAGGCAACATAAGTAGAATCAGTTTCAAAAATGAAGGATTTATTGGTAAATAATCAGGTACCTTAATGACAAAGTGTATTTTTTGATTTTCTCCAATGCACAATCAAAACCTGAGAATTCTGTATTTTTTTTTAAAGTAAAATATATTTGCAATAGACTTTTTGGTATAATGTACATTTTGTATTTTCTATGCAAATTTTTCAATTTCACTGATTTTAAACACTCAAAATCTATGTACATGAGCAATATCAATAACAGAGTTCAAAGAAATTAATACAATAGTTTTCCTCACTGAAAGAAGAGAAATCATGCTCTCGCAAAGAGTGCCAAGCAACTCTAAACCATCAACTACTGATGTTGAGCATATCATAGATAAATAAAAACTTCAATATCCCTAATATACCTTAGTATTGGTGACCCCAGTCTGTGACTATGCAGTAGAGATATTTCAAACAGAAATTGAGTCAAGCTTTGGTGATGATGGTCGCAATCAAGTCTGTTAATGAAAAGGGAGAACGTAGATATCAACAACTGGAAGTAGCATTGGAATGGTTGGCAAGAACCGATATCACATCAGCTTATCGTGCCGTAAGCACGGTTTCGCTTTTAATATCTTCAGTAAATATGTAGAACCGAATGAACTGCCGAGTAGTTTCCCCTTTTATTTGGCTTTTACCGGGCCACATCGCATTCACTTCACTTGGCTGAACGACGTTGTTTTTGGAGCCAGCGTTGAAGTTTTGGCTCTACATGGCGTGTTACTAGTGACCAATCTAAACAATGGTCCTTCCATACTTACTAACTCCCTCGTATGGGGATGTTATCACACCATTCCATCACACAACAGGCATCTAACACATACACAGAGGCATAGCAAGAGTGTTATTCTTTATTTATCCACCTCCTTCCTTTCAACACTCTCCATCTTTCTATCTTTTACCAACACTACTTCCTTCTACTTTTTCCACCTTACTTCCCTTACCCCTCCCCCTCCACAACTTTCCCTGCCTAATTTTATTTTTCATCTTCTTTCTCTCTTGACTTTCCAAATCGCTCAATAATAAAATGTGTTTTCCATTTTTCTCTTTTTACCAAGTTTTATATTTTCCGATTTTTCAACTACTTTTTTGTATGTTTCTCCTCTCCCGCCAGATGTTGAAATGAAATTAAAAAATTCTTAACTAGGCGGAATTAACACTATAAAGTATTTTCTATTTCTACTCTCCCACTCAACCTTTCAGGTGTGCATGAAGATGCCCCCCACGGAATCAGCACACTGCGTAAAAGGGAATTAGCGCACTAAATCATTTGTTTCTTCTTTCACGTGCCATAATGCTTTGGGCAAACAGTGTGAAAGCCAAATCAATTTTCGTCCTTCAAAAAAAAAGCAATACGGATCATATGCAAGCCACCATATAATGCACATTGTAAACCTCATTTTGTGGGCCTAGGTATATTGACGCTGCCATCATTGTATGTCTTAAAAATGTTATGTTATGTACAAGGCAATTTGGATAAATATGATACTAACACCCTCCACAATTTAAATACACGGAGTAGAAATAAACTTGGAATTCTGCAATATAGCCATATTAAAATCTCAAAGAAACTGGCACTACATGTCGATAAAATTTTTTCTTTCTTACCTTCCTTTATTCAGTAGATTGCAAATTTTCATGTCTATGACATGTATTTGAATAAACCATGTAGAAATCAAGTCTTATTGGTGGATACAGTAGATGCTTAATTTTTCTTTTTCTTTACTATTCATAACTTACATCCGTACATTCTTTACTATTTGTCATCTCCATCATTTCCTAGTTCTCTCATTCGGTTTTCTCACCCTTTCCAAATCCAATTCCATTTACTAATAATATTGGAGAGTCCTCCAACCAGGACTCACTCCTTCACGACTCACAAAATTATGCTTACGCTTGTTCATTAGCACATGTTCTCAAAGAGAAACGCACTCGAACCGAACGAACCCAATCCAGGCACGGCTCGTGCAACAAATTAAAATCAAAGCTCGCCATTTCCAAGTACAAATGGTTTTGTCGATGTCAGTTTTCATTAAGAGGTTCACAATGTTTAATTAATACTAAAGACTTATCGACTTTGTAGCCTGTTAATGCTTACTTGCTATAAGCTTCTCAAAGAAAAGAGGTGGCAGTGTGGAAGAGACAGTAACAAAGGAGTAAAAGAGAAAGATGTAGAAGGAGAA
The DNA here is from genome assembly GCA_948455865.1 of Conomelus anceps. Classification (NCBI taxonomy): domain Eukaryota; kingdom Metazoa; phylum Arthropoda; class Insecta; order Hemiptera; family Delphacidae; genus Conomelus; species Conomelus anceps. Next base: position 5,187,047 of record OX418224.1, read on the forward strand.
AGAGTAGCCCAACATCCACACGCTCTGTCAGCTTTCCTACAAAACATTATTTAATATATTGTAATGAAAAGCTTTCTCACCCAAGTTAAGAAGTTTAGGAAAGTGGCAGCCAGAATGCGCTAGCTTGGCGTTATATTAACTTTTGAACGAAGGGAATAACAGATGCGTGTGTCTTTTACTTTGTAATTAAGTTTTCGAAATGTTTATGGCGCCAGAACTGTAACGGTCGCTGAAGAAGCCAAGTGCAAACACTTGAAGGCCCAACTCGGCAAACGGAATGGAAAATTTGTTACTTGCAAACATTCCTTCTGCAACATTTACTTTTCTTATTCGTTTCTGTATCATTAAGCGATGAGTGTCAGTTTCATAGAGTGCGACTGACTAATTAGGTGAGTATTTTCCTGTTTGCCGAGAAAAACACTGGCTAATTTGTAAGGCTGTCGTTGAAAAATTGAAAAGTCTTTGTCTCGGAGTCGTTTTGTTTGGAAATATTAACTTGCCACGGCTATTGGGCGGAATAGATGAGTTAGAAACAGAAGTGTCTTGAAAAATTGCCCGACAGACGCGGGACTAATTCCGTCCTTTTTCTCCTTTTCCTTAGGCTTCTAACCCTTTTTAAGGCTTGCAAATCCTCTATGCATCCAACAGTTTATAGAATGATGTTGAAGATCCATCTATTCAAGATCCAGCTCTCCTATAATAGTAGTTTATGCAACGGTTGTATTATGAGAGCCTTTAAAGCACGAGTTAGATGTTAGTTAGGGCACGAGCGAAGCGAGTGCTCTAAATATCTCACGAGTGCTTTAAAGGCCAAATACGACCGTTGCATACACTATTTTATCTACGACCACTGATACATTTTCAGAAAAAGAGTCAACATGATTTGCTTCTTTCCAATCAATGAATTGACTAGGTTTTTTCATACAAACTTTTCGATTTCTCAGGCAAAAGGCTCTTCAATGCCGAATTTGCCCTTTCAGTTATTTCTTCGGGTGTTGAGATAATTTCATTTTCACTGTCACTATTATTCATGTTTAGTTGGATAGGTAGATCTATCATGTACCGGCACCAACAGTTCAGCCAATACGCATGAGCAACATAACCTATACAGTGCTTTTATCAGATGCGATACTGTTTTGTTCCGTTCCAGTATTTCGAAACTGGAACAGTGAACTAGGGTCGTGTTATAATATACAAGTTGTACTGTAATGAGGTCATTACAGTACAAGTTTCAAATTCCATTTCGAAAAAGCTACCGTTTCGATTTCAATTATGAAACTGTAAGGATTGCGTTATAACACGGTCGTAGATAAAATATTATTATTATCATTATTAGACATAAAACTCCCAAAGTGGAAGACGCTCAAGATGGTTCATTTTTTGGACTTATTCTCCTTGTTTGCCCACCAGCTTTTCATTTTTTGTGCGAATTCAGCTTTTCTTTCTTCACTCCATTTTGTTCCAACTCTTGGAGGTTTTGTCTCTGGTATATATTCCCATTTATAAAGTTTTTTTTATTGTAAATTTCTTTGTTGGTTATTTTGGCCAGTACAAGGTCTTTTTTAACATTTCGTATCCATTCTCCTCTATTGACAAGTGATGCCACATAATTTACAATTCTTTTTGTTAGTCTATTGTCTGGAAGCCTCATGACGTGGCCATAAAATTTAAGGCGTCTTTTCCTCAAATCTGTCTCTATATTAGAATGTTCTTCAACTTTGGACGTTTCTCCTTTTCTTCAAAATATTATTACTATATATATCTAATACTGTATATTGTAATGAAATATATTATTCAATGAGAAATTACAATACCACGGGTCTGTGTGATGATTCATCATTTATTGTGAAGTGTTCAAGGTTTGAAATTAGATGATAAGCTTTTCACAAGAGCATATGTAAGACCTTTTATATTTATAAATAAGTTTCTGAAGGACTATACAGGAAACTTCTCAGTCTAATAATTGATTATGAATAATAAGACAAAATTGTCATACCTTCCACATCCTATGGATACCTACCACAATATCACCATCGCCATTACAAAGAAAGTTAATAACTGATTATATCTTGGAATATTTCTGTGGCTGAAAAGCTCATAAACTAGGCTTCAAAGCCGAAAGGCAGATTACATTTTCAATTAGGTGTTGGTTATCTTCAACAATAATTCTCGGTTCCACTTGAGCACCAACTAATATATCTCTGAGTCGAAGGGGAAGTCAAAATAGTTACAATTTTGAATTATTGAAGACGGTTAGGAGGAATGATGATTACAAGAGTGTTAAAGATTGGAAAAAAGTGTAAAAAATAAGGGTGGCGTATGAAAAAACAGAGCGGGCATTGTGCCGGGGTCGTATCTGACAGGAGTTTCGGTAATTTTTCCGGTCCAAAAGATTTCTTCTCGGTATTTAAGGGCCAGTCGAGGGAAACGTCGTTGATTTTTGTGTGCAGCAATTTGTTAAGTCACTAACAAAAGAAGAAAGGCCTGCGACTGTCTTTCTCTCGCTTCATCGCGTCTGTCTTTGTCACTCCCTTAAAAGGGAAGCCGCGACGATTTAAGGGCCGAAAGCACACGCTGGGAGGCCAGAAGGGAACAGTCGGAACTTGGACTGAATTTCCTTTTGAAGTTGTTCATACCTTTTCGGACAAAAGTCATTAATGTTGGTATCGATGCCGACTGGATTCGGTCTGTGGTCAATGGTAACGAGATGATGGAGTCCCAAAGTGAAGTGCTCGATAGACTGGAACATCAGAAATTGTTGCTGGAGAGGCCTGGAAAAAGACATCGGTAAAAAGATCAATTTCGTTTGGGCTGGAGTCGGGGAGAAACAAGGAAACCTATAAATTAAGTTGGTTTCTCCTGAATTTTGGTCTTGTCCCTCGAAAGAAGAGTTCTTGATTTCTGTGTCTGATAAAACATTCTATACTGATGAAAATTTAAATCAATATTTTTTAATTGAGAAATTTTTTAATTTCATAAATTGTTGCTGAAGAGGCATGGAAAAAGATATCGGTAAAAAGATCAATTTCGTTTGGGCTGGAGTCGGGGAGAAACAAGGAAACCTATAAATCAAGTTGGTTCTCCTGAATTTTGGTCTTGTCCTTCGAGAGAAGACTTCTTGCTTTCTATGTCTGCTAAAACATTTTATACTGATGAAAATTTTAATCAATATTTTTTCAAACGATCTAAAACCTTATTGTCAGGGAAGAATAATAATTATTTATCTATATTTATTTAATAAAAACTTAAAACACTAAGTGGAAATTGTGACTCACGTTATGGCGTGACGGCCGTTTCACTCTTGAGTATACTGTGGGTCGTCTGACGATGCTCTTAACATCAGAGTGAAACGGCCGTCACGCCATAACGTGCGTCACAATTTTCCACTTAAAAGTGTTTTTTAAGTTTTTAATATATATTAGTGGAAACAAGATAGATCTTCAACATCATATATTTATTTATTGTGACAAAATTGCAATGAATGTGAAGGAGCAACAGACACAAGTCCAAAACTGACTTCTCTCTTCACAAATGTTGAATAAAATGTGTTGCATTGAGGTTAATACAGATTGAAAATTTACATTTGCTTAAAAACTACACTCGAAAAATAACAAAATGATATTTTCCACTTAACTACTACCAATTTTAAAGTTCACTCAAATTGAAATACTGATCTTTAATCTTTAACCTTTTATTGAGAATACATAATAGTATACCTCTAGCATCTGAGAATCATTAATAATTTGTTGAGTCGCTTATTGTTTTTATCTTTACAATAATTGTAAATTAATGTAAAGAGCAATTAGTATTTTACACAATTAAAGAAAAATAAATTATCGTTCTTTTTTATGATTTTAAGGCCACATAGGACCACTTCAGTCAATATTTCAGTCTATTCTGCCTCTTTGCATCAGCTTAGATTCTAACGTCTTTCTCCAATATTCCTTCAACCTATCAGATCGTTGCTTTCTGATCTTTCAATGTTAAACTTATTTGTTTGTAACATTTTGTTGCTTTCTTTGTTTTTTTAGTCTTTCAATGTTAAACTTATTTGTTTGTAACATTTTGTTAATTTTTACTTCATCTAGTGCATTTTCGATTTTCAGACCAATTTCTTGAAGATCCTTTAACGCTTGCCAAATATAAATTCATGGGTTCTTCTATTGATATTCCTCATGACTAATTCTTGCAAGATTCTGTCATCGGGCGTCCTGAGTATACGGAAGAAATTGGAAATTCTTCGTTTCTTCATGACGCTGATAATTGGCTCTATATTACAATAAACATTATTGTCCTTTGATATTCTAGAATTATTCAAATGCTAGAAAGAATCAAAATACAGTTAAACCTATAGTTTATATACTCCTACATAACGAAGTTCCAAATATTTAAATTCTCTACTTAAATAATTTTCATAGTGTCCCTCCTTGACATTGCAACCTTGGCAAAACGACTTCTCATCAACAAATACCTCTCTAGAACGACTTTTCTGCCTGAATAACCGATTTTCTTATGACTTACGAAAGTTCAACTGTATATTGGTTGCAAAGGATCAGAGGAAGACTCACAAAGTACTCTAAATTACTAAAGACAGCAAAGTTCAGATAAAATAGCAAGAAATGAACAAATAGGGAACCATAGGGATGTGATAGCCGTGAGCCGTAGCAGGTATGTTAAATCATATGGAGATAAGATGCGTTCTCCTGGGCACTCTCTTTAAGGGTGACCTATTAGATTGGCCAGCATAAAAGACACTGTTCTCTGCTGTAAAAGCACTTCCCGGTGGTTCGGGACCTACCTAAAACTGTAGGCTCAACTCATCAATCACCATCATCCAACTCATTACCCACGCACAGGTCTCAGACCTATGTGGGTTTCATCCTCAAAAAAAAAGAAGAAAAAACTTACAGAAGCACAACTGTATATTGGTTACAAAGGATCAGGGGAAGACTCACAAAGTACTCTAAATTACTAAAGACAGCTAAGTTCAGATAAAACAGCAACAAATGAACAAAAAGAAAGAATAGGAAACAGGACGAGTAGCAAGCATTATAACAAGCCGAATAGACAGGGAAGAATTTTCCAAATTTCAAGATCTGTTATAATAATTGCCATAAATTGGGAAATACCAAGTCTCACAAAGATATGAAAAGCTTCGAAAATTCTACACTAATCTAAGAAGAAACAAAAAAGTACGAGGGTCGTTTTTGCACATCACATGTTCCATGGATGAGTAGCAAGCATTGAAACAAGCTGAATAGACAGGAAAGAATTCTTCAAATTTCAAGATCTGTTATAATAATTTCCATAAATTGGGAAATACCAAGTCGCACAAAAATATGAAAAGCTTCAAAAATTCTGCACTAAGATAAGAAAAACAAAAAAGGTGGAAGGAACGTTTTTGTACATTACATGTTCCATACGAGGTCAAAACTACGTTTGAGACTTTCCAGAACTTTTGCTTCGATTAAAGGTTGAACAATGTTGATTAACAGAGTTGACGAAGCCTTTGACAAGTGAAATGCCGTCGTGTGCCCCTTTCTCTCTCCGGGCACAGAAGATAAAGTGAGGTTAGTTGAGGCTTTTGTTTTGCTTTGCTTTGCTGTGCTCACCCCGTCTGAATTTGATATTTTCTCGTCGTCCAACCACCACTGTCATCCAGGATGAGCTGTCAAGTCTTCAAGGATTTGCTTCAGCAGCAGCACCAGCAGTAACAACGGTACCTAATCCCAGATTAGTATGTACGTATAACAATACGCCTTTGTTCAGGTACGCCGCAGTACTCCACACGACACAAGTCTGATTAATTACGTCTCCTGCTTAAACTCTTGTCTCTCTACTCTGGTTTGAACAGATTTCGTTTTAATGGAGATGCTAAACACAATGACAGCTCTGTCTAACTGATATTCAAACGAGTTGGCTCAAGTAGTTAACAGGCGTTAAGATTGTGTCCAATTATATAATGTTTAACAAACTCAAATTCTTACCAATGCGGAAGTCAAAAGGTTTCACAAGCTCTTAAAATTCTTAGATAAGATAATTTTTAATTGTAGAGGCTCCTGAGGCCTTCAAGAGCATTACAATCGTCACAAGTCAATAGACCACTTAGTTATAATAATATCACTGTCCAATATTTTCCTATCTTAATCTAGAATATAACAAAGATAATATTCACGTCTCTAAACATAAACTATGAAATAGAATTAGTCAGGTAGGTTCTATATAGGTTCTATCCTGTTGGACTACTACGTTAATTAGAGGTCAAAGCTGGTAGTTCCATCAAATGTTTTGTAGTAGACCAGTGGGGCCGCTTCGCGCAGTTGGTTGGGATATCATAAGGATTCCCTATCATAAGGCTAGCTTATTTTGCCTATGTGCAGTTTTTACTGCACAGTGGCATTGTTGTATGGGGTGGTGCTTTTATGAATGTCCTGAAACCTCTATTGACTGTGCAAAAGGCGGTTATCAAGGCTGCTTCTGGTCGGCCTAGATGCTATTCTTCTGACCAGCTGTTCATGGAGTTTAGAGTATTGGATGTACGGCAGCTCTTCATCAAAGCATTGCTTGTGCACATGCATAAAAGGCAGGATAGCCAAATTATGACTGTATCAAATCATGATCATCTTACTCGCTTCTCCCGCATCAACAACATCAGGATGCCCAGATTAGTAACAATGGCCGCTTCTCGCGACCCTCTCTATATTTCTCACCGTTTGTGTTGCAATATGCCTGCGCAGTTCTCTACTTTTGACCGATTTAGTGTTACTTCCTACAAGAAAATGCTGCTCTCTTGGCTGTTAGAACATGGAAGAGATGCATCTGAGATGCTGCTGCAGTCTGCATACCGCTTTTAAGAGTTTTATTATTTTTCTTTTCCATAAATAAAATAACTGCTTCTAACCCTCATATTATTTTCTTTGATCTTTTATTTAATATTCATTCTGCCTTCCTACCTTTTCTACATGTGCTGAAAGAAGCTCCTGCATAATTTTCTTTTCTTGATACAACTAGTGCTCATCCCAGAAACCTTACTTGTATACGTTTTTTCTCTCTGGTTTCTCTTGTTGGCTTCGCATTTCCCATAGATAGATGATCCTCCCCAAATAATTAAGCCTTTTTTTTCTCGCTTTTTTTTTGTTTTTTCCCTCTTTTTTTTTGCTGTAATTTATTTTTCTCTTCAATTTTTTTTTTAATTTGTCTTTTTTTTCTTCTAAATAAAATCCTACGATTCAGACTCTTCTTCGCACACAGGCATTGTAGCCCGTGTGAAGAATATTTTTTTTCTCGAAATTATTGTCATTACCTATGTACTTGTTTTTTTAAAGAGGAAATAAAGAACTATTCAATATTGCAACTTCAGCTTACTGTCGGTTCGAATCCCGCTCCTCCGTCTGTCATCTAAGTGTAATTCACCTCCTTTCCCACGCACAAGTTTCGGACTCATGTGGGTATCATCAGCAAAAGAAAAATTAGCAATTGAACATGTAATTGGCTGGGGATCATAGCCTACCACCCCACGACTCCAAGAAAAACTGGCGAAGGAGTAGGAAGGAGAAGTAGTCTAGCCAAAAAGGTTAAAGGTCAGCAAAATTCTAATTTGTGATAAACTTTCAAGCTGTGATATTTATTGAACAGAGACAATAGAAACAATAAAGTGACAAGTAGTAAACACAAAGATGCTGTCTACCACGTTTAAAATATTCACAAAAAATTAATTTTATCAATGTTTTAAATTATGTAGAAGAAGGGGATCTATTATTATTATTATTATTATTTATATATTAGTATTATTATTATTATTATTATTATTATTATTACTATTATCATTATCATTATCATTATCATTATCATTATCATTATCATTATCATTATCATTATCATTATCATTATCATTATCATTATCATCATCATCATCATCATTATTATTATTATTATTATTATTATTATTATTATTATTATTATTATTATTATTATTATTATTATTTTATTTCGTCATGTGAAACCATTATATTTTCAAGAGCACAGCTCTTACTGTGCATAGCATGTCAATATTTTTTTAATCCTAATCCATCAGTTGTTAGATCACAACAGGTAAATGTAGCTACTGTACTGTTAGTGTATTATTTAACACTTTGTTAGTGTTACTCAACTATTCATCTGATAATAAGCAAGCTTTGCTTCATAAATAAATTGTGGACAGAATTCTATCCAAATTGTTTTATGAATTTCAATTTTTGAAATATAGTTATTCACGAATAAAATTTGTATTTTAATGCGAGAAGAAATGATGTTCTTAATATAATATCAACTCATGTAATATGATAAAAAATATAATATCTCACTAGGTGAAAATTTGCGGGTTAGTTGATTACCTAAAAATTTAGAAAACGAGTAATCACTTCTAATTTTGCTTCCTTATTTCTCAAATTTCAATATGTTACATTTTTTTTAGATTACGCCTTGGAGATCCCAGTTAAGGAGCATGAGACAAGTCAGAGTCTTCACATATGAAGATTGGTATTCTACTTTTTGAACGAAACAAGAACAACAACTCTACTTCAGAAATTTCTATCTAGAGAAAAATAATTTGCTCAAGCTTCAGGATCTTCTTTACTAGTTTCACACTAGACGTGGCTTGATGGGAACATGAAATTTTATATATATATGTAACGGATGTGAGAATTATTTTTGTTGCCCTTTGATGTAGATTAACGGCTCAGGAGGGAACGCAACTGATGCATGATTTTCAGTCGTTTGAGAGTCGAAGAGTGAGAGAGAAAAGGGTGTGAGAGAGTGTGAATGAGAGAGAATGAGAGCGTGTGAGGGGTGAGAGAGTGTGAGAGGGACCACCTGTGCACGTCTGCACTGAGGGCGACAAGTCAGTCATGTAAAATGAAAAAAGCAGATTTCGTCCGCTACTTTGATCTGACTCGAATTACGATCAGTGAAGTGTAGACTGTGACCTGTGAATACGCGAGTATTGCTCGGTGATAAATCATAGCCACTCGCAATGATACGAGAATATCTGGGGTAATATTTGATGGGTGTTCTGGGAAATACTCAACTTCCGAAGTGAGCTCAACTAGATTTTTTCAAGCTCAAACTTATGTGAATTATTTCCGCTCGCTCTCTGAAAAATCTGATTTATGATTCCGATTTGGTCTGGAGTTGGAATTTATAGATGCGTTGAGGATGCGCTGCATGGAATTGGAGGTTTGATGAAAATTCAAATCAACATTTCGAGCTATAAAATCACAGTCACAATTTCCAAAAGTTCCAATTCCACACTCAATAAAGGCAATAAATTAATTAGTCAATCACAGCAATAAAAAATGAAATCTATGAATTTTCAATTTCGGGACTGAAGATGTTAATTTAATGAAGACTCATCTCATTTCAAAAATCAATAATTTCAAGAATCCCGTTTCAAAAATCTCGTCACCTTTTTGAAACCCCAAAACGTTACAACTGGACGTATAGAATCAGGGGGGGGGGGTTTCAAAATTGATCAGAAAATGGAAAAAACTTTATTTCTTCTCTTCACGAAGATATTTCTGCAGTCATATTAAAACGAAACCGAAGTTTTTAATGCCATCGATGTTCACCATCCGAAGACGACCGAAGAATAATAAAAGTCCGCTCATAATAACGAGGATTTTGGAGCTAAGGTTCAATTGTAATAAATTAGAACTTAAGTTTAGCTTTTAGATCATTTAGAGCAATAATAATCATCAATAAATGAAAAAACCCCTATTCATAAAGTAGAATATTAGTAACAAATACTGCCAAAATGGGACAAATGAGAGTCTCGATCAGAATGGTGGGGACAACGGGACATGACTCTCAAAAACGGGACTGTCCCGTTGAGAACGGGACGTCTGGTTGATTGATTGAATCGTCTTTATTCATTGAACATATACAAGTACATTTGAATAGTGTCACATTTGATTAAAAATAGAGAACATATATCACATCTATAAAATAGTAAAATGTAAACAATTAATAAAAATCTCAACTATATCAATTATTATTGGTAAATTCCAGCAATGAGTACAGGGACAATCCTACCAAATATTCCTTCAATTTAATACTAAGCTTTTTAATATCCTCCAATAATTGTAAATTTCTTGGTAAAATAGTAAAATATTTTTTCCCTATATAAATTGTTTTTTTCTTGAAAAAATCCAAATTGTGTCTTTCAAATATTTTTCCATACCGAGTATTGTAACTATGTGATTTATTTCTTAATTCAGCATCTGAGTGTTTTTTAAAATACATAATTACATCAAAAACATATTGCCCATTCCAAGTTGTGAAAAAACAAGTTTTACGGAGTCAGCTCTTTTGAGATGCATTATTATTCTCAGAGCCCTTTTCTGCTGTATTAGTATTTTATCAAGGTTTCTCTTAGATGAACTTCCGTAAATACAAAGCCCATATGCCAGATGGGAATGAATAAGTGCATGATATAGTGCTTTCATGGTTTGAATACCGCAAACATTGGACATTCGTCGCAGAGCATAAAGTCCCTTGGATATCTTTTTAACTACCTGGTCACCTTACCCATCATGCATCAAATCAAAACATTGAGTTAGTAGAAGTTTATGTGATTCTCAATCCACACATGAGGACGTTAGTAATGAAACTGATATATGAGAATGTTGGTAGTTCCTAGAACTTCTTATGTTACAAGAAATTATATTGCATCTTTAATACATTGCATTTACATTGTATTGAAGAGTTATAATTTTAAGTTTATATTCGATAATGATTGACTTATTAAATGCCGTCAGAATGAACTTTGGAGAAAACCAATGTCATTTGAAATTGACTTATTAGAGAAACTCTGAGTTCACTTCCAAGCAATGATTCTCCACAAAGATTTGAAGTTCATCAATACAACTCCCATTATTGCTGCACCTGATACCAACAATTCAGTGATTAGTTGTGCGTACCCACTCCACTTTTCCCCAAAACATTAGCAGTCTCCATAATCGTCATAACCATTGCGGTCACATGAACAATCTGCTAGAAAGCATGTTTGAATATTGTGCTTGACAGTATCCATGACACTGGCAATAATGATTGACGAGTTCGGCAAGCTACAGCTACTGACTTTGGAGCTGCCAAGTGAAGATTTGTAGTCAGACAGCTTAAATTCATTATCAGAGTAGACTACCAGAAGCGAGTAGAGCATGCATTAGAGGATTGGATGAAAAGCCTACTTTCAATGGGTTGATTGATGACTGGCATACATTCGCTTTCAACCTATACCGACAAGTTACTACATTACTCACAGGATGTAGTTGCTGAACCAATGTCAAATGTCTGAATCAATGTCACATTTTTTGTTACACTTGTATTTTTTTAATTGCTTTATTTTCAAAATTTTTAATCGTTTATCTATTATTCTATTTTTTTCTCAACAAGTATATTTATTATTTATTTTTTCTTATCTCATGTATACATATGTATATATCTATATAAGTTAGAACTGTATGGGAGGGTTAAGTGTAAGAGAGGGCCGGCTGCGCCCTAACTTCGCCCTCCCAGGAAAATAACAAAGGCAGTCAATCAATCAATCAATCACTGTCTCTGCTGTAAAATCACTTCCCGGTGGTTCGGAACCCACCTAAAACTGTAGGTCCAACTCACCACCCACGCACAGGTCTAAGAGGTCTATGTCTTCATCCTCAAAAAAAAATTGTTTTTTATTTTAATTTCTCGATAATTGAACACTTGAAATAGCCATTGACTGAGAGTACTCATGTGATTAATTGCAATATTAATTTCATGGGAGCCTTAACTGTAAATGGTAAATGTTACCAGGAGTCTATTCAAATCTTTTGACGTCCATGAATTTCTTTTTTAGAGGATGAAGCCCTCAAAGGTCTGAGACATGTGCTTGGGTAATGAATTGGATGATGGTGATCCTACAGTTTTAGGTGGGTACCAAATCACCGGGAAGTGATTTTACAACAGAGAATAGAGTATTTTTGCTGCCTAAACCAATCGGTCAACCTTACAAAGAGCGCCCTGGAGTTTCGTAGCTTATCTCTGATTGAACAGATACTAACAAAAGTATTAAATAAATCATTCAAAACTGTTAAGATTTGTATAACTGTTGATATTGTACTTGCTACGGCACTCGCCTATCACTTCCTCATTTGAATGGACCAATCAGACGCCACTGGTAACATTTACCGGTTACCGGTAAGGCTCCCATGAACTCAACCATAATTATTAGCATATTATCAATCACAGCATATTTAATTGTAATATCAAATAGATGTAATTTTATCAACTATGTAAAGTTTATTTAATTTGATAGACTTTGAAAATGCATTGGATTTATAGGGAAAAAAGGTGAGATCAAGAAATACTGAGGTAGCAATTGACTCCGGGCAGAAGCAGTCTTGAAAAGTTCTCATTTCCCCATTTTTATTATTTCTGATACAAACCTACCCAGATTTTTTGATTTCACATTAAACTAATTGAAATTCAAGTGATAAAAACAAAATTATTTCTTTCTATTTATGTTTATTTTGATATTGTTACCTCTAAATTTTAAATTATTTTTGAATTACTTTGTTTAGTGTGCGTTGAAATAAATAAATCGTTCAATATATTCTTTTCTGTACAATTAATGTTATTGTTCACTCTAAATTTTAAATTATTTTTAATTAGGCTGCGTACGTCTGGGAGATTCTTTTTCTGTACAATTAATGATATTGTTCCCTCTAAATTTTTAATTATTTTTGAACTACTTTTTTTAATGTACGTCTGGTATTCTTTTTCTGTACAAGTAATGATGTGCTGATCAATAATGTAATGCGATTATTTATAAGTAGCAATGTTTTGTATGGGCATTTTCTGTAAAAACATTTTAATTTATGAGGACCCTTGTATTATTGGGCCTGGCCTATTACTATTACCATAATCATTGCTGTAATTATTCTTTTTTCATTGATCGATTGATATGTGAGCTATCCGCCAATTAATAAATAATTGGTGAATCTTGAATACAGTATAAGTTGCCTATCTTTCATTATTTCAATGTTCTCTCTATTAAATCAACTTAAGATATAGTTTCTTATTACATGACTCATGAGAATTGAATACTACCGATCCACAGTCTACTTACAACTATCCGATTCTCTGAACAACCCCCATAATCCGAACTCCAATGCTCAGTCATGTGTAGTAATCACATCTCCATCTATATAACTCCCCTTGGTTATAAAATATACATTTCCGTCTTAGCCTGTCAATACTGGGTCCTTATTCGACTCTAATATTCATCCATCATCTGAGCCTCTTCTGGACGATTGTGATCAGAAATCCTTTTTCTGTCGCATTGTGATTTATCGGGGTAGCCTACACCCTCATATGGTGTACTTGTACTTATGTGATCACTCAAAACCTCTATTGAATTCCACATCAATGGCAAATAATTGCATATCTTTGAGATCATTCCAACAAGTATTCCTTTTCATCTTTATCAAACATAATTCAGGGTCTTCTGCACCATAGCCCCGCATTTCTTAAACATTGTCATTGAACAGTAGATTCCTCTTCTGGTGGCCAATACGATATATAAATATGTCTTCAAATATTTCATCAAACACGTCAGGTCAGGTTAGGTTAGACTTAGTTGTACTATAAACTCTATATGACATTTTTTAAGAAATGCGGAGTAATAGTGCAAAAGACCCACAATTCAAATTGAGATAGGGCTACAAACGCGTTTGTAAACGATAACCAACTAGACCAGGAAGAAAACAATGCATTTGTAGGTGTTTTCTTGGATAGGCGATCGACCTGGGCTCCATACATTGAGAAAATATGTTGTAAAATTTCATCTGGGGTATTTGTCCTGCGACAGCTTGCTAGATTAAATGACAAAAAGTTACTTTTTACAGCTTAACATAGGCTTTTACTGTCACTTATTAGGTATGCTATCTTAGTACCAGGTAATCCATCAAAACAAAACCTTGATAGGTGTTTTGTTGGATAGACGATTGACCTGGGCTCCATACATTAGAAAATAGGTTGCAAAATTCAGCTGGGCTATTTGTCCTGCTACAGCTTGCTAGATTAAATGACAAAAGGTTTTTACAGCTCTTTTACGTCATGGGCTCTTACTGTCACATATTAGGTATGCTATCTTAGTATGGGGTAATGCATCAAAACAAAACCTTGATAGGGTGTTTAAGATCCAAGAAAAAGCTGTAAGAGATGTACGGTAAGAGTAAATAGATTAGATTCATGTAGGCCGTTGTTCAAGAGACTTCTTGGTCTCCTAACTGTACCCTGCTTATATCTGTATGAAGCTACTTTATATATATATATATATATTTTTAATTTTATTTCAGAGGATGAAGCCCACATAGGACTGAGACCTGGGTAATGAATTGGATGATTGTGATTGATGAGATGGACCTACAGTTTTAGGTGGGTTCCGAACCACCAGGAAGTAATTTTACAGCAGAGAACAGAGTCTTTTTGCTGGCCAATCAAATCGGTCACCCTTACATAGAGCGCCTAGGAGTTTCGTAGCTTGTCTCTGATTGAACAGATACCTGCTGTGGCACTCGGCTATCACTTCCCATATGTAAAAAAGAGTGATATTAACCAAAATCTTGACGTATGATTATAATACAAGAAGCCGAGGAGATTTATCACTTGGTGAGTCACAATAGTAGCTTATTTAAACAAAGATTTTTTCATCTTTCTTTCTTTTATTTCCAAGCACAATTTTCATAATTGCTTGATTATTTTTAAGATCTCATTCAGGATTTCTCCTCTTCAGCCTAAGTGGCTCAGAAAGTATTTCTCCTAATAAACGAAAGTTCAAGTACATTAAATCCTTATTCAGTTTCCGTTAAGTATTCAGGTTGATTATTTGGGGCGCAGTGGTACTTTTATAAAGGATTATATTTTCATCATTTTTTCCTCTCTATAACAGTGTATTGGAGAGAGACGGGTGCAGAGTGCAGAATAAAAAGATGAAATTGAATAGAAATGGCTGTGAAGGAGCTAGGATGCGGTCACATTGTAGGCAGCTGGTGAGAGAGGGAATTCCATTCATTTTTCAATGTAATTTCCAAAATGGAATGGACGAGAAGTGCACGAGGATAAATAATATCTCCGAATACAGAGGCCGGAAGAAGACTCCTTGAAAAGTTCAACTTTATGAATGTCGCCGAATAAGAGAAAAATGAAAAGAAAAAAGGAGAAATATCAGCGTTGTCAAGACATCCAGGACATGAATTTTATTTCATTCATTATCTTTCTCGACAAGAGATGAGGTACAATGATGAAAGCTGATTTAAGAGAGTAGCTCTAGTGACGGGGCAGAGTTGAGAAGGATTAGAGTAAGAGATAAGGGAACAGAGGACGAAGAGGGTAGGGAGGAAAGGGAGGGAGGAACAATGAGGAAGAGGGAATGGAGAAGAGGGTGAGAGAAAGGTATTATTCGAAAGATGAGAAAGGTATTAATTCAAATGCCAATCTAGTCGCGCATTCGTTCAGGTTTGAAAATTGTCTCGATTTTGATAGCGTTTAGATTTCATAAAACTACTTCTATTGAAAAAAGGTATAGTCGAGCCTACATAAATATCGCTAATTCAAAAAAGACAAAAACAGCTTCACTTTATAAACTCCTACTTCAAATTTTTGAGCCATTCGATAGGCAAATAAAATTTAATAATCAAAAAATAAACTTTATTAAGTTAGATAAATAATCTAGATTACGTCTTGAAGACTCTGGTTAAGACACTCGTTAATAAGAAAAGTTAAGTCGATAAAATATTAAGTTGATAATAGTCGATAAGTTGATAAAATATTATCTTTGTTATTCACTTGTTACCACAATTACTTACGTGAGGCTCAATTTTGATCCGAACAGAACTATTTCATATTTTTTCCGGGATGATGAAGCCCACATAGATCTATGATTAAATATTGATTCAATGATTGCAATATCCTTGGATTATTTTCACTAACAATACTTAAATATTTATAGTTCAGTTAGTTCACATAGTTTGAAATGTGACCAATTTGAGAGGAAAAATACATTAACCTAATAATGACTTTGTATTTGAAAGATAACATTTTTTTTGAGAATGAAGTCCACATAGGTCTGAGACCTGTGCGTGGGTAATAAATTGGATGATGGTGATTGATGAGTTGGACCTACAGTTTTAGGTGGGTTCCGAACCACCAGGAAGTGATTTTACAGCAGTGAACGGGTCTTTTTTGCTGGCCAATCTAATCGGCCACCCTTACAAAGATGTCCCAGGAGTTTCGTAGCTTATCTCTGATTGAACAGATACCTGCTACGGCACTCGGCTATCACTTCCCAATCGAACATGTACACTACAAAAAGCTCTATCAACTAAATATTTTTCAATTGACTTTTTAAATATTTCAATATTTCCAAGACTCTTTAAACCTGCGGTAGCTTGTTATAGAATTCCCTTTCTATCATTAATTTAATTTTTCTATTACTGTAATGTCATAATAGGATAAGTTGTGATTAGAGATTACTACTACTCGTTTTACAAACGTTATTGTAGCGGGAGATTTCAATACAGACTTTGCAGCATAGAATAAAATGACAGAAGATTTAAGGGATATTATATACATGAATAACTTGGAAATAAAAGTTCATGAATATACCAGAGTCACAAGAACATCACAAACAATAATTGATAACATCCTTACTAATATAGATTACTCTAAAACAAGATTAGGCGGCTCAGAACTATCTGATCATGACTATCAAATCTTAGAGTTGCAAGGTCATAAATCAATTAAAAAGAGTAGAGTAATGAAAGAAATTCAACAATGTGATCAGGGGAATATCGATTGTTTGAAGCAGAATCTGCTACTAGAAAAATGGAGAAGTGTTTACAATAACAATAGTTTAAATGACAAATATGATAGTTTCATTAATATTTTAAGGTTTCATATTACTATGAGTTGTCCAGTTAAAAAAGTCCCTGTAAAAAACAAATTAGACAAGATTGAAGAGTGGATAACTGATGATATCCTTGCAGAAAGAAATATGGTTAAAGATGCATATGATGAATTCAAATTATCTAGAAATACGTTAAGTGAAGATAATTACAAAGCCCTAAAGAAAAACTATACGAAAGAAGTGAAAAGAGCGAAATGTAAGAAAACAGCTGAAATTTTGAATAATAGTGTGTACTTTAACACAGCAGTGTGGGATGTAACAAACAAAAATAGGCAAGTAGCTCATGTAGATGCTCATACTAGTGTGCCCAGAATAATTAACGAAAATAACAAATATATCGATGATAGTGTAGACATTTGTAATTTCTTTAACATATATTATCAACTGGTTGCTAAGAATCTTCAAAAATCTCTTAATACAGGTATTAGTGATGCAAACATGAGGAATACTGAGGGGATTCAGAACGTATTAAAATTCCACCCAGTATCCCAAGACGAGTTGTCAAATATCATTGATAGTTTAAATAATAAAAAAACTGTAGGAATGGATGGGGTATCCAGTAAAATTCTGAAAGAATGTAAAGATCAATTGTTAGACCCTTTGATTCATCTGATCAATCATTCATGAGAACAAGGTGTTTTTCCAGATAATTTAAAAGAGGGGGAGATCTTGCCAATCTTCAAAAGTGGTGATAGAGAAAAGGTAGAAAACTATAGGCCCATTAGTATTTTAAATGTAATAAGTAAAATTTTTGAAACAGTAGTTCTATTTAGGTTACTTCTGCACCTTCAAGAAGCTAACTTTGTCTGTGATGAACAGCATGGCTTCCAGAAAGGGAGATCAACAAAGACAGCCATAGTTTCTCTAGTTGAAAAACTAATAGATATAATAGATTCAGGTGATAAAGCTACTGCAATCTTCTTAGATCTGTCAAAGGCATTTGATTGTGTTAATAGGTGTGCAGTCCACTGTCCAATTTTTAAATCAGTTGAAATTAACTATAAATAGTAAAAAATGCCAATACCTTCAATTCAAAAACAAACTTAATTTAAATGAAGATAGGGCTATAAACGTGTTTGTAAACGATAATCAATTAGACCAGGAAGAAAAAATTGCATTTCTAGGAGTTTTGTTAGATAGACGATTGACCTGGGCACCATACATTAAGAAAATATGTTGTAAAATTTCGTCTGGGGTATTTGTCCTGCGACAGCTCGCTAGATTGAATGACAAAAAGTTACTTTTTACAGCTTACCATTGGCTTTTACTGTCACATATTAGGTATGCTATCTTAGTATGGGGTAATTCATCAAAACAAAATCTTGATAGGGTGTTTAAGATCCAAAAGAAAGCGGTTAGGTGTATAGAAAGAGTAAATAGATTAGATTCATGTAGGCCGTTGTTCAAGAGACTTGGTCTCCTAACTGTACCCTGCGTATATGTGTATGAAGCTACTTTATATGTAAAAACGAATGATATTAACCAAAATCTTGATGTACATGATTATAATACAAAAAGCCGAGGAGATTATCACTTGGTAAGTCACAATAGTAGCTTATTCAAACAAAAACCTAGTTATTTTATTGGTAGGAAATTCTACAACAAGCTACCGCCGTTTTTGAAGAGTCTTGAAAATATAGAAATATTTAAAAAACAATTGAAAAAATATTTAGTTGATAAAGCTTTTTATAGTGTCCTCCTTAACTGGAGTCTACAAGACGTAATCTACAAAAAAAAATGTTGTCATACTAAAACTTAAATTATAAGATCACCCATTTGGTAGTATGAACAGTGTTTAAAATTAGCCTAATTCTTTGCTCTTTATCAGTATGTGACATACCTTCTTATTATGCAGTTTGAATCAGTATGGTTTCCTTGCTGATTTGGCCCCGCTTACCCCGATCATCAGCACTCAAGTTTCTAGCTCGTACTACCATACTCATCTGCAATAAAAATAATACAATAAATAATTTAAAACAGATCAGATTCAGAAACAGAACCGCCGCTTCTTATTATGTAATTCTACATTTTTACACATTTTTCCATACGTCATTCTAAAATAAATAATTATCAATCAATTTAATAAATAACAATCAGAAATGATTGTTTTTATATTATAAAAATTTCATCCAACTGTGTATGATTTGTTATGAAAAGGACCTTACTCTATAAGTTTGAATTTATCGTCTTTTGGTCAGACTTAGATAGCTTATCTGACTTGTCTTTTACTCCTTAACTGGAGTCTCCAAGACTTATTCTACAAAAAAAAGTATTTGCACAAATTTTATGAGTCTCACTATCAAACCTCCTCTACTTGCATGTCTCTAATGTAGGTTGCAGTTAAACGAACCCAAAATAACGGCAGGTACGATTTTTACATTACAAACATCTGCTGTAAACTTGGCCTCTCATTGTAATTCAGAGAAAATCAAGAAAATTCAGTGAGGCGAGAGGAAAACCGACTTTCCACAAGATCTAGTTTTCGTGGAGCGTGTTGTGTAGTTTGGTGGGAGGTGGAGTGGTACGGTTTCAAAGCCAGTCCGATAGTGGAATATTTTTCCTGCGACAGCTGCTGGCAGTTCTATGAAAAATGGATAAGGCCCTAACGAGCCTCCCAGAGCTACCGTATTAGAGCTGTCCTTAATGAAGAATAACGACTACCCTTGTGTGGGCGAGGGGTACGGGGGGGGGGGTTTATGCCGTGGAAGGGGGGAAGTGCATTGCAATGCTGAGAATTGCTCTGGAAATTCACTCTCACCGAAAAGTGATATAATAGAAAAACTGTGCGTTGTAATTGGCTATATGAAGCACACTGGCTCTACGGCTCTGGCATAACTAACCTACTGGCCATTGCATACGAAATTATGGCAGTCGCCTGAGGTTTTGAAATACTGCCGGATTTTCAAGCACTGAGTACAGTATATATATAGTTATACTCGGTGGGCGTAAGCCAAGCTGCTGGTAAATTAAATTTGTACGAGTGTGTATATGCTGTGTGACAAGTAATTATCGTATTCCTGTTCCAGAACTATTTTTCAGAGCCCGCTCCAAATTAGAACAGTAGACTGTGATAAGCATTTGTAGCAGTACAAACTCGCTTGCGTAATGCAGACATAGAGATGGGTTTCAGAACTTTGAGATGATTGCCGAGGGTGAAATGATGATTGTTCTCAGAGAACATAACTGATATCTAATTATCAAATCAAATCAATCTATTTTCATTCCAAAATTTGTTTCCATAACAGAATTTTTCTTCATCTCTCAAAATAGACTTGAAATAAATGTATGAAATATCATGAAAAATAAGACGAAATTGTCACAACCACATTTATTAAAACTTCGAGAAACTAGTTTCGGTTGTTACACCATTATCAATCTCAATCAAACTCATATAAGGCTAAATGATGTACAATCTAATATTAAAACTGACACTGTATTTCACTTTTAAATAATGTTTTACTCACATATATTGGAGATGCTTGAGGAATGCATTTCACTTCTGAAAAGAAGCTTGAAAGATAGAATAGAATAGAATATTTATTTATTCAACACAGTATAAGGATATCAGCCTGACGAAGCTTTTTTTCAGAAGTGAAATGCATTCCTCAAGCATCTCCAATATATGTGAGTAAAACATTATTTAAAAGTGAAATACAGTGTCAGTTTTAATATTAGATTGTTCATTAAGTATTTCGTCATGGAAAACATCACAGACTAAATGATGTATTCTACAGTGCAGTAGGTCTACTCAAAACCCAGTGAAAATGGAGAAGCTTCGGTTTGGAAGTTTGAACCACTGTAGAATCACTGATTTTCAAACAAAAGAGTAATGATGATCCCAAATATTGATGATTCAATGTGTTGAATGGAATGGATATTAACTTGATGGAAATTAAAAATATATGTATGATGTTGAAGATCCATCTTGATTCCACTAGTATATATTAAAAACTAAAAAAAAAACGTTTAAGTGGAATTTGTGACTCACGTTATGGCGTGACGGTAAACTGTGGATCGTCTGATGATGCTCTTTACAACAGAGTGAAACGGCTGTCACGCCATAACATGAGTCACAATAATTTCATACATAGATTTCCAAGTCAATGCATAATATTTCTCTAACGAGTATGTCACGTCTATTTTCCAATAAAGATTCATAAATTCTATGAAATGGATAAACTTACTTTAGATGTCCATTATCTGACAAAGATTCATAAATTCTATATAGTTGATAAACTTACTTCAGATGTCTGAACAAGAGAAATGAAATTATTAGTCTATCTGAATACAGAAATAGGCTCTTTTAATTCTAATACACTCAAGATAATAAATTTACATTCATTTTAAAAACAATATTTAAGTTTTCTAGCAGGGACTATTACCTGGAAATTATTTGTTTCTATTTTCGTTTTTATTAACAGTTGACAATCACTTGTGTCAAAGGGTTTAATAAGAAATAAATTGGTGGAATTCAGTTACAGTAATGAATAATAAGACTTGAAGTTGTCACAACCACGTTTATTGAAAATCGTGAGATACTAGTCTCGGTTGTTACACAATTATCAATCTCAAACTGAAGTACAGAGTAGTTTAATATTCCGGTACTGAAACCCTGTTTCCAGCTTAATTTTTTGCTGACGATTCAAAACCGTTCAAGCAATCACTTAGGATGCTCTCTAGCATTTCTATTGTTCATTGATGACATCCATTTCATATACCAAGATCCACCCTCTCCACTGTTCTGAGAAAAATTGGCGAAACTTTTCTATGGTGAGATTTGCTCAACGACCAGTAGAAGAGTGTGAAGAGTATGGAGAATAGAGAACAAAGATCGGCTTGGATTGAGTTAGGAGAATGTAGGAAGAGGAGAGAAGTAGTAGGAAAGTTTCTTCAGTCAAAGAGTAATTAGAAACTTTGCTAATTTATTGTCCCTCTTCTCTTTTGTTGTTATGGTAAGGGAACAAGGAAGAGGCAGGGCAGGCTAGAGCACTCTTCTGTCTGTAGCTGAAAGAGCCTTTAGCATATTCTTCCAGTATGAGTAGAAAGAGAAAAAAGCAAGTTGTGGTTTGAGTGCGTGGAAGGCATTTAGAGATCAGAGGAAGCAGGGAGGAAGTGTTCTAGCACATTCATTCATTCACTTGCTCGTTTACCAAGCTTTTACCGCCAACTTACTCTTGTTCAGCCACTTGCTAACAGGTAATTTATTGTGTTCTCAACAGTGTAATAATTATAATACTTCCCTCAGGCTTATGCTTGTGGACATTTACCCCAGCCCTACTCATCCTGGAAGAGTGTTTATGATATTTAGGCAGGATTTCACACATTGATTTCACATTTTATTCTGAATATTTTCTTCTTCTTTGAGTCCATTACTGGATGTTAGCGATAACATTTTCTATCTCTCCTCTATTCCTTGCGTTGTGTATTAATGATTGTACGTCGTGTAGCCCTGTCCACTGTCTGATGTAGCGCAGCCAGGATATTTTACGAACATTCAATCAGAGATAAGCTACGAAACTCCTGGGCGCTCTTTGTAAGAGTGACCGATTGGAATAGCCAGCAAAAAAGACTCTGTTCTCTGCTGTAGAATCACTTCCCGGTGGATCGGAACCCACCTAAAACTGTAGGTCCAACTCATAAATCGCTATCATCCAATTCATTACCCACGCACAGGTCTCAGACCTGTTTGGGTTTCATCCACCAAAAAACAAAAGTGTTTATGATATTTAGGCTAGATTTCACCCAATAATTTCACATTCATTCTGAATATTTTATGAATATTGAATAAATTACAGTATTTGTTTGAGAAGAAAATAAATTATTTCGATAGGTTTACGTAAAGCAAACAAAATTAACACAATTAAATGTTTCCACGAAAATTAACTTTATTAAATTTCATTGATGTAATAAATTCCAGGTATTCACTAAATTACTTCACATATTGTATTAAAATAATAGATTTTCACAATAAGAAACATCTACATAATTTTAGCTGATAGTTTATAAGCGTGTCAGGGCACCCAAAGCTGAGCTGTACTGGGGCAGCTGTTTAAACCAAATCAATGGGTTTCAACAAACGTCCGCCACCTGTTTAGCACAGTCCCGCTTTCGGTTAGAGACCTGTGCGTGGGTAATGAATTGGATGATGGTGATTGATGAGTTGGACCTACAGTTTTAGGTGGGTTCCGAACCATCGGGAAGTGATTTTACAGCATAGAAGAGTCTTTTTGCTGGCCAATCCAATCGTTCACACTTACAAAAATGGCCCAGGAGTTTCGTGGCTTATCTCTGATTGAACAGATACCTGCTATGGCACTCGGCTATCACTTCCCAAATTCTATCCTTATCAATAGAAAATCCAATTCATTTATTGCAGTCAATAAGTTAAAGAATCTAGGAAAAGTCTTCAATAATTTACAGCTAATATTAAATTCTCAGGGCTTATCCCACAGTAAGACTCTGGCCACCCAAAGAAAGACTTGGCCACTTAGGTTGTGGTGAGAAATTTATTGAAGCCACAATAGTGCTTAGTTCGCAGGTCTCCAGTTGTAGACTGCATTGCGCATGCGCAGTGCTCGTTTTTTCACTAGATTCAAATAACTTTACAACAATAGTGAACCGAATAGTGAACGACCGGACTCAGCCGGGCTGGCATTTATTGCCCCATGAAAAGACACACAAAACACCCAATTTATGTCCTTTTCGGGAGAAATAGATTTCTCTTCCAACTACTTCCCCTAGATATAGGATTCTCTATTTCAGACTTGGCTCGGATTTGGCTTATTTGCCTTCTCTAGAAATCGAAAACTATTGAACAGGTTGAAGTAGTTTCAATATTGAAAATAATGCTCGAGCAAAAGCAGAGTCATGAACAAATGAGCATCATACAGGTTGAAGGTTAGCTATTAATAGATAAAAATCCATCTGAAATCTTAGATTACACATTACTTATTTATCTACTGACCCCGAGGCATTAGTGGAAGAAGGGCAGGTCAGAAGAATGGCGTAGGCTATACCAAGAGCAATCACTAAGGAACAAACCAAAGAGTGTACAGTGTAGAAAATGAAGAATTTATATGTAGTTAAAATTTTTTTTGCAATAAGAGTTTTCCCAGAAGTTATAGAGTCTTAGAAGAGCTAAGAAGCAACTTTCACTGAACCTGTAATTTTAATATTGTAGGCGCTAGAAAAAGAACTAGTTTATTGTATATTATACTAGAATTTGCTAAATTATTTTTGAATTCGTCAAAAATGTTTCCCAATGCTGGTAAGCGCAGCATTCTCTTGAGTTTTCTAAGTTTTATTTAAATGTTTAATTAGAGGGTTTTCTTTATTTTTGTAGTTTTACTTATTTTTCTTTAGTTGCTTTTTTGCTTTGTTCAGTAGGAAAATGTTGTTTTTATTTCGCCCTAACAGGTTTCGTAACCTTTGGGCTTATTTTCCAGAAAAATTGTATTTTGTTAATATGTAGTTGAGTATAGGTACAGCACGTATAGCACGTAAGTGTAGGTATAGTACGTATATGATTATGTTGTTAATACTACAGTAGAGCTAAGACAAAATTAGGAATGTACAATGATTATTTAATGTATAAATTATTGTGTTAACTGGGAAATAAATTTGATTTGAATATAAATAAACTGATAAATCCAAAATAATCTGTATCCATCATTACAAATTGCCCAATTTATTTTATCTGCATTCACATTTCAATTGATCTACTCCACAAATTTATAGCATTGAAGTTATTAAAATTGAACTGTTCAACAATTGAATTCAATCAATTTTGTTCAAAATGGAGTTAACAGTGGAAATGGATTACTCAATTGTCTTTTCTGTTTTTAGTAGCGGAAGTATCCGTCGTAATTTACAAAATTAGAAGGATTTCGAAATTAATTACTTTGTGATAACCTATCCAATTTTCTTTGTGTTAAGTGTAGAGATCATAGCACACGCTGAATACAGATAGAGTGCATCGTTTAGTAGCTATCACAACAAATTTCCACCCTGACACCAAGCAGCAAACAGCACGAACTCTTATCATGATGAAAACTGGCCAAAGGGTTGAATGTCGTCGCAAAGGAGCGATGGTGTGTTGAAGTGGTGCTGGTGTGATAGCCTTCGCCTGTTGCCATGTTACAGAAGCGGCAGCGAGGCGAGGCGAGGTTGCCAGAGATAATAATATTTACGGTTGGACCGGCGCCACTCTCTAGTAACACTAGCTGGCCGCAAACACTTCCTGTTTCTGCTCCGACACACGCACGCACATTCACGCACGCGAACGCCCTGAACCAGCCCTCAAAACCCACCCCCATGAACCAAAAGATAGGTCTTTGCAGCATCCTGTCTCCAGTCCCGACACCATGGAACAAGCGATTACAAGTGTTAACCCGTGTTAAGCGGCCTTGTATGCGGCTGGTCTACTACACTTATACACTACCACCTGCAACACACAACTACCGAGTAAACTATCGTTCTGTTACTGTTCAGCTCTGCTATGATTCATTGCCCTAGGATAGCACTCTTTCATTGATTTAAATCAAATATTCAAATCAAAATA
Source organism: Conomelus anceps (assembly GCA_948455865.1). Taxonomy (NCBI): domain Eukaryota; kingdom Metazoa; phylum Arthropoda; class Insecta; order Hemiptera; family Delphacidae; genus Conomelus; species Conomelus anceps. The sequence continues at coordinate 5,212,591 of OX418224.1, forward strand.
CAATGACTTGATGAACAATCTAATACCAAAACTGACACTATTTCAATTAATTGAAATACAGTGTCAGTTTTGATATTAGATTGTCAAAAATATTTCCTGTTGAGAAACTTCTTGAGAATAGAAACCCAGTGGCATAAGTAAGGGAGTGCTCAGATGGGTGGATCCCCCCCAGAGACCCAAAGTGATACATATTGATCAAATGCTGATCTGCTGTCTGTTTAGCTTAGTTACTGTTTATTAGTTACGGAGTTGTTTAGTTCAGTTTCAATGGATTCGAATTACATATTAGTTTATTAACAAGTTATTCTGTGTTCTATTTTCAATTATTTCATGAATATCACACAAAGGCAAAAGAAATTTTGGAATTTTAGTATTGAAAGACAATTTTTGGCAAAAGAGTCAATGAGGTGCCTGGAATCGCTAAAAAATATGGCTTTAGAGGGACTTTTTTCCAAAAAATGTCCTGGGGAGCACTCCTTTTAAAAGAAAGAGCTATAGATATTGTCTTAAACTGTTGTGTTGTTAGAGAACCCTCCTTCCCTCCTTCTCTCCTCCTCACCACCACTCCTCCTCTCCACCTATGTTTGCAGGATATAATATATTGCTTAGAACCCCCCACCCCACGGAATAACATCATTGGTAATCCCGCCCCCCCCCCTCCCCTAACCAGAATGATCCTATGGTTACAACAATTTAGAAACCCAACTATATAAATCTATAATTAGCACCTCGAAATTAAAAAGTTTCTAAGATATATATAGACCTTTTTAATACATATCCTAAAATAGAACATCCATGTTGACAATATTAGTAAACTAACTCTCTTCATAAAATTAGTCTGTGACCTATTACTTGCAAATAAATAAAAAACAATAGTTACGCAATAAAGGAGAGAGATTTCGATTGAAAAATGGATTCAAATAAAACTATCAAAAGTTGAATAAAATTAATTACTAGCAATTTGAAAAGAATACAACTAACCATTAGAACACATTTATTTAAAAGCTCTTATTACACTCTCACATTGAATAGAAGTGTTCCCCGGTCAATTTGCTAGATTAATTAATATCCTTGAGGCCATGGATAAGGAAACTAGGCTATAATATTGATATAAGAAAGCTTTTTGATAAGTTGAATTTGAAGGAACTGACAATATTGCAAACTGTCCAATGTACAAAACATAATTTATTAATTTCCAATTCTTCAAAGTGCTGTCAAATAAGCCTATATTGCCTTGAAGACTTCCACAATGGCGGCTATTGACAACAGCATTGTATAGAGATGATGAGAATCGATGAATGCTACTGAACAAAAATATTAGTCACCGCTGGGAATCGAACCACGGACCTCCAAATTGCTGGTCAGGCGTCTCAACCACTAGACTACAGTGACTATTCTATTATAGCAACGTTCATTATAGACTTGGCCATATCGGTCCGTGTATCACAAGTTGGATTTGAAGGAATTGGCAATTTTGAAAACTGCCAAATATACAGAACATAATTTATTTATTTCGAATTCCTCATAAATCTATCAATTATGCTGAAGACTTCCACAATGGCGGATATTGACAACAGCGTTTTTTTTTTTTAGGATGAAGCCCACATAGGTCTGAGACCTGTGCGTGGGTAATGAGTTGGATGATGGTGATTGATGAGTTGGACCTACACTTTTAGGTGGGTTCCGAACCACCGGGAAGTGATTTTTAGCAGAGAACAGTGTCTTTTTTGCTGACCAATCTAATCGGTCACCGTTACAAACAGGACCTACGGGAACGCAGCTTATCTATCCGATTGAACAGATACCTGCTACGGCTCGCGGTTAATGATGATGGAAATCAATGAACGCTACTGTAAAAAAATCAGTCACCACCGGGAATCAAACAACTTTTTTAATACATGATGAAATTATTTTGTAGACTTCTTGCTCAATTTGGCCTAAATAGGCTATATAGCTACTAAGCTGCAAAGCTTTGCCTGTGACTAAGTTAGTTCCAGTGCTACATCACATCTTGTGTGTGTTTGGGCACTACGTTACAGAGGCCTTGTTCGGCGGTGCAGAGATTTGCTGACCAGCTGAACTGCAATATATCATCTGGAACTAACAGCAGTGAGGGACAACCCTACACAACTCCTGCCTGCTCCCTTCTTTGTCTAATACACTACTAATAATATATACCTATACAGTTTGTCTACTGCTTACATACCGGTAGGTACAAATATAGATAGACATAGACTGGGATATGATTCTGGCCATTAGTTCACTCAAACATGGACACAAACAACTGCTTCAAATACCTATAGATACAAACATAGATAGATATAGACTGGGATACGATTCTGACCATTATTTCTCTCACACATGGACACAAACAATTGCTTTAAATATCTATAGATACAGATGTGGATAGATATAGACTGCGATAGATCTCTATACTATTCTGACTATTAGTTCACTCACACAGGGACACAAACAATTGCTGGACCATCCATCTATGGCACCTGTTTCAGTTAGGTTAGGTTGTCCAATCAGGTGCTTTGGATGTTCAGTTTGTAGTCAATCCACGTTCGTTTGACTCGACTGGACAACAGATGCACGAGTCCATCATCAGAGTCCACAACATCCATCTATCCATTGCGGCTCAGGATTCAAGAGGCAATGTCATCGTTATAGGCGCACATAAAACACCCGCAATGGTGCAATGACAAAGACGCGGAACATGTGCCTCGGCTTGTTGCGGTCATTCGAACCAAAATGGCGACCAAAAAGATCTGTCCACACTCGTCTCGAACGTTCATCTCCAAACATGTCGCCAACCTTAACCGGAATCATTGATATAGATGCACATATCACATAGGCACGTACATCTAAACGTAGCCGTGCCTTGAATCAGGAAACGCCCATACAATGTGTGCTTTTACCTTTCATCATCAACCGTGGAGGACAATGACACGCTCATTATTATTGTCAATTTCATTACCAACAATTTGAGGGAAATATCACGTTTAGTAATTGTCAATTTCATAAACATCAATTTAGATTTTCTACCTGTCCAGTGGTGACCAATAAAGCATCTATCATTTTAATGCCTTCCGCCAAATTTTGATTGTGGCCTTTGGGTGGAGCTGATGACTGACAATTAGGTTGTTCAAGGACAGATTTGTAGTGTGTAGGCCCTTAAAAGTGTAATGACGTTTGAGATGAATATGTTTGCAATATTGATTAGTAGTTTCACTGATTGATGTTTTTCAAACAGCATACATGCAAATACTATATGAAATTGATTAGCATTGAGTATTGAAATAGGGTAAATGATGCAATTCATAGACCAACGGCTGCAGGAAGCGCTCCCATGCCAATGTCTAAGGCAAAAAATGAAAATTGTTGTTTAACAATAGTTTAATAGCTTAATAGTGTACCATGTTCTGGGATCATAGAATTGTTGATTTTTAAAGTTTTGTCTATTTTCTAATATTGAATTTTGTTTATCTGTTACTTTTCTAATAATTCTCAGCTACTAATCCATTAGAAATATTTGAAAAAATTGAGTACAGTAGCAGTTTATCTGGAATCGGAAAAAAACTTGAAGATGAGCTCAATTTATATTTTATCTTAGCTATGCTAAATTTATGTTAAAGATGATGTTAGCAATGCTAAATTTTAACATTTTATTATATAGCTTTGTTTTAATTTGTAAACTCTATATCTCATGCAAATTGACAGTTTTGTATTTTAGAAAGCAATACATTAAATTTAAACTGATTTTTTTTAGCACAAGCTACAGCAACGTGAAGTTATTTCTCAGCTTTCTAGAAATTTTCATTAAGAAGGAAAATGGATCTTTGAAGCAATTTTCCTACACTATACTGGCATCTTATTACATTAAAAATATATAATTATGACGACACTTTGTTAAACAGCAATGTTCTACCTAGCTCATGAAAGTTAGTTAAAAAACGCATGTGTATGAAGTTTTGTACAAATGATGAATTTTCCCAATTTGATTTTATTAGTTAAATAATAAACTAGCTTCATTCTGTCATACGTAAAAGGCATTAATGAACTGTGAAGTTTTCCATGACGAAATACTTGATGAACAATCTAATATAAAAAATGACACTGTATTTCTATTTAATATATGATTTTCACTCACTTTTACTGGAGTTACTGGACGGATGCATATCACTTATAAAGAGAAGTTTCAACAGTCTGTAGGCTTCTTTTTAGTACTGAAATGCATCCCTCCAGTATTTATTTATTTAAACACATGTAAAAAAGCTCACAGAATACTCCATGAAGAGCCTCAATGACATACAATAATAGAAATGTAACAAGTATGAATGTATCTCAAGTATAAGTGAGTGAAAATCATAATATATTAAATAGAAATAAAGTGTCAGCACTAAAGATCTTAACTCTGTGGGGAGATAAACAATTGGAAATACTCTGTCAAATGTACGGTCTGTTTCTTCCCAGCCAATCAGAGCAATGTTTGAATGAGTTCCACAGCTGTCAGTGGATTAAAATCAAAGCCCCTATTTGAATACAAATAAAACCCGATAGATTAAGCCACTTTCGGTATTTCAACCAGCAGCATTTCCAAATAAAAGTTGGCCAATACTAGTTGGGGTTGATGCTGAAAAGCAGCTCTCAAAAGTTGCAATCTTTCCCCACGACTTAACTTGAGAAGCGAATCAGACTTGTTAATTTCGTTGGTCCGCTGGCTTCACAATGTATTACTCACGGACGATCAGTGCCATTGTAGCCACATACATTGAATTTCAAATTGATCCTCTTTCTACAAGCCAACTACACGTGTTTCTGCAGCAAACAACGCCCGAGTCTTATCTAGTCGACTTTTTAGTTGATCTTCTAGTTTAACATAAACATTTCAATTGCTAAGCTTACTCAATCAGTGCGTGACCAGTAGACCAATGAAACATACCCAGCCAACTTACAAGGCTTGCTTTGAAAGTTGAAAAGGTACATTAAGCTGATTATTTACTATGAATATAATAAGTTGATTTACAATAGCTTTGTGCACATTGAATTTTATTTTATATTAAAACTGACACTGTATTTCACTTTTAAATAATGTTTTACTCACATATATTGTAGATGCTTGAGGAATGCATTTCACTTCTGAAAAGAAGATTCGTCAGTCTCTTTTCAAAAGTGAAAGCATCTCCAATATATGTGAGTAAAACATTATTTAAAAGTGAAATACAGTGTCAGTTTTAATATAAGATTGTTCATTAAGTATTTCGTCATGGAAAACATCACAGAATTTTATTTGATTATGCTTACCTGTTGAGGTCATGCATTAGTCATGCATTATTATTTTTTGGCATCAATGAGAAAATTCCAAATTCTTTCCATTTTACTCCTCTATTAATTTTTCTAATACACATGAAATATTTATAATAGAGTTAGCAAGAGTAATAGTATTTTATGTAGATAGAATGGGCTCAAATCACCTTATGAAACTTCTTCAACATCCTCCTGCAAGTGTATTTTTGCATGTTTTGGGACCTGAAATCAAGTGACATTTATTAGTATGAGCACATCATCTTAGTTCTAGTATGAAGGTGTTTCATGAAACTCTTACACACTGGAACAACTTAATAGGATTTTTTCTCTCAGGCACGATTTTTTATCAAATGTCATTCATTGTCAATAGTTGTGACAAATACTCAAGCACAACTTGTGAGTAGGGTTGAGCTGCCTGAAAATGAATGTGTAATGTGTGATTGTGGGGGAATACATGACTATGATCTATCAATCTTAAATTTATTTCAAATAACTTGAACCAAATTACAGGAGAGGCCCACAGAAGTATTCAATATAGGCCTACATTTTCAATCAATCAATCAATCTATTGCCAAACACAAAAAAATAAAAATAAAGTTAAAAAAAAATAAAAATCAAGCAGACTTGACTTATAAGTAAACATAGATAATAAACAATGATAAAAAAATAAGACAAGTCTACGATCATAAATGTCATGGCACCTCCAGCAAAAGTAAAACTTGCTCGCTGGTGGAAGTCGTAATTAAATTCTATTGATATAGTGCTATGAAAGAAAAATCAAACGTAGTATTTATGAAAACTCAGTGATTGTGATTTTAAAATTTATGTAAATACAATTTTAGGAAAAAAATCTTTCCACGATATAGAAAGGAAGAAAGGAACATATAAAAGTCTGCACAATAGAAGAAATTAATATCATTTATTTAGATGAAGGTTAAATTTTGAGAAAAGTTATCGCTTATCCATTTTTTTTTTTTTTTTTTGGGGGTGAAAAGTTACGAAGTCTTCTGGAAGTATATTAATTAATTTAGTACTTAAATGGAGAAGTTGTCTCTGAATAAAAGTGAGATTACTATATGGAGAACTTTATATCTCCTTATCAATAGCCAAACAAAAAGTATGAAAAAATCATACACAAAAATGAAATCATTAGCATATATGTAATCAAATTTTGGCATCACTGTCAGTAACGTCGTGTATCATACTGTTGAGCAATCATTTTTCAGATTATTTGAAATCTTACCTATTGAGCTATCACAAACAATACTAACAATGCTTGGCATTGTTGTGTGCATAAGGAGATACCGGTAAATAGTAGAGAGGTTTTAAATGAACCTTCTAGCGTCAGATTTTTAGACTAGGAAATATGGTACAAGTAGTATTGTAAATTCGTGCATGGAGGATGGTGATACAGTACTATCAGCTACTTTCAGCTGATAATTATTGTAAGCCATTAATTTGCACATGAAATGATGATGATGTTGATGATTAACTTGTGACAGGGATATGAACCCAATTTGTTTGTGCGCAGCATGTAAGTTGCAATGAAAGATGGGAGTGAATGTAACAGGTATTGGTGAGAATGGCTGTGATCTCATGAGGCCATACACAGCTGAATACATTGTCACCAGTTGCCCAGGCCTGCAGGAGCCATCCAACGTGATGATGTAGCTCTCAAGAGGAACTTTTGAATTTATCAAGTGCAGGGGCGGCGCTGTGGTTGGAGGCGGCGTAATGAAGTGAGCCCGAACACGGCTAACTTATGTATGAAGTCGGAGTCAGGGGTCACTCACTACAAGTGCAAGTGTGAGATCGAATGTGGTTTTGGCGGGAAAGGGTCAATGGCTGCCGGTAATTCGTATAATGTAATGGCACCCGAAGGATGCATTCGACTTCCATCCATGTAATACGCACAAGATGGAAAGAAAGAGCTCCAGTTGGTGGAGCACCATGACGCAAGACTTATTAACTCACGAGAGCTTCCTTGTTAGGGATTTTCTCTACAAAAAGATATAGAAAAATGAATTTTACTGTATTTTTTTACATTTGTTATGCCCAGGATATAGTTGGCATGTTGATATAGTTGGCATGTTGATATAGTTGGCATGTTGATATAGTTTGGCATGTTTATATAGTTTGGAATGTTGATATAGTTGGCATATTGATATAGTTTGGCATATTGCTGTAGTTTGGCATGTTGATATAGTTGGCATGTTGATATAGTTGACAGAAGAATATGAATCGAATATCAAATTAATGTAATCATAAATTTACAGAGTAGTTTATATAATACGAGCAGCACTAGGCAGATTTAGACTTTATACAAGTAAACTGATTTTTGTTGAATTCTAAGTATTAACTGTAAGACAATTATTCATGAAAAAACTTATTGTATACATTGATTGCAATAGAGAACTATTCAAATTCAGACAGATTGATTACAATATTAGACCGTTAAGAAATCTAGTTTTGAATCCAAATCTCAATAAACGCATTTGCAGACATCAAACTCTCTATATTTGCTGTAAACTTCTTAACGTGATACCCATAGAGCTGATACCATTCACGAATACAACTAAAACTCTTGGAATAGATACTTGGGTGAAGGCAAATGGTTTTTTTTTTTAAATAGTCTCTGTATTCATATAATGTTGGATATAAGTTATTTTTAAGGTTGCTTATAAGTGTTATTATTATTATTATTGTTGTTTTGATTTGCATCCGGCGCACAAGCTTTGGCTTTGCTGATGGAAATCTTTAAAAGTAATTTTTTTTTCTTATATGTACTGTACAAACACATAGTTTAATATATTTTATCTGATTGAGATGTACTATTACATTATTTGTTTTTTGTGGTTTTCAAATAAATCATTAAAAAGAAGTTAAGTCACATCCGAGGCCTTGAACTTTATTCAGGTGCGACCTGATAACTTTTACACCAGACCTGAGCCAACCAGGTCACACGATATTATCGTATTATTATTGTAAACTTAAAGACTTGCAGTCAGTTAATTGACTGAGAGTCGTTAAATTAACAACAAAAGGTTAATAACGCAGATCGTTATGGAACAAGAAATCCAAGAATATTATTATTATAATAATTTTAAAGTTTATAGATAATCTGATAATCAGTCTATAATTTATTTATATTGAATACAACATAGCAAAGAATATCAAGCAGGACGGGATGTTCCCAGCTCGGTGTTGAGGGGGGGTCATGGGTCATAAATGGGGTTTCTTATCCTTTCTTACGAGTTTGCCTTCCCCTTCTACCCCTTCACAAAATTTCCGATTTCGGGAGAATCATGACAGTTCATGACCCCGGGGGGGGGGGGGGGGGCTTGATACCATGAGAGAATGAATAATGAATAAAATTTCTTCTGTGGCTTTCATCCTTGCATGAACCACTATAGTTATGTTATTATCATTAATAACCAATTGATGAAGATTATCAACTTGAATTCATAACAGCAGTTACTCTTGTATGAGGAGTAGCCTATAAACGCGTTTCAGGACCTGAGTCCAATAGTCCCATCCTCAGCGAACAGAAAATACAACATACTTCAGTATGAGTATTACAAAATGATACTGAGATACATTCTGAGTAAGTATTTTCTGTTCGCTGAGGATGGGACTATGGACTCACGTCTGAAACGCGTCCGATACTACTCATAAAAACGTTCTGTATTAAATACAATTTTATAATTGTTATTAACATCGATAATAGATACAATAATGGAAATTTACTCATGAGAGCTTGCTTGTAAGGTATTTCCCGTAGGAAATATTTATTTATAAAATACAAAACATACATATACAATACAGGAAAGTAATTAAAAATATAAAAATACAATAGCTGAAATCCAATATTATACAAAAGTTAATCCCTTTAAAAAAATAGTACTGTAATATAATTATATGGAGATAAAAACCCCTTCCAACTATGGTTGCCCATAATAAGTTTTCTCCATGCTTGAGTTCAGGATTAAGTTGTCATGTTGTAACAAATCTCAAATTTACACATAAGTTTATAATTTGGTGAATAGTTTATGAGGTCATAAATGAATAATTTATAATTAATAATTAAATTTAGATTGAACACAACAATATCAACCAAAAATCATCACAAAATGTTACAACAATAACTTTATAAACTTCGGAGAAACCCAATCAACCTTCATTACTGTTGAAGAGACTTTTCAAAACTATGATTAGCTAGATTTCAATCAGCTAATGCAAACTATGACAAGACGAAACACAGCGCCCTTTACTATTTCATAATTTATAAGTCAACGTCAGCCATGATGGAACTAGAACAAGCAGCATTCCTGTCATGAACAGGATGGCAAACAAGACGTCTACTTGCGAACTTGCTAACTACATATTTCCCCATGGCGCCGTGATATCATGTTAACAAGAGGCCATGTCGACCTACGATTATGAATCTATTATTATAAATCAGGTGCATTAATGCCGAGGGAGTCGTTGGCCTCAATCCTCAGGAGCTGAATAGGCAACGTAGACTTTCCCTTTAGACGTCAAAGGGTTTGGTAGGGAAGGACGCATAACACTTGAAACTATTCATGGCTTTCCCTTATGAATCAGGCTCCAAGATGGAGAAAACTACACATTGAATACCGTACTTCAATATTTGATTGACTACAATAAAAAATATAGGTATTTGTGATATGAAAATAGCAATATAGATAGAGTATGAAGAATGATTATCTCTAATTTCCCAAATTTGAGAGATAATAAATGAAATGAAATTTATTCCTCCACAATTGTGATACATAATTCTCAATTTTACAACAGGATTTTTTTGGCCACATTACCAGTAATCGTGGCCAAAGCTAATAAGTTATAATATGCAAAATAAGCAATAAAGCAATAATATGATACATAAACAGAATTTATTAATTTAGAATTCCGTTAATTGCTATTAGTTTATACTGAAGACCTCCGCAATGGCGGATATTGATAACAGTATTATATATAATAGCTATTAATAGCTATAAACAGTATTATAATAGCTGATGGATGAATAGCAATTGAAGGAACTCGAAATTAATAAATTCTGTTTATGTATATTTATCAGTTTATTCAATTGTCAGTCACTTCAAACTAACTTGTGAATATGATACAGTATTTTTTATTTGTAATGGGTTGAATCTTTAGAGGGATGTACACAAACAACAGAGCGTATTCAACCACGAAAGAGTCGAATCCATACACTGACTACCCATCGAAAACCATGAGTAGTAAAAATTTAATTAACTCCTGGGCGCTCTTAGTAAGTTTGAGCGATTGGATTGGCCAGCGAAAGACTGTTCCCTGCTGTAAAATCACTTCCCCGGTGGTTAGGAACCCACCTAAAACTGTAGGTCCAACTCATCAATCACCATCATCCAATTTATTACCCACGCACAGATCTCAGACCTATGTGGGCCTCATCCTTCGGAAAAAAATCAAAGATAACAAAACAAACAAAAGATTTGCAATTTTGAACATTCAGTATCAAAAATCGATCATCAAATTCCTTCAATGGGATCGAAAATGTAAACAGACAAAACTACTCCATAAATTTCATAACTCCATTTCATAATTTGTAATGTTTTTTCATGACAAAATATTTAATGAACAATCTTATAATAATTATTGGCTGACGAAGCTTCTTTTCAGAAGTGAAATGTATTCTTCAAGCATCTCCAATATATGTGAGTAAAACATTATATAAAAGTGAAATACAGTGTCAGTTTCAATATTAGATTGTCCAGACTAATTCTCCATAAATCCCAAAACAAAATCTGAGTTGTAGCTAAAATGAGAGGTCCGACATTTAAACTTGCTTCTGCGAAAGCAGAGTCATGAACCTTTGAATAGTTTAGTCGTTTTTGTATTTTCCATTTTAATAAATTACTATTATTAACAAAATATTATTATTAACAAATGAAGTAGTTTATTAAACATATGAACAGTCTGTGAGTATGGTATATCAAGAGCAAATAACTTCGAGCATTGAAGCAATTTCAATTGGAAAGTACAAAAATGATTGAATTATTCAAAAATAAAAAATCTAACAAGCCATATAACTGTATCAAAAACTCATTTTAATCACTCTCATTCCATTGCTATTTTGTCATTTCTCAAACCGGGACAAGAAAAATGTTTCTATAAACATTGCATTAAGACATTCAAACCCAGTTTTTGATGTAATAGTAGTTATTACTTACCAGTTTGATAACTATTTTCCTGCTGTATGTAGTAATCCTCATGTAGTGCATCCTCATGTAGCGCATCCTCTCTGCACTTTTAGCATAGGAAAATGAATTGGCTGCTGAATTAATTAGGATATAAACGATATCTGTAATAAAATGGAAAAAATTAATACATATTTCATGTAATAAGAAATTCACATTGTATTTTTAGCTAGAGAGTCACATATCACTACTGATTTTTTGCAACAAGCAGATCAAAAATGGCCTACCACGATCTAGAATGTTTTTTATCCCCACCATAAAACCATTCTTTTTATCACAGTCATTGGGACAATTCAGTCTAATCTTAATATTTATTATTTACATATTTATTTAAAATTAAAAAGTAATTACTCTGCCGTTATTTATCAGAGCTCTGAAGTTGATTGGAGCGCTTGTCTGTGTTAAGGTAAGGCTCTAGCTGTCTTCGTTTCCTGCAGCCTGGGGTTCGAATCTCATTCAGTCATGGATGTTACTCATCGTTCACCCATTCCATTCACCTCATTACCCACGCACAAGACTCCAGACTCATGTGGGCATTATCCAGTGCAATAGTAATAATAAAAAATAATCAACGAATCTAAGTAATAATCTAAGCAAATTATCTTCTGTTTCATAGTTACTTATTTATATTCAAATATAAAAGTATTGGTAGACTACTTGTAACCTGGAGGAAACTAAACAGCATACAATAATGTTACAAAAGCAAGCAAAGCAGTTATTTACACACATAGAACTACGTTGTTCCACGTAGATCATTCCATTCATGGTCGTACGTGACTTGAAACCCAATCTGCGTTGAAGAATGCTTGGAATATAGACATCGATTGTTCAGGAAGTCTGAAGAAATCTCGAGAAATTCAATTGAGTGAGAGAGTTGCACACTTGAAGAATAAGCGCGACAAAGACATGTGAAAAGCAAGAGATCGTAGATTGGGTTTCAAGTCACGTCCGACCATGAATGGAATGATCTACGTAGAACAATGTCGTTCTATGTGCGTGAATAACTGCTTTGCTTGCTTTTTTAACACTAATATAATTATATACAGCATAAGATACACTTACTACTGAATTAATATTTCCAAATAAATCAATCGTTTTATCAGTTTCTTGGAAGAGCCAGCACACATCTATTAGAATTGAAATGGTAATTCCAAACCAATTCCATTAACACCTAACATTTTGCTCTATTTCTCAAGCTTGACGACATAGAGGTATTGGACCTATACGCAACCCCACAAGCAATCACAATTCAAACCCATTTCCATTGTATACAGCACTTCAAGCGCCTATTAATTGCTCCGCTTTCATTCTGAAAGCCTGTATGCACGCTACTCGATAGCAGCTTACAGTCCATCTAAAAAACCATTATGCGAGTTTTAAACGGTAGACCTCACCTTAACCTATTTCAATTTAAATACGCGCACACCACGGTCGCTACCACTGCTTTTCATATAAACAAGAAACTGTTTTGGTTTTAAAATGAAACCCTCCGCTAGCACGGTCACCGAAACAATGCATGCAATTATGCAAAAGTGCTTAGAACAATAGGCTCACGACTCTGCGAACATGGCTTAACGTGTAGAGGGAAAAAGCTATAATACTCGCTGGAGCGGTATTTAAATACACCATTGGTTGCCATGATTAGGGAATTCATTTAGTATCTGGCTCGGAGTAGCCTATAGGATGCTGTTGCGCTTTGAAAGATTATCTAGAGGTAGGCTGCACCAGATGGGAGTAACTTTTAGTAGGGTTTGCTTCATTTCCGGCTTTATTTGGTAAACAGTAGATATTTACAGTTAGTTCTCAGAGATTACATATTGAATCAAAGTGTAAGTCGAAAATCATCGAACACCAATCACACCTAACTGCAACAATTGCAATGGTTGGGTTCATGGGAGCCTTACCGGTAACCGGTTAATGTTACTGGTGACGTCTGATTGTCCTAATCAAATTATTTATTGCCTATGAATTAGAATTGGCCAATCAGACGCCACCGGTTTTTTTGTAGATTACGTCTTGGAGACTCCAGTTAAGGACTATAAGACAAGTCAGATTAACCATTATACAATCTTATACACTAGTTACCATAATTTATTACTATATCAATTAGTCGAGGTGAGGCTTAATTTTGATGTGAAAGGAACTCTTGTACACTATAAAAAGCTTTGTCAACTAAATATTTTTCCAGTTGTTTTTTAAATATTTCTATATTTTCAAGTCTCTTTAAAAAATGCGGTAGCTTGTAGTAGAGTTTCCTACCAATATAACTAGGTTTTTATTTGAATAAGCAACTATTGCGACTCACCAAGTGATAATCTCCTCGGCTTCTTGTATTATAATCGTGTACGTCAAAATTTTGGTTAATATCACCCTTTTTTCCATATAAAGTAGCTTCATACACATATAAGCAGGGTACAATTAGGAGACCAAGTATATTGAACAACGGCCTACATGAATCTAATCTATCTACTCTTTCCATACACCTAACAGCTTTCTTTTGGATCTTAAACACCCTATCAAGGTTTTATTTTGATGAATTACCCCATACTACATTAGATCTAAATGTCGAGTCATTGCTCAAAGCTCATAAAATAGGAACATGAAAACAGTGTACTCCTATTTTTTCAAGCACATCTCCCTCTCTATAGAAGTTCGGGAGCCAAGCACTCTAGAATGGTATACACTTAACCATTGTGAGACTTCAACAATCAGTTCTCTGTCGATGAAATTTGACATCATTAATGTAATTTTAATTACAATGTCATATTACAAAATAAGAATCCTTTAGCTGTAATAGTCCAGCAGAATCTAAAACAGAGTGTGCAGATTGACATAATTTGAAAAATAATACAATGAAAACGAAAATCGTGTAACACCATGATTCAAGAAAAGGTATTAAAAGTATTCATAAACGTTTCTTGAATGTCTCTTGACTCGAGGGACTCTTGAAATGCCCATATAAATACTTTTTCTTTTTTTTCACATTCAACCTTGACTCAAGAGAAACTGAAGGGACTTTCATAAATACGGCCCAAAATGTCATAGTATATTACATCTATTCCGTCAGACAGCAACACACAATTTTAAATAGAATTTGGATTTAATCCGTCATTCTTCAATTCCGTCATTCCCTAGTTGTTGTTATTTGTAACAAGTGGTATCAAAAATTTTTGGAATATATTTACAAATTTCAAAGTTTCACCTAGTTATCATTTCAATTGATTTTATGCCAGAAACTACGTTCGCTACTTGAAATAATCACAGTGGAAATTGCAAACAATTACTAAAAAATCTTCTTGATAAGATCACTGAAGTTTATATCCAGGACACAAATTTAGACTAGTCAACAAATCTCCATATTGGTTTTGGAAAGTCAAAAAAATATTGTTCTTAGTATTGCAGCTCCCATTGCATCATGAAAGAGCGCTAGTATCATGTAAAATTATGTCAATTACTGAGTTTGATTTTTTTTTAAGGATGAAGCCCACATAGGTCTGAGACCTGTGCGTGGGTAATGAGTTTAATGAAGGTGATTGATGAGCTGGACCTACAGTTTTAGGTGGGCTCCGAACTAAAATGTAATAAAATTATTAAATATATAGAAATGCTCATAACTCCTGAAAGGGAACGAATTTCTCCAATTTGGTTACATATTTTTGAAGGTCTTCTCAAGTACAATCAACGACCACAGTATTAGTATTTTTAAATTTTTGAAGATTTTTGCAAAAAACCATTGACAAAAATAGACATCAGGCACTTTTTTGGGCAAAAAATAAAATTCTCTCAGATTTTGTTGATATTTGGTACACCGGGAAGTGATTTTACAACAGATAACAGTGTCTTTTTTGCTGGCCAATGTAATCGGCCACCCTTACAAAGAGTGCCCAGGAGAACGCAGCTTATCTCTATCTGATTGAACAGATACCTGCTACGGCTCACGGCTATCACTTCCCAAATGTTTGTACTCATTCTGATTTTACAACAGATAAAAGTTTCTTTTTTGCTGGCCAATGTAATCGGCCACCCTTACAAAGAGTGCCCAGGAGAACGCAGCTTATCTCTATCTGATTGAACAGATACCTGCTACGGCTCACAGCTATCACTTCCCAAATGTTTGTACTCATTCTGTTTTACCCAAAAATTGATATTATAGCCTGAGATCCATCAAGGTTTTTTGATTTAAAAAAAGAAAAATGAAAATTATTCACCGGACAATATTCCAGAAATATCCCTCATTTTGGATCAAACATTGTCGCCTCAGAAACTTCACTATTGCAGATGGAAAAAATGTTTTGGTGATATTTTTCAAAGGATAAAACCAGCAACAGGAACGGACAATCTTTGGCCAGAATTTCATCTCACTCGGCATGCAATAGTCCGTGAATTTTCAAAGCAGATCCAGTGTCTGTCCCTTCGGTCGTTTCTTCTGCTACATTTGCTTTCTTCAATTCCGCTTTTGTATTCAAGCTTAGAGATATCGCCGCTGCACAAGAGGAAAGCAGTTCTTAGACCGAATGAGCTTTTTACGATAATGAAAAATCCGTTTGCGAACTGAAAGAAACGAATACGTTCTGAATGAGCTGTCCGCATTGTCGATAAAAAAAGGAAACGGCCGCCTGGAGTAGGTTTCAATTTCCGCTTTCTTCCGGAATTTCCACGGATGATCGAAAGTATGACATATTTTCAGCATCAAATACTGCCTGTAGCTCTCCAGATGATACTCTTCAATATCCATCTCATTGATAACACAAGCACGGAATAAATCTCAAAATAATAAAAAACTATTTACTGATTTTCTCTTCAAATATATTATTGATCAAACAATTTTTGTTATAAAAATATCAATTATTTCTATCTAAAAATTAACTAAATAACTAAAAATTGTTATGAAAATATATTTTCATATATCAGGGAAGTGATAGCCGAGAGCTGTAGCAGGTATCTGTCCAATCAGAGAGAAGCTACGAAACTCCTGGGACATCTTTGTAAGGGTGACCGATTGGATTGGCCAGCAAAAAAGACTGTAGTGTAGTATTGGTCTTGAAGGAAAAAAAAATATTTATTTACCATAAAGTATTTTACAAGTACCAATCAACTTATTTGCAAAATTGATGCAACAAGAATCCTTTTAAACACGTAGGCTTTTCAGAAGGGACCCTTACAAAATTGATACAGGTTCAACAAAAAACAAAATTACACTAAAAGTAATTAAATTGACTATAATAATCAAAGAGAACATTATTGATAGTAAAACAATACTGCATAAAAAGGGAAAAGTATAAAATGTATTGAAGCCAAGTGCCGTAGCAGGTATCTGTTCAATCAGAGATAAGCTGCGAAATTCCTGGGCCATCTTTGTAAGGGTGACCGATTGGATTGGCTTGCAAAAAACTCTGTTCTCTGCTGTAAAATCACTTCCCGGTGGTTCGGAACCCACCTAAAACTGTAGGTCCAACTCATCAATCACCACCATCCAATTCATTACCCACGAACAGGACTCAGACCTATGTGGGCTTCATCCTCCAAAAAAAAGATACACAATTGTTTCAATCAATCCATTGCGAATTAATACATCATTCAATAATCCTATGTACATCAAAGTCCAAATTATATTTGCTGCATTTTTCCATCTTCATATTTAGTTCTATCAGCATCTTAAAACTATTTATTACTTTCTATTGGCATATTATCATCTTTAGTGAGTAGTTATTGGTCAGTATATTCAAGTGATTTGGAATATTGGTAATATTAGTAATTTTGATGAAAATAACGGCCAATTCCAAAGAAATTTTGCATTGAATCACTTTTACAAAAGTCAATCATATTTTATATAATTTTTTTTATTGTGGATGACGCCCACGTGAGTTTAGAGACTTGTGCGTGGGTAATAAGGTGAATGGGTGAATGGAGAGAATGGTTTGAATGATATTCGAACCCAAAGCTACAGGAAACGAGCCGGCCAGAGCCTTATCTTATCACAGACAAGCGCTCCTACCAACATCGCTACCAGAGCCGCCAATTAACCAATATTTTCTACATTTTTATTCATTTCCGTTCAATTATTTATAATAATACTGAGAATAATGCAAATAAATATAAGATAATACTCATCAAAGTTAACTGGGACTAAAATAATTAATGGATTTTCCTCTATGTCATTTCTTCGTTATTTATTCCAATTTCAACATTTATTTAAATCCGTATTTCAAAATTATACTTTTTAATTTTATTTATATTTCGTCTTACATGTTCCATACTTTGGAAAATATTAAATGAACTAAAAATATAAATTGATAGGTTTTTGCATAAGTTTCTGAAATTGATTCTCAGCATGAAATGCAAAAGAACTTCCTATGCATTTCAACTTCAGTTGAAAATCCCACTCTCAACATTGAACAGCATCTAGACTAGCATATTTGGGAATGAAATTCTACGTCTAAAGCCTAATAAGAGTTGAAATGTATCGGCAATGCACTCAACCCACGTTTATGACCTAGTGCTACAAATTCCATCCAGCACCATTTGTTACCTTCTCATTACTCCACAGTTCATTTCCATCAGGAAGCCACCGATACTTTAATATCCACTAAAAGCTTTGTTAGCCAGCCAGTTTGGCATATGTGTACAGGGGTTGCTTGTGTAATAACGTGTATCGTTGAAACCGTTTCTATCGGGTATTAACATCGCGGCCATTAATATAGACGCTCATAAAGCAGTGATTACGCGAGGCGGAGAGGTTCTGACAGGCGAAATGACGCAATCGCTGTGAACACACATGTGGCCCTCGCGTCAGTAGCCTGTCTCAACTCACACATACTTCATACTTCATTCACACCGTTACTGAGGAATAGATGCAGCTACAGCAGGGCCACATAGGTCTGAGACATGTGCGTTACTATCAAGTAAAGATACAACAGGCAATGCCTACTAGTGCTTTCTTTACAAATTTTCAAATAAAAAATCCAAATTTTAGGTTATGACCAAGTCCAACTAGAGATTTTACTTTAAAGAACAATTCCTGATTCTTAGTGCTAAAATGTTATTGTTCTCTACTACATAATATATCTCAATTATCCTGATAGGTTGTGCTACATCACATATCATAATTGAAAGCCAAGCAAAGAAATTGAAATTCAAACTACAATAATTTTAACTAAATTGAATCTGATATAGTATTAGTATGTACAATATCTTTCAATTAGGCGGAGTACCTGGCTAAACACGCTTTATTTTAAATATATAATTAGGTAACCCCAATACTAGGAATGGGCTAAGGAGCTAGTGTTAAATCTTTTTTTTGAGGATGAAGCCTACATAGGTCTGAGACCTGTGTTTGTTTAATGAGTTGGATGATGGTGATTGATGAGTTGGACCTACAGTTTTAGGTGGGTTCCGAACCACCGGGAAGTGATTTTACAGCAGAGAACAGTGTCTTTGAATCTACATTCACACAATATAATACTATGTTTTACTATGTATTCATACAATATAATAGTAATACTATGTACGCACTATAATTTATTGTATTTCCTATCGCAATAATGAAAAATTCCATGAAAACAAATATGATGCATGAATTTTCTAAATAGACCTACTGGGAAAATGTATTATGAATATAATAAAGTCACTTGGATGTCATTGATGCCATTCTATTGGATGAAACTATACAATATCTTTCAATTGACTGATGTGTCAAGATGGCAAGTTGGGTTTAATACCGTACGCCTTCAATGTAACTGTCTTATAAATTAGGCGGAGTACCTGGCTAAGCCCGTTT